>CM076976.1:53707423-53854923 GCA_039105355.1 Benthosema pterotum | reverse complement strand
TTCACGTTCAATTTGCTTATAAACGAAATAAAACATTTTTCGTTTTATTTATTTTTAAAAAGCAAAACGTACCGAAACCGAACCGAAACCGTGGCCCCATACGAGGTACAAACCGAACCGAAACCGTGGCCCCCATACCGAGGTACAAACGAACCGAAACCGTGGCCCCCATACCGAGGTACAAACCGAACCGAAACCGTGGCCCCTGGCCCCATACCGAGGTACAAACCGAACCGTGGGATAAGTGAACCGTCCCACCGGTACAGTATCCATCTTTAGGGACAATCAGGATTGGAATTAGGGCAGCGATTCCCAGCAAGTCTTTTCATTACATCTTACTGAGTGTGGTCTAACATTTGTAGAAAAAGGGAACCGATACAGTTTGCACATCCTAATAGTTCAAGGCAGTGCTGCACACAACAAAACCTACAACTGAATAAAACTTCAGAAAAGTCAATATCTGCGCCCTGTTTTTTACCCTTTGTGTACTGAACGCGTTTTGGTGTTTTATCTGCTGAAAAATAGCAGATCTACAAGCTCATATCGCGCCACCGAGTGGCGCGACATGAGCTTGTACTTCTGCTATTTTTGCAGAATTGTGGAAATGTGGTGCAAATCTTTGAATGCATTATTTCGGAAGCAAACATTTTTAACTCAAATCTTTGCTTCTGGGGGATCCCCTAGAACAACATGTTTTTAGATGAGGTTCTGCAGCTAAATAATAGATATTTCTGGGGGTCCTTCCTATGAAATATGTTAAGCATCACTGACACAGAAAGAGATTTTTCCAGAAAAACTAGAACCTCGTGCCAGGGACTAGAATTTAGTGTCACAAACTAGAATCTAGTGTCAGGAACTAGAATCTAACTTCAGAAACTGCAATCTACTGAGAGGAACTAGAATCTACCGTGGGGGACTAGAATCTAGCGTCTGAAACTAGATCGAAACCCATTGTGTCCTGAAACTGATCAGGACACAATGGGTTAATAATGTTTCGCCCCTCCAGGCTTTTTCAAGTTCACAACCAATAAACATTAATAATCCAATAAACATTTGATCACTTGCAATTGCAAAATAACAAGGCGGAGTGGACAGCTCTGTTCCAAAAGTTAGTATTTAGAGAAACAAGATGGACTTGATTGATCTGAACAATGTGTTTTGTGAGATTGTGTGATTTCATGTCTGTCCAATGACCTTCAGGATTAAAGAATTGTTCTTCTTTCTCCAGGATTTACCAGAGAACTTTAACGACTGCAGGATGAAGAAGAAAGGTCTTGTTAGAACCGTGCAGGTTGGTAACACTGGTGTTTCAGGGGTTGACACTAAGGTCTCCGAGTCAGGTTCTACTTGCCCCTAGGTCATGGTCACTTGCCCCCCAAAAATATATTGTAAATTTTGCAGATGTAACTCTTGAGAGTGTAAAAATGAAACCAAATTGCGGGTCCATTTGGTTTCATTTTTACACTCTCAAGGGTTAAAATTCATCATCTTAATTAGCCCAGGTCTACACAACTAGAGAATGTAGAAAATTAGGTCATTTTGATGTGTATGTTAATTTGCCTGTTTTGTTTCCCAAGTCCAGCCTGGAATTGTGGATAGCTAGAAAGCAGGGAAAGACACAGAGGCAGAGTGCAATGACTGCCTTCAAGACACATTTATCTTGTGTTGTGTTATAGTGCACTAAGTTGCACACTTGCCCGATCGGGCAACCAGGTAGCAGTCTTGCTGCTCCACCATTTATTTTTTTACTTGCCCCGGGCAAGCGGGCAAGTGTTAGTGTCAACCCTGTGTTTCCACCATTATCACACCATAATTCCCAGGATGCTGCTTATTAGCCATTCTTATCCACCAGGCATGTTGTCTGGGAGCAGACTGACATCACTGCGTTGATAAGACCAAAACCCAGAAATCCTCCATCGTTGTGTCTGGTTGGCTGCCTTGTTTTAAGCCCTGTGTCAGCATGGTGACGTGCTGGAGGTTATGTTTAGGGTTAGGGTTAGAGGAGGTCAGTATATTGACCTTGTTTTAAGCCCTGTGTCAGCATGGTGACGTGCTGGAGGTTATGTTTAGGGTTAGGGTTAGAGGAGGTCAGTATATTGATATTAAAGTATCAGAATGTGTGTTAAAACAGACTCTGCATCGTGACACGCTCGCGGTGCAGTCCGGGGGGCGGGGCTGAGGACGGCCTGATGGAGGAACTAGGATTAATAAACAGAATACTGGGAATACTGGATGGATCTTAGGTGGAATCCACTGATGTTTTATGATAAATGATGACTTATTGAATAACTATTGGCTTTAATTGTGTTTTTTTTTTCCTCAGGACTTTCTAGCCCAGTGCGACCGGATCGAAGCTGGAATATCTGAACACCTGGCAAAGATCCAGTCCAAAAGCCTAGCTCTGACAGAATAGCAGCATCACCATGTACATGTACGACATGTACATGTACAACATGTCAGCGGATTCTCTCTATTGATAACTGCGATAAGATGGCAGTTATCACGTTGTCATCAGTGGGACTTTTTCCTCTCAGAATGGCCATGCTCTGCCAACTCCAAACCCCTTAGCGTAACGCTACGTTTTAACGGCGGGGATGGCGGGCGATGATAAAGCGTCGTCGCCAGACATCCATTATTCCTCTATGGGAGCCGCCGATTCGTCAACAGCAGCAGAACGGGCGACGTCGGCCGGATAGATAAGAATTGCTGAGCTTTTCGGCCGAATCGGCCGACATTTCAGAGCTAAGTGTTGCTTTTTTTTGCCCTCGACCCGAAACCATTCGGTGCAGTTTGGTTCCTAGTTCCGTCCCACTTCCTCCTCCACCATACTGTTTTTTTCAGTGCACCACAGCACCGTCGTTTACGGTACTCATTTTGCATGCCATTCTAAGCAAGAATTTACGGTAATGACCATCGCTGTTGCTCATATCGGGCAACGTTTTTTAATCCATCCCCGCCGTTAAAACGTTGGGTAACTCTAAACCCCTAAACCCCTCCAACCGTAACCCTAAGCCTAAATTTAGGCTTAGGGTTACGGTTGGAGGGGTCTAGGGGTTTTGCTACAAACATACCTAAACCCTTCTCTACCCCTAAACCTAACCGCAAGCAGATTGGACCGTTATCAGTGGATAAGATCACAGTTGTCATGTTCAACAGCATGATCAACTGAAAGAATCCATGATACCTACAGACTACAGGATGGGTCTGCAGAGCATGGCCATACTGAGACCAAATTATCCTGCTGACAGAAAGTAATAACTGTGATCTTATCCACTGATAACGGTGGCAGCAGGTAGCGTTCAAAAGTTTGGGGTCACTTAGAAACGCCTGCATTTAGGAGGCAGGCATCCCACATTCAAAACCTTTGGAGTTGGACCGCATTCCATGAACACTACTATATTATATACCAGGGGTTTTCAACAGGTGGACCCGCAAGGGTCCATTTGGTTTCATTTTCACACTCTCAAGAGTTAAAATATTCATCATCTGAATTAGCACCACTTAATTAAGAAGTTTACACTGTTTTGTTGGCAAAATCCAGCCTGGAATTGTGGACAAAATCAAAAGAATTCTTTAATTTTAGGTCTTTGGTGTGAAAATGTAATCAAATGGTGGATAAATGGTGGTCCCTGGAGTCAAAAAGGTTGAAAACCCCTGCCATACAGTATGGCAGGGGTTTTCAACCTTTTTGACACCAAAGACCTAAAATTAAAGAATTCTTTTGATTTTGTCCACAATTACAGGCTGTATTTTGCCAACAAAACAGTTTGGAGTTGTTGGAAACCCCTGGTATATAATATAGTAGTGTTCATGGAATAACCGTCCAACTCCAAAGGTTTTGGATGTGGGATGCCTGCCTCCTAAATGCAGGCGTTTCTAAGGTTTTGGATGTGGGATGCCTGCCTCCTAAATGCAGGGGTTTCTAAAGGTTTTGGATGTGGGATGCCTGCCTCCTAAATGCAGGCGTTTCTAAAGGTTTTGGATGTGGGATGCCTGCCTCCTAAATGCAGGCGTTTCTAAAGGTTTTAGATGTGGGATGCCTGCCTCCTAAATGCAGGCGTTTCTAAAGGTTTTGGATGTGGGATGCCTGCCTCCTAAATGCAGGCGTTTCTAAGGTTTTAGATGTGGGATGCCTGCCTCCTAAATGCAGGCGTTTCTAAGGTTTTGGATATGTGGGATGCCTGCCTCCTAAATGCAGGCGTTTCTAAAGGTTTTGGATGTGGGATGCCTGCCTCCTAAATGCAGGCGTTTCTAAGGTTTTGGATATGTGGGATGCCTGCCTCCTAAATGCAGGTGTTTCTAAAGGTTTTGGATGTGGGATGCCTGCCTCCTAAATGCAGGCGTTTCTAAAGGTTTTGGATGTGGGATGCCTGCCTCCTAAATGCAGGCGTTTCTAAGGTTTTGGATGTGGGATGCCTGCCTCCTAAATGCAGGCGTTTCTAAGGTTTTAGATGTGGGATGCCTGCCTCCTAAATGCAGCCGTTTCTAAAGGTTTTGGATGTGGGATGCCTGCCTCCTAAATGCAGGCGTTTCTAAAGGTTTTGGATGTGGGACGCCTGCCTCCTAAATGCAGGCGTTTCTAAGTGACCCCAAACGTTTGAACGCTAGTGTACAACATCCTCATGTACTGTACATACTGTAGTGTACAATTTTACCTGCTCTGTGAGCAGGTAAAAAAAAAACCCTCTACCCTACAGAGCCAAGCGGTCCCTCTCCCTCGTGATGTCTCTCTTGTTCCAGAAGTGTTTTCCCCATTCTTTTTTTCCCTCATAAGACTTTTCGAAAATGACTCGTATAAAGACGATTACCACTGCGGACAAAGCCAACTCGAGTCGCGGCAAATCATGATGACTCACACAATCGTTTGGGACGATCAATTAATTTCTAAGATGAGAAACGAAACAAAAAGTGTTGTATCCTGCTGTTTTTTTTTTATTTTTTTTTACTTTTTGCTAATTAGATATTGTGTGATAATACTGTGTGTGTCGTCATGATTTGTCACAAACTGAGTTGCAGTGTAAGAATAAGAAGAATGTAAGAATAAATGTGTGTTTTCAAAAGACTAAGACGAAGACTAAATCATAACCTAAGACTAATGGAAATAGGAAACATTCTTTTTAAGTATGTGAACATATCTACAGTATAGATTGCATATGTTTTCAGGAAAGGAACTTATTACTAATGCAGTAATTTTATACAAAGAAATAAAACGAGACATTTTTCATACTAAAAACTATAAATCTGTATAATATAAACCTACAATGTATTTGTATGTAAGACTAAACTACAAAGACTAAGACAGAAAGACTAAGACTAAAAAAAGACTAAGACTAAAAAAAGACTAAGACTGAGACTAAGACTAAATCAATGTTGACATTTCTTTGACTAAGACTAGACTTAAAAAACTGAATTTCAGAAGACTAAATGTGTCTAAAAGACTAAATGTGTGTTACTCAAAAGACTAAGACTAAGTCAAAATATTCTCAAACAAACAACACTGCTGAGTTGGTTTAGGTGAAATCGTGTTTATATGAACCATTTTCAGAAAAGTCTTATGAGGAAAGTGAATAAGGAATTCATTTCTGGAACAGGGGAAAGGAGAGGGACTGCACTGCTCTGTTGGCTTCAGTTCTGGAGCAGTTCTTTGTCTATTTATTAGTGTGTGTGTGTGTGTGTGTGTGTTGTGTGTGCGTGTGCGTGTGTGTGTGTGTGTGTGTGTGTGTGTGTGTGTGTGTGTGTGTGTGTGTGTGTGTGTGTGTGTGTGTGTGTGTGTGTGTGTGTGTGTGCGTGTGCGTGTGCGTGTGTGTGTGTGTGTGTGCGCGTCCTAAATATGCCCTAAAGACAAAGAACCGTATTGAAACCAAACCTGAATCTTTGTTTTTGTTGGTTTTGGTGTGACAGAGCCGTACGGAGCTCTGTTTACCATAAACCACATCAAACAGTGCTTTTCAACCATTTTGATCCCAGGGCCCACTATTTATTTATTTATTCGCCTTTTGAGCCACCGAGGACCACCATTTGGTAACCCACAGACCTCCAAAACTAAAGATTTATTTTGTTTTTTGTCCACAATTCCAGGCTGGATTTGGGGAAACCAAACAGTCCAACATACAGATCAAAATGACCATTAATCTTCTACATTCTCTAGTTGTGTAGACTTGGGATAATTCACATGATGAATATTTTATTAATTGAGGGAGTAAGAGAGTTTATTTGAGAGTGTAAAAATGAAACCAAATGGACCCGCAAGGGTCCATTTGGTTTCATTTTTACACTCTCAAAGAGCTACGTCTTGTTAACCAACTCTCTATCATCTAGCCTGGGGACCACCTGGAACCCTCCTGGGGACCACTGGTTGAAAACCACTGACATAAAAAGGATCAGGGATTCTTTTAATTTTGAGAAAAAATGTGCTGAATATTGTACTAAATTATATACATTTACTGTAAAAAACATTCACATGTTACGTCAGTTTGTGTGAAGGAAGAGAAAATGAAAGTCATTTTCACAATAATGAACCTGTCTTCTGAGACGTCATTTGGGGAATGGATTTTGTTCATGGTATCTGACAACATAAGACCTATTTTTTTAATTATACATTTCTTCAAAAATCCCCCAAAATGTTGAAAAACGGCATACTATAGCATGTTGATCGAGACCGGTACTATAGCCTGTACTATAGCCTGTCATTTTTCTTAAAATCTAGTCATTTTTCGAAAATCCTCAAACGACGGTTTTCAACATACACTATAGACTATAGTATGCCATTTTTTAAAATCCCCCAAAACGAAAAAAAATAAAAAAATAAATAAACAAAATTGCATACTATAGCATGTTGTCCGAGACCAGGTACTATAGCCTGACGTTTTTTTTTTTTTTTTTCCCGATTTCGTAATTTTTCGAAAATCCTCAAAACGACGGTTTACTATAGTATGTCGTTGTTTTTTTTTGTTTTGTTTTTTTTTTCTCGATTTGACATTTTTTTGAAAATCCTCAAAAACGACTGAGAAAAAAAAAACACATACTATAGTAAACGATTTGACATTTTTCGAAAATCCTCAAACGGTGAAAAACGGCAAATATTTGTCTCTCTCTGTGGTCCCTGAAAGTACATATTTTCAGATGGGGGTTGGCAGCCACATGCAGATGATTTTGGGGGTCCTTCACATGAAAAACCGAGGACCACTGACAGAAATAATGACTTACTGTTACTGTCATGATTTTTAGAAGACTTTTGTAGAATCAGTCACAAATAGAGCCAGATTTATGGTTCCGTTTTCATCACATGCTAAACCAGAGGAGGGCAATTATTTTTACCAAGAGACCAAATGAGATCCATAAAATATTATGGAGGACCAAGACTAAAGGCTGAACTAAAGTCTGTGTAAAATTTATTTAATTTCAAGATAAAAGTAAGAGTAAGACCAACCATTTTGACACCAGGGCCCTCTATTTATTCAGTATTTGAGCCACGGACCACCATTTGATGACATTTTAGCCCCACAGATCCCAAAACTTTCTTCAAGATTTCTTTTGTTTTTGTCCACAATTCCAGGCTGGATTTGGGAAACAAAACAGGATAACAAAAATGACCGTTCTCTTATACATTCTCTGATTGAATGTGTACACTAAGTTGGGCTAATTCAGATGATGAATATTTTAACTCTTGAGAGTGTAAAAATGAAACCAAATGGAGCCGCAAGGGTCCATTTGGTTTCATTTATACGCTCTCAAAGAGTTACATCTGGTTAACCAACTTTCCATATTTAACTTGGAACTCTCTCAAGGACCACTGGTGGTCCCCGGGCCGGTCAGAGTCAGCCAAAGGGCCGCATTTGGCCCCCGGGCCGCATAATGCCCAGGTATGTGGTAAACCCTTTATCCATAACCCTTTTGCCTTCTTTTACTCTGTTGGAAAAAACATTTTTGAATAGTTCAGCTGTTGGCCAAATTACAGTGACACATTGTGAGCTTAATTGTTAACTGGCCTTTTGAACTATTCAAAAATGGTAAAAAAAAAAAAAAAAAAAAAAAAAAAAGAGCAAATAAGTTTAGGGATAAGGAGTTTAGAGGTGACTAAATGGACCCTTAGTTCGGTCGGGTTTGGGGTGGGTTCAGGCAGAGTTTGACAACTCATTTATGAAAGTGGCTAAACTCCAGCATTAATCCATTGTGTCCTGATCCGATTCTAGTTTTTGATGCTAGATTGTAGTTTCCAAAAAATGTGTCAAAAGCTCATATCGCGCCACCGAGTGGCGCGATATGAACTTGTAGATCTGCTATTTTTCAACAGCTGTGTGTGTCTTACAAATTAAAATTAATTTGAGATGGGTTGGTTTCCTTGAAAGGCGTGACTTCCATAGTGGTTCAGTTTGTATAGACCAGTGGTTTTCAACCTTTTTCATACCAGGTTCATACCAGGGCCCACTGTTTATTCAGCATTTGAGCCACAGAGGACCATCATTTGATGACATTTTTTGACCCACACATACAGATCAAAATGACCATTAATCTTCTACATTCTCTAGTTGTGCAGACTTGGGGTGATGATGAATATTTTAACTCTTTGAGAGCGTAAACATGAAAACAAATGGACACAAAAGGGTCCATTTGGTTTCATTTTTATGCTCTCAAAGAGTTACATCATTAACCAAATTTCCATCATTTAGCCTGGGGACCACCTGGAACCCTCTCAGGGACCACTGGTGGTCCCCGGACCATCCCCTCTGTTTTTATTTGACCAATAATTGGAAATCACACAGATAATGTTACAGTTTCATCTTAAAACTTTATTCAGCAACAAAAGATTCAGCAAAACCAAAAATCAGGGTTGGTCGGTAAATTCCAGCATTTTTCCTCATACAGTATTTTCTAGCTTATACAGAGCCGTAGTGGTGTGGCACAGGGGTTTTCAACCTTTTTCATCTCAGGGACCACCACCATATATTCGTCATCTGAGCCACGGACCTCCATTCGATTACATTTTCACCCCAAAGACCTAAAACTAAAGAATTCTTTTGGTTTTGTTCACAAATTCCAGGCTGGATTTTGCAAACAAAATACAAGTGTAAACTTCTTGTTTTAAGTGGTGCTAATTCAGATGATGAATATTTTAACTCCTGAGAGTGTGAAAATGAAACCAAATGGACCCGCAAGGGTCCATTTGGTTTCATTTTTACATTCTCAAGAGTTATATCCGGTTAACCAACTTTCCATCATTTAGCCTGGGGACCACCTGGAACCCTCTCATGAAGGACCGCTGGTGGTCCCCGGACCACCTGTTGAAAACCCCTGGTGTAGTATCATCATAGATGTCAGAAACAGGTTATTATGGTAGTAGTGACTGAGGTTAGTCGACACACTCCAGTTACCTTGAATTGTCTTAAAGGGGTACTTCACCCAAAAAACAACTTTTGGTCATTTTATGGTCTACTCAGCCTCATGTGAACACACCAGACAGTTTATAAGTTACTCCTTTCAGTATTTAGATATTTGATGTTCATTAGTCTGCCATTAGTCTGCCAGACCCAAACCCATTATAACTTAAAACTCCATTTTAACCATGACAGATTATTCGAAAACAACCCATCTTTTTTCTGGTGACTGATATTGTCCTCCTAATACGTGAGAGGGCCGTGGAATTTCATTTACAGTTTTCATTTATTTTTTAAATATTGTTTTGTAAAATGTAGCCCCTCCATATTTGGGAATGCCCACCCAAATGAATAAAACAATATTTTAAAAATAAATAAAAACTGTAAATGAAATTCCACAGCCCTCTCACGTATTAGGAGGACAATATCAGTCACCAGAAAAAAGATGGGTTGTTTTCGAATAATCTGTCATGGTTAAAATGGAGTTTTAAGTTATAATGGGTTTGGGTCTGGCAGACTAATGGCAGACTAATGAACATCAAATATCTAAATACTGAAAGGAGTAACTTATAAACTGTCTGGTGTGTTCACATGAGGCTGAGTAGACCATAAAATGACCAAAAGTTGTTTTTTTTTTTGGTGAAGTACCCCTTTAATGTCAGTGGTTTTCAACCATTTTCATACCAGGGACCACTATTTATTCTGCATTCGAGCAGAATAAATAGACCTGTGTTAGAGGGATCTGTATAGTACCATTTGGTCTATAGAGCTGCGCAGTGACGTCACCGGCCCCGGTTCCAGAAGTGTTCTCCCTATTCACTTTTCTCATAGACTTTTCCAAAAAATAATTTATATAAAGACGATTTTGCCGCGGACAAAGCCAACTCGGGTCGTGACAAATGTTTCAAAAATAGCAGAACTACAAGCTCATATCGCGCCACTCGGTGGCGCGATATGAGCTTGTAGATCTGCTATTTTTCAACAGCTAAAACACCAAAACGCGTTCAGTAGACAAAGGTCTTTCATATTAATACAACTACAGCCTTTTATACAGATATTATTATTATTTAACATGCTAAACCTTCAGAAAGAGTCAATCTGTCTGGAGTCTCTATTGGCTTGGATTTACCATTGGTGTCAATGGCAGCATAACAATACTAACCTTCATTTTATTATTATATCCCTACAGTTTACTATTCTTTACAATCTGGTTTTCTTTGTCCCAACAAAGCATGGTGCGCACGCACGCACGCGCACACACACACACACACACACACACACACACACACACACAGTGGGACTACTGCATATTTGGTACGCCTTTCAAGAAGGAAAATGTTATTGCATAGCAAGCCTTTAGTTTTATTTCTCACATTTTCGATAGTTCAGAGTTCAGTCTCTGTCGGATTAGATGATTGACGGTCTTGATATGGAATGTGTTAAAGGGTGTTCACAACAAATACTATATGTTAATGACATTTCGAGAGATTTAGAACACTTTCCTGTTGGTCTTTATGTGTATAATATATCAAAGTCAAAGTTGTGATTTGTCACTACGTTACCGCAGCGAAATTGGACCTCCGCTTTTGACCCATCACTTGGAGTGGTGAGCTCCAAGGAGCGGTGAGCTGCGGCTTGCCGCGCTCGGGAATGTGGTTTTAGATAAAGTATCTTAGATGTTAGCAGTGAGTCCAGTCTCTCTGATGACTTTGGACTCACTGCTAACATCTAACAGATATAAAACTACACATTACACACACAGATCACTGGGAAAGGGCTGTAAATCTTCTGAATGTCAAACGGTCAAATGACACTTTGAGTAGTATAATGATAAAAAAGGAAAAAAAAAAAACGACAAACAAAAGACGAAGTGGTCCTTCAAATGCCTGTCATGACACCGTGGAATAATAACCCTGTCAGGTAAGGAGGTGGAATTTCAGCATCATGCAGCGATGTGACCCCAAATGAAACAGTGTGTTTGGGAAGGAAGGAGCGCTTGTTTTACCTTTAATGAAACAGTGTGTTTAGGAAGGAAGGAGCGCTTGTTTTACCTTCACCATGCTGCTGCCAGTGGACTAGTCAACTGGGAACCCATGCACCTACGCTTAGTGAGTTTGAATCCTGCTGCTGACAATTCCCCCCCCCCAAGAAACGCAGACTTTATTTTTATTTTCAATAATGCAATTAAGGTTAGGTTTAGGCATAGTTTTACTGAGGTTAAGCTTAGGTTTAGGCATAGTTTTATTGAGGTTATGTTTAGGGTTAGGATTAGGTTTAGGCATAGTTTTACTGAGGTTATGTTTAGGGTTAAGCTTAGGTTTAGGCATAGTTTTACTGAGGTTATGTTTAGGTTTGTGGTAAAGGACTTTATCTTACAGCATTATGTATGAGTACAATACAGAGAATGTTTGCATTCGCCATCTTTGTTGAAGAAGAGTCTATTTTTGTCTTAATTATCTTTCATAGTGGTTTAAGCCCTGTGGAAATGTTGTGTTAAGTTTTAAAATCCATTGCTTTTCAAACTTTCTCTCCCCTTCTGTCCACGTTTGGTTGCATTCTAGTCCACCTACTCCCATTGCTCCAATTCCATGTCCCATTAAATGTTGTACTATTAGTGACATCTCTTTGGCATTTTTTCATGTTCTATCTATGCTGGTTAAGTCTATCTGCTATTGTGATTCTGGTTTCCCATACATATTGTAGATTACATTTGTTACATGTGATTAGATAGACACAGTTTTTTGTTGTCGCTGTTATGTTTTGTTTTATCCCTATCATGTTTGTTGATCTATTTTTCACTACTAATTTGGGTTTAAAGTAGTCTGGTCTGTCAGGGAGGTTTCTGTCTGTTATTTTAAGTTTGCTCTGGACTAGTTAATCTTTTAGGTTTTTATTTTTTAGACATAGTTTTACTGAGGTTATGTTTAGGGTAATAGTAGCATTCAGGGTAAAACAAGCGCTCCCAACCCTAACCCCTCTCCCTGCTTTATTTCGGGTGGAACGTCAGTGAGGGGTGCTAGTCGTCCTCCTTCTCCTTGGCTCCATGCTTGAGGATGCGTGTGAACGCTACGTAGTTGAAGTTTCCTTTCTTGTCGATGGGAGCCTCTCTGAAGAGCTCATCCACGTCCTCATCTGTAAAGCGATCTCCCATGGTGGTCAGGAGTTCACGGAGATAATCCTCCTGGATGATTCCTGAGGAAGAAACAACTAATAAATACATCAGAGGTTTTCAACAGGTGGTCCGGGGACCACCAGTGGTCCTTGAGAGGGTTCCAGGTGGTCCCCACCCAGGCTAAATGATGGAAAGTTGGTTAACCAGATGTAACTCTTGAGAGTGTGAAAATGAAACCAAATGGACCCGCGTTGCGGGTCCAATTTGGTTTCATTTTTACATCACTTTTTTCATTTTTAAAATATTCATCATCTGAATCAGTGCTATTTAATTAAGAAGTCTACACTGTTTTGTTTGCAGCCTGGAATTGTGAACTAAAACCAAAAGAATTCTTTAGTTTGAGGTCTTTGGGAAAAAAACAACAAATAAATCAGTGGTTTTCAACCTTTTCCATCCCAGGGCCCACCATTTATTCAGGATATGAGCCACGGAGGAGGACCACCATTTGATGACACTTTACCCCACAGACCCGCAAGGGTCCATTTGGTTTCATTTTTACGCCCTCAAGAGTTACATCTGGTTAAACAAATTAGCTGGGGACCACCTGGAACCCTCTCAAGGACCACCTGTTGAAACCCCCCTGAAATAAATGAACGGTGTTAATGGTGGAGAGATGTGGTTTTTGTAAGGCAGTGTGGTCTAATGGTCTAAAAGTGTGATAAATGTATTTTTTTCAATTCATCCCCCTCTACAAAACTTCAGATCACCTACTGCTCATAATGTCTTGACAGAAAGTAGCTTATGACATGTCTATGGTGGGTTTTTATGATCCAGATTGAAAGGGGATTCAACCTTTCAACCTGCAGCTGCAATGCTGGTGAGTTTAACATAAATGTATTTATTTGGGCCGAGCCTTCATGTGTTTCTCCCAGAGAGTGAACGTCACAACATTCCGGCTGGTCCCAGTATTATTTATTTCATGTAATAAATAATTGACCTTGATATGAATATTCTTGAAAAACACTCATTTTTACACAAGGAGTGTTTAGAACTCTTAAAAATATGCGATTGAATTGCGATTAATCAAAGATTAACCATGCGATTATTTATTTTTTTAATTGATTGACAGCTCTAGAACGTACCCGTCCCTTCCTCGTCGAAGCAGGCGAAAGCGTTCCGAATGACATCCTCTGGGTCGGTTCCGTTCAGCTTCTCTCCGAACATGGTGAGGAACATGGTGAAGTTGATCGGTCCAGGAGCTTCGTTCATCATGGCTTCTAGGTAGTCGTCTGTGGGGTTTTTACCTGGAAGTCAACACACAGTAATATCACTTTATTTGGTCTGGTCAGGGCTTGACACTAACACTTGCCCGCTTGCCCGGGGCAAGTAAAAAAATGGTGGGGCAAGTGAAGACTGCTACCTGGTTGCCCGATCGGGCAAGTGTGCAACTTAGTGCACTACAACACAACACAAGATAAATTTGTCTTGAAGGCAGTCATTGCACTCTGCCTCTGTGTCTTTCCCTGCTTTCTAGATATCCACAATTCCAGGCTGGATTTGGGAAACAAAACAGGCAAATTAACATACAGATCAAAATGACCATTAATCTTCTACATTCTCTAGTTATGTAGACCTGGGCTAATTAAGATGATGAATTTTAACTCTTGGGAACTCTCAAGAGTTGCATCTGCAAAATTTACAATATATTTTTGGGGGGCAAGTGACAATGAGCTGAGGACAAGTAGAACCTGACTTGCACTTGTCCGATGGGCAAGTGCCTCCGAGACCTTAGTGTCAACCCCTGCTGTTGTTATTACCTTTATCCTAACCCAAAGGTTAAAATTCTGGGTGTATAAAGACATTTTAACAGGAATACAGTAATTATCACAACACATGGATCGTATCGGTTCATTAGTGACTCCACTAACTATGTAGCAAATTAAAGCTAACAGAGGCAACTTTTAACCGAAAATCTAAATAGATTTATAGCTGTTTTTTTGCCTTTTTCTCCTCTATGTTGCTTCTACTTTGATGCTGCAGCTGTTTCCCTGCAGACAGACCGGTGCTTTGTCGTGCCAACGGTTCAGATCTTTGCTGTTGTCAACAAATCATGAAAACCGAGTGGCGTGCTATGAGCTTGTAGGTCTGATATTTTTTTCAAAATCAACAAAATGTGCTGCTGTGTCAGAAAGAATCTAGTGTCAGAAACAAGAATTTAGTGTCAGAAACTATAATCTAATGTCAGAAACTAGAATCTAGTGTCAGAAAGTGTCAGAAACTAGAATCCTGTGTCAGAAACTAGAATCTAGTGTCAGAAACAATAATTTAGTGTCAGAAACTAGAATCTATTGTCAGAAACTAGAATCTAGCGTCAGAAACAATAGTTTAGTGTCAGAAACAATAATTTAGTGTCAGAAAGTAGAATCTCGTGTCAGAAACTATAATGTAGCGTCAGAAACTAGAATCTAGTCTCAGAAAGTGTCAGAAACTAGAATCCTGTGTCAGAAACTAGAATCTAGTGTCAGAAACAATAATTTAGTGTCAGAAACTAGAATCTAGTGTCAGAAACTAGAATCTAGTGTCAGAAACAATAATTTAGTGTCAGAAACAATAATTTAGTGTCAGAAAGTAGAATCTCGTGTCAGAAACTATAATGTAGCGTCAGAAACTAGAATCTAGTGTTTCTACCTAGTGAAGCCAGCATGTCGTGCAGGTCCTCCTTATCGATGAATCCGTCGCGGTTCTGGTCGATCATGTTGAACGCTTCCTTGAACTCCTGGATCTGCGACTGGTCGAACATGGCGAACACGTTGGAGGTGGCGCGCTGAGGACGCTTCTTGGTGTTCTTGGTCTTGGCTTTCTTGCTGGCCATGTTGGCTGTAGTGTCTGCCGGCTCCGCTGACCTGACGGAAATACATGGACATGGTAAATAGAGCTTAAAATCTTGGACCGAGACCGCGCCGACCCGACGGGCCGGGTTCGGTCGGGCCGAGTCCAAATGGTTATGTATTTGTTGGGCTTAGGGCCGGGCCGGGCCCGTCAAATTATATAAGATATTTTTCATAAAATGATACATTTTGCGACGCCGCGTGGTGCGCGCAGCGGCGAGCTGCGCTGCACCGTGTGTGTGTGTGTGTGTGTGTGTGTGTGTGTGTGTGTGTGTGTGTGTGTGTGTGTGTGTGTACCTAGACAGTTGGACATGGGCAGAATGACTGCTTTTCTTATAACAAATTAACGATTTATGAGAAAAACGTCTGCCTGCAGCAATTAGCTCGTTTAGAAAAAGTGTCGGGCTGGCGGGCTCATGCTGTCAATCATGTATCGGGCTTCGGGCCGCACCGGGCTTAATTTCTTACCGGGCCAGGTCGAGCCGGGCTCAATATTTTAGACAATTTTAAGCTCTAATGGTAAATACATGGACATGGTAAATAGATGGACAAACATTTGTTTACCCTAATTTCCCGACTATAAGCCGCTACTTTTTTCACATGCTTTTGACTCTGCGGCTTATACAACGGTGCGGCCAATCTATGGATTCTCTGCAGACTAAATGATGAAGTTGGTTAACCAGATGTAACTCTTTGAGAGCGTAAAAAATGAAACCAAATGGACCCTAGCGGATCCATTTGGTTTCATGTTTACACTCTCAAGAGTTATGATATTCAACATCTAAATTAGCACCACTTAATTAATAAGTCATAAGTCATGTTCATTTTTGTCTAATTTTGATGTTTTGCCTTTTTTGTTTGCGGAAATCCATCCTGGAATTGTGAACAAAACCAAAAGAAATCTTTAGTTTTGGGGTCTGTGGGGTGAAGATGTTGTTGAACATGAAGCACCTGACTATAAGCCTGGTGCGGCTTATTGTCAGATGAGGCTTATAATCCGGAAATTACGGTACTTGTAGTTCTGGTAATATTTATTACAGGACCAGGGCCCACTATTTATTCAGAATTTGAGCCACGGACCACCACCATTTGATGACATTTTAGCCCCACAGACCCCGAAACTAAAGATTTATTTTGTTTTTGTCCACAATTCCAGGCTGGATTTGGGGAAACCAAACAGTCCAACATACAGATCAAAATGACCATTAATCTTCTACATTCTCTAGTTGTGTAGACTTGGGATAATTCACATGATGAAACATAATGGACCCGGAATGCGGGTCCATTTGGTTTCATGTTTTCATGTTTAAATCATTTAGCCTGGGGACCACCTGGAACACACTGACACACACCAGGTGCACACGCAGTATCGCCCCCTGCTGTTGGTGTGTGTCAGTGTATAAAACAAGCACTCCCCCCCAGCTCTTGTTTGGCAAGATGGCAGCTGTGAAAGCTGTGAAAGTAGCTCATAATAATGTCTCTACGGTGGATTTTTATGGCACAAAACCCTTGCAGATCGACAGAGGATGTGTCAAGCTTTCTCTACAGCTGCAAAGTTGGTGAGTTTGACTTGTTTAATACAGGCAGATCACTTTGACATTAATGGGGGACTGAATGGACGGAATTGCTACTCTAGATGCAATTCCAATTATCAAATAATTTAGAGTTGCATTGCGGCTATGAACGTCCCTGTGTACCACCTGTTTAGACACCAGCCTGACCTGTTAATGCAAACCAGGGCTTGACACTAACACTTGCCCGCTTGCCCGGGGCAAGTAAAAAAAAATGATAGGGCAAGTGAAGACTGCTAACTGGTTGCCCGATCGGGCAAGTGTGCAACTTAGTGCACTATAACACAACACAAGATAAATTTGTCTTGAAGGCAGTCATTGCAACCTGGGCTAATTAAGATGATGAATTTTAACTCTTGAGAGTGTAAAAATGAAACCAAATGGACCCGCAAGGGTCCATTTGGTTTCATTTTTACACTCTCAATAGTTACATCTGGTTAACCGACTTAGCTGGGGACCACCTGGAACCCTCTCAGGGACCACGTGTTGAAAACCCCTGGTTTAAAGCACCCAAGTAGGAAGTCAACTTAAATGCAAAATTTACAATATATTTTTGGGGGGCAAGTAGAACCTGACTTGGACTTGCCCGATGGGCAAGTGCCTCCGAGACCTTAGTCTCAACCCCTGCAAACAAGTTCCTCCCAAGTCCAGCACCTTTATTTACTGACAGAAAGTAGATCATAGCATGTTCATTGTTTATGGTGGATTTATATCAAATAAACGCTTTGCAGACGGAAGATAATTCAACCGTTCCATACAGACACAATTTTGGTGCGTTTAAAGGGAAACTCCACCTGTTTTCAACTTTTGACTATGTCATTGATGTACCTCAGAGGTGTTGAGTAGACATGATGGAAAAAAGTTCCCCCATTCTGTGATCCCAAGAAATGGAGGTCTGAAGAAAACCACTAGCATGGTGAAACTACATCTTGATTACATCATCAAGATGCATGTTCATTTTCACCATGTGAATGAATGAATGAATGAATGAATGAATGAATGAATGAATGAATGAATGAATGAATGAAATTTTTATTAACAGAGATGAGAGTTACAGTATAAGTCCAGTCCACACTGCTACAAAACTGATAACAGCTTGGAGAATTACAGTACAATTCAAGTACAACTGCATCAAATCTGACAGAGCTGATTGGACACACTAGTTAAGCATACACTTGTTTACAATAGTGGCTTAACTTGTTCATTTCATTAAGACATTCAAATACATACAAAACAACTACTTCAGTAAAATCAGAAGCAGCAAATCATGGAGGTAAACTCACAGTGGAGGTAAAAAGGGAAAAGATAAATGTACAATGAGGAGAGGGGGGGTGGGTGGAGGGATTTTATATACATTTATGTTTTACAGAGGCCAGTTTCGAATTGCAGCCATCTCTAGGTGCCCTTTGAGAGCAGTTTTGAAGGAGTCGGGGGATTCACATGCCTTTATGACTGTTGGTAGGGCGTTCCACATTTTGGTGGATTAATGGATTTCTTAGACGCTTCTTTTTTTTCTGAGAGCGTACAAATGGAACCAAATGAACCCGTTAGGGTTCATTTGGTTCAGTCTGTCAGTGTCATCATGATCATTCATGACAGTTATGTTTTTTATTTCTAGTGTCATCATGAATGATCATTCATGACAGTTATGTTTTTTATTTCTAGTGTCATCATGATCATTCATGACAGTTATGTTTTTTATTTCTAGTGTCATCATGATCATTCATGACAGTTATGTTTTTTATTTCTAGTGTCGCACACCACCACTTACTGGTTCAAGAGCATTTATTTAAATCGAGCAACGTTTCGGCCTTGCGGCCTTCTTCAGGCATGAAGAAGGCCGCAAGGCCGAAACGTTGCTCGATTTAAATAAATGCTCTTGAACCAGTAAGTGGTGGTGTGCGGGTCTCCTCCCTTCTAAAGTTTGCTGCTTTGTCTGCCCTAGACCAACGCACCTGCCCAAAACTAGATCGGGTGTGCAGAAGTCCTCTCTCTCTCTTATTTCTGTCAGTGTCATCATGATCATTCATGACAGTTATGTTTTTTTATTTCTAGTGTCATCATGATCATTCATGACAGTTATGTTTTTTATTTCTAGTGTCATCATGATCATTCATGACAGTTATGTTTTTTATTTCTAGTGTCATCATGATCATTCATGACAGTTATGTTTCACCATGCTAGCTCTAGCTAAGCCAGAGCCACTGAAAACACGACAGTTACGACAACTCCGTTCACCTCTTGGGGGCAAAAGACTGCAGCGTTTTAGCCCTGAAACAGGACTGGAGAGGACGGGGTGAACAAGAGGGACAATTTAATGCACCGGAATACATTGGTTTGGTTCATGGAAATTCAGTTCAAAGGAGCTTTATTGGCAGGAGAAAAAAACATGTCACTGTCTAAAGACAGTTGTCCCTTTCTGTGTGTGTGTTTTAAACAGCTGTTATTTGCGTCTCCCTCGTTTATGCATTTTTCCAACTCCAGTTTGTCCCTCTTCAGTCTGCATGAACATTAAGCGGCTCGAGCGCTCACTTTCTGACCCCCTTAATGTCGCAACCGTGTGTGTCTTAGCTCTGGTCTGTGCTAATTCCCTCTGTCTCGCTGTACTGTAGCTTCATTCAAACTGAGACATTATTACTGAGAAATGAATGGCGATCGGTGGTCCGACGGGGGGTCCCCGGACAGGGGGTCCCCAGACAGGGGGGCCCCAGACAGTACACCATCTAGATAAGCTTCAGATATGTGCTAAATGATGAATAAAGACCACACTGACCTGTGTAAAGGACTGTAGAAAAGCTGCTGCAGTTTGTTATGATCACTGCTCACAGTGTTGCCAACCTGACGAAATCCAAAATGCAGTAGCCTAGTGGCCAGGGGCGGATAAAACATTTCCCAATTGGGGGGGGGGGGGGGGGGGTGGGGGCGGCTTCATGAATGGTATGGGTGCGATGAATGGTATGGGTGCGATGAAGCCGCGCCCATACCATTTTCAGTTCCAGGACTTTTATTAGCCAAGTAAAGCATCAATAATAACATCAGTTGTTGTTGAAGTTGCAACAGACACGCAGCATGCATAAAGCTAAAGGTCTGACTCAGAGAGTTTTCTGTTTTCAATGATGAAATGCTGTTGGTTTAGTGGTGACACAGCTGTGGTTAGCAGTAGGAGTGTTTCAAATCATTGAAATATTTTGGGTTGTTTTGCATGCCATCATGTTTGGTGGGGCAGACTGGACATTTAGGGGGGCATTGCCCCCCCCCCATGCCTAGATCCGCCCTGCTAGTTGCACTTCCAAAATGCAGTAAAATGCACCAGAATACACTAGAGCAGTGGGTTTTCAACCATTTTCATACCAGGGACCACTGTTTATTCTGCATTTTAGCCACGGAGGACCAACATTTGATGTTGAGTTTAGTCTGACTAATTTAGGAGAAATAACTGACAAAATGTTGGTCAAAATAGCAAATATTCTACATTTTTTAAATGTGTAGATTCTTGAAAATTAGGTAATTCGTATGTTTGAACATAATTTAACTGTTGAGAGCGTAAAATGAAACCAAACGGACCCGTAAGGGTCCGTTTGGTTTCATTTTACGCTCTCAACAGTTACAGATCTATAAGGGTCCATTTGGTTACCAATGGTCCTTTCTAGGAAGGAAGGAGGACTCTATCATAGGAGGAAAAATGGTGAAAAACAATAAGGGTTTTATCTCTGGCGCCTGTCAACCAATTTCACCCCAACTCACCAGCAAAAAAAGCACTAGATTTTCCTCCAGGAGTTTTTCCACTAATTTTGGCCCTAGAGGGGTCTGGGGAAAAAAAAGCTAAATATAGTGACAAATGCTCCAAGTTGGCAACACTGGGCGGATGTTATGATCACTGATGGAGGTCTAGTCTGTTCATTTGGAGCATTAGCGCCACCATCTGATCCGGAGGCTGGATCTCTGTGGGGATCACTGACTAGATTTCAACCAGTGGTCCTTTTGAGAGGATTCCAGGTGGTCCCCCCCAGGCTAAATGACGGACCGTTGGTAACCAAATGGACCCTTATAGATCTGTAACTCTTGAGAGCGTTAAAATGAAACCAAATGGACCCTTAACGTCCTCCTCCTGGAAACGACTGACTGTCACTGGGGGAAGACAGAGCGTCAGAGTATAGACAGGAGTTACGACAACTCCGTTCACTTCATGGGGTCAGTCTAATGGAGGCTCTTCTACATACACATACATGGGGTCAGTCTAATGGAGGCTCTTCTACATCAGTGGTTTTCAACCTTTTTGACTCCAGGGACCACCATTTATTCAGCATTTGAGCCACGGAGGACCACCATTTGATTACATTTGCACACCAAAGACCTAAACTTAAAGATTTCTTTTGGTTTTGTCCACAGTTACAGGCTGGATTTTGCAAACAATTTTGCAAACAACAAGGGTCCATTTGGTTTCATTTTTACGTTCTCAAGAGTTGCATCTGGCTGAACAACTTAGCTGGGGACCACCTGGAACCCTCTCAAGGACCACTGGTGGTCCCCGGACCACCTGTTGAAAACCCCTGCTGTACAGTACAATACTGGTAATGTTTTGCTCACACGGCCTCGTTGAAAACAATGTATTTCTTGCCATTATTTTGTCCCTATTCAGGCTGCTGTGGTTTCTGCCCCCTGAATGTCGCCGCTCTGCTCTGCCAGCAGCTGTCCCTCCTCCTCCTCCTGGTCTCACGGTGGGTCTATATATAAAGTGGTCCCTGCCTTAAAAGGTCCTAACGGTCACCTCCGACATTCTGCAGACTGGCAGCATTATTTTTGTTCTGTGGACCACCGTCCTGTCCTGTCCTGTCCTGTCCTGTCCTGTCCCACTGCCCGCACCGGGTTTTAAAATACATTTATTCGGAATTGCGACCAGACTTTATTTTTTATTTTTTTTTTTTATTTTTTTTTTAATAATCTACTTCCCTGCGACTGGACGATTCCTTCGCTCTGGTGTGAGTTTATATTCTCTGATTATTTATAATTCTAGTTTAATACTAACCTGCATGTCTTAATTTTCCTCAAATAATCACTTTATTGTCGTACAACTGCACGGGGGTCCCAAAAGTTAATGTTTCATCACTGTTGGTTTTAATACATTAATACAGGGGTTTTCAACCTTTTTGACCCCAGGGACCACCATTTATTCAGCATTTGAGCCACGGACCACCATTTGATTACATTCTCAACCCAAAGACCTAAAACTATAAAGAATTATTTTGGTTTTGTTCACAATTCCAGGCTGGATTTTGCAAACAAAACAGTGCAAACTTCTTAATTAAGTGGTGATAATTCAGATTATTAATATTTTAACCCTTGAGAGTGTGAAAATGAAACCAAATGGACCCGCAAGGGTCCATTTGGTTTCATTTTTACATTCTCAAGAGTTACATCTGGTTAACCAACTTTCCATCATTTAGCCTGGGGACCACCTGGAACCCTCTCAGGGACCACTGGTGGTCCCCGGACCACCTGTTGAAAACCCCTGCATGGATTATTAATGACCTAATTAAGTGTGTACTAATGCAAAGTTGAATGAATGTTGATTAGCCTGTTACAGTCCATTTTAATGGCTCTGTAATTATATTCTTCTTTTCCCATTAGGGGAAGTCTCTAATTACCTCTAATGCATGTTCAGGTCATGTTAATTAGGTCCATTATGTTTATAATAGCTACTGGCTCCAGTCTCCTATTTAGATCCACTTCCAGTGTAGATTGATACCCTAACCCAGCTAGGGGAGGGACCACTGTTTATTCAACATTTGAGCCACGGAGGACCATCATTTGATGACATTTTAGCCCCACAGACCCCCCCAAACTAAATTAGATTTATTTATTTTTTTGCTTTTGTCCACAATTCCAGGCAGTCCAAAACAGTCCAACATACAGATCAAGAAATGACCATTAATCTTCTACATTCTCTAGTTGTGTAGACTTGGGATAATTCACATGATGAATATTTTAACTCTTGAGAGCGTAAACATGCGCAGGTCCATTTGGTTTCATTTTTTTTTACGCTCTCAAAGAGTTACACCTGTTTAACCAACTTCCCATCATTTAGCCTGGGGACCACCTGGAATCCTCTCAGGGACCACTAAGCCTACTAAGACTTAAGCTACCAAAATTTACATAGAGAAGAGAGCCAATTAAAGTTGTGCGTTTTGTCTTCTCATCTTACTATAAAACAGTAATCACTAGGTCAGTGGTTTTCAACCTTTTTCATACCAGGGCCCACCGTTTGTTCAGCATTTGAGCCACAGAGGACCACCATTTGATGACATTTTAACCCCCACAGACCCCAAAAACTAAAGATTTATTTTGCTTTTGTCCACAATTCCAGGCTGGATTTGGGGAAACACAAACATTCCTACATACAGATTCTACATTCTCTAGTTGTGTAGACTTGGGCTGATTCACATGATGAATATTTTAACCCTTTGAGAGTGTGAAAATGAAACCAAATGGACCCGCAAGGGTCCATTTGGTTTCATTTTTACGTTCTCAAGAGTTACATCTGGTTAGGCAACTTAGCCTGGGGACCACCTGGAACCCACTGGTGTTCCGGGGGACCACTGGTTGAAAACCACTGCTTTATATTGACATTAGAGACACCGTCTCACAGCATATGGCTACTGTAATCACAAGCCACGGTGATTTGTGGTGACATGGTGACATGCCAGCTGTCACTGACTGACTGTTGGGACCTTGTGTTAGAGTTCACACACTACACTGGTGTCAACTAACTGCTGCTCCTTATTGTGTGGTAGCCTCAGTGTTGTAGTGGGGGGGGGGGGGGGGGGGGGGGGGGGTGCCTCTTAAAGGGGAATTCCACCTATTTTATTTTTTATTTTTTTCTGAGAGCCTACAAATGTGTAGGCATTTGTAGGCTCTCAGAAAAACAGGAAACTCATTAACATGGTGAAACACATCTTGATGATGTCATCAAGATGTATTTCACCATGCAAATGATTTTTTTCACCTCCATTTCTAGGAAACACAGAAATTTTACCATGTCCACACATCTGTAAGGTATATTAATGTAAAATATTGAAAATGAGCTGAGTTCCGCTTTAAGACATGTGCATGGACACTTGCATTTGCAGTAAGTATAGCATATTGAGAACGATTGTTTACAATGCCTAATTTTATCCATAAAAGTAAATGACAAGACAAAAAACACGGGCCTACTTTTGCCCCAAAAATATTTTAGATGTGAGAAGTGGACCCCCCCCCCCCCCCCCCCACACACACACACACACACTGCACAAGTTGCAACCCAACAGTGTGTGTGTGTGTGTGTACATACATACATATCTCATTATTTCCCAAAATGTTGGACATTGATTTTAAGAAATGCAAACTTTAAAGTATCTAGCATCATAATTACTAGACATTTAACAATTAATGTGTATTGCTGCAAATTGCTACAGTCAGGATAACCTTCCAGCTCAAACAAGAATTCTGCGACTACAATTAAGATTTGTATCGATGAAATGGTTTCTTTATTACAAATCTCCATGGTCCATGTTTACACTCTCAAGAGTTAAAATTCATCATGTGAATTAGCCCAAGTCTACACAACTAGAGAGTATAGCCTGGGATTGAAGTTTTGGGTCTTTGTGGGGGGTCATCAAATGTCATCAAATGGTGGTTTGTGGCTCAAATGCTGAATAAATGGTGGTCTCGGGTGTCAAAATGGTTGAAAACCACTGTTTTAGAATAAGTCAGAGATATTGTAAGCAGTTATTGCTGGTTCTGTGTCAGAACAGCATGCAGTGTGCAGTGAGCGATCAGGGAGGTCCAGTTGGTTCAATCTTGACCATTTGCAGGGGTTGACACTAAGGTCTCGGAGGCACTTGCCCATCGGGCAAGTGCAAGTCAGGTTCTACTTGCCCTCAGGTCATGGTCACTTGCCCCCCAAAAATATATTGTAAATTTTGCAGATGTAACTCTTGAGAACGTAAGAATGAAAACAAATGGACCCTTGCGGGTCCATTTGGTTTCATTTTTACACTCTCAAGAGTTAAAATTCATCATCTTAATTAGTCCAGGTCTACACAACTAGAGAATGTAGAACATTAGGTCATTTTGATGTTAATGTTAATTTGCCTGTTTGGTTTCCCAAATCCAGCCTGGAATTGTGGATATCTAGAAAGCAGGGAAAGACACAGAGGCAGAGTGCAATGACTGCCTTCAAGACTAATTTATCTTGTGTTGTGTTATAGTGCACTAAGTCGCACACTTGCCCGATCGGGCAACCAGGTAGCAGTTTTCACTTGCCCCACCATTTTTTTTACTTGCCCCGGGCAAGCGGGCAAGTGGGCAAGTGTTAGTGTCAAGCCCTGATATTTGGTTTTGTTTGTTAACACAGTAGAGTAGAACGTGTTTATCATAACAACAGCCATGAGAATTAGAAAACCATTGTCAAGTCATATTAACGTTCATCATTTTAAATGTCACATTTACCAAACATGAATCATCAACAACTCACACAAGTTTCAAAGAAACCTCAATTAATAACCAATCAATTAATCTCCCGCAAGGTTGATTTACAATCACATCCATCCATACTGTAGATCCATCCATCCATCCATCCATCCATCCATCCATCCATCCATCCATCCATCCATCCATCCATCCATCCATCCATCCATCCCTCCCTCCCTCCCTCCCTCCCTCCCTCCATCCATCCATCCATCCATCCATCATCCATCCATCCGTCTTCATCCGCTTATCCGAGGTCGGGTTGCGGGGGCAACATCATCACCATCTTAACACTTTTCATTTTAAATATCTCTTCATCTTTGCGTTAATCACTTGGAAAAACATCCGTAATTCCTAACCAACCTGCCGCCGACTCTCCCGACTAAACAAGAAAAAAATATATATATATAAACGCCGTTGATAACACATTGATTTACAGAGCTGAAATATACAAAAGAAAAAGACCAAAAACAAAGGGAAAAAAGGAAGGACAGGTTTGCGGTTCGAGCGCGGCTGACGCTGAGGAGAGGAGATGTCAGAGGGAGGAGAGTCCGTCCGGCTGGCCAGGGTGAAGGTTCAACGCCGACTCCAGGAGCAGAGGGATGAGCGGAGCCGGCAGGAGAGACACTATGAGAGCAACTATTACCTCAGCTCCCGATCCTCGCTTAGAGAGCAGGCTTTCTCAGCTCATGGGTATGTAGGGGTGTAAATCACACCCATCATGGCGATTCCATTCAGTATCGATTTCCTGACCCAACGATTCGATTTTTTTTTTCGATACTCGATACTCGCCACATCTGTTTTGCCGACCTCTTTTTTTCTCTGCTATGTCAGCCATGACTGTTTCGCCTACTGTTTGAATGTGTGTGTGTGTGACGTGTGTGCATCCGGAAAGACGGTAAAGGAAGCGAGGTAGGAGGACAAAATATAGGTTTAGCGCCACCCGCAGCACGGGAGTCTGAATTACGTCCAGGAGCAAATGGATAAACTAGACCAGATATTTTTATTCATTTATTTTTAAACATGAATCGATACTCTTGCGGACGTGTCGATGCATCATATTATCGGCTGTTGGATCGATACATCGATAGGCTGCTTATCAGCACCATTTTATCGATGCCAGCATGATGTTGCCTGGAGCCTACTCACTGATAAGATGACAACTGGGATCTTATCCACTGATAACAGTCCAATCTGCTTGCGGTTAGGTTTAGGGGTTGGTCAGACAGGAGTTATATGTGCACTGTTGTCTATATTAACCCAGACAGGAATAACTAATTAATCTTATGCCGTGCTATTTCGTTTCCAAAATGCTATACGGGATAATAGGTTATTGATGATGTTACACTGGGGAATTGGACATAATTGGGGGGGGTCGCTGCGCTCAAATACGTTGCCGTTATGATGTGCAGTGCTTCAAAATAAATAGCAAGGTGACGCATCTAAGGCAAGATAGACAGCAAGACAGTCAGCTTACTTTTTCTTTTTTCCAATTTCCATCATGATCATCATCTCCTCCTTCCTCCCGCACCTCGGAGAGGATTTTAAATGTCTTGATTGTGTTGCTGGCACTGTAGGCCTATAGTCGCCATCTGAACCACAACCACACGTTTATGCTGTGCTACTGAACACGTGTGCCGTTGTCTGGACTGAACGGCTTGGAGCGGCCTGGAGCGGAGGATAATTCTCGCTCCAGAGCGCACTCCGACCCATTTGAAAAGGCCACCTGTTGAAAACCCCTGTTCCCCTGTCTCTCTGTACACGCTGCTATCTGTGTTATACTTTGTAAAGCAGGTCAGGAACTTGATCTAAACTAAGAGGCTGCCAGAGATATTCACAGAGAGAGAGTTGGGATCTATTTCCGTAGTTTGGAGCAGAGCAGGTTGTCAGCAGGCCAACTGGACTGGACTGCAGGGGGAATGGCAGGGGATTGTTGTCGTCTGTGCCAGGACGGAAGGCCAAAGGCTGGAGACTAGGGCTGCCATGATTCAGTACCCATGCAGGGGTGTCAAACCCAAACACAGAGCGGGCCAAAATAAAAAAAATTGGTACAAGTCGAGGGCCGGAGACACCACTCTGTGTTTCAACACCGGTTTACCATGACGTAAGCTGCTATTATTTTCAGTAAAACTTAAAGAGGAAGTAAACCAAAATCAGCCTTTTTCTTTCAAAGGTCATTTTTATACCCCTGGACAAAAAACTAAAACTTTATTTTACAGCATTGTAGAATAGGACCACTTTATGTGTTTTGGTTAATCTTATGTGTTTTGGTTAATCTTATAATAATTCGTCGTGACTATGTCACGACGAATTATGCTAATGAGCCTACAGTACTACTGTATATAAATCATATTCCATATAGTCAGTTAGAAGCCGAAGCACCGCCCCCTCTTCTTCACAGCGGAGCGGAGCTGCTGGTGGTGGTGGTGGTGTTGGTTGATAGCTAGCTAGTAGCTACCATAGATATATACAAGAAACCGTAGTTACTACAGTGTGTTTTGCCTGTAGGCTAACTAAAGCACTGACATTTGTTTGCTCTCGATGCGTGATTTTGTGGATGACAGCTGAAAACTACTGTGTTTTTAGTAACTGTCGATGGACTGGAGAGCTTGGCGACGTTTTCACATTCATGACTATCTAACGTCTACTGCTGCCAGCCAGCAGTATTGCCAACTGCCAAAATCCAAAATGCATCAGTGGCACTTCTAAAATGCACTAGAATGTGCTAGAGCAGTGGGTTTTCAACCATTTTCATACCAAAAAAAGCACTTGGATTTTCCGCCAGGAGCTTTTCATTAATTTTGGCGCTAGTGGAGTCAGGGAAAAAGCTAAATATAGTGACAAATGCGCCAAGTTGGCAACACTGCCTGTCAGCGCTGTTGCTTACTGTCAGAGCTATTTAGTAGATGAGTTGTGACATTGAGGGGTCACAAACTGAGCGCTCCAGCGCTGTTCATGCAGCCCGAATAGGGACACAATGGAGATGGAAATGCATTGTTTTCAATGAGGGCAGGGAGATAAAAGAGCCGCCATTGGACTAACCCCATGAAGTGGACGGAGTTGTCGTAACTCCTGTCCCATAGCCTGTAGGGACCGACCGTGGCCGTCCCTACAGACTATGGGACCATGATGGGGCCGCTGTAGTCAGTCAGTCAGTCTCTTTTCTCAGATCCGCATGTCGCGCGCACACGCACACAGTCTCACACACACACACACACACACACACACACACACACACACACACACACACACACACACACACACACACACACACACACACACACAGACACACACACACACACACACACGGCGCTAGTAAAGTTAGCGCGCTGTAGTACTGGCTTCTTGTTGACAGACAGTTAGGCTGTATGGTTTGGACAGCGAGAGATATGCTAATTAGCATAATGCTCATGAATATGCTAATGAGCTTACAGCACTGGCCACGCCCCTACAGTCCTGGAGAATCAGGCCAGAATTTTTTCCATTGTATTTCACACATGTTTAAACATCATTTCTGAAACATAGCGACTTTTTCAATCATAAATATTTGGTCTGTGGGGCTATAATACATTACTCTGTGGTGTGACAAACTGGGAATACATTTTGTATCATATATTTTTTTGCTTTACGGGCTCTTTAACTATTGAAAAAAATAGTTAAAAATAGTTTTAAAAAGTAAAGAAGTTAATGGATAAGGGGTTTAGCGGTGACAAGAATCTAGGCCAGATGTCATGGTTTGTGGGAGCGTCACTGACGTATACATTACGAAACAACAGCGTGAACTATAGTCTTGGGCGGTATTGATTGTTTAATATCGGTATTGATAACGTGTTAAGTAGCTGATATTCAATATCACCGGTATTGACCACTAGATGGCAATGATGTGCAATCAGAGTCAGACACGTTCCAACAGTCACCTAGTTCTCAGAATTGCGACATTGAGGGGTCAGAAACTGAGCGCTCTGCTGTTCAAGCACACTAAATAGGGACAAACTGGAGTTGGAAATACATTGTTTCCAAAAAGCCTAGCCCTAATAAGGGCTATTTTAGGCATGTGTGTAACATGAAAATTGTTTGTATAGTTACAATTAAAAGTCTCATTGCTCATATTTTAATAGAATACAGTATAATGTCTGCATTTGACGATATTCGGTATAATATATTTATATCCAACGATCTTACTTGGTATTGATTTCCAATATCACAATAATACCGGTATATTGCACAAGACTAGCGTGAACAGTATTTGGAAAGTATTTGCCAAAGCTCCTTGTTCCAGTTCTTAATCTGGACCGTGTGTTATTATTGTCTCCACCGTAAGTTGGTGACTATAATCCGTACCCTGTCCGTCAGCCCATATATGGAGCTGTCAGTAAGTCAGTATATCTCCATATATGGAGCTGTCAGTAGTCAGTATATCTCCATATATGGAGCTGTCAGTAGTCAGTATATCTCCATATATGGAGCTGTCAGTAGTCAGTATATCTCCATATATGGAGCTGTCAGTAGTCAGTCTATCTCCATATATGGAGCTGTCAGTATATCTCCATATATGGAGCTGTCAGTAGTCAGTATATCTCCATATATGGAGCTGTCAGTAAGTCAGTATATCTCCATATATGGAGCTATCAGTAAGTCAGTATATCTCCATATATGGATCTGTCAGTAGTCAGTATATCTCCATATATGGAGATGTCAGTAGTCAGTGTATCTCCATATATGGAGCTGTCAGTAGTCAGTATATCTCCATATATGGAGCTGTCAGTAGTCAGTATATCTCCATATATGGAGCTGTCAGTAGTCAGTATATCTCCATATATGGAGCTGTCAGTAAGTCAGTATATCTCCATATATGGAGCTATCAGTAAGTCAGTATATCTCCATATATGGATCTGTCAGTAGTCAGTATATCTCCATATATGGAGATGTCAGTAGTCAGTGTATCTCCATATATGGAGCTGTCAGTAGTCAGTATATCTCCATATATGGAGCTGTCAGTAGTCAGTATATCTCCATATATGGAGCTGTCAGTAGTCAGTATATCTCCATATATGGACGGTGGTTATTATTAATATTATGTCATGACATCTCCTCCAGCATGAAGAGCTCTGTGTCCAAGGAGAAGAAGAAGGTGGAAGAGGTGGAGAACCTGAGCACCATCACCAAGAAGGCTCAACGAGCTTATCTGGCCATGGACCAGGAGGACGAGGTCATCGGATACGTCGTCCCTCTGTTCAGAGCCAGGTGAGTGGTCCCTCTGTTCAGAGCCAGGTGAGTGGTCCCTCTGTTCAGAGCCAGGTGAGTGGTCCCTCTGTTCAGAGCCAGGTGAGTGGTCCCTCTGTTCAGAGCCAGGTGAGTGGTCCCTGCCTACATGAGAGGCTTCCAGGTGGTCCCCATTCAGGCTAAATGATGGAGAGTTGGTTAACCAGATGTAACTCTTTGAGAGCATTTGGTTTCATGTTTACTCTCTCAAGAGTTAAAATATTCACCATGTGAATTATCCCAAGTCTACACAACTAGAGAATGTAGGAAACAAAACAAGCAAAACATACATTCCAAAATGGCTAATTCCAGATGAATATTTTAACTCTTGAGAGTGTGAAAATGAAAACAAATGGACCCGCAAGGGTCCATTTGGTTTCATTTTCACACTCTCAAGAGTTACATCTGGTTAAGAAACTCTCCATCATTTAGACTGGGGACCACCTGGAACCCTCTCAAGGACCACTGGTGGTCCCCGGACCACCTGTTGAAAAACCCTGGTTTAGATGGTAACGAAAATGGAGACGTATATGTGTAAACTCTGTGTTTTGGCAGAGGCCCTTGCTGATTCTGTTGAAATGACTTTATGATTCTAAACTCAAGGTTCAAGGTTACTTTATTTCGTCTCGTGAGAGAAATTTGTCTTGGACAATCAGGCTTGCAGCAACATTTAAGACAATACAGGACAGTACTAGCCTGGTACCACAGACTGATTTGTCGATGGCAACATAAACGTTCACATATGAACGTTGGAAGTTTCCATCTCCAAACTCAGTCTGGCAAGGAGCCGCTGGACTCTTAATTCTGTTGTGCAGTGGTGTCGTTTCTGATTGGATGTTGCTCCAACCAATCTGAGTGGAGTTAGGGTCTCGACGTCATCAGTCAGCGCCATTCTATGGCATCCCAGGTATGGGATTTTATCCCATACCTGGAGTGGACTTAACCGTCAGAAGCTTAGAGTATTTACTCTGAGGTCAGAAGGCAGAACAACAAACAACACCAGCAGTTATCTAATCTAATTGTGTAATAATTATGCACACATTTTCCAATACAACAGTACTGCGTGTATTTGGTTTTAGAGCTTTCAGAATAAAGGTGGTCCAACCCCCGAAGCACCGCACAATTAGCTCGGAAAGTGACGAGACCATTTCAAGAAAATCTCATGGGGCTCCCTAGCCTGACTTCAGTCTAAATACTGAAGTGAAATGAAGTGCTCGTTTCACTTCAGTATTTAGACTGAAGTTGCTCTCTACCACAGCAGTTTCTGGGGTGGGCGTGATCAAAGCAGCAGTCTACACGGTGATTGGTTCATACCAACCCATATCAATATTGGGAAAGCAGACGACGTTGTTGTCATTATTATGCTAATGCGTTAGCATTAGCATAATAATGACGGCGCTAACTAAACAAACAGCCGACGAGCGTTACTAGCGTGTGAACATGCAGTAAAATATGTCGGATGATGATGTTTATAAAACCTAAAGCCTGACGCTTCTTTAAAGAATAATAAAGTGAAACGAAGTGAGTGACAGGGCTGTTGGCCAATCAGGTGCTGGGCATGGATTTCCAACCGACAATCGCCCCCAAAGGCAACGAAGCCAGTCCTTGAATCACAAAGAAAAAATAAGGTAGTATTTTTACGGTGCTGATTCAGGGCTGAGCCAGGCTAGGGGCTCCCATTGACTTGCATTGAAAAGTGACTGTGGGAATTGCCATATTATATTAAACACTACGAAACGAGTACATGCATAGCTTTGTCAATGACCACGGCCGGGGATATTTCGGCTATCACACGTTGCCACGTTGTTAATAATTGATCAGACCGCTTTTGCAATGTCCCTCGTAAAACATAGCTAGCATAGGTGGCTATAGGTTATAATACTACAGCCGCGATGGCTGTCTTCACTCAGCCCTTCACCGCACTCTGCTCTGGAATAACAGCGTTGTTATCGTGCATAAACTGCCCGAGAAACTATTGTTTTAATATTATACACATACACCCACTCCCGAAAATATATTGTATACATTGTAATTGTGTATAATTTCCACGGCCCTGAGCGTTCAGTCTGCTTTCTAGGCTTGGCTATAAACAAGGTGATTTGTGAAGGGTTTTTTTTTACATGGAGGTCTGCATGGCATTTACAAATGGGGGTCTGTGGGCTGATTATTATTTTGAGCGTCCTTGACATGAAAACATTTGTGAACCACTGTTGCATAGAATAGCCTAAACCATGCGGTCCGGGGACCACCAGTGGTCCATGATAAATACCAGATGAAAAGTTATTTAACCAGATACAAATCTTTGAGAGCCTAAAACGATGCAAACGAATGTAAACAAGAAAAACTTTCATGTTTACATCACCATCATTCAAATGATTCAATCATAAAACAAGAGTAACTATCATACATTAAACGCTTTAGGACCATAGATTATACATTATATACCATATAATTTCGAGGGTGGCAATATGAAACAACTCAGGTCACGTTATGCACGAAGCAAATTCATACACTACATTCATAATACTTTTGGCTGATGTGTACAGTAAGTTCTCCAACCACCCACCATCTCCGTTTTTGTCCTCTTCTCTCCAGCGTCTCCATCAGATTAATATCAACTGTTTTTCTAATTACATTATTTATAAGCACAGTTGAAACCCCCTGAGGATTGTATACACGCCATTCATTCATTCATAATACTGTAACTGTGGCTTTTCACACGTTGCGACTTTCAGGGAGGGGGGATTGACCGACCAGTTATTCAAATGCTAATCAGGTGGCTTTTGTTAACCTGCAAGGTATAGTATCAAGGTAGACTACATACAATACATTAAAAAGATTTCGCGTGATTCTCAACATTGTATTCATTTATATTAGCATTTATATTATTGATTTAGGCATTCCCTTTCAAGTGGAGACATGTACAGTACATTGTTCAGTCTAATTAGCTTCAAATGATATTACAACAACATATGAAGAATCGGTTTTATTTATATACAACAATAACAAATATGACAGGCAATAAGCGATACTATTGCAGTCCAAAAAGCCTCAGTCCTGGTACTCCACAGATCTGGAACATGATGGTGACGTCCATGGCACAGGCATACGTCCTCCTATATGACAAAATAATTGATTAGAATGGTAGACTACCCTACTGTTGCATTATATTTAATTTATAAAAACACACACCCGACGCTATCGGACACAGAGTATAGACATAGTTGCTGTGGAAGAACCGCCGTTGGAACGGAGTTTGCGTGACTGTCTATAGACCTACTCTATTTAGCTTTCGTGAATGTTCGTCCCTTCAAGATATTCATTATTCCCATTTGATTATTACATTCTTACAGTAAATGCACATTTACAGTAGCCTGATAAGACCCGTAGAATGAACGCTGGGTAGTGTAAAATAAACCAATATAATAGCAAAACGCGTACCAACCTATCATAGCAACAGCTGATACCGTTTTACTTTTACTTACCGTGTCAATCCCGCTGGTGGCTGTAGTCTGGACAGTTACGCGAATCGGTGGATCTTGAAGGTGGACGGTGTAGCTTTCTTCCCTTGGCTAATTATTTGTGCGCGTCAGTAAACGTCCAGAAAACCTGCCGTTTGTGTGGGGGAGTTTAGTGAGTGTGTTTTAAACAAATAAAGCCTTCTCAATCGCAACGTCAATGTTTTGCTCCATGGGCGCCGCCATTTTATGTGCTCTCAGTGGCGCAGTGCGATGACGTAAACTTTTTTTTTTTTCAAAGAAACCAGAGACCAATCAGAAGCCTTGGCAGGATCTGTACCTAGAATAAGCCACGCCCACTCCTAGAGATAGGAGGCTTGCCAGACTGGATTGGAGATGGAAACTTCCAACGTTCATATGTGAACGTTTATGTTGCCATCGACAAATCAGTCTGTGGTACCAGGCTAGGACAGTACAGGTACAGTGTAATACAGTGGTCGTGACTCGTACACCACATCAAGCTTACACACCACCTCCCATGTGTAGAACTAGTAGTAAAGAAGAAAAATAAATATAAATACAATAACAAACAGTCCAAGAACAGTGGCCTTGTGGTTAGAGTGTCCGCCCTGGAACTGGGAGGCCGGGGTTCGATTCCCGGTCGGGTCATACCAAAGCCGCTAAAAAATGGGACCCAATGCCTCCCTGCTTGGCACTCAGCATCAAAGGGATGGATTGGGGGTCAAAATCAGCTAATGATTCCCGAGCGCGGCAAGCCGCAGCTCACCGCTCCTTGGAGCTCACCGCTCCAAGTGATGGGTTAAAAGCGGAGAACCAATTTCACTGCGGTAACGTAGTGACAAATCATGCGACTTTGACTTTGACTTTGACTTTGAACGAGTGCAATTCTAGCAGCGTCGTAACGACAATCACAGTCTTCTCCTCCCTCCCCTTGCCCCCTCCGCAAGAGAGTTGTTGAGGAGTGAAATGGACATTGGTAAAAAGGAGTATTTAAATCTATTATATCTCCATTTTGGAGCCTCGTACCTCCTACCTGACGGCAGTAACCTAAAGTCAGGGTACAGTATATGAGAGGGATCAGACACAGTTTTCTTTGCCTGCCCTAGGGTGGCTTGCTCAAATAAGGTCTGCGGGGTGTTGGGAGGTGTTGACATCCCCATAATCTTCCCGGCCATCTTTACCAGTCTCAGGATCTCAGACTTAAGCTTAACCGTCAGGTTTCCAAACCAATTAGTGATACCGTATCTCACTATTGACTCAATGCTAGCTCTGTAAAAAATCAGCATAATGTTCCTGCTTACTCCAAATAGTCTTAGTCTCCTACTGAAAGTGCAAGCGTTGATGTATTCTAGCACACAGATTTTCCACATGAGTGTGCCAGCTCATTTCACCGTCAATCTGTACGCCAAGGTACTATGAGGTGACCTGTTTGATATCGGGCCGATTTTTCACCCAGTCCACCACTGTCCAGGGGTCTGATACGGGGTCTGTGTTGTGTTTCAGTCATGAAGGGGTCTATGGATCTGTCTGTGTTGTGTTCTAGTCATGAAGGGGTCTAGGGATCTGTCTGTGTTGTGTTCCAGTCATGAAGGGGTCTATGGATCTGTCTGTGTTGTGTTCCAGTCATGAGGGGGTCTATGGATCTGTCTGTGTTGTGTTCCAGTCATGAAGGGGTCTAGGGATCTGTCTGTGTTGTGTTCTAGTCATGAGGGGGTCTATGGATCTGTCTGTGTTGTGTTCCAGTCATGAGGGGGTCTATGGATCTGTCTGTGTTGTGTTTCAGTCATGAAGGGGTCTATGGATCTGTCTGTGTTGTGTTCCAGTCATGAGGGGGTCTATGGATCTGTCTGTGTTGTGTTCCAGTCATGAGGGGGTCTATGGATCTGTCTGTGTTGTGTTCCAGTCATGAGGGGGTCTATGGATCTGTCTGTGTTGTGTTCCAGTCATGAGGGGGTCTATGGATCTGTCTGTGTTGTGTTCCAGTCATGAGGGGGTCTATGGATCTGTCTGTGTTGTGTTCCAGTCATGAGGGGGTCTATGGGTCTGTCTCTGTTGTGTTTCAGTCATGAAGGGGTCCGTGGTCTGGTGGAGGCCACCACTGAGGAGGTGAAGGAGGAAGGGGTGAACTACGTGGCCATGAGGAACCTCTTCATCAGGGAGGGTAAAGATGTGACCATGAAGATCAAAGTCCACAAGAAGACCAGGAAGAACCATGTCAGGGAGTCTGCCGAGCGCGTGGAGCTGGGCAAGACCGTAAGTTATCTAATATAGACCTGGGAAGACCGTAAGTTATCTAATATAGACCTGGGAAGACCGTAAGTTATCTAATATAGACCTGGGAAGACCGTAAGTTATCTAATATAGACCTGGGAAGACCGTAAGTTATCTAATATAGACCTGGGAAGACCGTAAGTTAGGAAGGACCCCCAGAAATATCTATTATTTAGCTGCAGAACCTCATCTAAAAACACGTTGTTCTAGGTGATCCCCCAGAAGCAAAAATGTAAGTAAAAATGTTGCTTCGAAAATAATGTATTCAGAGATTTGCAGCACATTTTCACAATTTTTCAAAAATAGCAGAACTACAAGCCCGTATCGCACCACTCGGTGGCGCGGGTCACCGAGTGACCCGCGCCAGGGAGGGTGGGAGGGTCCGTCATGGTGGTTCCCCGAGGGGGGGTCGGGGATCAAATGGTGCCGCTATGATGCCGGCGCAGTGCTTATACAAAACACATCGCGAGGCTACGCATGATGCATGTGGCAAGCTGAATATGAAAACATATTGGCACACAGTGCAGCACAACGTCCACTCCCATGCCAACCATAAAAACATATAACATTATCAAGACACAGCAACCAGCCCACACGTTAGAACGCAACAGAAGACATGCTCGTTCGAACATAGTGCCCACATTATCAGAATACGATCCATTTACATGTAGCCTCCTCCTCTTCCAACACCACCATATCGCGCCGCTTTTCTTTTCTGATCCATTCAGTAAATTAATGAGAATGACGCGGACAGAAGCATGCGTCCCGTGCGTAGCCTAATGCGAAACGAAGAACAAGACGGTCGCTGTAACACGGGGAGGTGTTGGTTGATGAAGTTCTGTATTTCTCTGACACTGTTTGCTGTTCGATCTGATCCGTGTACGTAATGATCAGTGGAACGCCGCGCGCCCAGAGCGCAAGAGCGCATGTAGCTGCTGTAAGATTGGTAAGCCTAAATTAAGGCTGAACTCCGATAGAGTTGCAAATGAAACTTCAAAGGAGACTTCTGTCCGTGAGTGACAGTAACCAATATTACAGTTACAGAATTATATACTGTACACACGCGTCGCACACATAGAGAAAGAAAAAAGGGGAAAACAAAGGTAAATGTTTAATTCCTCCTCCTTACTCCTTTCCCTCGGAGGAAGGGAAAAAAAAACAACTTATCGACTCAGGCTTTTTGGAGTCGACACGTGTTATGCAAATCGATGTATTGAAGTATCGATTTTTTGGTTAAAGCCCTACTGGGAAGACCGTAAGTTATCTAATATAGACCTGGGAAGACCGTAAGTTATCTAATATAGACCTGGGAAGACCGTAAGTTATCTAAGTTTTTTAATTTAACCGTAATTTAACCGTACGTTTTTTAATTTGATAACGTCTCAAGGGCCAAATGAAATTACCCTGCCAGAGGGCCAGAGTTTGACACCCATGGACTGAAGCATCCTCTCCTCTCCTCTCCTCTCCTCTCCTCTCCTCTCCTCTCCTCTCCTCTCCTCTCCTCTCCTCTCCTCTCCTCTCCTCTCCTCTCCTCTCCTCTCCTCTCCTCTCCTCTCCTCTCCTCTCCTCTCCTCTCCTCTCCTGTTCTCCTCCTGTTCTCCTCCTGTTTAGCTGGATGAGAGTTCAGAGTTCCGTAAGAAGATGAACACAGACAGCCTGATGCATCCTCCTGAGTTCATCGTCAGACCTCGCGGTCAGACGGTGTGGGAGGGGCGTTCCGTGAAGCTGCACTGCACCGTGGCCGGCTGGCCCAAACCCAGGATCGCATGGTGAGAGAGGTGGTGGGGATACTGCAGACGCATAGTGGCCCGATGCAGGGATGGTTGGGCAGGTCGCCCGTGGGGCGACTTCATCGCCCCACGATGAAGTCGCACCAATACCATTTTCAGTTACACAACTTTTATTAGTCAAGTAAAGCATCAATAATAACATCAGTTGTTGTTGAAGTTGCAACAGACACGCAGCATGCATAAAGCTAAAGGTCTGACTCAGAGAGTTTTCTGTTTTCAATGATGAAATGCTGTTGGTTTAGTGGTGACACAGCTGTAGTTAGTTAGTAGCAGTAGTAGTGTTTCACATCATTTTAAATAGAAGCACTTTAATTTGAAATATCTTGGGTTGTTTTGCATGGCATCATGTTTGAGGGGGCAGGCTGGGTATTTAGGAGGGTATTGCCCCCCCCCCCCCCCCCCCCCCCATTATCAATCATTATATTTTCATCAACATTGTTTATCCTACTTTTAAACTTGTTCAGACAACACATGAAGTCATACATGTGCAGTAAATGTACTGTATGTCACTACATTGATTTATTGATAACACCACGGGCGTAGACACGTGGGGAAAAGGGGGACAATTGTAGGGTATAGTAGGGGGACCCAAAGTCAGGGGGGGGGGCACTGGAAGCTTGCATTAATAAGGTTTTATTTCTATTGATTATATTATGAAAAATATTTGATCTCACTGTGCAACAGATTGAAGCATTTTAAATTCCACCCATTTTCAACATTCTAATATGTCATTAGTATACCCTAGAGCTGCTGGGTGGACATGATAAAAACGCCCCCCCCCCCCCCCCCACCCCCCCCCCCCCCCATTCTGTGTTTCCTGGAAATGGAGGTCTGAAGAAAAAACACAAAAACATGATGAAACACATCTTGATGGCATCATCAAGATGTATGTCATCATGTTAATGGATTTCTATAGACACTTCTTTTTTTCTGAGAGCATACAAATGGAACCAAATGAACCCGTTAGGGTTCATTTGGTTGCATTTGTACGCTCTCAGAAAAAATGTTGAATATGGGTGAAATTCCCCTTTGACGCCGCCGGGAAGGGGGGGCCCATGTGGAAAAACTTTGCAGGGGGCCCAGAATTGCTAGCTACGCCCCTGGATAACCCAATAGCAAACTGAACTGTCTGACTTGTGACAGTAATGTAATTTACTTTATTTACTTCACTTTATTGGTTTATTTATGCATATTAATGAACATTACAAAAATAACAGCGCAATGTAAATACGCTGGACTTAGCACAGTTGCTAATTTCAGTCCCAACATCGAACAAGAGACGAGTTAGAGGGGAATTCCATCCATCCGGTCTGAAAGAAAAATCATTAACATGGTGAAATACATCTTGATGATGTCATCAGATGTATTTCACCATGTTAAGGATTTTTTCAGACCTCCATTTTTTTCCAAATGCAGAATTGGGGGAACTTTTTCATCATGTCCACACAACATCTCTAAGGTATAATAATGACATTTTAAAATGTTGAAAATGGGTGGAGTTCCCGTTTAAAACAACACAACATGACAAGACAACAAGACAGAAAAAGTACAAAATCACATCTAAAAAGACAAGATCTAAGGTGCATCTATGTAAGTAGCAGCGTTTTTACAATAGTGCAAGTATTTTATAACCCATTGTGTCCTATCTAGATTTCTAGTTTCTGAATAACATTCAAAGATTTGCACCACGTTTTCACGATTTTTTAAAAAAATAGCAGAGATACAAGCTCATAGCGCGCCACTCGGTGGCGCGCTATGAGCTTGTAGATCTGCTATTTTTCAAAAGTTGCACTCTTAAAGTGCTAGTGCATAAGTATTCTAGTACATTTCAAGTAATATCACATACGCTGTGAATATAATTATTATAATCAGGGTTCCCGCGGGATCTTAAAAAGTCTTAAAAGCATTGAATTTACGAATTTGAAAATAATACCTTAAAAAGACTTAAAAAGGTCTTGAATTTTTATATCTAGGTCTTAAATTTTGCAGTTACATCGAGCCACGTGTGTCGGAGCGATCAAAACAGCGTCTGTATTGGACGATCGATCCTAAAGAGATGAATCAATGATTCCATCAGCTGCGCAAAAAACAGTAACCGCAGATATACAAGCTCATATAGCCATGCATTGCAATGGGGCACACTGCTTGTAGATCATCTACATTCAGTGCGAGTGTGTGACGTAGTATTCAGGGTCTTGGAGTTACGCAAACTCCGTTCATTTCATGGGGCCAGTCCATTGGAGGCGCTTCTACATAGACCTCTACGGAATGAGGACAACAAGAATAGGGACAGCTGAAATTACGGAATGCATTGGAGTTTTGAGCTCACGCGAGTACTTGAACCACGTTTTCTGTCCCCTCAATGTCGCAATTCTCTATACTCTACGCCTCAGACACAGGGCAACAAGTGGATACAGATGACAAACAGATGATCATCTGAGCGGAGCTGTCGGAACCGACAGCTTTACACAACTTTATTGCATAGTCGCACACATCTGTGCTTCCATTCACGTCCATAGCCTTCTAAATCGTATTTTCCATCCACGGGACAACGTGATACACTGGATGGTGGTGGTGGTGGTGGTGGTGGTGTTGTCTGTATCGAGACTAGCTAGCGTAGCCGTAGCTAACGCGATGAGCAACTCGCGTCTATGACAGGTGTTTTCAACATGTGGTCCAGGGACCACCAGTGGTCCCTGAGAGGATTCCAGGAGGTCCCCAGGCTAAATGATGAAAAGTTGGTTAACTAGAGGTAACTCTTTGAGACTGTAAACAACCCTTGCGGGTCCATTTGGTTTCATGTTTACACTCTATATTCATGTGACACAACTAGAGAATGTAGAATATTAATGGTCATTTTGATCTGTATTTCACTGTGTTGTTTTCTCTGAGATCCAGCCTGGAATTGTGGACAAAACTAAATGAAATCTTTAGTTGTGGGGTCTGTGGGGCTAAAATGTCATCAATTGGTGGTCCGTGGCTGAAATTCTGAATAAATAGTGGGCCCTGGTATGAAAGAGGTTGAAAACCCCTGGTCTATAGTCATTTGGCTTCCTTTAATAATGAATGTATACTAGTGTAGTTGCATCTACTTGTGTCACAGCAGGCAGACCTGTCAAAGCACTCCTGAATACTCAGACAGACCTGCACCACCTCAAAGTCCAAACACATAGTTGTTTTTCATGTTCCCCTTATAATTTCCTGGGGCTTATTAGGACTGTAGTAGATAATAAAAAATAAACGCTATGCAGCCTAACCCTAATTACATAGGGTTTTTAATGCGTCAAATCGCACTTTATCGTATCGTACCAAATTCCAACAAATCGAAATCGTATCGAAATTCTACTGAATCGAATCGTATCGTTCTGTATATAAAATAAATCGTTTCTGAATCGCATAGAGACCATGCAAATCGATATGTATTGAAAGGGAGAGATACACACCCCTAATAAATATAGCACTTGTTAATTTCTAGTGGTGCTGGTAAATGAAAATGTAGGTAGCACCAGTGCTAGTTGTGAAAAATATATAAAACGTCGCTTATTGACGATGGCCGTGAAATGGGTATTACGTTTTATATAAATGGCCTTAAAAAAGGTCTTAAAAAGACTTAAATTTTACTTTAAGAAACCTGTAGGAACCCTGTAGAATTATTGAAAACATGATGATGACCAACAGATTATTACTTATTGTTTCTCTGTATCGTCTCCAAGGTACAAAAACAACGTCCTGATCGACCCCAAGAAAAGCCCCGAGAAGTACACAGCCGAGAGCAACTACAACATGCACTCCCTGGAGATTCACAAGTAGGCCATGATGATGTTTATAAAAAAATAAATAAAACATTGTGCTTCTTTAAAGAAACTATTTATCATGGGTTGATTCAGTTGAGTGATGCGGTCATGTTTCAGCATTGCATGCAGTGATGGGCAGTAGCTTGTTACAAGTAGCTAAGCTACATAGCTTAACTACATTTTCCCGTAGCTTACTACATTTGTTCTCGGAACAGCTTGTAGTGAATCTACACTACTTGTTTGGAGTAGCTTGTAGTGAAGCTACACTACTTGTTTCGAGTAACAAGGAGTGTAGCTTACTACATTTTCCCAGTAACTTGCCCATCACTGCTGCCATGTTTGTTTTGAAGGTGATCTACCGGTAGATCACACAGAGTCTGTGTGATCTACTGGTCAGGCGCGTCATCTCTGTGGGGGCTCAAGGGCCAGAGCCCCCATGAGAATTTCAGACTTAAGGGGCTCTGGGGCTTGGGTGGCCTGAGCCCCCCACCCCACAGATTCTCCGCGCCTCGGGGCTGTTCACACCATCGACCATCGTCTATTGTTGGCTGTGCATTGACAACACCTATAGGCAACAGGGCCATCAAATGCTAATCAGGTCTATTGTTGGCTGTGCATTGACAACACCTATAGGCAACAGGGCCATCAAATGCTAATCAGGTCTATTGTTGGCTGTGCATTGACAACACCTATAGGCAACAGGGCCATCAAATGCTAATCAGGTTATAGACGTGGCTCTAGTATCACTGAACAGGTTTAGCCGTACTGTGTACACTGTAGAGGCACATGCACCATGCAGAGAACTTTCTGGTGGGGAAGGGCGACTGTGAAAGCTTGGTGCAGTTCTATGGGACCTACATTTTTAATTTTACTTTTTATTATTATTTTACTACGCCATAGTATGTGTGTGTGTGGGGGGGGGGGGTTCCAGCCCCCATGAGCACGGACGCAGGATAACGCCCCTGCTACTGGTAGATCACCATCTACCATGGTCTGTGTGATCTACCAGTAGATCACACAGACCATGCAGGTAGATCACATGACAGTCCCCCAGCACTTGGACCCTTATAGATCTGTAACTCTTGAGAGCGTTAAAACGGGTCCAAATGGACCCGTAAGGGTCCATTTGGTTTCATTTTAAATTATATTCAAACATCTGAATTTCAAGAGTCCACATAAAAAAAAAATGGAGAATAATTGTTATTTTGACCAATGTTTTGCCAGTTCTCTTTCCCAATTGTGGACAAAAACGTGAAAGTCATTAGCTTTGCGTGTGAGAGACTATCAACTCAAATACCAACTGGCCTACAAGAAAACCTTCCAATTCTCTCCCTCTATTTTTCATTATCAGTGCACTATAACAGTCAGTAACAACATCACCACTATTTCAAACTCAAACTTTCTTGGGGACCTTGAAATGGATTTTCTTTTAATGCAGGGCTTGACACTAACACTTGCCCACTTGCCCAGGGCACGTAGAAAAAAATGGTGGGGCAAGTGAAGACTGCTACCTGGTTGCCCGATCGGGCAAGTGTGCAACTTAGTGTACTATAACACAACACGGGATACATTTCTCTTGAAGGCAGTCATTGCACTCTGCCTTTCTAGCTATCTCTCCTATCTCTCCCCCAGGTCCATTTGGTTCCAAACTATCATTTTGGTGGGGTTAGGTGGGTCACTCTGTGACCACTGTGGGAACCACTGATTTACACTTGTTTACAGTAGCTGATTGTGACTTACTGTAAACAAAACAGTCTTCGAATTAAATGCAACATTTACAATATATTTTTGGGGGGCAAGTGACCATGACCTGAGGGCAAGTAGAACCTGACTTTCACTTGCCCGATGGGCAAGTGCCTCAGAGACCTTAGTGTCAACCCCTGTAATGTGTAGATGTTTTTGAGCGGTCATTTTGACATGTCAACAACGTGTGTGTAGCCCTGGTTTGACCCTTAGTGTACTGAACGCTTTTTGGTATTCTAACCATTATGCCTTACCTATTGAAAAAAATAGCAGACCTATGAGCTCATAGCGCGCCACCGAGTGGCGCGCTATGAGCTCATAGGTCTGCTATTTTTGAAAAAATCATGAAAATGTGGCAGAAATCTTCGAATACATTATTTCAGAATCAAACATTTTAGCTCAAATCTTTGCTCCTGGGGTGGTGATCCCTAGAAGTTTGTTTGCCATTGAAGAGCTCACCTGTTGTTCTCCTCTTGGTCCTCCAGCTGTGATTTCTTGGACACGGCTCAGTACTACGCCTCTGCTCTCAACGTGAAGGGAGAAGCTTCATCTGTAGCAACACTGGTCATCAAGAGTATGTGTCTGTGTGTGTGTCTGTGTGTGTGTGTGTGTCTGTGTCTGTGTGTGTCTGTGTCTGTGTGTGTCTGTGTCTGTGTCTGTGTGTGGCTGTGTCTGTGTCTGTGTCTGCGTGTGCGTCTGTCTGTCTGTCTGTCTGTCTGTCTGTCTGTCTGTCTGTCTGTCTGTCTGTCTGTCTGTCTGTCTGTCTGTCTGTCTGTCTGTCTGTCTGTCTGTCTGTCTGTCTGTCTGTCTTGTGTGTGTGTGCTGCTGAGAGTGTAAAAATGGAACGGTCCATTTGGTTTCATTTTTACATTCTCAAGAGTTACATCTGGTTAACCAACAAGCATTTGAGCCATGGACCATTTAGATAAGATAAGATACAACTGTAAGATCTTTATATTGTCATTAGTTTGGTGCCAACAGGAAACACTGATTAACGCAATAAAAGAGCATTAAAATGTCTGTCAATAAATAAATATGATAATTTTGATGATATTTTCACCCCACAGAACCAAAACTAAAGATATTATTTTGGGTTTTTTTTTTTCTCCACAAAAAATGGATTTTGGCTAATTAAGAGGATTCAGATTTTAACTCTTGCCAGTGTAAACGTGAAACCAAATGGACCCGCCATTTTATTTTGGTTTCATTTTTTTTTCACTCTCAAAGAGTTACATCTGGTTAATCAACTTTCCATCATTTAGCCTGGGGACCACCTGGAACCCTCTCAAGGACCACTGGTGGTCCCCAGACCACTGGTTGAACCCCCCCCCCCCCCCCCCTGGTCCTGTAAATAGAACTAGAGCTTCACTCCTCCTAATTTAGCTCACGCTGTGCAGGGTTAAAATAGCACCACAACGACCTGCTGGGTGACCCAAAGGTCCTAAAGGTGACCCTGAGGCAGGGGCGGATGTAACATCTCCCAATTGGAGGGGCCAGGAGAAAATTGTATGGGGGCAGCTTCATCGCACCCATAAAATTTTCAGTTCCAGGACTTTTATTAGCCAAGTAAAGCATCAATAATAACATCAGTTGTTGTTGAAGTTGCAACAGACACGCAGCATGCATAAAGCTAAAGGTCTGACTCAGAGAGTTTTCTGTTTTCAATGATGAAATGCTGTTGGTTTAGTGGTGACACAGCTGTAGTTAGTTAGTAGCAGTAGTAGTGGTTCACCTCATTTTGAATAGAAGCACTTTGATTTCTTGGGTATCTTTGGGTTGTTTTGCATGGCATCGTGTTTGGTGGGGCAGTCAGGGCATTTAGGGGGACATTGCCCCTGGGCCATGCCCATGCCTGCATCCGCCCCTGCTCTGAGGACAGTAGTATGTCATAATAACAGGGTCAGTTTAATCTTATAGTTGTGTAGATTTAGGACTAATTCACATGATGGATATTTTAATTCATGATGGATATTTTAATTCGTCCATTTGGTTTCATGTTTACGCTCAAGAGTTACATCTGGTTAACCAACTATAGCAGGTAGAATAGGTCCATCACAGGGCCAGTCCAGGCCAAATCACGCTAAAAATGTCCGGGCAGAGTTTTTTCGCCCAGTCCAGCACTGCGTAATAATGTTGTGTTGACTGATCTAGTAACTAAAGCAGGATTAATGACGTAAACCTATTCTTCTCATAATAATGTTGTGTTGACTGATCTAGTAACTAAAGCAGATTAATGACGTAAACCTATTCTTCTCATAATAATGTTGTGTTGACTGATCTAGTAACTAAAGCAGGATTAATGACGTAAACCTATTCTTCTCATAATAATGTTGTGTTGACTGATCTAGTAACTAAAGCAGATTAATGACGTAAACCTATTCTTCTCATAATAATGTTGTGTTGACTGATCTAGTAACTAAAGCAGATTAATGACGTAAACCTATTCTTCTCATAATAATGTTGTGTTGACTGATCTAGTAACTAAAGCAGATTAATGACGTAAACCTGCTCTTCTCTTTCAGGGTACCAAGAAGGAGAGGAGGCCGGTCCACTGGATCCTAAACCACGTGAGTTCACCTCCAGTCTAAATACTATACAGCAGGTTTTCAACCTTTTTGACACCAGGGACCACCATTTATTCAGAATTTGAGCCACAGAGGACCAGCATTTGATGAAATTTTAGCCCCAAAGACCTTAAACTAAAGAATTATTTTTTTTTGTTTTGTCCACAATTCCAATATTCCAGCCACAATTTTGCAAACAAAACAGTGTAGAGTTCTTAATTAAGTGGTGCAATTTCAGATTATGAATATTTTAACTCTTGAGAGTGTAAAAAATGAAACCAAAATGAAACCAAATGGAACCGCAAGGGTCCATTCAGCCCTGGGCTTGAGCTTACCAAATAATTACTCAGAATAATTAAAACCTGCAAGTCAAAAGGTCCAGAAATCACCTGACCCCCCAATTAAAAATGTTACTGTACTCCCCTGCTTTGTTCATCATGAGTTGAAGCTCTTGATGACTGGTTTTAATTATTATGGATCATTATTTGGTAGGCCCAGGCCCTCCTCACGTCATATACTACCTCTCAAAACATAAGGGATGTATTATATGACAGATAATAAGCTCAATGCAAACATACAAGCTTGTTTTTTTGATGCTTTTTGATTTTTTTTTTCCCTTTGCTCGTTCTCGACGGCGCTCGTTCATGAATCCTTTCCGTTCCCATAATCCCTTGCTTCGGGCGCGTTCATGGAGAAATACTTCTGCAATTGACCACCAAATTTTGGTGGTCAAATGCGGAAATAGACGCTACTTCGGGCGGTCTTCCGGGTGCTTCAAAACGCCACTGAGCAACTTGTATTGAATTGAATAACAAGGGGGCGGGGCTGTCGCTCCAGTCCGCTCTCTATATTTTATTACTCTATGGCAGGGGTTTCAACCTTTTTCATCTCAGGGACCACCATTTATTCTGGATTTGAGCCACGGACCACCATTTGCGGATATTTTTGCCCCACAGACCCCAAAACTAAAGATTTATTTTGCTTTTGTCCACAATTCCAGGCTGGATTTGGGAAAACAAAACAAGCAAACATACCTTCCAAAATGGCTAATTCAGATGATGAATATTTTAATTCTTGAGAGTGTAAAAATGAAACCAAATGGACCCGCAAGGGTCCATTTGGTTTCATTTTTACGTTCTCAAGAGTTACATCTGGTTTACCAACTTTGCTGGGGACCACCTCGAACCCTCTCAAGGACCACAGGTGGTCCCCGGACCACCTGTTGAAAAGCCCTGCTCTATGGGAATTGCACCCATTGACCTGATCTTCTCCCTCCTCCAGACGGGTTCAGCCCGGAACACGGTGTGACCTTCCAGACAACTCTCCTGGATAAGTTTGAGGTGGCGTTTGGCCACGAGGGTCAGACTCTGAGCGTCGGCTGCACTGTGATCATCTTCCCCACCGTCAAGAACTACCAACCGGAGGTGGTGTGGTCCAGGAACTGTAAGTGAGCAATTCTGGGACCCCCTGCAAAGCTTTTCCACATGGGCCCCCCCTTTCCCAGCACCGTTAAAGGGGAATTTCACCCATTTTCAACATTTTTTTTTCTGAGAGCGTACAAATGCAACCAAATGAACCCTAACGGGTTCATTTGGTTCCATTTGTACGCTCTAAAAAAAAAGAAGCGTCTAAAGAAATCAATACACATGGTGAAAATACATCTTGATGATGTCATCAAGATGTATTTTCACCATGTTAGTGGTTTTCTTCAGACCTCCATTTCTAGGAAACACAGAATGGGGGGAAACGTTTTCATCATGTCCACCCAACACCCCCAGGTTATACTAATGACATATTAGAATGTTGAAAATGGGTGGACTTCCCCTTTAAAATGCTTCAATATGGAGCAATTTGAGATCAAATATATATTTTTATATAATAAGCAATAAAAACAAAACCTTATTAATGCAAGTTTTTAGTGGGCTTTGGGCCCCCCTAAAATTGTCTAACTTTTCCCCACCTATCGTCTCCACTGGTCGGGACTCTCGGGAGTGGCGAAAACCACAGTGATCAGGTTGACACAAGCAACCGCATGACCGTGTTTCCTGTTTTATTTTTATTATTATTATTTTTTTTCCATATAATACATTCTTACGTATGTCAATATGTTCATTTCATTTGGGGGGAAAAAAGGGAGTAGAATTTAATAGCATATGCTTATTACGTCTACCCTTAAGTAAAAGAAAAAAGAAAAACAAATCCAATAAAAACACAATACATAATTATGACTGTTACAATTAATTTCAACATTTTTTCTCTATAATCCGCTAATCAGCAGTAACGGTCATTTCAGTAACGATCATTTCATTTTAGTACACACGAGTTCACAAAATTACAAGATTTATTTTTTTTTCTTTAAGTGTGTATACCTATGGATTATTTTATCTTTACAGGTTTTCTTGAATTTACCCCTATCTGTGCATTCTTTTAATTCATCATCACACATTACACCTTTTATCGTTACACATCTACTTCTTACATTGACTCTTTCCTTTTTTTTTGTTTAAACATAAGATTACCTCTAAGCAGATCGTGGCTCTCTCTTCTTGTCTATCCAAGAAAACAGTCAAACCTACAGATCAAAATGACCATTAATCTTCCACATTTTGTAATTAGACTTGGGTCGATTTAGATGGATATTTTAACTCTTGAGAGCATCAATATGAAACCAAATGGACCCGCAAGGGTCCATTTGGTTTCATGTTTGCGCTCTCAAAGAGTTACATCTTTGTTAACCAACTATACCAGGTAGAACAGGTCCATCACACACTGGTTGTGGTGGGCCGGTCTAGGCCAAATCACGCTAAAAATGTCCGGGCCGATTTTCTCGCCCAGTCCACCACTGAGCGACCATATGAGCGTGTTTCCTCTCGTGTGTTTCTAACCAGCGGTGGTCCTCAAGCCGTCCAAGTGGGTCCACATGACGTGGAGCGGCCAGAGAGCCACCCTCACCCTGGCTCACCTCAACAAGGAGGACGAGGGAATGTACACCCTGAGAGTCAATACCAAGTCCGGCTTCGAGACCTACTCTGCTTACGTGTTCGTCCAAGGTATAGTGCATGTCAATGTGTATTTACCGGTAAGTGAATGTTTCGTGAAGATTTTTGTAAACCATGTTTTTTTCTGTTCGATGAACCCTATGGAACATGGAAAAAGTGCTTTACATTTTTTTTTTTTTTTGCCCAGAAAATATTTACCCATAACATCACATACACGTATAATGTAATAATTAAAAATATAAAAGATCTTTAAGAAGCACATGTGACATGTCAAACTAGGGGTTTTTTATGCTTCTGAATCCATCCCAAGCATTAGTTTTGCACAAAAAACATTCCTTGGGCTAAAAACGGCCATAGATACTTGCCCAAATGTGCTGCTCTCATCACATTTTCCATGATTTCTATGGCCGATTTTAACGCAAGGAATGTTTTTTGGGCAAAACTAATGCTTGGGATGGATTCAGAAGCATGGAAGCATGAAAAACCCCTAGTTTGACATGTCACATGTGCTTTGAGACCTACTCTGCTTACGTGTTCGTCCAAGGTACGGTACAAACGAGAAAAATAGTTCACACACCATTTCAGTAGCTCCCAGGCTGTAGACTTTTATAAAAGTCTGGGAGCTACTGAAATGGCGTGCAAACTAGTTTTCTCTTTTGTACTTTTGACACTTTTTTAAGTTCAGCACCCTAAAGTTTTTCTAGAGATGTGCGTACTTTACCTTTTGTTCCCGTCCAAGGTACGGAACATGGGCCCTGTTGGACACCTTACACCAGGGCTGGCCACACTGTGTTGACTTCAGAGCCAAAACTAAAGATTTATTTTGCTTTTTGTTCACAATTCCAGGCTGAGTTTTTCAAAAACAAAACCGGCCAAGCATAGATCAAAAATGACCATTATTTTTACATTCTCTGGCTAATTCAGATGATGAATATTTTAACTCTTGAGAGTGTAAACATGAAACCAAATGGACCCTGCATTTGGTATATGCAGGGTCCAGCAGGTGTTCACGTCTCATAGCGCGCCACTCTGTGGCGCGCTATGAGACGTGAACACCTGCTATTTTTCGGGGGAAAATCTTTTTTCTTCTATGATCCTCACCAAGTGCTGAGTTAATTGAGAGTAAATGAGACTGAGTTGAGGAAGTAAAACAATGAGTCACATTCATTTCTTATCATGATGTGTGTAATATACCAGAGGGCCAGTTCTAATACTAATTCAATATCATCCCGCGGGCCAAAGATAATTCATTCGCGGGCCTGATTTGGCCCCCGGGCCTTGAGTTTGACATATGTGCTCTACTCTGTGACTGTCCACACGCAGGCATCAGGTTTCACCTGCAGAATGTGCGTCTAAATCTGTCTTACACTGCTGTAAGACTGTAAGACAGACAGGTAGGCGGGCGGGCGGGCAGGCAGGCAGGCAGGCAGACAGACAAACAGGCAGGCAGGCAGGCAGGCAGGCAGGCAGGCAGGCAGGCAGGCAGACAGACAGACAGACAGACAGACAGACAGACAGACAGACAGACAGACAGACAGACAGGCAGGCAGGCAGGCAGGCAGGCAGGCAGGCAGGCAGGCAGACAGACAGACAGACAGACAGGCAGGCAGGCAGGCAGACAGACAGACAGACAGACAGACAGACAGACAGACAGACAGACAGACAGACCAGGGCCCACTATTTCTTCTGCATTTGAGGACCAGCATTTAATGTTGAGTTTAGTCTCTCACAACCCAAAACTAAGGATTTGTAAGCCGGCAAAATGTTGGTCAAAGATTAAAATCAATTATTCTACATTTTGTAGCTGTAGTAGCTGTAGTGTAGTTCTTGAAAAATTCAGTAATTTGGATGTTTAAATATAATTTAACTCTCGAGAGTGTGAAATCATTTACATGACTCTTGATTGAGGTTGATGAACATCTCATGTTGTAACAGCAGATAAAAATATCAGATTTGTACGCACTCACAGTGCACCGCCGTGCAGAGCGTTGTGAGCTTGCAGATTGCTATTTTGGGCAGCGACGTCAGCACAAAGCTGAATATATGTCAGGCTTTAGCTGCAGTGTCTCACATACTGACAGGCATTAGTAGGAGTAAGAATGAAGACTGGAGTCTAATGTGTCTCACATGCAGGGGTGGATCTAGGCATGGGCATGGGGGGCAGTGCCCCCCTAAATACCCAGTCTGCCCCCCCAAACACAATGATGGCATGCAAAACAACCCAAGATATTTCAAATTAAAGTGCTTATATTTAAAATGATGTGAAACACTACTACTGCTACTAACTAACTACAGCTGTGTCACCACTAAACCAACAGCATTTCATCATTGAAAACAGAAAACTCTCTGAGTCAGACCTTTAGCTTTATGCATGCTACGTGTCTGTTGCAACTTCAACAACAACTGATGTTATTATTGATGCTTTACTTGACTAATAAAAGTCCTGGAACTGACGGGCTTCATCGCCCGTGGCGCGAAGCCGCCCCCATACCATTTTATCTTGCCTCTCCAACATGTTCTCCACCCCCCCCCCCCCCAAATGGGACATGTTACATCCGCCCCTGCTCACATGTAACAGAGATGAGCCCACTTTAGAAGCAGCTCTCTCCTCACAAGTATTTACGCGCTTGCGTGTGTGTGTGCGTCAGCGGCGGATGTAGCATGTTCCATTTGGGGGGCAAGTGGGAGGGGCAAGAGAAAATGGTATGGGGGCGGCTTCATCGCCCGTGTCCCTTCACGCCACGGGTGATGAAGCAGCACCCATACCATTTTCAGTTCCAGGACTTTTATCAGTCAAGTAAAGCATCAATAATAACATCAGTTGTTGTTGAAGTTGCAACAGACACGCAGCATGCATAAAGCTAAAGGTCTGACTCAGAGAGTTTTCTGTTTTCAATGATGAAATGCTGTTGGTTTAGTGGTGACACAGCTGTAGTTAGTTAGTAGCAGTAGTAGTGGTTCAAATCATTGTAATTAAGCACTTTAATTTGAAATATCTTGGGTTGTTTTGTATGCCATCGTGTTTTGGGGGGGGGGGGGGGGGGGGCCAGACTGGGCATTTAGGGGGGCATTGCCATGGTTTTGTTTCACAACAAAAACAGAAATCTTTCAATGTACCGTAATGATCCCACCGTATCCCACATGAAACCAAATGGACCCGCAAGGGTCCATTTGGTTTACCAACTCTCTCACGCACCAGAACTGGAAACATATGTGCCTGAATAGACCAATGAATGAATGAATGAATGAATGAATGAATGAATGAATGAATGGTCAACTGAAGTGAACTAAAGTAAACTAAAGTGAATTGAATTGTCTGAATTGTCTGTGAATAGTGTAACTGAAGTGAACTGGTCTGTACATCAGATGCTGAGGTGGAGGTAGAGGGGGTCCCTGTAACTGTATGTTATCTGTATGTATCAGATGCTGAGGTGGAGGTAGAGGGGGTCCCTGTAACTGTATGTTATCTGTATGTATCAGATGCTGAGGTGGAGGTAGAGGGGGTCCCTGTAACTGTATGTTATCTGTATGTATCAGATGCTGAGGTGGAGGTAGAGGGGGTCCCTGTAACTGTATGTTATCTGTATGTATCAGATGCTGAGGTGGAGGTAGAGGGGGTCCCTGTAACTGTATGTTATCTGTATGTATCAGATGCTGAGGTGGAGGTAGAGGGGGTCCCTGTATAACTGTGAGGGGTCCCTGTGTATACAGATGCTGATGTGGAGGTAGAGGGGGTCCCTGTAACCCCTCTGTATGTTATCTGTATGTATCAGATGCTGAGGTGGAGGAGGGGGTCCCTGTATAACTGTGAGGGGTCCGTGTGTATACAGATGCTGAGGTGGAGGTAGAGGGGGTCCCTGTATAACTGTGAGGGGTCCCTGTGTATACAGATGCTGATGTGGAGGTAGAGGGGGTCCCTGTAGCCCCTCTGGACGTTCTCTGTCATGATGCCAACAAGGACTACGTAGTTGTGACCTGGAAGCAGCCAGCCGTGGAGGGAAGGACCCCCGTCCTGGGGTACTTTATAGACAGGTCAGTATCTGCCCCATCCTGGGGTATCTGCCCCATCCTGGGGTACTTTATAGACAGAGTTGTTTTCTATGCTAGGTGTGAGGTGGGCACCCACCACTGGGCCCAGTGTGTTATATGTTTTATATGTTTCTATATGTTTTGTCTAGGTGTGAGGTGGGCACCCACCACTGGGCCCAGTGTGTTATATGTTTTATATGTTTCTATATGTTTTGTCTAGGTGTGAGGTGGGCACCCACCACTGGGCCCAGTGTTTCCTATGTTTTATATGTTTCTATATGTTTTGTCTAGGTGTGAGGTGGGCACCCACCACTGGGCCCAGTGTGTTATATGTTCCTATATGTTTTGTCTAGGTGTGAGGTGGGCACCCACCACTGGGCCCAGTGTGTTATATGTTTTATATGTTTCTATATGTTTTGTCTAGGTGTGAGGTGGGCACCCACCACTGGGCTCAGTGTAATGACACCCCCATCAAGTACGCTCGCTTCCCGGTCACCGGTCTGGTGGAGGGTCGGACCTACATCTTCAGGGTTCGAGCTCTGAACAGCGTGGGAGTCAGCAGACCCTCTAGGGTCTCAGACCCCGTGGTAGCCATGGACCCCTCCGACAGAGCCCGCCTCAGAGGTAAGACAATACACTACACCATGGACCCCTCCGACAGGGCCCACCTCAGGCTACATCCACACTAATACGATCCGCAGTGAAAACTCAAAACTTTTTTTAACGATTCGCCCTTTCATTCCCACTGAAACGCCCAAAACGGTAAACGAATCCGTCAAACTTTGAATCGGGCTCCCAGAGTGGATAGAAACGAAACCGCTCACTCAGCGTCTCCGTGTGGACGGCTGTATCCGACCTTTGTTTTGTATCCGGCCCTATCTGCGCCTCAACACGCATGCTCATCCCTGAACAACAATAAACAAACATGGCGGAACGCAGCGTTTGCATTCATTGCATTAATGCTGTAGAAAATAGTTCATAGTTAGTGCATTTCCAACAAGATGTACTGCTTCTATGCACCATCAGCACCGCGGTTTGTAAATTGTAAAGTGTCTGTTCGATCTGTTCATGTTTACGTTCGTCCGAGGCCGTGTTGCCAGAATGTGAGAGAGAAATAAGCGCCCGGGCCTATGCTAGCCCAAACGCGACCAGGTTATTTGAGAACAGCAGATCAACAAGTTTGTGGCTTGTGACATGATGTTGCATTTTGGGAGCTTGTTGATCTTCTCTCTAAAACAAACTTATATCCCCTATTGGCCTGAATACACGAACATTTTCCCCAAAGGAAATATCCTAAAAACAGGCTAAGTGAGGACTAGACCATTTGACATCCAATGTTATTTTTCCACAAATTCATCTAGAAAAATGGGTGTTGTCTTATATTTGTTTCAAAATGGTGCATTTATGCATATAGGCTACCATAGAAAAAAGTGACAAAAAATTATTAATAGGCTACACAAAATCACAAGACTAGACAATCTGTTACAGCTCAGCTCACAGGCTACAGTTCTTCACCCATGGGTTTGAATCCCCTAGGGTTTTTTTTTTTTTGCATTATCCTATAGCGCCACTGAAATACTGAAATATTTATTTCAGTATTTTTAGTCTTTAATTGTTTAGTTTTTATAATGTGCTAAAACAAATCAAAGGAAAACAAGCTCAACTAATGAACAATATACACTCTGAAGAAATAGGCCCAAAGTCACTTAGAACACGCAAACATGGCAACCGCTTATCTTTCCTCTTCTTGGATATTTGTGCCAACGAGTTGCTACAGCGCCACCTACAGGCCCGGCATATGTAGGCCTACTGCAGCGTATTCAAGAGGAGTTTGCCGGTTTCACAGGCTTAGTGGGGACTTATGTATTCATTTAGCCTCGACACCCAGGCTTTCATTTTCGTTCAAAAACGGAAAGCCTGGACTAACGCACGTTGGAAAGTGGCCTTGACGGGGGAGTCAACCTTCCGGAGTGGGCGTCACTCTAAATGATGTGACGTAGAACAGCAGTGGACGGGCGCGGGAGGGGGAGGGGCCAGGGATGACGACACGTTGGTGAGATCAAATCAGATCAGCTCGATCTGCCGTGTGGATCCCACGGCACCCCGCCCCCCCAAGGCCAAAATCATTGAGGGCTAGACCAGGCTAGTATTCATTGATTCGGTCAGTGGAGGCGGTAAACTTTTTGAGACCGTTTTTGTTTTTTCACGGCGGATCGTCTTAGTGGAAACGGGGCCTCAGAGGTGAGACACATACACTAGAGTTCTCAAACTCTGCCCGAACCCGACCAGGACCGAACCCGACATTTAGGGCCGGGTCGGGCCTAAAATATATGCTAACCAATTGGGCTAGGACCTGAACTGTTAGGGCCCAGTTAGGGCCTGAACTGTTAGGGCCCAGTTAGGGCCTGAACTGTTAGGGCCCAGTTAGGGCCTGAACTGTTAGGGCCCAGTTAGGGCCTGAACTGTTAGGGCCCAGTTAGGGCCTGAACTGTTAGGGCCCAGTTAGGGCCTGAACTGTTAGGGCCCAGTTAGGGCCTGAACTGTTAGGGCCCAGTTAGGGCCTGAACTGTTTGGGCCCAGTTAGGGCTGGGCCTTAATTTTCAGGCCTGTTGACAGGGGCGGATCTAGGCTTGGGCATGGGGGGGGGGATGCCCCCCTAAATACCCAGTCTACCCCCCCAAACACGATGCCATGGGACACAACCCAAGTTATTTCAAATTAAAGTGCTTATATTTAAAATGATTTGAAACACTACTACTGCTACTAACTACAATTTTGGCACCACTAAACCAACAGCATTTCATCATTGAAAACAGAAAACTCTCTTCATCGCCCGTGGCGCGAAGCGATGCCCGTAATGCCCAACGTTATATTAAAGTTCAATACATTTATGCATTTAAAATCTTTGCATTTTGAGTTATGAATGAAAACAACACATTTTTGGACGGACATTTTTGGGGCTACCATATTGGAATTTTGCAGGGACGCAGCACTTTTGGAATTATTGGAGTTTGTGTGAGAATGTGTGTACCAATTGTCAGGCATTTGATTAACTTAAAAAGCAATGTTACAAATGTCTTTCTCTCCTCAATCTGTAAAAGTACCTATATGCTGTATCTCAAGAACCGTATGAGATATGGACATGTACTGCTGCCTGTACTTTATCCTGCCTCTAATCTACTTGTTGTTTTTCTCCTTTTTGTCCCAGCTGGTCCCTCTGCTCCCTGGACCGGCATGATCAAGTTCACAGAGGAAGATCCTATAGGTATGAAAACCTTCGGAAACCTTTAGAAAACCCTCAGAAACCTTTAGAAACCTTTAGAAACCCTCAGAAACCTTTAGAAACCCCCAGAGACCTTTATAAACCTTTAGAAACCTCCAGAAACCTTTATAAACCTTTAGAAACCTTTAGTAACCCATAGAAACCTTTTGAAGCCTCCAGAAACCTTTAGAAACCTTTAGAAGCCTCCAGAAACCTTTAGTAACCTTTAGAAACCTTTAGAAGCCTCCAGAAACCTCCAGAAACCTCCAAAAACCTTTAGAAACCTTTAGAAACCCCCAGAAACCTTTAGAAACCTTTAGAAGCCCCCAGAAACCTTTAGAAACCTCCGGAAACCTTTAGAAACCTCCAGAAACCTTTAGAAACCTCCAGAAACCTTTAGAAACATTTCGAAACCTTCAGAAACCTTTAGAAACCTCCAGAAACCTTCAGAAACCTTTAGAAACCCCCAGAAACCTCAGAAACCTTTAGAAACCCCCAGAAACCTTTAGAAACCTCCAGAAACCTTCAGAAACCTTTAGAAACCTTTAAAAAACCTCCAGAAACCCTTAGAAACCTCCAGAAACCTTTAGAAACCCCCAGAAACCTTCGGGAACCTTCATAAACCTTCAGAAACCTTCAGAAACCTTCAGGAACCTTCATAAACCTTCAGAAACCTTCATAAACCTTCAGAAACCTTCAGAAACCTTCAGGAACCTTCATAAACCTTCAGAAACCTTCAGGAACCTTCAGTTCAATGGGTGGCAATTCTTCTGGTGGCTTTTCACTTAGTGCCCTGTAGTCCAGTGTGTTTAAACCTTTTTCATCCCAGGGCCCACTACATGTATTTATTCAGCATTTGAGGACATTTTGGTTCTGTCCACAATTCCAGGCTGGATTTTGAAGAAAACAATTTTATGTTAATAACATGCTATTAGTCCTATCATATTATCATATTACTTTCAAAAGTTGTAAATGATGATCCTCCAAGGCCTATCTTTCACAATTCACAAAACAACAATGTTATACAGCCTCTCCTCTCCATGTAGGACCAGTCAGCCTGGTGCACTAGGGGTGTAGTACCAGCCCGGTGCACTAGGGGCACCCAAGAGTAGCTACACTATGTGAACCTGCTGATCGATCCTGATTGTAGGAGAATTCACCCTCCACCTGGGGAACTTTTATTAGCTCCTCTGCTAACGTGGGGGAGGGGGAAACTCCATATATGGTCTGCACACCTTATAATAGAGAATTTTAACAAAAAAACATCTTTTTGGGTGATATCTGACAAAAGTGAAATCACTTACCCTACCTTTAAATCAGGGGTTTTCAACCTTTTTGACTCCAGGCACCACCATTTATTCAGCATTTGATCACATTCTCACACCAAAGACCTAAAATTAGAGAATTCTTTTGATTTTGTCCGCAATTCCAGGATGTATTTTGCCAACAAAACAGTGTAAACTTCTTAATTAAGCCGTGCTCAATTAATTCAGATTATTTATATTTGAACTCTTGAGAGTGTATAAATGAAACCAAATGGACCCGCAAGGGTCCATTTGGTTTCATTTATAAACTCTCAAGAGTTACATCTGGTTAACCAACTTTCCATCGTGAAGCCTGGGGGCCACCTGGAACCTTCTCAGGGACCACTGGTGGTCCCCGGACCACCTGTTGATTAAATAATACTAATGTTGGGTTTCCATGTGTGTTGAGTGGGTGAGGTTCCAGGGGAGCCGTCTGATGTGACGGTCACTGAGGCCACGAAGAGCTACGTGGTTCTGGGATGGAAGCCTCCAGTCCAGAGAGGTCATGAAGGAGTCATGTATTACATCGAGAAGGTGAGAAGAACAGCCTGCTCTCTGCTTGGGCTCACACTGCCCTCTGTCCTTAGAAACGTTTAGAACCCTCCAGAAACCTTTAGAAACCTCCAGAAACCTTTAGAACCCTCCAGAAACCTTTAGAAACCTTCAGAAACCCTTAGAAACCTTTAGAAACCTCCAGAAACCTCCAGAAACCTTTAGAAACCTTCAGAAACCTCCAGAAACCTTTAGAAACCTTTAGAAACCTCCAGAAACCTTTAGAAACCTCCAGAAACCTTTAGAAACCTCCAGAAACCTCCAGAAACCTTTAGAAACCTCCAGAAACCTTTAGAAACCTCCAGAAACCTTTAGAAACCTTTAGAAACCTTCAGAAACCTCCAGAAACCTTTAGAAACCTTCAGAAACCTCCAGAAACCTTTAGAAACCTTTAGAAACCTCCAGAAACCTTTAGAAACCTCCAGAAACCTTTAGAAACCTCCAGAAACCTCCAGAAACCTTTAGAAACCTTTAGAAACCTTTAGAAACCTCCAGAAACCTTTAGAAACCTCCAGAAACCTTTAGAAACCTCCAGAAACCTTCAGAAACCTTTAGAAACCTCCAGAAACCTTTAGAAACCTTTAGAAACCTCCAGAAACCTTTAGAAACCTTTAGAAACCTCCAGAAACCTTTAGAAACCTTTAGAAACCTCCAGAAACCTCCAGAAACCTTTAGAAACCTTTAGAAACCTCCGGAAACCTTTAGAAACCTTTAGAAACCTCCGGAAACCTTTAGAAACATCCAGAAACCTTTAGAGACCTTCATGAAGGAGTCATGTATTACATCGAGAAGGTGAGAAGAACAGCCTGCTCTCTGCCAAGGAGGATCGACCTAGGAGAAGTCGCGAAGGCACCTACGGGGGAGTCCACATTGGTTCATGGGAGGAAACAGACATGCACAGTACATTCCAGGAAGTTTGACGCTTGCAAACCATGCATGCCATTGGTCTCTTGGATGGTTTGACTTCCTGGTCTGTACTGAGCATGTCTGTTTCCTCCCATGAACCAATGTGGACTCCCCCGTGGGTGCCTTCGCTTCATCTCCTGGATTGGATACTCCTTGCTCTCTGCCTATGATAAATAAAGAGGATAGTACACGGGGGCGTGGCGCAGGCTGGTGCCGGAGGTTTGCACATGCTCAGTGTAAACAGGAACTGCTATGGTGGAATGTTCCAGCAGAGGCGCTAGAGTTACCAAACCTGAACTGAAATAATAAAAAAAAATATAAAAAGAGAATACTCTAATGCTTCTGTCTTTAGTTTAAATATTATGTCAATTTAACTACTGTGTGGAGGAAAAAAGCTGTTTATAATAGACTGAAAGACAAGGGCAAGTAACCTACATTTACTGAATGGAAATGTTTTGTACATTGTTCTTTTGTAGATTTTCCCTGTTCGTGATGCTTGCGTTAATTAGACAGTACATCTGTCAACTTTTATTTTTGTGAAATGACAAAGAAACATGGATACTGTTCATTTAAACAGTGGATGGATTATATAAAATGTTTGAAAAGGGAAGAGTGATGCTGTTTAATTCACAACTACTCTGGATCTCATTATTTACATCACAAGTTATGGGATTTCTATCTAGCGCCTCTGCTGGAACATTCCACCATAGCAGTTCCTGTTTACACTGAGCATGTGCAAACCTCCGGCACCAGCCAGCGCCACGCCCCCGTGTACTATCCTCTTTATTTATCATAGCTCTCTGCTTGGGCTCACGCTGCCATCTAGTGCTCATTTATTTGTATAGAAGTGTGAATAGCCCCAAATAGTTGCAAAAAATATTGTAGACAGGAAAAATAAATCTCTGGGCCCTAATTTGATCTATGTCTATCTTATCAGGTCTTAAGTCAAAACTTGGAGGTGTGGCCAAGCTGTTTGGCTGTTCTGATTGGTTAAACAGCTTGGCCACACCTCCAAGTTTTGACTTAAGACTTAAAAGGATCCCTGGCTAATAAGACAAATATGGCTTAAAACATTATACTTGCCGTATATAACTAAAATAAACAAATAAAAACACCGTCAGTATCTTAGTTTTTCCATAAATATAGAATCTTTCACTCAACAGGGAGTGCTCCTGTCGCAGTTTGATGATGTCACACGAGCATGTGTCCTTTAGGCCTGAACCACACGGTCTCATGTGACATCATCATCCTGTGACAGGAGCAGTCCCTATTGAGTAAAATATTCTCTATTTATGAATGGAATAAAAGTATTGGAGGCGTTTTATCTGTATTTTTTAGTTATAGAATGGAAGTATAGTGTTTTAAGGAATATTCGCCTAATTAGGCAGGGATCCTTTTAAGACCTGATACTTAAGACAATCAAAATAACTCTAACTCTCTCTGTCTCTCTGTCTCTGTCTCTCTCTCTCTCTCTCCCCCCCCCCTCCCCCCCCCCCCCCCCCCCCCCCCCCCCCCCCCCCCCCCCCCCCCACCCCCCCTCTCCAGTGTGTATCAGGGACAGACGCGTGGCAGAGAGTGAATACAGGCATGCCGGTCAAGTCTCCCCGCTTCGCCCTGTTTGACCTGATCGAGGGACACGTCTACAACTTCCGTGTTCGCTGCTGTAACTCTGCGGGCGTCGGCGAGCCTTCAGCCCCCACCGGAGACACCACCGTGGCAGACAAGCTGGGTGAGCCTGCCTGGGACTCCAACTGTCCATGTCATGTGACCTAGCTCTAGACCAGGGGTCAGCAACCTGCGGCTCAGGAGCCGCATGCGGCTCTAGAACACAGCCCTAGTGGCTCCCTGGCTGTAGCATTATTACATACACACTGGGCTCTAGAACACAGCCCTAGTGGCTCAGTGGCTGTAGCATTATTACATACACACTGGGCTCTAGAACACAGCCCTAGTGGCTCCCTGGCTGTAGCATTATTACATACACACTGGGCTCCAGAACACAGCCCTAGTGGCTCCCTGTAGCATTATTACATACACACTGGGCTCTAGAACACAGCCCTAGTGGCTCCCTGTAGCATTATTACATACACACTGGGCTCTAGAACACAGCCCTAGTGGCTCCCTGTAGCATTATTACATACACACTGGGCTCTAGAACACAGCCCTAGTGGCTCCCTGGATGTAGCATTATTACATACACACTGGGCTCTAGAACACAGCACTAGTGGCTCCCTGGATGTAGCATTATTACATACACACTGGGCTCTAGAACACAGCCCTAGTGGCTCCATGGATGTAGCATTATTACATACACACTGGGCTCCAGAACACAGCCCTAGTGGCTCCCTGGATGTAGCATTATTACATACACACTGGGCTCTAGAACACAGCCCTAGTGGCTCAGTGGCTGTAGTATTATTACATACACACTGGGCTCTAGAACACAGCCCTAGTGGCTCCCTGGCTGTAGCATTATTACATACACACTGGGCTCTAGAACACAGCCCTAGTGGCTCCCTGTAGCATTATTACATACACACTGGGCTCTAGAACACAGCCCTAGTGGCTCCCTGGCTGTAGCATTATTACATACACACTGGGCTCTAGAACACAGCCCTAGTGGCTCCCTGGATGTAGCATTATTACATACACACTGGGCTCTAGAACACAGCCCTAGTGGCTCCATGGCTGTAGCATTATTACATACACACTGGGCTCTAGAACACAGCCCTAGTGGCTCAGTGGCTGTAGCATTATTACATACACACTGGGCTCTAGAACACTGCCCTAGTGGCTCAGTGGCTGTAGCATTATTACATACACACTGGGCTCTAGAACACAGCCCTAGTGGCTCAGTGGCTGTAGTATTATTACATACACACACTGGGGTGATCCACACCAAAATAATATAAACATTTCAGTCACCCAAAACGCGCTGCGCTGTCTGACAGTTGCCAGTTAAAGTAGCACTTGGCCATGTCAAAAAAGCCCAGCAGTTATCAGAGGTGGAGCTTTCAGTCTGAACCACCCATTTTCAAAGGTTTACTCAGTTTACTATGTCATTAATATACCTTAGAGATGTTGTTTGGACTAGAAATGGAGTTCTGTAAAACTCCTTTATTTTTATTTTTTAGAAACTCCATTTCTGAAGAAAGGTTGTGTTTCACCATGTTAAAGGTATCGTGACATTATTTGTAACATTATTTTATTATGTTGGAGATGATCCTCAAAATGTGTTTAACAGGCTTTCATAGAAAAAAATACTCAATTAATGTGTTTTGGTCCCTTTCTTTTACATTCTAATGGGGCATGGAGAAAAACACATTCTTTTGGCCACTAGGGGTCGTACTTTACTCCTTCTATGTCAATCACTGTCATGATCCACCCACCCACCCCTCTACCCCTCCTCTCCAACAAACTTCCCCGCCTCCTAGATAGGGTGGCCAGGTCCTGTTCATTTGAGGTAAAATAAGTGTTGCATGTGTGGGACATGTTGAGTGGGAAAGGGGACAAAATGTGGTTAGTTAATAGGATAGTTAATTATTAACATTGTGATGTCATTATTCTAAAATTTCAATTCATATATAACAAAAATAGCTGATCTTGGTTGAACAGACAGGAAATACTAACTAGACCACTGACACTGTGGTTGCCTCATTTTTAGTGTCCCGAACAAATCCATAGACTTGTCTTTGAGACTATTTGGTGATCAGCAGTTCAACTGTACTGCATTACAGTGGTTTTCAACCATTTTGATACCAGGGACCACTATTTATTCAGCGTTTGACCCATGGACCACCATTTGATGACATTTTCACCCCACAGACCCACAATACCAGGCTGGATTTCAGCCTAGGGCACTGGTGGTCCCCGGACCATTGGTTTTAAAACTGCTGTATACGACATTGATTCTAATCTATACTCTTTATATCAGTTGTTTGTAAATAGTAGGCCTAATCAATAATATACACAGAATCCTAGCCGATGTCGCACAAATTACGGGTTATATCAAAGTAAAATGATCGAGCAGAGACAGAGAGAGAGGGACAGAGAGGCAGGCAGAGACCGGCTGCTGTGCCAGAACTTAGGGTATAGAGTTGTGCAAACTCCGTTCACTTCATGGGGCCAGTCTAATGGAGGCTCTTCTACATCAACATCTATTGAGAATGGTGGCAGCAAATAGGGACAAGTCCTGGACCTGAAGTAGGCAGAGACAGCTTTAATGGTCGTAAAACCCTTTATTTTAGTTCGTTTTGTAGTAATAGTAGCTAGGCTACAACATAAACATGACAACAGTTGGCATGTTGCTCTTGTTGAAAATATCGTAGGGCTATTTCCAACTCTAGTCTGTTCCTACTCATGCTGCATGAACAGCGCAAAGCGTTCGGTTTCTGACCCCTCAATGTCGCAACGCTGAGACTAGATTGCTCCAGGCTGCGAACGGCAGCGTGCCCCAGAGTGAAAGGTGGAAGAAGGGAATTATTCTCTCTCTCTCTCTCTCTCTCTCTCTCTCTCTCTCTCTCTCTCTCTCTCTCTCTCTCTCTCTCTCTCTCTCTCTCTCTCTCTCTCTCTCTCTCTCCTCTCTCTCTCTCTCTCTCTCTCTCTCTCTCTCTCTCTCTCTCTCTCTCTCTCTCTCTCTCTCTCTCGGCAGTGTCGGGACATGCAGGGACATGCAGAGAGTGTTTAGGGCAGTGCCTGTAATACAATGAGAGGGCACTTATAGCGAAATTGCATTCATAATCTGGGCTGTCGTTTACAGCCGTCGGTGTAAAAGAGGCTCGAGCTCCCTTCATGGTCTATGTGTGCACGTCCTTCAAACGGAGGAGAGAGGCGGAGAGTAGAGCAGGGGAGGCTGGAGACAGCACGGCTGTGGGTGGGTGTTTACCGTGATGTACACGCAACTATCCGGTGCCCAACCAGACGAGCCGTTTTTAAAACTAATTAGCATAACTACAAAATACGGAGAAACCACTGAATGTTCAAATACCGACTTTTTATGGTGTAATTGTTGTCAAGAACCCCCCCAAAACACAAAAAATGAACAAAAACGTGTTTTTAATGTCACGATACCTTTAATAATTTTTCTTTGAGGACCTTTTTTTCTGAGAGTGTGCAAATGTGAACCAAATGGACCCGTCAGGGTCCATTTGGTTCACATTTGCTCCTCCGCGTCATCAGTGCCCATACCCGAGGCGGGGTTGGTGAAAGGGCGTTTCTGTGTGGAGTTTGCATGTTCTCCCCGTGTCCCCTAGGGTAGATACCCTCACATGTTCTCCCCGTGTCCCCTAGGGTAGATACCCTCACATGTTCTCCCCGTGTCCCCTAGGGTAGATACCCTCACATGTTCTCCCCGTGTCCCCTAGGGTAGATACCCTCACATGTTCTCCCCGTGTCCCCTAGGGTAGATACCCTCACATGTTCTCCCCGTGTCCCCTAGGGTAGATACCCTCACATGTTCTCCCCGTGTCCCCTAGGGTAGATACCCTCACATGTTCTCCCCGTGTCCCCTATAGGGTAGATACCCTCACATGTTCTCCCTGTGTCCCCTAGGGTAGATACCCTCACATGTTCTCCCCGTGTCCCCTAGGGTAGATACCCTCACATGTTCTCCCCGTGTCCCCTAGGGTAGATACCCTCACATGTTCTCCCCGTGTCCCCTAGGGTAGATACCCTCACATGTTCTCCCCGTGTCCCCTAGGGTAGATACCCTCACAAAAACATTGCAGTAATCCTGGGCTCTAAACTGCCTCCCCCTGGCCAGCCGGGGTGCCTGATGGAGGGGACAGGAACTTCCACACGCTATGTCCAACCAGGGAAACTCCCCTCTGTCAGGTGAGAAGAAGGCAGCTTGGACTCCTCATGCATTGAAGGAAGCATGAGGCCAGTCCGCTGCCTCCCCAGCTTGGCGGAGGATGTGCAGAGCCCAGGATCACATTAGGAATTGGCACTGGGTGAAAAAAATGGGTTACAAAATCGTGGGATAAAATACTTTTAGAAACACCTCCACCCCTAACCCTAACCCTCTCTCTGTCTCCCTCTATCTCCCAGACCTCCCTTCAGCCCCAGGCAGTGTGGTGGTCTCTAGAAACACCTCTACCTCTAACCGTGGTGGTCTCTAGAAACACCTCCACCTCCGTGGTGTCTAGAAACACCTCTACCTCCGTGGTGGTCTCTAGAAACACCTCCACCTCTAACCCTAACACTCTCTCTGTCTCCCTCTGTCCCCCAGACCTCCCTTCAGCCCCAGGCAGTGTGGTGGTCTCTAGAAACACCTCCACCTCCGTGGTGGTCTCCTGGGGAGCCTCTAAAGATGTCAGACACCTGGCTGGGTATTACATCGAGTGCAGTGTGGTGGGAACGGACGTGTGGGTGCCCTGCAACAACAACCCTGTCAAAAAGACCAGGTACAGTACATCACAGGGGGTCCGGGGACCACCTGGGTATTACATAGAGTGCAGTGTGGTGGGAACGGACGTGTGGGTGCCCTGCAACAGGGGTCTTCAACCTTTTTGACTCCAGGGACCACCATTTATTCAGCATTTGAGCCACGGAGGACCAGCGTTTGATGACATTTTCACACCAACGACACCAAAGAGAATGAAAGAATTCTTTTGATTTTGTCCCCGATTCCAGGCTGTGTTTTGCCAACAAAACAGTGTAAACGTCTTAATTAAGGGGTGCTAATTCAGATGATGGATATTTTAACTCTTGAGAGTGTAAAAATAAAACCAAATGGACCCGCAAGGGTCCATTTGGTTTTATTTTTTACATTCTTAAGAGTTACATCTGGTTAACCAACTTTCCATCATTTTGCCTGGGGACCACCTGGAACCTTCTCAAGGACCACTGGTGGTCCCCGGACCACCTGTTGAAAACCCCTGCCCTGCAACAACAACCCTGTCAAAAAAAAAACAGGTACTAACTCACTGGAATGTCAACTTTGATATTACCGTAATTTCTGGACTATAAGCCGCTACTTTTTTACATGCTTTTGACCCTGCGGCTTATACTGTACAACGCTGCGGACAATCTATGGATTTTTACTGGTAGTGGACACCAACGGTGCTCTAACACAGGGTTTTTTTCAACAGGTGGTCCCTGAGAGGGTTCCAGGTGGTCCCCAGACTAAATGATGAAAAGATGGTTAACCAGATGTACCTCTTTGAAAAAAGAGTTACAAATGAAACCAAATGGACCCTCACGGGTCCATTTGGTTTCATTTTGACACTTTTACACTTTTTTTGCGATATACTGTATATTATACTGTATAATATACAGTATATCGCAAAAAATGGCCAAAAAATGACTTAGGCGATTATTTTAAGAAGGTGACGATATGAAAAGTGAGATTTTTTTTCCCCAAAAAGTGTACAGTGTTTGTTAAACTGTCATTTTTATGATTCCACTCCACCAGTTCATTAAGTATGCCTGGTTTGCCTGGTGGGTGGTGATGGGTGGAGATCCACCTGAACTGAAGCCACGCCCACAGCTTTAGTTGCATGATAAAGGGGGAGGAGTTAGGGGAGGGGCTGAGCATGTGATGTCACTATATTGAAGTTATGTTAAGATCTATGCGCTTCGGCAGTTCGCTATGGGAGCGCCCCCTCTCGGGCGCAGACAACAGAAGTATTCTTTATATGCTCACATTCGATTTATCAGAGAATGGGTTAAATTTGCGCCATGACGTAGCGCGTGCCCCTCCTACCCCGCCCCACTCTAGGGTATAAAGGCACGTCTACTTCGTGCGCCCTCATTCCGTTTTCTCTTCTGCCAGACTTCAGACAAGTTCGAGTCATATCACTGCGAGGAGCTACTGATACTATTTAGCCTCTTTAGGACGGGTGAGAGGATCGCTCGGTACCGCGAGGTTCAGTGGATCTTCCCCAGTGATTGGTTCTGCTCACAGAGAATACGAGTCCGCGTTGTGAAAACCGGAATCCTAACTAACTCGTGCTGTAGAAGCCAAAATATATATATATATATATTCTCCACCACGCTGAAAAAGCTCGGAGATGTCCGAACAAAGCAATAGCGCTGAGGCTACCGTGGCGAAACGCCCATGTCCACAGCAGAAGCCCTGCACGGGCTGTGGCGGCGCCATTTCCGTGCTGGATAAGCACAGCCGCTGCGCTTACTGCTTAGGGTGGGAACACGTGAGGAACGGTGTGATGGCGCCCAACGCATGCCAGGCGTGTGCAAATATGACGGTCCGTCTCCGACATCGGCGTCTTGCTCGTGTCGAAAAGTCCCTAGAACGGCCTTCATCAGTACACCCTTCGTCATCTGCATGTGCGGGGCAGTGCGAATCGGACGACGATTACGCCCACGAGGGGCACGGCCACCACCCCGGCAGGGGCGCCTGGCCACCCGCGGGTGTCCACGCTCGCCTGGGCGCCATACCACACATGGTCCCCACATCGTCTGTGACAATTAGGGCGCCTTTCGCCACATCCTCCGCCGTCGGACCCTCCGGATCGTACGGGGCTTCGTCCTCGGTCCTGAAACAACGAGGGGAGCCATTCGTCACGGTGGATCACGACCACGACATTCCGCCGTGGCCACGTGTTGCGTGGGGCGAAAGGATGGACGAAGACGACCCGTTGGATGATGTGGGACCCTCCATCCATGAATACTCAGAACGCCGCGTCGCGGAATATGAGGAATATGAGTATGACGACGCCGACACTGTCGATTTAGACTACGGCGAAACTAACGAGTTCGACTATGTCGGACAGGGGGACGGAGAGTATCCGCCCCTGCCAACCCGCCAGGAAGGGGTTGTAGTGGCGGCCGCTACAGAGGAGGTCGCGCTGGGTGCCGAGGAGGCCCCGCATACAGCAGCCCAAGCTAGCGCGCTGGCTAAGCGCAACGCGGAGCTGCTCGAATTATATAAGAAAGCTGCAGAGAGATGTCAGCGCGATTGGCCCCCCGCCATCAAGATTAAGCCGGCTAGCTCTCTGGAATGGCAGGGCAAAAAGGCAGAGCTGTCTCGAGCCCCTGAAAAGCATGTTCTTCCCTTCGCTCTGGGTTTTAGGGGTGTTCTGACTTTGCCGTGGGAGAAACCCAACCAAGCATACACCCCAAGCCGCGGAGGCTTCTCACTGGACACTGAAAAGCCGGATACAGCGGGCTTAGCCGGCATTCCCCCGATCGGACGTGAGCTGGCCGCTATTTAGTGAATCCTTTCCACCCACATTATTTTCCCATCGGGAAACCTGTCGATTTCATCGATGACAGCGACAAGAAGGCTTCGAGGGCCAATAAAAACCTCTACAGCCACCTCGTCGCCCAGGCGAAGGGACTAAATGCAGGGGCTTTACTTCAGGGTTCTCTACAAGAGCTGCTCGCAGCGCACGACACGCTCGACAAAGACCAGGTGGAGGAGGCGAGACGCCTGACGGACGAAATAATTGACTTAAACAGGACTGTCACCGAGGCTACGGGCCGCGCGATGACAGCGAGTATCGTCCTGGAAAGAGCGAGGTGGCTGGATGTCTACCCCACTCAAGACCCCATCAGGTCCATTTTATTGGAAAGAGCTGTGTCTGATGTGGCTAACCCAGACTCTCCGCCTGACGATCTGTTTCATGGGGGCATGAAAGAGCTCATAATGAGGGGAGAGGAGAGAAAGAAAAACAGTGAGGCAATGAGCGGACTTCGAGAGCCCGCGAAATCTATGCCTCCTCCTCCCCCTCGCCCCACCCGCCCCCCCGGACCACCAGACAGTCGCAGCTGGCGATTCAAGTCGGAACGTGGACGCGGCCGTGCGTCCATACAAGCGGACGCCCCTCCAGCAGCAGCGGGCCGTGGACGAGGCAGAGCCCAGCAGCATCTCATCGATCCCCCGCATCGTGGAAGAGGACGCGGCGGCAGAGGACGTGGCAAGGGGCGCGCTAAATAGCAGGGTTCGCCCTGCCTCGGGGGACGATGGGCCACGTCCCCCCACCGCTCTTGGGTTTGAGTGGCGGCCGAAAGAGACAGATCATGGATCTTCACTCTCAAGAGCCGCCGTTGAAAAGGAGGATGCCAGCACAGCGAGCTGCAGAGTGTGGCCCTGTGTTTCCCTCCCATGTTGTTACGCACGAAGCACACAATGTTCATATTGTACACAATGTTTCTGTACTGACGAAAGATGCTTGTGTAATAAAAGATGTTTGTTCAATAAATGCAAATGCAATAAAACAAAACAAAACAACAACAACAACAATAAAACAAAACAAACCCAAGAGCATTTCGGTTCCACCTTTGAGAGAGTGCGGGGCTTCCCCCTGGGTCCTTCGAACCATAGAGGGAGGCTACAAGCTACAATTCGCGGAACCCCCGCCCGTTTTCGAGAAGATAATATTCTCTCAGGCAAACGGAGAGGCGGCGAGAGTACTACGCGACGAGATTGTCTCATTGGTGGACAAGGGAGCTGTCAAAGAGGTTTCCCCCAGCCAGTATCGCACGGGATTTTACAGCAGATATTTTCTCGTGAAGAAAAAAGGTGGGGGTCTACGACCCATACTCGATCTGAGAGCTCTAAACAAATATCTCAGGGTGTTCCGGTTCAAAATGCTGACGGCAGCGACCCTCGTGCGTTCGCTGCGCCAGGGCGACTGGTACACAAGCGTGGATTTGAAAGACGCTTATTTTCATGTCCCTATATACCCGCCTCACCGAAAATTTCTGAGATTCGGCTGGGAGGGGAGAGTGTACGAATACACAGTTCTTCCATTCGGCATGTCCCTGTCTCCCCGCGTCTTCGTGAAATGTACACAGGTGGCGATCGGCCTCCTGCGGAGACGGGGAATAAGGGTGATGAGCTACATAGACGACCTCATCATTGTGGCGACGTCGCCACTGGAGGCGCTGTCCCATACAAAACAGGTGGTGGACCTACTATCGTCCCTGGGTTTCACCATAAATTATGCAAAGAGCGTTATGGTGCCCACCCAGGTGATAGATTATATAGGCATCACTCTGGACTCTCGTTCCTGCATGGCCAGGCTGAGCCAGGAGAGGATCGAATCATTCCAGAAATGTGTGGCATTATTCAAGAGGGGCAAAAGGTCCCGTTTGGGACGTGCTTGAGGATGGCAGGACTTATGGCGTCCGCCATAGCTCTAGTGCGCCTGGGCAGGTTATACATGAGACCGTTTCAGAAATGGTTACAGTCTCTTCGCATCCCCACTACTCGCTGCCGCTATCGGACAGTAGTAGTGACATCAGAATGTGTCCTGGCTCTACGATGGTGGTCCAACAGGGCCGTCCTGATGGAGGGGGTCCCTATGGGAATAGTTCTCTCCAGAAAAGTGATAACTACAGACGCGAGTCTGCTGGGCTGGGGTGCCACGCTCGACGGGATGGCCGTCAGGGGCACTTGGAACAGCGAACAGAGGACCAGCCACATAAATTATCTGGAATTAATGGCGGTTTTTCTGGCCCTCCACCACTTCAAGTCACACATCAGTGGGTGGCACGTTCTAATACGGACAGACAATACGACAACAATGTGCTACATCAACAAACAAGGGGGACTCAGGTCCCATGTGTTGCATCGGTTGGCACACAGGTTGATATTGTGGTGCGACAGGCATCTTCTGTCAGTCAGAGCTTGCCATGTTCCTGGGTTTTTGAATGCAGGGGCGGACCTTCTCTCCAGGGGGCCGCTCCGGTATGCGAACTGGTCCCTCCACCCAGAGGTGGCCGCCCAGATCTGGGACAGGTTCGGGATGCCGGTGGTGGACCTATATGCGTCGGAGGAGAACGCGAAACGCCCTCAGTTCTTCTCCATCACAGGCGCCTCAACCATGGGGCTGGATGCTCTAGCACACAGCTGGCCGAGGGATCTGCTGTATGCTTTTCCCCCCCTAACCCTTATACTGCCGACGCTGAACAGGGTACGTGTCCAACGGTTACAGCTACTCCTGGTGGCCCCGGCATGGGGGTCGTGGAGGTCGGAGATAACTCCTCTTCTGTACGACTGGCCGTGGCAGCTCCCACTACGGCGGGACCTTCTCACGCAGGCGGGGTTCGAGATATTCCACCCTCAGCCGGAGGCTCTGGACCTGTGGGTCTGGCCCGTGAGAGGTTGAATTTAAGTGCGGAGGGCCTGCCTTTGAACGTCATAGGGACGATTCAAGGGGCCAGAGCAGGTTCCACCAGGAAGCAGTATGATATTGCCTGGGGGGTCTTTGAGCGCTGGTGCGCTGAGAGGCCAGGTGGAATTATACCTTTCCAGGCCTCGGTGGTGACGGTTCTGACATTTCTACAGGAATGTCTGGATAAGGGGAGAGCTCACTCCACCATTAAGGTCAACCTGGCGGCCATTTCGGCGTGCCATGTTGGGTTTGGAGATAAAGCGCTGAGTGAGAACCCTCTCATACGACGGTTCATGAGGGGTGTGAGGAGAGCGCGTCCGGTTACTAGGTCCATAGTCCCATCGTGGGATTTGTCTCTGGTTCTGAGAGCTATGTCAGGGGCGCCTTTTGAACCACTGGAAACGGTGGAGATGAAGTTCCTGACGTTGAAGACGGCACTGCTGGTGGCGCTTACGACAGCAAAACGCGTCAGTGAGATGCAGGCGCTCTCAATTAGCCCAGACTGCACAGTCTTTAGTCAAGACGGGTCTAGAGTCACAGTGAGGCCTAATCCGGCCTTTATTCCTAAGAACTCGGCGGCAGTTTGTGTCCCTGTAGTCCTGGAGTCCTTCAGTCCTCCCCCCTTCGGTTCGGAGGAGGACAGGAGGTTGCATTCTCTGTGCCCGGTTAGGGCACTGAGGGTGTACATGGATAGGACGCGGCTCCTGAGGAAAGGCAGCCAGCTGTTTGTGGCGTGGGGTGCAAGCGCCAAGGGGAAGCCTGTTACTAAAGTCCGTCTTTCCCAGTGGATTGTAGAAGCCATTCAGGTGGCTTATAGTAGCATGGGTGTTCAACCGCCTGTGGGACTGAGAGCTCATTCCACAAGGGGTATTTCAGCATCCTGGGCGCTTTACAAGGGGATCTCAGTCCAGGATGTGTGTGCGGCGGCAAGTTGGTCGTCCCCGTCGACTTTTGCTAGGTTTTATAACCTGGATGTGTCGCAGCCGTCGGTGGCTCATGCGGTTTTGGATGTCGCCTCCGGCCGTGACGGATCTTTTGTTTAAGTTGTTCTTAGTTCTGTCACCTTAGGGTCGTTGCAGTAACTATGTTCAGACACGTTGGGCCCTGGTCATACATAAGTCACAAGCACATATGTCACACACGACAGCTAGGTCCGTCAGTCCCCGGAGCACATGAGGCAGCCTAGGACTGTCAGCTCTTATACAGATTGGGACCGCTGGGTCGGTGATCCGGTTGGTCTCCTCTTTAATGTTAAATCGCGTATGAGTCCCTTAGGGGTTGGATGACATGTGCGTCGTCCACTCTGGGGGGAACATTTCAGGGAATGGGGCTCCTCTAGTGATACTTGAAGGGAGCTTATGAGGTCTCCCATAGCGAACTGCCGAAGCGCATAGATCTTAACATAACTGGAGGTTACGTAGTAACCGTGGTTATGTAAGAGATATAAGCGAGGCAGTTCGCCAAGACACCCTTCTTGCTCGACTAGGGCAGAAGGAGAAAAGTATCGGAATGAGGGCGCACGAAGTAGACGTGCCTTTATACCCTAGAGTGGGGCGGGGTAGGAGGGGCACGCGCTACGTCATGGCGCAAATTTAACCCATTCTCTGATAAATCGAATGTGAGCATATAAAGAATACTTCTGTTGTCTGCGCCCGAGAGGGGGCGCTCCCATAGCGAACTGCCTCGCTTATATCTCTTACATAACCACGGTTACTACGTAACCTCCAGTTTTTTTTCATTGGCACGTTTGACTGGAAAGGTTCAGCCCCCAGGAAGAAACCCTAAATACAAACGGAAGACATCTTTGCACATAAAAACACACCAAGGGTCTATTTACATACTGTTACCTCTTAAACATGTACAAAATTGAAAAAAATACAAAAATCACGGCACCCTCTCTTTAAGGTTGGTGGTCCCCGGACTGACAGAGCTTGTTGTTTTGTGTTCAGGTTGGTGGTCCCCGGTCTGACAGAGCTTGTTGTTTTGTGTTCAGGTTGGTGGTCCCCGGTCTGACAGAGCTTGTTGTTTTGTGTTCAGGTTGGTGGTCCCCGGACTGACAGAGCTTGTTGTTTTGTGTTCAGGTTGGTGGTCCACGGTCTGACAGAGCTTGTTGTTTTGTGTTCAGGTTGGTGGTCCCCGGTCTGACAGAGCTTGTTGTTTTGTGTTCAGGTTGGTGGTCCCTGGTCTGACAGAGCTTGTTGTTTTGTGTTCAGGTTGGTGGTCCACGGTCTGACAGAGCTTGTTGTTTTGTGTTCAGGTTGGTGGTCCCCGGTCTGACAGAGCTTGTTGTTTTGTGTTCAGGTTCGTGGTCCCCGGTCTGACAGAGCTTGTTGTTTTGTGTTCCCTCTTTAAGGTTGGTGGTCCCCGGACTGACAGAGCTTGTTGTTTTGTGTTCAGGTTCGTGGTCCATGGTCTGAGCACGGGGCTGAACTACGTCTTCAAGGTGAAAGCTGTGAACGCTGCAGGATACAGCCAGAGCTCTCCAACGTCGGACGCTGTGGTGGTGGTGGCTGCTATCGGTCAGTATGTCCTCATAAAACACTGTCAGTAGTTTTATCTGCTGCTATCGGTCACTATGTCCTCCTAAAACACTCAGTCAGTAGTTTTATCTGCTGCTATCGGTCACTATGTCCTCATAAAACACTGTCAGTAGTTTTATCTGCTGCTATTGGTCAGTATGTCCTCATAAAACACTGTCAGTAGTTTTATCTGCTGCTATTGGTCAGTATGTCCTCATAAAACACTCAGTCAGTAGTTTTATCTGCTGCTATCGGTCAGTATGTCATAAAACACTGTCAGTAGTTTTATCTGCTGCTATTGGTCAGTATGACCTCATAAAACACTGTCAGTAGTTTTATCTGCTGCTATTGGTCAGTATGACCTCATAAAACACTGTCAGTAGTTTTATCTGCTGCTATTGGTCAGTATGACCTCATAAAACACTCAGTAGTTTTATCTGCTGCTATCGGTCACTATGTCCTCCTAAAACACTCAGTCAGTAGTTTTATCTGCTGCTATCGGTCACTATGACCTCATAAAACACTCAGTCAGTAGTTCTATTTCATCCTTCCATGACCGCCAGAGGCGGTGCTTAAAGCACTGAATAGTCCGTCGCGCATGCGCAGTCGAGTACTATACCAACAACGTCACATTGTGACCCCATGATGACCCGGAGGAGTCTATATCTTCCGGAGGTCAGCATGGGCTCAGTCTCTTTTTCGTTCTCGCTATGCGTGTATGTTGTGTTTGCATCAACCTGCTATGTATTGCTATATGCAATACAATCTGCAGTCTATGATGCCTACCTTAGAGTTGCTGGTAGTTCCGTGGCCGTTTCGGTCGGAGCAGCGGTTGTCCGCCCTCCAGGAACTGCATCTAAGGATTTATCTCCTCTATGAGTGGATTTGTTTGGGATTTACGTGGACGCCGGTCCACCTTCTTTCACCGGTTGATATGGGGGTTATCAACACCCTTCCTGGATGAAAGGTACGTTACTGTATAGTGCGGTGCTATCCGCACTGGACCAACGTTCGGATTATATCAACTTGTATCACGGAATAACCTCTCGCTGGTAAAGGCTGCGTTAGCGTAGCCTCCCTGCTCAGCCTGCAGGTTTGCCCCGCTGTGTACGGTGCTGCTGCTGATTAATAATAAGCTATTATAAGCGACCGTGTTGTCGAAGGATACGAATATGGTCACGTTGCCTTCGTTTGATAAATAGGCTGATTTACAAGCTCTGGTGATGGTAGCGTTAGCGCTCCCCCCCTCCAGCATAGCATGTAATTCACTAGCCTTGAAACATGCCTGCCATTATTGTGACGTGAAGTACGAGCGTCATGCGGTGCATGGCTAGTAATTCTCGTGTTATAATTTAAGTTGGTTATTGTTGACTAACGTTTCTCTGTTCGGATATGTCTTTCTGTTTAAAGCCATATGCGACTTGTACTGCACGAACGCATTGGCAGCGTTCAAGTCATGTTTGGCGTGCCTTGGTGTTGTTGCTGCCTGGCTGATAGAGTGTAGAGTTATGCTAACTCCGTTCACTTCATGAGACCAGCCCAATGGCGGGCTAGCCCTCGTTGGAAACAATGTATGCCCGACTCCAGCTTGTCCCTGTTCAAGCTGTACGAACAGCGTTTGAGCCTGCATGGACACTAGCGCTTGAACGCTCAGTTTTTTGACCACTCATTGTCGCAGCTTTTCTGCTTGGTATTGTGGTGATGGCGTCCTCTTGGAGAGGAGCTGTTGTTGATGTCACCGACGCGTTCATGAACAGACCAACGCTATTTGGGTGCATAGTTTGTCTGGTTATAACCCAGGCGGATTCTCAGCGTGGGGCTTTCATTTGACACTGATGCCAGTGGTTAAAGCCCGAAGCGGTTATTGCCGCGTTTTTTGTGGTAGCCTTATTGGCCCATTTCCGTAGGCTGGCGCCGCTGCCAGCGTAGCCTATGGCTGCTACAAGCTCTAAACTAAACCGTGAGCGTTGGCGAACAACTATTTATATAGGCTATAGCATATAGCATATGGCTGTATTCCAGCATTGGGTCATTAACTGATACTACCTGTAAGATAACTCGGGCGTTTTGTTAATTATATATTATATCCTTAATATATAATATTATTAAATATAATATATTATATAATTATTATATATTGTATTATTGCAGCACTTGTGTGTGGCACGCTCACTTGTTGTGATATAAGGCCGTAGAGGTGCAGCCTCTTGCCTCTTGTTGATGGTACTACTAGTACAAAGTACTAGTTGCTGGTCAAGGCATTTCTTGACAGCTATTTGACAGCTATTTGTGTATACAGTATATAGCTTGTGTTGTTTTGTTATTGGCCCCTGTGTTTTGATATAGGCTGCGTACGCGCTTCCTTCCTACAGCACATGGCCTGGCCTCTGGCCTCTTGTTGATGGTACGACTAGTACAAAGTACTAGTTTCTAGCTAAACCATTTAACAGCTGTTTGTGTATACATGGCTTGTGTTGTTTTTGTTATTGGCCCCTGCTGATATAGGCTGCGTACGCGCTTCCTTCCTACAGCACATGGCCTGGCCTCTGGCCTCTTGTTGATGGTGCGACTAGTACAAAGTACTAGTTTCTAGCTAAACCATTTAACAGCTGTTTGTGTATACATGGCTTGTGTTGTTTTTGTTATTGGCCCCTGCTGATATAGGCTGCGTACGCGCTTCCTTCCTTCAGCACGTGGCCTGGCCTCTGGCCTCTCGTTGATGTTACGTCCAGTACGAAGTACTAGTTCCTAGTTAAGTAATTTCACAGCTATTGTGTACACATAGTTTGTGTTGTTTTTGTCGTTGGCCCCTGCTGATACAGGCTGCGTACACGCTTCCTTCCTTCAGCACATGGCCCAGCCTCTGGCTTCTAGTGGATGTTACTACTACACTGTGGTACTAGTTTCTAGTTTAAGCATTTCCTAACAGCTATTTGTGTATAGCTTGTGCTGTGTTACTGGCCCCTGCTGACACAGGCTGCGTACGCGCTCCCTTCCTTCAGCACATGGCCCCTGGCGGTGGAGATATCAGTAGCTGCCGCTTAATGCTTGTGTTATGTATCACCCCTTTAGCTGGTGTAGGTAGCATTAGTGCTCCTTCACCCCGGCATGAGTGTGTGGTGGTTTGTGCTTGGCTAGTGTATATAATGGTGCACTTGTAATCAGGATATATCTCAGAGTGCTTCATTGTACGTTTGCAGGAGAAGCATGACAACTGCTCCGTGGATGGCAGCATTTGAGCCTTGTACTAGACTGCTTTATTATAAGTATACCTCTCCTGCTGGTGGCATAGGCCGCATATGCGCCCCTCCCACCACCATGACAGGTTGGACGGTCCAGCTAACAGCTGCATTCAATCTAACAGTGGCGTTCGCGCTCTGGTAGGGAACACCGGCTGGAACAGCTGCCTGGACTCTGAATACGATGCCTATGCTGGTACAGGCTGCGTGCGCGCTTCCTCCCTTCAGCGTATGGCCAATACAGGCTAGCACCCAGTAGCGTCCGCGCCCTGGGCTAGTTGGGACTGGTGCGCATTGGTTGGTACTGGTGCCGGCGCAATGGAAGTTCCCACCGTGGCACCTCATGTGTGAGGCTCCCCTTCAGCAGTGAGCCACCCTCGGTCCTGCCCTGTGTCCCAGGCGGAAAGGCTCGTACTGCGGTCCACAGCATATCAGTGATCTGTGGAACTGACTCACATGTGGTCTGTTTTTTACGGACCACTCACTGCCTGGGATGACATGGATAATGCATTGCAGAGGGTACACAAGTCTCTTCCCCTACAATACCGCGGTGGTCTCGGTCGATGTGCTCTCCCTGACAGCCCAGCCGTGCACTTTTATCACTGCGTAAGATGCAGAAGGCGGTGCCCTCCCTAGTGTCGGGGCCGGCCCTGTGATCTAATTTCTGGCTGAGGTGGCTCCATGCACACCTTCATGCAGATGGACATGGAACATGGGTGCTAGCTATACTGCAGCAGGCACAACCAGCTCCGCTACAGGCCCTGTCGGTTGCATACTACACCCCGACTTCCTGGCTGTTCCTGTTTCTCATGCCTGTACCTGAGGTAGCTACAGGCCTGCTGGGCGGATGATTATGTTATACATTTGGTGGTGTGGTGTAAGCACTTCGTGAAGTGACAATTTGTGGATGTCTTCTGCAGCACCAGAGGCTGCATAAGTGGCATGGCACCACTGTACCACCACTTACTTCACATGGGTGTGACTTCCTCGCCCATGTCTCACTGTTGGTCGGACCCGGGCACCCATGCTCTGCCTGGGAAGTGTCTTGGGGCAACTTCTTGCAGTTTGACGCTTGAATGGATGTGAAGATGTTGAGCTTGCGAAGCCATACAGGCTGACCAGTTGCATGCCAGCCATCAAGCCTGTTGTTACCTGCTATGTTACCCAACGAGGCTCTGAGGCGAGTTGCCAAGTGACCTCGGTCCTGGTGTTGGAGCACTATTTGCTCTTCGCATTTTGTGGCATGGGAGACCGTTCTGGCGTGGCCCATAGCTCCTTGTCACACCTTATGCTTGCCCCCTCAATTTACTCGAGGCAATGCTTAATCAATCACCAAACGCGAATGCTGACTCAATCTCCTTTGGTGTGTCACTGGCCTTGTGTCCTCCGGGCTCAGATGGCGGATGTGCATTGTTCCTGGCCCATCGCTGAGGCTGGCTTTCAGTCCTGCTTGACTGTGACATTTTGGGGGGCTCTCTGTAGTCTCCTTGTGGAGCCGGCGGCAGTGTGTTGTCCAGTTGTGCATTACTCACTTGGACAAATCATTTGACTGGGGCGGACGTGCCTTCAGCTTGGAAGTTTATGGCACACTGCATGTCCTCTAGGCCAGCTGTGCTTCAACAGCTAGAGGGGACCTTTTGCCTGTCCCCTGGACCACGTACTACGGCCGACACGCGCCGTTGATAGCGTGTTCCTTGGCATCCCACGTTGACACCGTTGTCTGGTGGTGTATGCGGCGCTTTTGTCGTGGCACATATCTGACCTGGCGGCACATTATTGCTTGGTCATGCAAAACGTCGACGTGTGTTCTGTACACCGTTGGGTGAAACCGTGTCTGCCGGGCACCTGCGGGTGTCTTGTTGACCCCCTGACTTGACTAGGCCCCGCCTGCTCGGCTTATGGTCAGGTTCTCTACGGGGAGTGCAGGTTACATGGCAGGCTCTCCCCTACGCGGGTCTTCGGCAGGGCCGAGGGTGACCTCTTCGCCTTGGTCGCTGTCTCACTGGCCTCTGGTTCTCCCTATTGGACAACCAGCCCTGCGGACCAGGATGAAGTGGTCCGGTGGTTTCTCCCTGCCTGGGTAACCACAATTGGCTGTTGGCGCACCAGCCTTTGTGCTGCATAGCCGATGTGAATGGAGTACTTTGCATCGTGCCTGCTGCACGTTGTCGTGAGTTGGCCACCGCCCACGGGGTTTTTTCCTTTTGAATGTGCACTGGCCAGGGGCACTGCATGTGCCTTTGTACTACTACTCTGATGTACATGTTGCTTCAGGGCGTCCATTCGGAGCATCACACGATATTGTTGTGGCCTCCACTGGGTGGGGCGCACTTGTTCTTTTCCCTGCTGCACGGAGTGAGTCGCAGGATGTTGCAGAGAGCCCAACCCATGTCGCCCTGACTACAGGGTACCATGTTGCCCATTGGTCTTTGCTGAAATGGCTGATGCACTCTAATTCCAGCCTGTCTATGTCAGTGTCTGGGTAGAGGCCTGGTGCACTGCTTTATGGCAGTTTTTTGGGTCTTCCGTGGTCCCTCGGGGGCGGGGGATGACCTCCTGCTCTGAAAGCATGAGTGGTGGCATTATCGTGTCGATCATTGCTCACACGGTCATGGTGGGGAACCGCTTCCGTGTCCCCCTTACTGCTGGGGGCTCTGAGGTTGCGTCCTCCAAGGCCCGGTACCTCCCCTCCAGTTCGTTCCTGGTGCGGGATCGTCTTTGTGGTCCTCCCTTCAAGGCCTTGGCACAGGTTGTGTTTGGACTGTCATGGCAAAGGTGTTGCTCCTGGCTGCTGATTTAGCAGAGTGTGGATGAGCTACACGCCCTCCTCCAATCCTGAGGAAGGGTTTTGGTCCTGGGGGTCGTTTGACGTTATCCGTTCAAGTGACCGGACGATAGTTTCAGCCTTGAGGTTCTTTGTCGATGCCTCTCGTCTGTGGCAGAGCTCTGGCGGCTTGAGTGTTTCTTTGGTCAAGCAGTGTTCCTCCTGAAGGTGCTCTTACGCCTCACCTGGCCTGTGAGGCTAGGACAGTATCGCCCTCCAGTGGGAGAGGGGTTTGGCGAGCAGGTACTGGCGGGCCCAGTGCAGGCCCTGAGACCCTCTTGTTAGACATGCCGCATGCCTTCGGCAGTCGGGATGGTTGTTTCATGGCAATGATGGCCCTTGCCGTTGTGCTCCCTCCGGACGGCGCCTGCCCCACAACCTTGTTAATGGGGCAAGTGGTTGTACCCTGCCATCTGGTGTAGGGTGCCCCTCTTACCGGACACATCCCCACGTCATGGGATGCCTTGTTGTGTGTACCTCCGGACTACGTCTGTGCCGACTATGTCTTCGGGTTTCACTGGCCTGGATTAGCCACTCCCCATCCGTTTGTGGCTTTCTTGTCTGAATCCTCTGATTCTCCCTAGTGTTTGTAATCAGGATTCCTCGTGACTTTGCTGGTATAAGTCATTCAGTGCTTTAAGCACCGCCTCTGGCGGTCATGGAAGGATGAAATAGAACGAAAGTTACGTATGTAACTACGGTTCTATGAATCCTGGAATGACCGCCAGAGCGCTCGGTCACTCAGAATCCTCGTGGTTTCGCGAGAACGTTCTGTAGAGACTGAGCCCATGCTGACCTCCGGAAGATATAGACTCCTCCGGGTCATCATGGGGTCACAATGTGACGTTGTTGGTATAGTACTCGACTGCGCATGCGCGACGGACTATTCAGTGCTTTAAGCACCGCCTCTGGCGGTCATTCCAGGATTCATAGAACCGTAGTTACATACGTAACTTTCGTTTTATTTGCTGCTGTCAGTCACTATGACCTCATAAAACACTCAGTCAGTAGTTTTATCTGCTGCTATTGGTCAGTATGTCATAAAACACTGTCAGTAGTTTTATCTGCTGCTATTGGTCAGTATGTCATAAAACACTCAGTCAGTAGTTTTATCTGCTGCTATTGGTCAGTATGTCCTCATAAAACACTCAGTCAGTAGTTTTATCTGCTGCTATTGGTCAGTATGTCCTCATAAAACACTGTCAGTAGTTTTATCTGCTGCTATTGGTCAGTATGTCCTCATAAAACACTGTCAGTAGTTTTATCTGCTGCTATTGGTCAGTATGTCCTCATAAAACACTGTCAGTAGTTTTATCTGCTGCTATTGGTCAGTATGTCCTCATAAAACACTCAGTCAGTAGTTTTATCTGCTGCTATTGGTCAGTATGACCTCATAAAACACTGTCAGTAGTTTTATCTGCTGCTATTGGTCAGTATGTCATAAAACACTGTCAGTAGTTTTATCTGCTGCTATCGGTCAGTATGTCATAAAACACTCAGTCAGTAGTTTTATCTGCTGCTATTGGTCAGTATGTCATAAAACACTGTCAGTAGTTTTATCTGCTGCTATTGGTCAGTATGTCATAAAACACTGTCAGTAGTTTTATCTGCTGCTATCGGTCAGTATGTCATAAAACACAGTCAGTAGTTTTATCTGCTGCTATCGGTCAGTATGTCATCCTAAAACACTCAGTCAGTAGTTTTATCTGCTGCTATCGGTCACTATGTCCTCATAAAACCAGTGTTGCCAACTTGGCGTGTTTGTGACTATATTTAGCCTTTTTTCCAGACCCCTCTAGCGCCACAATTAGTGAAAAACTCCTGGCGGAAAATCTAGTGCTTTTTTTTGCTGGTGAGTTGGGGTGAAATTGGTTGACAGGCACCAGAGATAAAACCCTCATTTTTCCACCGTTTTTCCTCCTATGATAGAGTCCCTCTTCCTTCCTAGAAAGGACCATTAGTAACCAAATTAGATCTGTAACTCTTGAGAGCGTAAAATGAAACCAAACGGACCCAAAAGGGTCCGTTTGGTTTCATTTTACGCTCTCAAGAGTTAAATCATATTTAACCATCTGAATTACCTAATTTTCAAGAATCTACACATTTAGAAAATGTAGAAGAATTGCCATTCTGACCAGCATTTTGTCATTTATTTCTCCTAAATTAGTCAGAGAGACTAAACTCAACATCAAACGGTGGTCCTCCTCCTCTGTGGCTAAAATGCAGAATAAACAGTGGTCCCTGGTATGAAAATGGTTGAAACGCCACTGCTCTAGCGCATTCTGGTGCATTTTGGAAGTGCCACTAGTGCATTTTGGATTTTGGCAGTTGGCAACACTGCCTAAAACACTCAGTCAGTAGTTTTATCTGCTGCTATTGGTCAGTATGTCATAAAACACTGTCAGTAGTTTTATCTGCTGCTATTGGTCAGTATGTCATAAAACACTGTCAGTAGTTTTATCTGCTGCTATTGGTCAGTATGTCATAAAACACTGTCAGTAGTTTTATCTGCTGCTATTGGTCAGTATGTCATAAAACACTCAGTCAGTAGTTTTATCTGCTGCTATTGGTCAGTATGACCTCATAAAACACTGTCAGTAGTTTTATCTGCTGCTATTGGTCAGTATGTCATAAAACACTGTCAGTAGTTTTATCTGCTGCTATTGGTCAGTATGTCATAAAACACTGTCAGTAGTTTTATCTGCTGCTATCGGTCACTATGTCCTCCTAAAACACTCAGTCAGTAGTTTTATCTGCTGCTATCGGTCACTATGTCCTCATAAAACCAGTGTTGCCAACTTGGCGTGTTTGTGACTATATTTAGCTTTTTTTCCAGACCCCCCTAGCGCCACAATTAGTGAAAAACTCCTGGCGGAAAATCTGGTGAGTTGGGGCAAAATTGGTTGACAGGTGCCAGAGATAAAACCCTCGTTTTTCACCATTTTCCTCCTATTATAGAGTCCTTCTTCCTTCCTAGAAAGGACCATTGGTGACCAAATTAGATCTGTAACTCTTGAGAGCGTAAAATGAAATATCTAAGATATTTTTTGGGCCAAAAGTAGACCTATGTTTTCTGTCTTGTCATTTACTTTTATGGATACAACTAGGCATCGTAAACAATCTTTCTCAATATGCTATACTTACTACAAATGCAAGTGTGCATGCGCGTGTCTTAAAGGGGAATTCCACTAATTCTCAATATTTTACTATGTCATTAATATACCTTAGAGATATTGTGTGGACATGGTAAAAAAAAAAAGTTCCCCCATTCTGTGTTTTCTAGAAATGGAGGTCTGAAAAAAAACATTAGCATGGTGAAATACATCTTGATGACATCATCAGGATGTGTTTCACCATGTTAATGAGTTTCCTTTTTTTCTGATTTGGTTCTCATTTTGGTTCACATTTGTACACTCTCAGAAAAAAAATGAAAATGGGTGTAATTCCCCTTTAAGAGGCGTCGCCCCCACTTCTAAAAGTACCACTACAACACTGATTATAAATCAACAATGTGTTAATTTCCTAATGTTATGGTCAATGACTGTGTGAAAAATCATAGCGATTGGTGCAGCCAGTGATGAGTTAGGGCGGTTTCAGATGAGCGTAACCTTCCTGACCTTACTACTGTTTACCTATTGCACTTACTACCGTTACTCCACTACTGTCTTGTTTGCCCTGATGAGATGTGAAAATACTTTTCGTTGTGCTGTATTTTTACTGCGCATTGACAATCAGTGTTGGGACATGTGCACTACGTAACTTAATATATTACATAATATATTACCAAAATGCAGTAACTTGTAATCTAAATATATTACTTAACAAAAACAATCTAATATATTATACTTTTCTTTCTGCATACTTTCTGTCAATCTGTCTCGTTGAAAATGTTCTTGTGAAATTATCTTGACAACTGCAGAAGTTAAATAATTCTTATTTTCTATCATTTGTCGTCAAATTATTCATTCAGGAGTGACGTTTTTTCAAGTTGATTTCATATAGATTTGTCCAGATAGCCAAGTGCACTTGCTTTATTGTAGGTATGCCACTGGCCTACGCAATATTTGATTACCGTAATAGTGACACTAAATATTTAATTATATATTTTGTACAAAGCTTTTTCAAAGTAATATGTAATAGTAATATTAATACATTACACTTGCTCAGACAGTAATATTGTAATATAATATATTGGTTTAAAATGAAGGTAATGATTAATAAGTAATATATTAACAAGGTAAAGTAATATTCCCAACACTGTTGACAATAAATTGAATCTCATCTCATCTCACCTGTGACCTGTGACCTTTGACCCCCACAGCCCTCCCAGACCCTCCCACGGGGGTCCACCTGCTGGAGGCTGAGAGGGACTACATGGTGGTTGGGTGGAGCGCTCCGTCGGACACCGGAGGAGCAGACATCAGAGGATACTTTGTGGACTTCAGGACGGTGAAGGGTCAAACCAAAGGCCAGTGGCACCAGTGTCACGAGAAGATCCTCACTACCAACTCCTACAAGGTACGCTTAGCAGTACGATAGGGATGTCACGGTATCCGGTAATACCGGTGCCACAAAACCGGTACTTTGCTTGCCCACCGAATGTACCGAAAATTCAATAATAATAATAATAATGGATTGCATTTTTAAAGCGCTTTTCTATGCACAGCGTGTATACTCAAAGCGCTTACAATGGTCCATTCATTCATACATTGGGAAGTAGAGCGGCGAACAGTCAACGCCAGCGCTCCCACTTCCCAAATTCACACACCAGCAGTGGAGGCACTGGAGGCACGTTCTAACTCGATGTAACTCTTTGAGAGCGTAAACATGAAACCAAATGGTTTCGTGTTTACGCTCTCAAGAGTTAAAATATTCATCAAGTGAATTATCCCCCCCAAGGGATGCAGGGATTAAAGTTCTCCGTACGGGGTACGGATTTCCGTACTGGGGAGGATTCCCCAGGGGCTTCATAAGATCCACGCCATTTGGCAAAAAATAAATCTAAAGGGGGAGGGTTTGCCCACGGCCGCGATGTTAGTTAATGACGTGACCAAACGCAAAACCAAAACGGACCATTATGATCTCCAAACTACAATGCATTCATCCCTAGGGAAATAATTTACATTGATTTATTAATTAATGTGATGGAAGATTCCTGCGCTCCGCTCCGTGCAAGTCAAGCTGCACCGGTGCAACTTGAAGAGTGTAACTTGAAGAGTTGCGACATTGAAGGGTCGCGGTCGAGCTGCTCGATCTGAACTGTGACAAATATAGAGCCGTCCCCATTGCTCAATAGAAGTCTATGTAGAGCAGACGCCATTAACGTTTCCAGGAAGTGAACGGAGATGTCATAACTTTCCGGGTCTGGCTCCGCTGCTGACCCAGCTCATCTGTCGGTCTCGTCTGTTCTTTTATGTTTAATGTCGTTTTACGTGATTACACCCGCTTTCTTTTCGTGGTGAAGTTTAACGCCGGGATGACACTTTGCCTGGCCGTGTTATCACTCAGGCATCCAGACAAACCATGCGTGTCTGTTGTGTTTTGGATTCACTGGCCAAGTATTCAGAACCAGTGTTGGGCAGTAACTAATTTTAGATTACATATTACTGTAATATTATTACTTTAGCTCCAAAAAGTAAAGTAATGAGATTACTCTGCAAAAATGGGTAATAAGTAACACATTGCTTTGTAAGTAACACCAAGTTACTTGTTTAAAATGAGCTTGTTGTTGCATGCAAAAATAGAACAGATTTACAAGCTATCGACAGGTACTGTAACAACAGAGATGTGCACTAGATTGTAGATCCAGTCCACACGCTGCATCCTGCACACAGTTATGTACACTACAAACCGCTTGCTGCTTTATTTTGTATTTTATTTTTAAATACAAGACCTCAACTGTCTTTGAAAACAATTGTGAAGTTTAAAAAGTCAAAGAGACAGATTTTGTTGGCTTTGTTTTCAGGTGCAGTTTGTGGGATTGGAGACTATTATTATTCCAATAAATTGGATTCAGTTCTAAAAAGAGCTCGCTAAACAGATTATGTTGTACATCTCTATTTTTACTCCATAAGGTGGGAGTTGATCGAGAACTTGGGAAAGTAATAACGTAATATGTAATATATTACTCTTCAATTCCAGTAATAAGTAAAGTAATGATATTACTTTGTCTAAGCGGTAAAGAGTAAAGTAAAGAAGTTACTTTCCTAAGTAATATTGACCAACACTCCCTGTACTATTTAGGATTGATTTTAAAATTCTTTTATTAGTTTATAAATCTTTAAATGGCCTTGCCCCTGCGTACCTTTCCGACTGTTTAACCAAATATAGTCCTGTTCGCCCTTAAGATCCTCTAATGCAGGCCTGCTCGAGGTGCCAAAGATGGCTAGTAAAAGATTTGGTGAGGCAGCCTTTTCCTTCCATGGGCCCGTGGCCTGGAATAGGCTTCCTGTAGAGCTAAGGCTGGCACCCTCTGTGGACATTTTTAAAGCAAGACTTAAGACCCACCTGTTTACCCTGGCTTTTAGTTGATGTTTTAGTTTTTAGGTCATGCCTGCTTTTTGTCCCTGTTTCTGTCCGTATTGTTTCTTATTGTCTACATTGTCTGTCCATATTGTTTTGTCCGTATTGTTTTTATTGTCCAAATTGTTTTGTTCACTGTATTGTTTTGTCAGTATTGCTTTTATTGTCCAAAGTGTTTTGTTCAATGTTTTATATGTATTTTATTTCTGCCTGTAAAGCACTTTGCGCTGTCTTCATTGACATGAAAGGTGCTATAAAAATAAAGTTTATTATTATTATTATTATTATAACACTGTTCAGAACTTAAGAACAGTGGGACGCGAAAATGGAATAAAATTAAGAATAGAGGGTCAAGAGGAGGAGTGCGAGCCAGATTAAGGAGACACGGCAGCCGGCATTCTTTGCCGGTAATAACGTTTTTAATGTTCGCTCTTTGAGCAACACGATGAATGAACTGGTCGCAAAAGTTAAGCTAACCACAGTGGGAACACTGCCGAACGGGTAGAGCCAGGGCAGGATCTAGACGGGGACAGGGGTGGGCAGAGCCCACCCAAATGCGCATCTTGCCCACCCAATGAAAGGTTATATCAGTGGTTTTCATCAGCGGTCCAGGGACCGCCAGTGGTTGAGAGATGGTCCCCAGCTAAATGTAGCCCAAGTCTACACAACTAGAGAATGTAGAAGATTAATGGTCATTTTAGTATGTTTGACTGTTCGACTGTGGACAGAAGCAAAAGAAATCTTTATAGTTTTGGGGTCTGTGGGGCTAAAATGTCCTCAAATGTTGGTCTGTGGCTCAAATGCCGAATAAATAGTCGGCCCTGGTGTCGAAAAGATTGAAAACCACTGCTTCATATGGGGAAAACTTTGGAGTTGCCCACCCTGCCATTTTTCCAGCCCACCCCAGGGCTGGCTAAATCCGGCCCTGGGTAGAGCTGCTGCTGCAAGAAAAACAGAAGATATTGCTGACAATATACAACCCCAAATCCGTTGAAATTGGGACGTTGTGTAAAATGTAAATAAAAACAGAATGCATTGATTTGCAAATCGTTTTCAACCTCTATTCAGTTGAATACAACACAAAGACAATATAATTAATGTTCAAACTGATAAACTTTATTGTTTTTTGAAATTATACAATCTTTTGTAAATTGATCCCTGCAACACGTACCAAAAAAGTTGGGACGGGGGCAACAAAAGATTGGGAAAGGTCATGAATGCACAAATAACGCCTGTTTGGAACATTCCACAGGTAAACAGGTTAATTTTAAACAGTTTAATATCGTTATTGAGTATAACAAGACCATCCCAGTCGCTCACAATCAAAGATGGGGCGAGGTTCACCACTTTGTGAACAATTCTGTGAGAAAATCATCCAACGGTTTAAAAACAATGTTTCTCAACATTCAATTGCAAGGAATTTGGTGATTTCATCATCTACAGTCCATAATATAATCAAAACATTCAAAGAATCTGAAGAACTTGCTATACTAAAGCGTCAAGGCCGAAAACCAACACCAAACACTTGTGACCTTTGATCCCTCAGGTGGCTCTGCATTAAAAACTGACATCATTGTGTAAGGGATATTATTGTGTGGACTCAGGAACACTCAGAAAACCATTGTCAGTTTACATAATTTGTCGCTACACCTGCAATTGCAAGTTAAAAATCTACCATCGAAAAGCAAAGCCATACATCAGAAAGGTTGGTTTGAAAAAAACCAGAAATGCCTTCTCTGGGTCCACTATCATTAGAAATGTGGACTCATCAGACCACAGCCCACTTTTCCACTTTGTGTATAACCATTTTAAATGATATTGTACCCAGAGAAGGCATTTCTGGTTGTTTTTCTAGTCGTTTTTTCAAACCAACCTTTCTGATGTATGGCTTTGCTTTGCATGGTAGAGTTTTAACTTGCAATCGCAGGTGTAGCGTCAAATTCTGTAAACTGACAATGGTTTTCTGAGTGTTCCTGAGTCCACACAGTAATATCCTTTACACAATGATGTCAGTTTTTAATGCAGAGCCACATGAGGGATCAAAGGTCACAAGTGCTAGATGTTGGTTTTCGGCCTTGATGCTTTAGTATAGCAAGTTCTTCAGATTATTTGAATGTTTTGATTATATTATGGACTGTAGATGATGAAATCACCAAATTCCTTGCAATTGAATGTTGAGAAACATTGTTTTTAAATCGTTAGATGATTTTCTCACAGAATTGTTCACAAAGTGGTGAACCTCGCCCCATCTTTGATTGTGAGCGACTGGGATGGTCCCGTTATACTCAATAACAATATTAAACTGTTTAAAATTAACCTGTTTACCTGTGGAATGTTCCAAACAGGCGTTATTTGTGCATTCATGACCTTTCCCAGTCTTTTGTTGCCTCCGTCCCAACTTTTTTGGTACGTGTTGCAGGGATCAATTTACAAAAGATTGTATAATTTCAAAAAACAATAAAGTTTATCAGTTTGAACATTAAATATACTGTCTTTGTAGTGTATTAAACTCAATATAGGTTGAAAACGATTTGCAAATCAATGCATTCTGTTTTTATTGACATTTTTCACAACGTCCCAATTTCAACGGATTTGGGGTTGTAGCAAAAATAAATGTATTAGGCCTACATGTTATTAACAGGCCGGTTAAGTAATTTCATATTGAATGATATTTAATTGAATGATTTATGTAGTGTCTCGCTATACGATACAATTGCGCTGAACGGAACAGCTGTCGGGGCATTGATTGATTGATTTGCAGAATAGGCAACAGTATGGATATACTATTTCTCCCATGTCAAAAATATGTCGGGCATAGTACGTTATAGAAAATGTGTAGGCCTAATCTGGGACTCAAGAAAAATACTTGGTAAGGATTTATTTATGCAATATTTATCGCATAGTGTGATAAGGTACGCTACGTCGTGCACGACGTCGTGAACGTAAAAAAAGAAACGTGCAGTCTGCAGTCTGCACCCCCCCCCCCCCGACAGAAATATGTTTCGTCTTTGGATTTTTTTTTTTCGCTTTAATCCCTGGGCTGCCACCGTGTGGCGCGATATGAGCTTGTAGATCTGCTATTTTTGAAACATTGTGAAAATGTGGTGCAAATCTTTGAATACATTATTTCGGAAGCAAACATTTTTAACTCAAATCTTTGCTTCTGGGGGATCCCCTAGAACAACATGTTTTTAGATGAGGTTCTGCAGCTAAATAATAGATATTTCTGGGGGTCCTTCCTATGAAATATGTTAAGCATCACTGACACAGAAAGAGATTTTTCCAGAAAAACTAGAATCTCACGCCAGGGACTAGAATTTAGTGTCACAAACTAGAATTTAGTGTCATGGACTAGAATCTAGTGTAATGGACTAGAATCTAGTGTCAGAAACTGGAATCTAACTTCAGAAACTACAGTCTACTGAGAGGAACTAGAATCTACCGTGGGGGACTAGAATCTAGCTTCTGAAACTAGAATCTAGCATGAGGAACTAGAATCTGATCAGGACCCAATGTATGTTTTTTTCCCAGGCTGAGAACCTAAAGGAGAACGTGTTCTACCAGTTCATGCAGTGTTTTTTCCCCTGCCAGGCTGAGAACCTAAAAGAGAACGTGTTCTACCAGTTCATGCAGTGTTTTTTCCCCTACCAGGCTGAGAACCTAAAGGAGAACGTGTTCTACCAGTTCATGCAGTGTTTTTTTCCCCCTACCAGGCTGAGAACCTAAAGGAGAACGTGTTCTACCAGTTCATGCAGTGTTTTTTCCCCCTACCAGGCTGAGAACCTAAAGGAGAACGTGTTCTACCAGTTCCGGGTGCGTTCCAGTAACATGGCAGGTGTGAGTGTTCCATCCCTGCATAGTGCCAGTCTGGAGTGTAAAGAATGGACCATCACTGTTCCAGGTAGAAAAATATTATATTAAATACATCAGTCCATTCAAATATTTAATTTGGAATAATTGCATGATATCCCATAGTTTAGTCTTTGATTAATCGCAATTTAATTGCATTTTTTTTTGTTCAAAATGTACCTTAAATGAGTGTGTCTCAAGATTTGTCATATCAAGGTCCAGTATTTATTCTGCATTTGAGCCATGGACCACCATTTGATGACATTTATTTAGACTTCCAGACCTAAATTAAATCATGTGTCCACAATGACAATCTGTATTGATGCTGGCAAACATTAGGAGAGAATATGTGAACGTGTAGACCAGGGGTTTTCAACCTTTTTTACTCCAGGGACCACCATTTATTCAGCATTTGAGCCACAGACCACCATTTGATTACATTTTCACACCAAATACCTAAACTTAAAGGCTTAGGGATTTTTTTTTTTTTTTTTTTTTTTGTCCACAATTCCAGGCTGGATTTTGTCAACAAAACAGTGTAAACTTCTGAATGACGTGGCTCTAATTCAGATGATGAATATTTTAACTTTTGAGAGTGTGAAAATGAAACCAATTGGACCCGCAAGGGTCCATTTGGTTTCATTTTTACATTCTCAAGAGTTACATCTGGTTAACCAACTTTCCATCCTTTATTCTGGGGACCACCTGGAACCTTCTCAAGGACCACTGGTGGTCCCCGGACCACCTGTTGAAAACCCCTGGTGTAGACTTAAACATCTGCATTACTTAAGTTAATTTAAAGTCTATTTTTTTTTAACAATTATTCACCTGCATTTGGCGAAATTGAACCAAATGGACCCTCTTGGCTTTTGTTTTTACTGCGAGTTAATCACTCACTAAATAAATTAAATCAAGTTAACTCATGGCTGAGTTAAAGCATATCTTCTATACCAGGAGCCCTCTCTTTACCTCAGGGGTGTTTTTGCCTCTAGGGAGACTAGGCAGTTGCCTGTGGCAAAAAAAAAGGATCCCAGGCTAATAATCCTCATATGGACAAATACATTATACCTAGAATTAAAACACCTACAGTATAATATGTTCTTTAGTTTAGAAATAGTTCATATTTTTATTCAAAATCTTGCCTGGGGTTCCAAATTCCTTAGACACACCACTGCTTTGTGGAATTAATTCGATAACAAACTCAAAATGTCTAGCTCAATAAAAATATTTAAAAAACTACATAAAGCCAAGGTCATTGGTAGCTATATAACAAATAAATATTAAAGTAATATTGTCATAAATACGACACATTGTGATGCTATATCCAGTGTCATAGTAAAAATAACAGTGATGGTAATCAGTGTTTCCCCCAGAAAATTGTTTAGTCAAGGTGGTGAGGCTTCGAGTCTGTGCTCGTGTGCGTGCACGTCCGTGCATGTGCGCGTGCATGTGATGTAATTACAATACCGTAGGCCAGGGGTAGGCAACCTTTTTGACATGAAGTGCCATGATTTTTTCCTTGACACTCAGAGTGCCACAGTAAAAAAATGACTATAAATTCCCTTATAGTCAATAAGGGAATGACTGCATTTTCGCGGTGATCACATATTCAATGGCCATTTACTGCAGTTATGTCATTATTAGGCCATATTTCATTTCTTATCAGAACAGGCAGACTGGTAGATATTTTTCTTTCACAATAGATTGATCAATCAGACTTAAGTGGACCAAAACTGTTCATTTGAGGGACAGAAGTATTACTTGAGAGGGACATTTAATTGCAGGGTAGCAACACATTACAGTTGGCATTAAAAATGCCTCATGCATCATTTGTCCATAAGTAGTCCCTAGCCATGAATTTGTTATTTATTCATGTTAGTATGTATTTCACCTGTTCAGTCTGTCAGTCACAATGTGGGACAGGGTCTTTGAAATGAGACACTGTCCCACGCAAAGAAGGACATCTGGTCACCCTGTGACTGTCCCACAGAAACGGGGATATCTGGTCACCCTCAAAATACTCGCAAAATACGCTTCAAGACACACACACACACACACACACACGCACACACACACACACACACACACACACACACACACACACACCTCTCAGAAGCAGCACACACGGGCTACAAGCTAGCCTATGTGCTAATTATTCAACAGACAGGGAGAGGGAGACTAACGTTAAGCATATGAAGCTGCACACCAGTTGAAACACAATAATTTCAGCGTGGATGTCGTTTGGTTAGGCTGACATGACGGGGTCCGCGGGAGTCGGGCGGGACACAGACGGCATGCGTTGACCAGACAGGCACCAATGCGTCTTTTTACTGCTTCGGGAGCTAAACAACTTGCCCCAGTGCTCCGTGTGCGTGCACAGAAGCACTGCATACGCACTGATTGGGCAGCGCGCAGCACAGAAGTGTCAACACTGGATCAGACTCGCTCCGGTTGAATAGGCCTACTGATACTACTGAATAATACTGAATGATCGCGGCCGTTGCGATTTGCTAATGACATGGTTTCAAATCGCACTTTCGGTTTGAAGCCTTAGTGCAGATAACTTTATTGTGTCGTTCATTGTATGAACGACACATTTTTACTTTTTTTTTTTTTTTTTTTGGTGGGGGGGGGGGGGGGGGGGGGGGGGGGGGGGCGTAGCCAAGGCGGGGCCGGGCTTCACTCAGGGCGGCCGCCCTGATAATAAAGTGCTGGGGAAACCCTGGTAATTATTAGTGTAATCATTATAGTTTATTTATTATGGTAATAGCGGTAGTGGCAATATTGCTGGATGTGTAATATGTGTATGTATATTTTCCTCTTCTTATTTCATTTTTTTCACTTAGGTCTTATTTTGTTTCTTTTTCATTGTAGACTAGAAGACTTTCGTCAATAGATTTCTTTAATTCTGTATATGTAACAGGGTGGGCAATAGAAGCTATGGCTTCAGCCCTAACCCTTTTGGCCAGATGTTGATTACATAGGCAAATGTTGATGTCTAAATGAAATGCTGTTATTCTCTCTGCTTTATTTTTATGTTCTTTTGACCAAATAAACTAACTAACTAACTAACTAACTAACTAACTAACTAACTAACTAACTAACTAACTAACTAACTAACTAACTTTCCGTCCTCAGGTGTTCCGCTGGGTCTCCATGCCCTGGAGGTCAGAGACACGTCTCTGGTGATGCTGTGGGAGCCGCCGGCGTTCAACGGACGCACTCCGGTCAACGGATACTACCTGGACGCCAAGGAGGCTTCGGCCTGCGAGGTCTACGGCTGGAAGGCTGTCCACGAGAAGGCTGTGACCGTCAAATACCTTAAGGTAAAACACAGAGACGTTTAAACAGGTCTACGGCTGGAAGGCTGTCCACGAGAAGGCTGTGACCGTCAAGTACCTCAAGGTAAGGGTGGAAGGCTGTCCACCAGAAGGCTGTGACCGTCAAATACCTCAAGGTAAAACACAGAGACGTTTAAACAGGTCTACGGCTGGAAGGCTGTCCACGAGAAGGCTGTGACCGTCAAGTACCTCAAGGTAAAACACAGAGAGACGTTTAAACAGGTCTACGGCTGTCCACGAGAAGGCTGTGACCGTCAAGTACCTCAAGGTAAGGGTGGAAGGCTGTCCACGAGAAGGCTGTGACCGTCAAATACCTCAAGGTAAAACACACAGAGACGTTTAAACAGGTCTACGGCTGTCCACGAGAAGGCTGTGACCGTCAAGTACCTCAAGGTAAAACACAGAGACGTTTAAACAGGTCTACGGCTGTCCACGAGAAGGCTGTGACCGTCAAGTACCTCAAGGTAAAACACAGAGACGTTTAAACAGGTCTACGGCTGTCCACGAGAAGGCTGTGACCGTCAAGTACCTCAAGGTAAAACACAGAGACGTTTAAACAGGTCTACGGCTGGAAGGCTGTCCACGAGAAGGCTGTGACCGTCAAGTACCTCAAGGTAAGACACACAGAGACGTTTAAACAGGTCTACGGCTGTCCACGAGAAGGCTGTGACCGTCAAATACCTCAAGGTAAAACACAGAGACGTTTAAACAGGTCTACGGCTGGAAGGCTGTCCACGAGAAGGCTGTGACCGTCAAGTACCTCAAGGTAAGGGTGGAAAGCTGTGACCGTCAAATACCTCAAGGTAAGAGACAGAGACGTTTAAACAGGTCTACGGCTGGAAAGCTGTCCACGAGAAGGCTGTGACCTTCAAATACCTCAAGGTAAGGCTGGAAGGCTGTGACCGTCAACTACCTCAAGGTAAGGGTGTCCACGAGAAGGCTGTGACCTTCAAATACCTCAAGGTAAGGGTGGAAGGCTGTCCACCAGAAGGCTGTGACCGTCAAATACCTCAAGGTAAAACACAGAGACGTTTAAACAGGTCTACGGCTGGAAGGCTGTCCATGAGAAGGCCGTTCAACGGTGTGTTCTAGAGTTCTCAAACTCTGCCCGAACCCGACCAGGCCCGACATGTTAGGGTCGGGCTCGGGCCTAAAATGTATGCAGATCAGTAGGGCCGGGTCGGGCCTATAGGGCTCTATGAAAAAAACAATGTATATTGAATTATTTCATTATGATAAAAATAATAATTCTGTTCCGTCTGTCTGTGTATTTACCTCTTTTGAAGATGGTGCTGATTGGTATTTTCACTTTTACTTAGTGTAGATTGATCAAATTCAACCCAAACCCGACCAGGCCCGACCCGACCCGACATTGTAGGGCCGGGTCAGGCCTATAAAACTATGCTAATTGGTCGGGCCGGGCCGAGCTTTAATTGGGCCTGATCAGTTAGGGCCGGGCCTTCATTTTCAGGCCCGTTGAGAACTCTAGTGTGTCGTGTTGATAGCCAGCTGCAGATTGTTGCATTCCTACTCCAAACGTCCAGTTGTAATATTTTTTTCCCTGTGTGTTTCCAGGTGACGGGTCTGACTGCTGGTACCTCCTACCTGTTCCGTCTTCGTGCTCAGAACCTGGCTGGAGTGGGAGAACCGTCTGCTGTCCTGGGCCCCATCCTGGCCCACACCGCTCCTGGTAGGCAGGAAGCCGCACCCATACCATTTTCAGTTCCAGGACTTTTATTAGTCAAGTGAAGCATCAATAATAACATCAGTTGTTGTTGAAGTTGCAACAGACACGCAGCATGCATAAAGCTAAAGGTCTGACTCAGAGAGTTTTCTGCACATGTGTCAAAGTCAAGGCCCGCGGGCCGGATCCGGCCCGCGAGATGATTTAATCCGGCCCCAGGCTTGTAGAGCAAAAATGTCTGAGTCTATTAAAAAAAAGTAAGTCTCTAGCACGTTCCTATCAAAAGTTATGATCGTTTAAAGAAATGCTTTTGAGCTCTCTTCTGAACAGCATGGAATGCATGTTGTCCAGCAGGGGGAGTCATTTTACCAGGCTAGGCTGCTGGCACTGCAAAGTGAGAACTATACTTCAGCAGTACAAGGGTGTGTAACCTAGAGAACTATACTTCAGCAGTACAAGGGTGTGTAACCGAGAGAACTATACTTCAGCAGTACAAGGGTGTGTAACCTAGAGAACTATACTTCAGCAGTACAAGGGTGTGTAACCGAGAGAACTATACTTCAGCAGTACAAGGGTGTGTAACCGAGAGAACTATACTTCAGCAGTACAAGGGTGTGTAACCGAGAGAACTATACTTCAGCAGTACAAGGGTGTGTAAACGAGAGAACTATACTTCAGCAGTACAAGGGTGTGTAACCGAGAGAACTATACTTCAGCAGTACAAGGGTGTGTAACCGAGAGAACTATACTTCAGCAGTACAAGGGTGTGTAACCGAGAGAACTATACTTCAGCAGTACAAGGGTGTATAACCGAGAACTATACTTAGTAAACTATACATACTTACTTAAATTTAGTATTTGAAATTTAAATGCTATTTTCATATGGTTTATTGATGCTCTGTAAATAAAAATAGCATCTTTCATAGCAAATGTCTTAATCTAGGCTACAAGTATAAAACCAATAATGAAAAGTCATTAATATATATTAATAGCTATTCTTAATAATAAATATGACTTGTGAGATATACTGTATAGAAGTAACGGCTGTGTATGTAAACATGCGTGTGCCGTGCATGCTTGCGGTCTGCGACTGGTTGCACCGCGGCGCTCCGGCCCCCATGAAGTCACATTAAGTCCAATGCGGCCCCCACCCCAAATGACTTTGACACCACTGGTTTACTGTTTTCAATGATGAAATGCTGTTGGTTTAGTGGTGACACAGCTGTAGTTAGTTAGTAGCAGTAGTAGTGTTTCACATCATTTTAAATATAGTATAAGCACTGAAATATCTTGGGTTGTTTTGCCATGCCATCATGTTTGGTGGGGCAGTCAGGGCATTTAGGGAGGGTATTTTTGCCCCCCATGCCCATGCCTAGATCCGCCCCTGCTCTGTGCACATTGGCCAGGGGCGTTTTTGTCATTAGGGAGACTAGGTTGTTGCCTGGGGTACCATGAGGGGAGGGGGCGACCACCAGACATGCTTTAAGAGGATCCCAGGCTAATAAGCCTCATATGGATAAATACATTATACTTGCCCTCTATAACTAGAATTGAACATTTAAACACATATAATATGTTCTATAATAATATGTTCTAATATGAGATTTTCCCTGGAGCCCCCCTTACTGACAAAGTCAAAGTCGCATGATTTGTCACTACGTTTCCGCAGTGAAATTGGTTCTCCGCTTTTGACCCATCTCTTGGAGCGGTGAGCTCCAAGGAGCGGTGAGCTGCAGCTTGGAGCGGTGAGCTCCAAGGAGCGGTGAGCTGCGGCTTGCCGCGCTGAGCTCCAAGGAGCGGTGAGCTCCAGGGAGCGGTGAGCTGCAGCTTGGAGCGGTGAGCTCCAAGGAGCGGTGAGCTGCAGCTTGGAGCGGTGAGCTCCAAGGAGCGGTGAGCTGCAGCTTGGAGCGGTGAGCTCCAAGGAGCGGTGAGCTCCAGCGAGCGGTGAGCTGCAGCTTGGAGCGGTGAGCTCCAAGGAGCGGTGAGCTGCAGCTTGGAGCGGTGAGCTCCAAGGAGCGGTGAGCTCCAGGGAGCGGTGAGCTGCAGCTTGGAGCGGTGAGCTCCAAGGAGCGGTGAGCTCCAAGGAGCGGTGAGCTCCAGGGAGCGGTGAGCTGCAGCTTGGAGCGGTGAGCTCCAAGGAGCGGTGAGCTGCAGCTTGGAGCGGTGAGCTGCAGCTTGGAGCGGTGAGCTGCGAGCGGTGAGCTGCGGCTTGCCGCGCTCAGGAATCATTAGCTGATTTTGACCCCCAATCCATCCCTTTGATGCTGAGTGCCAAGCAGGGAGGCATTGGGTCCCATTTTTACAGTCTTTGGTACTATGACCCGACCGGGAATCGAACCCCGGCCTCCCAGTTCCAGGGCGGACACTCTAACCACAAGGCCACTGATTTGTATTTGTTACTTTCCGTCTGTAAAGGCTCTTTATTCTCCGTTATTCCAGGGACCCATGAGATCGTGGTGGAGGTGGACGATGACGGCGTCATCTCCATGAACTTCCAGTGCTCTGAGATGGGAGACGACTCACAGTTCGTCTGGTCCAAGAACTACAAGCCGATTACTGACAGCAGTCGCCTCACCATTGTCAGCGAGAAGGGAAAGTACGTGCGTGTGTGTGTGTGTGTGTGTGTGTGTGTGTGTGTGTGTGTGTGTGTGTGTGTGTGTGTGTGTGTGTGTGTGTGTGTGTGTGTGTGTGTGTGTGTGTGTGTGTGTGTGTGTGTGTGTGTGTGTGTGCGCGCGTGTGCGTGCGTGTGCACGTGTGTGTGTGTGTGCGTGTGTGTGCGCGCAAAGCCATCCATTCTACGTGCATGTGTCTGTTTGTGTGTGCCAGCTGAATGATGGAAAGTTGGTTAACCAGATGTAACTCTTTGAGAGCGTAAAAACTGAAACCAAATGGACCCTTGCGGGTCCATTTGGTTTCATGTTTTTTATCCCAAGTCTACACAACTAGAGAATGTAGAAGATTAATGGGCATTTTGATCTGTATGTTGGACTGTTTGGTTTCCCCAAATCCAGCCTGGAATTGTGGACAAAAACAAAATAAATCTTTAGTTTCGGGGGTCTGTGGGGCTAAAATGTCAAAAAATCAAATTGTAGTTTGTGGTTCAATTGCTGAATAAATAGTGGGCCCTGGTACGAAAAAGGTTGAAAACCACTGTCCTAAGTGTGCAAAAAAAGAAAGTATAAACAGTAATAAAACCATGACATGGTCTTCCTGCCTGTTAGGACCAGAGCCATCTTCAACGATCCTTCAGTGGAGGACCTGGGAATCTTCTCCTGTGTGGTGACCAACACCGACGGGGTATCATCCAGCTATACCCTGACTGAGGAGGGTAAGTAAACACACTACCCTGATACCCTGATACCCTGCAAAAAGCAAGGCAGCGATCATGGAACTCAGAAGTTAAAAGAGAGGAGAGGGAGTGTAAAAACAATGTACTTTATTAACACATCAACTGCTCCGCGTGATCGTGGATTTCCACGCTAGTGCCACGGCTCAATCAAGTAAATTCGGTAAAAACCCTTATTTTGAAGCTCAGATCTCCTAAACAGGATGTGCTGTTTCTGTCATGCTGTTTCTGTTGTCTTAGCTGACCGGTCTTCTGACGATCTCAGCAAAAACATCCGGGTCACAAGTCAGGAAGAGCTGTCTAGCGCTAGTTGCAACGGAATCATTATCTACGATGCGCTCGGACTAATAGTTGGATTAAAGAATGAAATCTACATTTTGTCGTGATACGAGCCATCGTCGTGACCGGCGTGCGTAATCTAACAGGAAATCCACGAGCAGTACGAGAACGGCGTACAGACGGTTAAATGGTAAAATCACTCCACCAGCCCTGATTATACCTGGCTATCGGAAAATTCCTGGATATTGGATATCGGTAAAAAGCAGGGGCGGATTGGCCATCTGGAGTACAGGGAGTTTTCCCGGTGGCCTGCGCCACCTAGTGGCCTGGACAAGATCCAAAATGCACTAGTGGCACTTCCAAAATGCACTAGAATGCGCTAGATGCTCGCCTGGAACATACAGATCAAAATGACCATTAATCTTCTACATTCTCTAGTTGTGTAGAGTAGACTAAGTTGGGATAATTCACATGATGAATAATTTAACTCTTGAGGGCGTAAAAATGAAACCATTTGCTTTCATTTTACACTCTCAAAGCGTTACATCTGGTTAACCAGCTATTAATGTGGTTTTGTTTTCAGGTCTGAAGCGTCTTCTGGACATCAGCCACAGCAACAAGTTCCCTGGTGAATATTTATCATTTATCAATAAGAACTTTCTGATTGGTTTCTGATTGATTGGTTTTTCATGATTTTCCATGCATGTTGTAAGCCCTCTCCTCTCCTCTCCTCTCCTCCCCCCCCCTCTCCTCTCCCCCCCCCCCCCCCCCCCCCCCCCCCCCTCTCTCTCTCTCTCTCTCTCTCTCTGTGTGTGTGTCTGTCTGTCTGTCCAGTTATTCCCTTCAAGACAGAGATGGCCATGGACCTGTTGGAGAAAGGTCGCGTTCGTTTCTGGACGCAGGTGGAGAAGTTCACCCCCGCCCTGCAAGTGGAGTATGTGTTCAACGATGTGGTGGTGACAGAGGGAGAGGTGAGTGCAGTATGAATGTGTTCAGTGGTGACACAGGGAGCCAGCGGACTTCCTCTTTCTTCCTTTTCAAAATAAAAGATTCATACTAGATTATAACTAGACACTAGCTTGACAGTAGGTATACTTTTATTTCTTAGGTGAACTTACAGGATGTCCAGACAGAAAATGTAAACTACGCACATCACTCACAGAAGTAAGGATGAAGCGCAGTCAGGCCTCATTATACGCTAACACAGGGGTCAGCAACCTGCGGCTCAGGAGCCGCATGCGGCTCCAGAACACAGCCCTAGTGGCTCAGTGGCTGTAGCATTATTACATACTCACACTGGGGTGATCCACACCAAAATAATATAAACATTTCAGTCACCCAAAACGTGTTGCGCTGTCTGACAGTTGCCAGTTAAAGTAGCACTTGGCCATGTCAAAAAAGCCCAGCAGTTATCAGAGGTGGAGCTTTCAATCTGAACCACCCATTTTCAAAGGTTTACTCGGTTTACTATGTCATTAATGTACCTTAGAGATGTTGTGTGGACTAGAAATGGAGTTCTGTAAAACTCCTTTACAAATGGAACCAAATGGACCCGCCAGGGTCCATTTGGTTCACATTTGCACACTCTCAGGAAAAAATAATAATAAAATGCGGCTCCAGACAGATTTTTAATTTAATTTTGGGTTGAAAATGGCTCTTTCAACATCTTGGGTTGCCGACCCCTGCGCTAACAGAAGGAGGAATATACAACACCGGGCAGTCTCAAGAAAATGAATTGGGGCGAACTATAGTAACGAGTTACTTTTTTGGAAATGTAACTAAGTAACTAACTACTAAATTGCAAAAATAACTCGTTAGGTTACTCCATTACTAATAAAGGTAATCTGATTACATAACGCCGCTACTGATAACGCCGTTATCCTCATCACTGTTCAGTGGTGACAGGGAGAGGTGAATGCAGTATGTATTCTGTCTTTCTCTATGGACACTGAGTATGAAATAAAGGCATTCATTCATTCATTCATTCATTCATTCATTCATTCATTCATTCATTCATTCATCCATTCATTCATTCATTCATTCATTCATTCATCCATTCATCCATTCATTCATTCATTCATTCATTCATTCATTCATTCATTCATTCATTCATTGTTTGCCCCTGCAGAAATACACCATGCACTTCGATAAGAACAGTGGGATCATTGAGATGTTCATGGACTCACTGGAGAAAACTGATGAGGGAACTTTCACCTTCAACCTGGTGGATGGCAAGGCCAAGGGCACTACGAGTCTGGTTCTGATTGGAGAGGGTGAGAGGACACACACACACACACACACACACACGCACGCACGCACGCACGCACGCACGCACGCACGCACGCACGCACACACACACACACACACACACACGCACAAACACGCGCACGCACGCACGCACGCACGCACGCACGCACGCACGCACACACACACACACACACACACACACACACACACACACACACACACACACACAGCTAGGTCTTTAGTTGACTAGACATTATTTAGCGTTCTATACTGTATTTCCTTTTGCAGTCTTCTTTGTTTTCTATGCTTTCAGATCCTACTCTTTAAAAACTTGCAAATAAGGAAATATCAAATCCTTGAATCGATTTGACTAAATCAACATATGGAGATCAGATATACTGTATAGCAGTAGATCAGGGGTTTTCAACAGGTGGTCCGGGGACCACCAGTGGTCCCTGAGAAGGTTCCAGGTGGTCCCCAGGCTAAATGATGGAAAGTTGGTTAACCAGATGTAACTCTTGAGAGTGTAAAAATGAAACCAAATGGACCCTTGCGGGTCCATTTGGTTTCATTTTTACACTCTCAAGAGTTAAAATATTCATCATCTGAATTAGCACCACTTAATTAAGAAGTTTACACTGTTTTGTTGGCAAAATACAGCCTGGAATTGTGGACAAAACCAAAAGAATTCTTTAATTTAAGGTCTTTGGTGTGAAAATGTCATCAAATGGTGGTCCGTGGCTCAAATGCTGAATAAATGGTGGTCCCTGGAGTCAAAAAGGTTGAAAACCCCTTGATCTAAAGCTGTATGTCACAGCATCTCTACTGCAGTTACAGCCAGTGTCCACACGGGGGCAGTAGAACACTAGCTCTCCTCATCCTTCTATAATGCAGGGGTTTTCAACCTTTTTCATCCCAGGGCCCACCAATTATTCAGCATTTGAGCCACGGACCATCATTTGGAGACATTTCAGCCCCACAGACCCCAAAACTAAAGATTTATTTTGCTTTTGTCCACAATTCCAGGCTGGATTTGGGGAAACCAAACAGTCCAACATACAGATCAAAATGACCATTAATCTTCTACATTCTCTAGTTGTGTAGACTTGGGATAATTCACATGATGAATATTTTAACTCTTTGAGAGCGTAAACATGAAACCAAATGGACCCGCAAGGGTCCATAGACCTGCGCAGTGACGTCACCGCCCCTCTTCCAGAAATGGATTCCCCATTCATTATTCTCATAGACTTTTCGAAAATAATTCATATAAAGACGATTACGCCGCGGACAAAGCCAACTCGAGTCGTGACGAATCATGATGACACTCACAAATTTTTGGGACAATCAAATCATTTCTAAGATGAAAAACGAAACAAAAAGTCTTGTATCATGCCGTTTTCTACTTCTTCCTAATTATACATTATATGACGATATTGTGTTTGTTGTCATGATTTGTCACGACCCGAGTTGGCTTTGGCCGCGGCGCAATCGAGTTTTTATTAACCATTTTCGAAAAGTCTATGAGGTAAATGAATGAGGAATCCACTAGTGGAACAGGGCTGGTGACGTCACTGAAAAGTCTATGAGGAAAATGAATGAGGAATCCACTAGTGGAACAGGGCTGGTGACGTCACTGAAAAGTCTATGAGGAAAATGAATGAGGAATCCACTAGTGGAACAGGGCTGGTGACGTCACTGCGCAGGTCTATTTGGTTTCATTTTTACACTCTCAAGAGTTAAAATACTCATCATCTGCAATTAGCCCAAGTCTACACAACTACAAGATGGACAAAAGCAAAATAAACCTTTATTCTTGGGGTCTGTGGGGCTAAAATGTCCTCAAATGATGGCCCCTGGCTCAAATGCAGAATAAACGGTGGTCCCTGGAGTCAAAAAGGTTGAAAAACCCTGATTTAGTTCCTTTAAGTGGGAGATGTGTTGCTTTCTGTTTAATGTTGTTCATTTTTTATTTTTTTCCCCAGAGTTTAGAGCGCTCCAGAAGAAATCTGAATTTGAGAGAGCAGAATGGGTGAGAAGACAAGGTACAGTGCATCCACCGTTTACAACCAGTTTACACCGTTTACAACCAGGCGTTAAATATTACCTTTTACAGCAAGTAAAGTAAGTAAAGATATTACTCTGACAAAACATGCCTCATTACTTATTACTTTTGAGCTTGTTGTTGCATGATGTGAAAACAGAACAGATCTACAAGCTATCAACAGATAACAACAGAGATGTGCAGTAGTTTGTAGATCCTAAAGATCTCAACGGGCCTGAAAATTAAGGCCCGGCCCTACCCGGCCCTAACAGTTCAGGCCCTAGGCCCTACCCGGCTCTACTAAATGGAATACATTTTAGGCCCTACCCGGCCCTAAACTGTCGGGTTTGGGCAAAATTTGAGAATTCGCCACAGATTAAAATTGAAATGGCAATCAGCACCATCTTCATAATAGGTAAATACAGAAAATAATTATTATTCTTACTATATTAAAATAATTCAATATATATTATTTTTTCATGGGGCCCGAGGCCCTACCCGGCCCTATTGATTAGGATAGATTTTCGGCCCTACCCGGCCCTAAATGTCGGGTCGGGCCTGTTCGGGTTCGGTCCTGGTCGGGTTCGGGCAGAGTTTGAGAACTCTAGTTTGTAGATCCTAATCCACCACAGTATTCTTCACACATGACCTACACTACAAGTTGTCTCTAAACACATTGTGTTGTACATCTCTATTCTTTAACACATGACCAACACTACAAGTTGTCTCTAAACACATTGTGTTGTACATCTCTATTCTTTAACACATGACCAACACTACAAGTTGTCTCTAAACACATTGTGTTGTACATCTCTATTCTTTAACACATGACCTACACTACAAGTTGTCTCTAAACACATTGTGTTGTACATCTCTATTCTTTAACACATGACCTACACTACAAGTTGTCTCTAAACACATTGTGTTGTACATCTCTATTCCTTTGTGTGTGGAAGGGGAACTGTGGAAAGTAATGTTAGTAATAAGTAATATTATTGTTTTTTTTTTATAACAGGTAATAAGTAAAGTAAAGTATATTACTCTGCTAATATTTCCCAACACAGTTTACAAACAACCACATGTTATTATGCAATATCTTCGTATTTATGAGCAGTGTTGGGCAGTAACGGATTTTAGATTACATATTACTGGAATATTATTACTTTTGCTCCAAAAAGTAAATTAACGAGATTACTCTGACAAAATGGGTAATAAGTAATGCATTACTTTGCAAGTAACGCCAAGTTACTTTTTTTAAGTTTAAAAAGTCAAAGAGACACATTTCGAAATCTGGTTTTGTTAGTTGCAGGTCTGTTTTTTTTTTTAATTCAAGGTTAAAATGTTCGCATTGCTTCTCTCTGCTGCTTTTATTTTTATTTTTTATCTAAAAAAGACATTTACAATGTCAGATTTTGTTGGCTTTGTTTTTAGGTGCATTTTGTGGGATTGGAGACTATTACTATTCCAATAAATTGGATTCAGTTCTAAAAAGAGCTCGCTAAACAGATTATGTTGTACATCTCTATTTTTTCAAAGGTGGGAGTTGAGAACTTGGGAAAGTAATATATTACTCTTCGATTCCAGCAATAAGTAAAGTAATGATATTACTTTGTCTAAGGGGTAACGAGTAAAGTAAAGTCAGGGGTTGACACTAGGGTCTCCAAGGCACTTGCCCATCGGGCAAGTGCAAGTTAGGCTCTACTATGACCTCAGGTCCATGGCCTCAGGTCATGGTAACTTGCCCCCAAAATATATTGTAAATTTTGCATTTAAGTTTACTTTCTACTCGGGTGCTTTAAACATTTCTTTTCACACAATCAGTCACAATCAGCTACAGTAAATATTCAAATATATCAGTGTAAATATCAGTTTAAATCAGTGGGTGCCAAAGTGGTCCCCACAGTGGTCACAGACTCAGGGGTCCCCACAGTGGTCACAGACTCAGGGGTCTGTGACGCCAGCAAAGAGATAGTTTAGAACCAAATGGACCTGGGAGAGAGATAGGAGAGATAGCTAGAAAGCAGGGAAAGACACAGAGGCAGAGTGCAATGACTGCCTTCAAGACAAATTTATCTTGTGTTGTGTTATAGTGCACTAAGTTGCACACTTGCCCGATCGGGCAACCAGGTAGCAGTCTTCACTTGCCCCACCATTTTTTTTTTTTACTTGCCCCGGGCAAGCGTGCAAGTGTTAGTGTCAAGCCCTAAAAGAAGTTACTTTCCTAAGTAATATTGAGCAACATACATGTGCATGGTTGAAAACCTTAACTAACAGCAGTCCTTCTATCGTCCTGTCAGGTCCTCACTTTGTGGAGTATCTTGGATTCACTGTTACTCCAGAGTGTGACGTTCTGCTCAAATGTACGGTAAGGAAAAGCTTTGTTCGTTTTAGAAAGACCAGTTTTGGGCGCGTGGAGAGACGAAAAAAGAGCGATGAACCGTGAGGCCGAGGGGAGAGCCATGTGTCAGCTGTTAAAGGGGAGTTCCGCCCATTTAAAAAAAAAAAATCCTGAGAGAGGGTACAATAGAAAAAAGGTGAAATACATCTTGATGATGTCCTCAGATGTATTTCACCATGTTAATGATTTTTTTTTCCAGACTTTTTTTTAGTAAATACAGAATTGGGAGAACTTTTTTTTTTCATCATGTCCACACAACATCTCTAACCCTTAGTCTACTGAACGCGTTTTGGTGTTCTAAGCATTATGTTTTAACTATTGAAAAATAGCAGATCTACAAGCTCATAGCGCGCCACCGAGTGGCGCGCTATGAGCTTGTATCTCTGCTATTTTTGAAAAATCGTGAAAACGTGGTGCAAATCTTTGAATATTATGTTATTCAGAAACTAGATAGGACACAATGGGCTAAGGTATATTAATGACATAAAATGAATAAAATGTTGAAAATGGGTGGAGTTCCCCTTTAAGTACTAATACTATCAACCATTTAGAAGTATTCATAACGGGTAAAGACAAGGGAGGAATTAAAGGCAATGGCAAGACCAACACGGATTGGATGAAAGCTAAAGAGGCACAAACCACACCTACTGTATGCATAATGTAAAGGCCTATTCAGAGATGGATTTTCGGTGCCCACCACGACCACCGCGACCACCGTTTCCTACAATATGACGTCATACCACCGCAACCACCGCACCTCCCAGCCCTCCTCACGGATTTTACTAACCACCACACCGCGGTGGTTACAGTACTTGTTTTTAACGGCTGCCAGCTGGTAAAAAAAAAAGAAAGAAAAGAAAACACACCACAGCACGACGACCAGGAGGAGAACGAAGGGATTCAATGATAGACACAATGATATAAACAGAATACGAAATAAACATAAAAGCAGCAGAATTTATTATAATTGAGGTAGTAAGTAGAGAAAAGCAGAGGGGAAAATAAACAACAATGGACGCGAGGAGAACAGGGGAGGGAGGGCGAGGTGCTGCTAGTGGTCTATGAAATAGCGGTGGTCGCGGTGGTGACAGACTATATAATAGCGCGCGGTGCGGTGCTCTGAGCGGTGGTCGCGGTGGCCACCGAAATTCTAGACTCTGAAAGAGCCTTAACAGGTTTAGGATGGTAATGAAAAGAACAACTTTAGCGTAGGAATGTCTCTTCCCAAATGCTAGATGCTAGACGGAAATGTAGCCCTAAAAGTGTTTTAACTGGTGGACTTTGATGTTATATTATGACATTTAGTTGTGTACAAAACCCCTGCTCTATGTGGAATTATTAGGGCCGGATCTAGAGGGGGCAGGGGTGGGCTCTGCCCATGTGAATTATCCCAAGTCTACACAACCAGAGAATGTAGAAGATTAACTCCTTTTTTGCCCTTGCAATAGATCTATGTCGCGCGTTATCATTATGAAATATAGTTATGACCGATGCCTCTTAGGTTAATCTACGTCTCTCTACGTCGCTTACCGTCGCTGGTTTGATACGATCCCCATGATAACGGCAGTGAGCAGCGACCGCATATTCCATTGAGAACGGACCAAAATAAGGGACGGACCAACCCGGGACCGGAAGTGTGTCGCCAACTAACTTGTCCGACGGGAAACATGGACCGAAACATGAAATATGACTTTTAGATGAAAATCGCTGGCACTGGCTACCTCAAAAAATACGAAGAAGGGCTGGCACTGGGTGTGTAATGGTCATTTTGATCTGTATGTTGGACTGGTTTGGTTTCCCCAAATCCAGCCTGGAATTGTGGACAAAAGCAAAATGCATCTTTAGTTTTGGGGGTCTGTGGGGATAAAATATCATTAAATGGTGAAGGTGGTCCGTGGCTCGAATGCTGAATAAATAGTGGGCCCTGGTGTCAAGAAGGTTGGAAACCACTGCTTCATGTAAATCATATCGCAGTGTAGTTTCATTTGGCCCTAGTCACTGACTAGAAAAGAGGCATTCAAGTTTTTATTTAAAATGTCATTTTTTTTTTTTTTTTTTTTAAATAGATTAAGTTATATTAAGTAAAAAAAAAAAAGTTCAACGTTGGCCCGTGGCTTTGTTTTAAATCAGGGGTTTTCAACAGGTGGTCCGGGGACCACCAGTGGTCCTTGAGAGGGTTCCAGGTGGTCCCCAGGCTAAATGATGGGAAGTTTGTTAACCAGATGTAACTCTTGAGAATGTTTCATTTTCACACTCTCAAGAGTTAAAATATTAATCATCTGAATTAGCACTATTTAATTAAGGAGTCTACACTGTTTTTGTTTGCAAAATCCAGCCTGGAATTGTCAACAAAACCAAAAGAATTCTTTAGTTTTAGGTCTTTGGGGCTAAAATGTCGTCAAATGGTGGTCCTCCGTGGCTCAAATGCTGAATAAATGGTGGTCCCTGCCGTGTCAAAAAAGGTTGAAAAACCCCCGTTTTAAAAAATTGGCCCACTCTGTATTTGAGTTTGACACCCCTGCTCTTCTTCTACCCCTGGACAGATTGGAAATGTGAAACCCGAGACAGAGATCTCCTGGTTCAGAGACTCCATCGAGATCGAGGAGGGAGACGAAGACGCCAAGAAGATCGAGAAAACAGACGGAGTGTTGACCTTTAATGTTGGAAAGGTCAGGCCTGGTGTTTGGTTTGGTTCTGAAGTTTCCACTGTGGTTTCTAGTTGTTCAACTCACCGGTAGAACAGGCTCTGTGACTAATGCTATCTATGGGCGTTCGTGGTGTTTATGGTTTATGACTGCCATGCTGCTGCTCCGCTTACTCTAAAGGGCCCTGATACACCTAGCAATGTTTTGATCAACATCAACTAGCAACATGATGAGACACATGGCAACAGGCAACACAACAGGCTTCTTTTTTCCTGAGAGAGTACATATGGAACCAAATGGACCCTAGCGGGTCCATTTGGTTCACATTTGTACACTCTCAGGGAAAAAGAAGCCTTAGTTTGCATTGAATCATTTTCACCCAGCTGCCACCCAACTCAAAATGTTCATTTAGCGAAATAGAAGTTACAAAATCCTTGTTTTTGTCCACAGCAGTGAAGCAGCAGCAGCAGACATGGTTTCAGAAAAGTTTATCTGTGGGAGTCTAGGAGAAAGGATCAGGTGACGCCCAGGAGGGCTGTGATTGGAGGCCCTAAAGGCCCTGATACACCTAGCAATGTTTTGATCAACATCAACAAGCAACGTCAACTATCAACGTTGACTTTTCACCTTTCTGTAGAAAATGATCAACTCCTGGTTGTTCAGAAAAGTCAGATCTTTAGCGCCCTCTACTGGTCAACATTGCGGAATCCTCCAATCACAGCCCTCCTGGGCGTCACCTGATCCTTTCTCCTAGAGTCCCACAGAAACCATGGCTGCTGCTGCTTCACTGCTGTGGACAAAAACAAGGATTTTGTAACTTTTATTCCGCTAAATGAACATTTTGAGTTGGGTGGCAGCTGGGTGAAAATGATTCTATGCAAACTAAGATTTTTTTTTTCTGAGAGTGTACAAATGTGAACCTAGGGTCCATTTGGTTCACATTTGTACACTCTCAGGAAAAAATGAAAATGGGTGGAATTCCCCTTTTAATGTTGCCTGTTGCCATGTGTCTCATCATGTTGCCCGTTGATGTTGACATTGCTAGTTGATATTGATCAAAAATATTGCTAGTGTATCAGGGCCCTAAGTGTCGCTCTGCTTAAATGCATAAATTGTAAATGTAAACATATAAGTCATTAGAGCTACGGCGTGTTGGACGCTAATGCAGCTTAAATCATAGATTTATATAGAAATAAAGGCTAGATGTCTGGAGGCGGAGTCTCTGATGTAGTTCACCGGCGGCCATCTTACTGAGGTACTTCAATACACTATGCTCTATGGCAGCTCAAACATCTTACTGAGGTACTTCAATACACTATGCTCTATGGCAGCTCAAACATCTTACTGAGGTACTTCAATACACTATGCTCTATGGCAGCTCAAACATCTTACTGAGGTACTTCAATACACTATGCTCTATGGCAGCTCAAACATCTTACTGAGGTACTTCAATACACTATGCTCTATGGCAGCTCAAACATCTTACTGAGGTACTTCAATACACTATGCTCTATGGCAGCTCAAACATCTTACTGAGGTACTTCAATACGCTATGCTCTATGGCAGCTCAAACATCTTACTGAGGTACTTCAATACGCTATGCTCTATGGCAGCTCAAACATCTTACTGAGGTACTTCAATACGCTATGCTCTATGGCAGCTCAAACATCTTACTGTGGTACTTCAATACGCTATGCTCTATGGCAGCTCAAACATCTTACTGAGGTACTTCAATACACTATGCTCTATGGCAGCTCAAACATCTTACTGAGGTACTTCAATACACTATGCTCTATGGCAGCTCAAACATCTTACTGAGGTACTTCAATACACTATGCTCTATGGCAGCTCAAACATCTTACTGAGGTACTTCAATACGCTATGCTCTATGGCAGCTCAAACATCTTACTGAGGTACTTCAATACACTATGCTCTATGGCAGCTCAAACATCTTACTGAGGTACTTCAATACGCTATGCTCTATGGCAGCTCAAACATCTTACTGAGGTACTTCAATACACTATGCTCTATGGCAGCTCAAACATCTTACTGAGGTACTTCAATACACTATGCTCTATGGCAGCTCAAACATCTTACTGAGGTACTTCAATACGCTATGCTCTATGGCAGCTCAAACATCTTACTGAGGTACTTCAATACGCTATGCTCTATGGCAGCTCAAACATCTTACTGAGGTACTTCAATACGCTATGCTCTATGGCAGCTCAAACATCTTACTGAGGTACTTCAATACACTATGCTCTATGGCAGCTCAAACATCTTACTGAGGTACTTCAATACACTATGCTCTATGGCAGCTCAAACATCTTACTGAGGTACTTCAATACACTATGCTCTATGGCAGCTCAAACATCTTACTGAGGTACTTCAATACGCTATGCTCTATGGCAGCTCAAACATCTTACTGAGGTACTTCAATACGCTATGCTCTATGGCAGCTCAAACATCTTACTGAGGTACTTCAATACGCTATGCTCTATGGCAGCTCAAACATCTTACTGAGGTACTTCAATACGCTATGCTCTATGGCAGCTCAAACATCTTACTGAGGTACTTCAATACGCTATGCTCTATGGCAGCTCAAACATGTTACTGAGGTACTTCAATACACTATGCTCTATGGCAGCTCAAACATCTTACTGAGGTACTTCAATACACTGACTATGCTCTATGGCAGCTCAAACATCTTACTGAGGTACTTCAATACACTATGCTCTATGGCAGCTCAAACATCTTACTGAGGTACTTCAATACACTATGCTCTATGGCAGCTCAAACATCTTACTGAGGTACTTCAATACACTATGCTCTATGGCAGCTCAAACATCTTACTGAGGTACTTCAATACGCTATGCTCTATGGCAGCTCAAACATCTTACTGAGGTACTTCAATACACTATGCTCTATGGCAGCTCAAACATCTTACTGTGGTACTTCAATACACTATGCTCTATGGCAGCTCAAACATCTTACTGAGGTACTTCAATGCACTATGCTCTATGGCAGCTCAAACATCTTACTGAGGTACTTCAATACACTATGCTCTATGGCAGCTCAAACATCTTACTGAGGTACTTCAATACACTATGCTCTATGGCAGCTCAAACATCTTACTGTGGTACTTCAATACACTATGCTCTATGGCAGCTCAAACATCTTACTGAGGTACTTCAATACACTACCTGTATGCTCTATGGCAGCTCAAACATCTTACTGAGGTACTTCAATACGCTCTATGGCAGCTCAAACATCTTACTGAGGTACTTCAATACACTACCTGTATGCTCTATGGCAGCTCAAGCATCTTACTGAGGTACTTCAATACGCTCTATGGCAGCTCAAACATCTTACTGAGGTACTTCAATACACTACCTGTATGCTCTATGGCAGCTCAAACATCTTACTGAGGTACTTCAATACGCTCTATTGCAGCTCAAACATCTTACTGAGGTACTTCAATACACTACCTGTATGCTCTATGGCAGCTCAAACATCTTACTGAGGTACTTCAATACGCTATGCTCTATGGCAGCTCAAACATCTTACTGAGGTACTTCAATACGCTATGCTCTATGGCAGCTCAAACATCTTACTGAGGTACTTCAATACGCTATGCTCTATGGCAGCTCAAACATCTTACTGAGGTACAACATCTTACTGAGGTACTTCAATACACTATGCTCTATGGCAGCTCAAACATCTTACTGAGGTACTTCAATACGCTATGCTCTATGGCAGCTCAAACATCTTACTGAGGTACTTCAATACGCTATGCTCTATGGCAGCTCAAACATCTTACTGAGGTACTTCAATACACTATGCTCTATGGCAGCTCAAACATCTTACTGAGGTACTTCAATACACTATGCTCTATGGCAGCTCAAACATCTTACTGAGGTACTTCAATACACTATGCTCTATGGCAGCTCAAACATCTTACTGAGGTACTTCAATACACTATGCTCTATGGCAGCTCAAACATCTTACTGAGGTACTTCAATACACTATGCTCTATGGCAGCTCAAACATCTTACTGAGGTACTTCAATACGCTATGCTCTATGGCAGCTCAAACATCTTACTGAGGTACTTCAATACACTATGCTCTATGGCAGCTCAAACATCTTACTGTGGTACTTCAATACACTATGCTCTATGGCAGCTCAAACATCTTACTGAGGTACTTCAATACACTATGCTCTATGGCAGCTCAAACATCTTACTGAGGTACTTCAATACACTATGCTCTATGGCAGCTCAAACATCTTACTGAGGTACTTCAATACACTATGCTCTATGGCAGCTCAAACATCTTACTGTGGTACTTCAATACACTATGCTCTATGGCAGCTCAAACATCTTACTGAGGTACTTCAATACACTACCTGTATGCTCTATGGCAGCTCAAACATCTTACTGAGGTACTTCAATACGCTCTATGGCAGCTCAAACATCTTACTGAGGTACTTCAATACACTACCTGTATGCTCTATGGCAGCTCAAACATCTTACTGAGGTACTTCAATACGCTCTATGGCAGCTCAAACATCTTACTGAGGTACTTCAATACACTACCTGTATGCTCTATGGCAGCTCAAACATCTTACTGAGGTACTTCAATACGCTATGCTCTATGGCAGCTCAAACATCTTACTGAGGTACTTCAATACGCTATGCTCTATGGCAGCTCAAACATCTTACTGAGGTACTTCAATACGCTATGCTCTATGGCAGCTCAAACATCTTACTCAAACATCTTACTGAGGTACTTCAATACACTATGCTCTATGGCAGCTCAAACATCTTACTGAGGTACTTCAATACACTATGCTCTATGGCAGCTCAAACATCTTACTGAGGTACTTCAATACGCTATGCTCTATGGCAGCTCAAACATCTTACTGAGGTACTTCAATACACTATGCTCTATGGCAGCTCAAACATCTTACTGAGGTACTTCAATACACTATGCTCTATGGCAGCTCAAACATCTTACTGAGGTACTTCAATACACTATGCTCTATGGCAGCTCAAACATCTTACTGAGGTACTTCAATACACTATGCTCTATGGCAGCTCAAACATCTTACTGAGGTACTTCAATACACTATGCTCTATGGCAGCTCAAACATCTTACTGAGGTACTTCGATACACTGTGCTCTATGGCAGCTCAAACATCTTACTGAGGTACTTCGATACACTATGCTCTATGGCAGCTCAAACATCTTACTGAGGTACTTCGATACACTATGCTCTATGGCAGCTCAAACATCTTACTGAGGTACTTCGATACACTATGCTCTATGGCAGCTCAAACATCTTACTGAGGTACTTCAATACACTATGCTCTATGGCAGCTCAAACATCTTACTGAGGTACTTCAATACACTATGCTCTATGGAAGCTCAAACAAAAACAGCTAGAACTCGCTCAAAACCTGACGGATTTACAAACGGATTGCTTTATAGACCTGCGCAGTGACGTCACCAGCCCTGTTCCACTAGTGGATTCCTCATTCATTTTCCTCATAGACTTTTCGAAAATGGTTAATAAAAACTCGATTGCGCCGCGGGCAAAGCCAACTCGGGTCGTGACAAATCATGACAACAAACACAATATCGTCATATAATATATAATTAGGAAGAAGTAGAAAACGGCATGATACAAGACTTTTTGTTTCGTTTTTCATCTTAGGAATGATTTGATTGTTCCAAAAATGTGTGTGTCATCGTGATTCGTCACGACTCGAGTTGGCTTTGTCCGCAGCGTAATCGTCTTTATATAAATTATTTTCGAAAAGTCTATGAGAAAAATGAATGGGGAATCCATTTCTGGAACGGGGGCGGTGGCGTCACTGCGCAGGTCTATTGTAAACGTTATCAATGTGACTATGATTTTGGATGCTTATTTGCTTAAATTATTATTTTTTTTTTTCTAAAAACGTCATTTACTGTAAAGGCTCATATGTATGCGGACGTCTCTGACATCTACAACAAACCAATCCGTTGGAAAATAAACAAGTTCTGGTCATTTAAAAAGTATAATGCTCATAGACACAATGTTATGCTATACCCTAGTAAGATGGCCGCCACGTAACAACGTCACTCCCCATTGGCCAGCAGCGTAACAACATCACTCCCCATTGGCCAGCAGCGTAACAACGTCACTCCCCATTGGCCAGCAGCGTAACAGCGTCACTCCCCATTGGCCAGTAGCGTAACAACGTCACTCCCCATTGGCCAGCAGCGTAACGGCGTCACTCCCCATTGGCCAGCAGCATAACGGCGTCACTCCCCATTGGCCAGCAGCATAACGACGTCACTCCCCATTGGCCAGCAGCATAACGGCGTCACTCCCCATTGGCCAGCAGCATAACGGCGTCACTCCCCATTGGCCAGCAGCATAACGACGTCACTCCCCATTGGCCAGCAGCATAACGGCGTCACTCCCCATTGGCCAGCAGCATAACGGCGTCACTCCCCATTGGCCAGCAGCATAACGGCGTCACTCCCCATTGGCCAGCAGCATAACGGCGTCACTCCTCATTGGCCAGCAGCATAACGACGTCACTCCCCATTGGCCAGCAGCATAATGGCGTCACTCCCCATTGGCCAGCAACATAACGGCGTCACTCCCAATTGGCCAGCAGCGCTGGAGAGACATCTATCTTTCTGATATTTATCTATGGCTTCACTCCCCTCTCTGACAGGGACTTTAACTCCCCTCTCTGACAGGGACTTTAACTCCCCCCTCTGACAGGGACTCATACATGAGGAAAACTAGATGTTCAAAGATATTCTCTAATCTGTTGGAAACACAAGTTTAGATTTTGGTGTTTTTCTCGATCACATTATCACTAAACGTGGGCGAAATTCACCCGAACACCTGCCTGGAGACTGTTTGCTGTTCTAAGCTTTGTTAGCATACTGTTAGCATTACTTAGCATTATTAGCATCACTTAGCATTATTAGCATTACTTAGCATTATTAGCATCACTTAGCATTATTAGCATTACTTAGCATTATTAGCATCACTTAGCATTATTAACTATACTTAGCATTTATTGGCATTACTTTACTGTAGTGATCGAAAAATATCAGACCTACAAGCTCGCTATGAGCTTGTAGGTCTGATATATTTTTTTGAAAACTCAGACGTTTTTTAGGGTTTTAGGTTTTACGGGAATTAATGCGCTCATATTTTCCTAGAATTTTCTCATTTTGATGATGATATGACTATTTGACATTTATCCTGTATTTTACATTTACAAGTACAGTGTTTCACAAAACACATCATATTCTTCAGCATTTATGCCCATAATGTTTTCCCCAACATACACAGTTCCTTTGTGTGTGGAATGATAACAATGGACTGTTAGAATATTGTTTGTGTGACATCCATCTGAATGATCTCCCCTGGAGAACATGACACGGTCCAGTGACATTTGATTGATGTCTCACACTGTACTCAATATGTCTAAAGGACGATGAGAGGGTTGAGCAGAGTGCATGAGCTCAGGAGTGGTGGTCCGCGGCACGCTGGTGGTCCAATACACAAGAACACTGTCCTTCCTAAAACACACCACGACCCCCCGGGCATCCAGACTACAGGATTGCACATTCCAACTTTCGGCCGGGGTGTGACGTAACATCCTCCTTTTTTGAATGGGTTTCAATGGGAACTTCCGGCTAGTTCCTGTCTGAATTTCGGCCGCGGGCGGGTCTTTCCTGCTGCCTGGCCACGGTCCAAAATTCAGACAGGAAGTAGCAGGGAGTGCCCATTGAAACCCATTCAAAAAAGGAGGACGTGACGTCACACCCCGGTCCGAGACTTGGACTTTGCAAAACCCTGTGTAGTTGCAGCCTGAGAGTCTGGGAGAAAGGATCACATGACGCCAAGGAGGGCTGTGATTGGAGGATTCCGAAATGAACAACCAGGAGTTGATCATTTTCTATAGAAAAGTGAAAAGTCAACGTTGATAAGTGATGTTGCTTGTTGATATTGATCAAAACATTGCTAAATTTAGGGCCTTATTAGCGATCCTCAGTGTGTTTTAGAAGGGCAGAGCCTTCGGGCTCCTGGCCGCCTCTCACCACTCCTGTTAGCCGCAACGCAGCGCAACGCAACGCAGCGCAACGCAACGCAGCGCAACGCAGCGCTGGGCAATAACTGGTTCATCTGTCTAATTTCACAGTGTGTTATTAAGCAAGCTGAGAAAGCTGAGACAGAGACAGAAAGGATAAAGAAACCTGCGGAGGAAGTTCCTGAGCCGCCACGACCCAAAGTCTGAACCTAAATACTACCTTTAAATCACCTATCAATCCTATCCATGTGTCCTCCGCGTCAAAAACCTTTTACATGTCTTTTTTCTGTCGACTGCCTGCTGCATCCCAGGCATAGAAAAGCTTTGCCTTTTCGGTCTAGTTTGTCTCTGTCTTTGTCATACTGTTGTGACTTCTGTCGTTTTCTCTTCTTCAATGTCCTCAAATTAGTGCTGGTTCCCCCTACTGGCTTCCAGAGCCTTATAGTGGGAGAGTTGGGATATTCCGGTTCACTCCTATGTCCCCTAGGGGGCGCTCACACAGCATGGAGGAGCCCTATGGGTCCACTTTCAAACCGGAAGTGGATGAAGTGAATGAGATTTAATAGGGAGCAGAATACAAGAGTCTCCAATAGCACTCCATTCACAAACTGTTAAGAACTGTCATTCTGGCGATACGGGGCGTGTCGCGATGCGGGGCGTGACGCGAGGGTGCTATGGGGACTAGAAGTAGGGATCTTTTTTCTACCCTAAAACATGATCATCAGGTATTAATGTTATATGAAAAGTAAGATTTTTTTCCCAAAAAGTGTTTGTTAAACTGTCGTTTTTATGATTCCCCCCTACCAGTTCATTAAGTATGCCTGGTTTGCCTGGTGGGTGGTGATGGGTGGAGATCCAGCTGAACTGAAGCCACGCCCACAGCTTTAGTTGTATGATAAAGGGGGAGGAGTTAGCGGAGGGGCTGAGCATGTGATGTCACTATATTGATTTTTTTTTTTTTTTCATTTGCATGTTTGACTGGAAAGGTTCAGCCTCCAGGAAGAAACCCTAAATACAAAGGGAAGACATCATTGCACATAAAAAGCACACCAAGGGGTCTATTTGCATACTATCACCTCTTAAACATGTACAAAATTGGAAAAAATACAAAAATCACGGCACCCTCTCTATAAATCCCTTTATTTTAGTCGCTCTTTAATAATAGTACAACATAAACATTACAGAGACTGCAGTCGTGACTGAACAATACTTTAACACTAGCATGTCTGAGAGGTCATTTTGACCATTTTTTGGATATTTTAATGATTCCATAATCTCAGAAAATTTTGGACATCTGAAAATAATTCTAAATAAGAATTAAAGCAAATGCTAATTCTGGCCCCCTTTTTCAGACATGCTAGTGTTAAAACAGTTGTCGTTTTGCATACGTACCTAAAATAGCTCTTATTTGCGCCGTTCTCATTAAGAACAATGCATTTCCAACTCCATAGTTAGGACCCATAGAGGCTCTGTAGAGTCACATGACGAACCATGTGACCATGCTGCTCCGCTCTGGTTTCTGGTACATGAATATCCCAACTCTCTTCACTATAAGGCTGTACTGGTTCCACAGTGGATCACAGGGAATCCAGTGCTCTCTGCAAGGCGCTAACTTTTATCGTTCCACTTCCAAACGGTAGATCTCCAAGAAGGACTGTGGCGTTTATGATGTCATCCTGAAGGACGCCAGAGGAAAGGATACCAGCTCCTTCAAACTGGCTGATGAAGGTACTGTAAAAAAAAGATACCAGTTCATCAAACTGGCTGATGAAGGTACTGTAAAAAAGATACCAGCTCCTTCAAACTGGCTGATGAAGGTACTGTAAAAAAGATACCAGCTCCTCAAACTGGCTGATGAAGGTACTGTAAAAAAAAGATACCAGCTCCTTCAAACTGGCTGATGAAGGTACTGTAAAAAAAGATACCAGCTCCTTCAAACTGGCTGATGAAGGTACTGTAAAAAAAAAAAAAGATACCAGCTCCTCAAACTGGCTGATGAAGGTACTGTAAAAAAAAGATACCAGCTCCTTCAAACTGGCTGATGTCTGAAGGTACTGTAAAAAAGATACCAGCTCCTTCAAACTGGCTGATGAAGGTACTGTAAAAAAAGATACCAGCTCCTTCAAACTGGCTGATGTCTGAAGGTACTGTAAAAAAGATACCAGCTCCTTCAAACTGGCTGATGAAGGTACTGTAAAAAAGATACCAGCTCCTTCAAACTGGCTGATGAAGGTACTGTAAAAAGGATACCAGCTCCTCAAACTAACTGGCTGATGAAGGTACTGTAAAAAAAAAAGATACCAGCTCCTTCAAACGGGGTTTGAAGGTAACGTCTGGTATTCAAAGGACATATGGTTCTACTTTCATCACCGTCTTTAGTACTTATTCCTAAATTCTTGACACAGTTTGAAAACCATTTTACACAGTGGATGTACGTTGACATGCTATGGAGCTTTCAAAGAGATTTCAGGAGTTTTGAGTTTTTTTCAAAGTAGTACAAAAATATTTTCGGGATAAGGCTGTGATGAAAATATTAAAGTCTAAAGCAGGGGTTTTCAACAGGTGGTCCGGGGACCACCAGTGGTCCTTGAGAGGGTTCCAGGTGGTCCTCAGCTAAGTTGGTTAACCAGATGTAACTCTTGAGAGTGTAAAAATGAAACCGAATGGACCCTTGCAGGTCCATTTGGTTCCATTTTTACACTCTCAAAAGTTAAAATATTCATTATCTGAATTAGCACCACTTAATTAAGAAGTTTACACTGAAATCCAGCCTGGAATTGTGGACAAAATCAAAAGAATTCTTTAATTTTAGGTCTTTGGAGTGAAAATGTAATCAACTGGTGGTCCATGGCTCAAATGCTGAATAAATGGTGGTCCCTGGCATCAAAAAGGTTGAAAACCCCTGTTCTAAGTCTAAAGGTTTTAATGTTCTTGGCGTTGATGATTCTTCATGTCTCCTCCAGGTTACCAGGCAGTGATGAACGAACTGTTCAGGGTTATTGGTGAGTCATTCTTTCAATCTGCTTTTCAAAAGATTTCTGTCAAGAAATTTTAATTTACTTTTTCCAAATATGTCTGTATGAAATGTACAGTAAGCACATTATGGAAGTAGAAAAACATTTGTAGGCTACACAATTTTCAGAATCAATATTTCTGATGATGGAATTTTTCTTTTTTTCGTTTTATATATAAAAATGCTGCATGTCTTCCAAACTGAACAGATTAGTATAGTATAGTATAGTATAGTATAGTATAGTATAGTATAGTATAGTATAGTATAGTATAGTATAGTATAGTATAGTATAGTATAGGGCATTAACCAACTAGTCGATTGTCAATAAGTAAAACCACTAGTCGACCCCGTTGTTACTAGTTGACTAGTCGATAAGAAATTAATAAAAACTGAGGTATTATTATTTTTATTATTATTAATATTGTTTTAGTGTTACAACATAAATCTTAGCTGGATTATAGTCACCAGTGTAGTTTTCCTTGTACAATAACAAACATTATAATAAGATGAGCGAGACGCTCGCCTCTGTCCCAGAAAGGTGCTTGGCTTCGAGTAGGGTCTGCCCCTGGCTTAAAACAAGTGCCGGGAGCCCAGGAGGTCAGGGGCAAGGCTTCCCCCTTTCCCGCCCCCACCTTTTTTATTTTTTAATATAATTATTTTTAATACCTGGTACATTAACGACTAGTCGACTAGTAAACTAGGCAACTAGTCGACAAGTGAATGCCCTAGTATAGTATAGTAGTGCCAGTGAGATGTTTATGTTTGTGGTCCATACTTCCAAGCCGTTCTCCAGAACTTAATGTATAGATTCATGTGTCTCTTAGATGATTCTGTGAATAGCATCATCGTCAGTTTAAATGACCCTGTTTTAAAAAGTTGCACTATAGATACTCTTCTAGCCTGAGAAAACGCTGGCTTAAAAGTCTCTATTCATAATTGTCTCAAATGGTTTTAACCTGTACATTTGGACTATGTTTTTATTGCATGTTTTGTATATTATATTCTGTCTTTTGTGAGTTTTGTGAGTTCTCTATGGACCCTGAGTCTGAAATAATGGCATTTATTACATTGTATTACATTTAGGGGTGGGACTCGATTAATTTTTTTTGATCTAATTAATTTGAAGCCTTGTAATTGCATACCAATATTTGACCCAAGAAGCATTTTTTTGTCAATTAAAACAGGCTGGTATAGCGTGTGAGAGTTTTTCTAAAACACTGTGTCGACAATGCAAGTTGGTTAACCAGATCAAAATTTGGTTAACTAGATCAAAAGTTGGTTAACCAGATGTAACTCTTTGAGAGCGTAAACATGAAACCAAATGGACCCTTACGGGTCCATTTGGTTTCATGTTTACGCTCTCAAGAGTTAAAGTATTCACCATCTGAATTAGTCCAAGTCTATACAACTAGAGAATGTAGAAGATTAATGGTCATTTTGATCTGTATGTTGGACTGTTTGGTTTCCCCAAATCCAGCCTGGACAATTGTGGACAAAAGCAAAAGAAATCTTTAGCTTTGGGGTCTGTGTGGCGATTAAAATGAGTTAATTTTGTTAATCGCGTTACTGTTTCTGTGATTAATTAATCTCAATTAATCAGTTAAAGTCCCAGCCCTAATTACATTACATTACATTACATTACATTACATTACATTACATTATCATTCCATTACATTACATAACATCACATTACATTACATTACATCACATTACATTACATTACATTACATTACATCACATTACATTACATTACATTACATTACATTACATTACATTACATTACATTACATTCTTGTCCTTCCAGCTAACTCCTCTACTGAGATCAAGGTTCTCAGCACAGAGCAGGGAATCATCCTCTACTCCTTCATCACCTACTATGACCCTGAGCTGAAGGTCACCTGGCTGCAGAAGTATGTATTACACCTCACCTCAGTGGTCCCTGAGAGGGTTCCAGGTGGTCCCTGAGAGGGTTCCAGGTGGTCCCCAGGCTAAATGATGGTCGGACAGTTGGTTAACCAGATGTAACTCTTTGAAAGTGTAAAAAACCATGAACACTCTCAAGAGTTAAAATATTCATCATGTGAATTAAATGATGGACAGCTGGTTAACCAGATTTAACTCTTTGAGAGCTTACGCTCTCAAAGAGTCTCAAAATATTCGTCATGTGAATCAGCCTACACTACTAAAGAATGTAGAAGATTAATGGTCATGTTTTTATCTTTGTTTGCCTGTTTTGACAAAAGGAATCTTTAGTTTCGAGGTCTGTGGGGCTAAAATGCCATCAAATGGTGGTCCTCCGTGGCTCAGATTATGGATAAATAGTGGGCCCTGGTAACAGAATGGCTAACAGACTTCACTCATCCTCCTGTCCTGTGTGTGTGTGTGTGTGCGCGTGCGTGTGTGTGTGCGTGCGTGCGTGTGTGCGTGTGTGTGTGTGTGCGTGCGTGCATGTGCGTGCGTGTGTGCGCGCGTGTGCGTGCGTGCATGTGCGTGCGTGCGTGCGTGTGTGTGTGTGTGTGCGTGCGTGTGTGCGTGTGCGTGCGTGTCTCAGAGAGGCTAAGATCGCCACCTCAGACAGAGTGTCGTCTGGGGTGACAGGAGAGCAGCTCTGGCTGAAAATCAAAGAACCGACCGAGAAAGACAAAGGGAAATACACCATGGACATCTTCGACGGTCAGAGTGGGGTGAAAAGAGTCCTGGACCTCAGCGGACAAGGTGAGACACGGATGAAATAGCACTGTGGTTTGTTTGAGAATATTTTTACTTAGTCCTAGTCTTTTGAGTAACACACATTTAGTCTTTTAGTCCCATTTAGTCTTCTGAAATTCATTTTTTTAGTCTAGTCTTAGTCGACGAAATATCAACATTGATTTAGTCTTAGTCTCAGTCTTAGTCTTTTTTTAGTCTTAGTCTTTTTTTTAGTCTTTGTCTTTTTTTAGTCTTAGTCTTTCAGTCTTAGTCTTGGTAGTTTAGTCTTACATACAAATACATTGTAGGTTTATATATGTTATACAAATGTATAAATTTTAGTATGAAAAATGTCTTGTTTTATTTCTTTGTATAACATTACTGCATTAGTAATAAGTTCCTTTACTGAAAACATATGCAATCTATACTGCAGATATGTTCACATACTGAAAAAGAACGAAAAAAAGAAGTTAAAAATGTTTCCTATTTCCATTAGTCTTATGTTATGATTTAGTCTTAGTCTTTTGAAAACACACATTTATTCTTTTAGTCCCAATTAGTCTTCTGAAATTCATTTTTGTTAGTCTAGTCTTAGTCGACTAAATATCAAAAACCTTAAGTCGACTTAGTCTTTAGTCTTAGTCGGCAAAAACAACACTACCTCAGTGGTCCCTGAGAGGGTTCCAGGTGGTCCCCATGCAGGCTAAATGATGGACAGCTGGTTAACCAGATGTAACTCTTTGAGAGCGTAAAAACATGAAACCAAATGGACCCTTGCGGGTCCATTTGGTTTCATGTTTACGCTCTCAAAAGTTAAAATATTCATCATGTGAATTATCCCCAAGTCTACACAACTAGAGAATGTAGAAGATTAAAGGTCATTTTGATCTGTATGTTGGACTGTTTGGTTTCCCCCAAACCAAACACAAGGTGAGAGACTGATAAAATAGAGTTGTGCAGTGACGTCACCGCCCCGGTTCCAGAAGTGTTTTCCCCCATTCATTTTTCCTGATACGAATTTTCGAAGATAATTTGTATAAAGACGATTACGCCGCGGACAAAGCCAACTCGGGTCGTGACGAATCATGACGACACACACAATCTTTTGGGATGATCAAATTGGGACCGTCAAAAACGAAACAAAAAGTGTTGTATCCTCTGCCATTAGCTACTTCTTGCTAATTAGATATTATTATGCTATTATTGTGTTTGTTGTCATGATTTGTCAAGACCCGAGTTGGCTTTGTCCGCGGTGCAATCCTGCATAAAAGAAAGTGAGGGAAAATGAATGAGGATTCCATTTCTGGAACAGGGACGGTGACGTCACTGCACAGGTCTATATACTGTATATATGAAAACATCTTTTGTATGTTTTGCTTGTTTTGTGTCCCCAAATCCAGCCTGGAATTGTGGACAAAAGCAAAATAAATCTTTAGATTTGGGGTCTGTGGGGCTAAAGTGTCCTCAAATGGTGGTCCGTGGCTCAAATGCTGAACAAATAGTGGTCCCTGGGATGAAAAAGGTTGAAAACCCCTGGCCTAGAGAGCTAAAAGGTTGAAAACCACTGGCCTAGAGAGCTAAAAGGTTGAAAACCACTGGCCTAGAGAGGTAAAAGGTTGAAAACCCCTGGCCTAGAGAGGTAAAAGGTTGAAAACCACTGGCCTAGAGAGGTAAAAGGTTGAAAACCACTGGCCTAGAGAGGTAAAAGGTTGAAAACCACTGGCCTAGAGAGGTAAAAGGTTGAAAACCCCTGGCCTAGAGAGGTAAAAGGTTGAAAACCACTGGCCTAGAGAGGTAAAAGGTTGAAAACCCCTGGCCTAGAGAGCTAAAAGGTTGAAAACCACTGGCCTAGAGAGGTAAAAGGTTGAAAACCCCTGGCCTAGAGAGCTAAAAGGTTGAAAACCCCTGGCCTAGAGAGCTAAAAGGTTGAAAACCCCTGGCCTAGAGAGGTAAAAACAATGATCTCCTTGTTTTGCTTCCATATAGTGTGGGAGGAGGCGTTCGAAGAGTTCCAGAGGTTGAAGTGAGTAAATCAACTCTTTTTCTGGATTTTTGTCTTAACTATAATAATATTGACACTCTACAGACCAGGCCCGGATGTAACAATTACCAATTGAGGGGGGCATGTGGAAACGTTATGGTGGGTGGCTTTCTCGCCTGTGTCACTTCGCGCCATGGGCGAGAAAGCCCCCCCCCCCCCTCCCTCTTTCCCTCCCAACTACCGTTTTTGTTTAAATTATCTTGTACAGGACTTGCAGAATATTTTAGGCAATTAAGTAAACATGCATAAAGCTAAAGGTCTGACTCAGAAAGTTTTCTGTTTTCAATGATGAAATGCTGTTGGTTTAGTGGTGCCACAATTGTAGTTAGTTAGTAGCAGTAGTAGTAGTGTTTCATATAATTTGAAATATCTTTGAAATGTGGGTTGCTTTGCATATGCCATCGTGTTTAGTGCGGCAGACTGGGCGTTTGGGGGGGGGGGGGGGGGGGGGGGGGGGGGCATTTCCTCCCCATGCCCATGCCTTAATCTGCCCCTGGGCAAGTAGGGGGGCACTCCCCCCTTCCTCCCCAATGCCCATGATAGAGACTAGTCAGAAAATAGACCTGATGTTTTTAATGGATCCTGCTCGAAATGTACTTCCATGTAACATAACTGTATGTCAGAGGTGTCAAACCCAAATACAGAGTGGGCCAAAATAGGAAAAAAAAAATGGTACAAGTCGAGGGCCGGAGATACCGGTCTGTGTTTCAACACCGGTTTACGATGACGTCCCTGTCAAACAGCAAAAAAGTAATTTCCCTTCAAAAAACAATGTCTCTTAATGGCAAGATAATTGTAAAGATGAAACTGCCTGCATTAAAAACTGTTTTAAGTTTTAATGAAAAATAGCAGACGTGAACGCCTGCTATTTTTCGGGGAATTATTTTTTTCTTCTATGATCCTCACCAAGTGCTGCTTTCATAGTTAATTGAGAAAGTAAATGAGACTGAGTTGAGGAAGTAAAACAATTAGTCGCATTAATTTCTTATCATGGTGTGTGTAATATACCAGAGGGCCAGTTCTAATACTAATTCAATATCATCCCGCGGGCCGAAGATAATCCATTCACGGGCCTGATTTGGCCCCCGGGCCTTGAGTTTGACATATGTGCTGTATGTAGAGGGAAATGTTCTCAGAGAGTTTCAAGATTCCTCTGTGACCTTGTCTCTGTCTGCTTCCTTCCCTCTCTCCTATCCTTCCCTCCTTCCTATCCTTCCTATCCCTCCTTCCTATCCGTCCTATCCTTCCTTAGGGCGGCTGCCATCGCAGAGAAAAGTAAGCAGAACATTTGTTTTTTAGCCAATAAAATGTGTGATTCTGGACTTCCCATTGAAAAAATACATGCCTATTACACTACTGTAACTCAGTTACATTATGACATGAAAACATTACTACCGCATAGCGAATAGTGAATTAATAGTCGAATAGTGTTTTGCTAGTCGAATAATCGACTAGTCGAATATTTAGTTAATGCCCTAACCTGCAACAAACCTCCACAGTGCCTCACCACTGCACACACCCCTGGGGTAGATGCCCGATATTGACTTTTTTACCGATATCCGATATTATCCAACTTCTAATTCCCGATACCGATATCAACCGATACGGATATATGCGGCCTCCAGTGGTGGGAAAATATACAAATATTTAATATAAGTAAACATTTAGTTTAAATACGAATTCATGTTATAGCCTAGAAATACTCCATACAACTATAAATTCAACATGTAGCCTACTTGAGTAAAGTACAAAAGTAATGGTATAAACATGACTGTAGCGCTGAGTCTACATCTCTGTAAATAGTCATAATTTCCAGTTTGTAAATACCGATACCGATATTTTCCGATATGAAATTTGAAAGCTTTTATCGGCCGATAATATCTGGCATCTCTAGTTCTAATGCATTGGTTTTCAACCACAGGTGGTCCCCGGACCACCGGTGGTCCCCGGACCACTGGGATATTACAGACTAAAACTATCGAGTCTCCAACAGTGGCGTCAATAGGTGGGGAAAAGTTAGACAATTTTAGGGGGGGGGGGGGCACTAAAAGCTTGCATTAATAAGGTTTTATTTGTATTGATTATTATAAAAATATTTGATCTCAGAGTGCACCAGATTGAAGCATTTTAAAGGGGAATTCCACCCATTTTCAACATTCTAATATGTCATTAGTATACCTTAGAGGTGCTGGGTGGACATGATAAAAACGTTTCCCCATTCTGTGTTTCCTAGAAATGGAGGTCTGAAGAAAAACCACTAACATGGTGAAACATCTCGATGACATCATACATCAAGATGTATTTTCACCATGTTAATGGATTTCTTTAGACACTTCTTTTTTTTCTGAGAGCGTACAAATGCAACCAAATGAACCCGTTAGGGTTCATTTGGTTGCATGTGGAGAAGCTTTGCAGGGGGCCCAGAATTGCTAGATACGCCCCTGATCTCCAACCTACACATAGTGTGATCTGCTGTCTGATTGGCTGCTTGGCTCCTCCTCCTTCAGATCGTGCTCGTGTGATTGGAGGGTTGCCAGAGGCTGTCACAATCCAAGAGGGCAAGGTAAGCATTTCTAGCATTAGCACTAATTTGCTAATGCTAATTATTGCTAATTAGCATTAGCAATAATAGCATTTTCACAATACTTAGCATCAGCATTACGTAGCATTATTAACTTAGAATGCCAGCACTTTTTTCATGTTTCATATTTTTTTAGGTAGCTAGTGCCAGCAATTTTCATTAATACACGCAAAGCAGCAGAGCAGGGCGTGTCTTCAGGGCGTTTAAACACCTGTTGCATGGACATGGCGCTCTTCAAATAAACTTGTAGACTTGTAGATCTGCTATTTTTCAACTCAACCATCTTACAGGTCTCCTCATACAAGTACTTGGACATCTGGATTGACAATTCACTAACATGGAACACACATGTAGACAGTCTCTGTAGCAAACTATACAGCAAAGACTGCACTTTCTACGACGCCTCAGGGTTCATGGCGTTGACCAAAAATTACTTTAGTGTTCTATCAGAACTGGAAAGCCTGGTCAGATTTGGTCTTGTAGTTTGGTTTGGTAACCTCAAACTGTTCAGCCTGGTCCAGACAGCAGGGAAGATCATAGGAGTTAGACAACTCCCCTCTCTGCACTCTATTTATGAGCAGGACACTTTAAAACAGGATAACAAAATTGTCAGTGATGTTACCCATGTTTTAAACCAGGGGTGGCCAACCGGTCACAGACTAAGAGCCACGTTTTTCATTGTGTTACTGCAAAGAGCCACATCAAAGAGGATTCCAGGTGGTCCCCAGGCTAAATGATGGAAAGTTGGTTAGCCAGCTGTAACTCTTTGAGAGCGTAAACATGAAACCAAATGGACCCTTGCGGGTCCATTTGGTTTCATGTTTACACTCTCAAGAGTTAAAATATTCATCATGTGAATTAGCCCAAGTCTACACAACTAGAGAATGTAGAAGATTAATGGTCATTTTGATCTGTATGTTGGACTGTTTGGTTTTCTCTGAAATCCAGCCTGGAATTGTTGACAAAAGTAAACAAAATCTTTAGCTTTGGGGTCTGTGGAGCTAAAATGTCATTAAATGGTAGTCCATGGCTCAAATTCTGAATAAATGGTGGGCCCTGGTATAAAAAAAAAAGGTTTTTGATGGTTTCATGTGGAAGCCCCTTAAGAGCCACATGTAACCAGCTGAAGAGCCGCATGCGGCTCGCGAGCTGCGGGTTGGCCACCGCTGTTTTAAACCATGTAGTTCGTACTTCTGCCCTCAGGGAGAAGGTACAAGGAACCGCAGTGGAAGTACATCAGGTTTTTAAAAATCGTTTGTACCTGCGTCAATTAAAATGTTGAACGAAGCTTTGAAACATCAGTGAATGTAAGAGGACAGAGTTTTACACTGTGTGCACTTGGCAGGGGTTGACACTAAGGTCTCCAAGGCACTTGCCCATCGGGCAAGTGCAAGTCACGTTCTACTTGCCCTCAGGTCATGGGACTTGCCCCCAGGTTCCAGGTGGTCCCCAGTTAGGTCGGTTAACCAGATGTAACTCTTGAGAACGTAAAAATGAAACCAAATGGACCCTTGCGGGTCCATTTGGTTTCATTTTTACGCTCTCAAGAGTTAAAATTCATCATCTTAATTAGCCCAGGTCTACACAACTAGAGAATGTAGAAGATTAATGGTCATTTTGATGTGTATCTTAATTTGCTTGGTTTGTTTCCCAAATCCAGCCTGGAATTGTGGATATCTAGAAAGCAGGGAAAGACACAGAGGCAGAGTGCAATGACTGCCTTCAAGACAGATTTATCTTGTGTTGTGTAATAGTGCACTAAGTTGCACACTTGCCCGATCGGGCAACCAGGTAGCAGTCTTCACTTGCCCCACCATTTTTTTTTACTTGCCCCGGGCAAGCGGGCAAGTGTTAGTGTCAAGCCCTGACTTGGGTCATGTTGTCTCTGTATTGTGTTGTCTTTTGTTCTATGTATGGCTGTTGTCGAGGGTGAAAGCCCAAGACAATTTTCCCCTGGGGACAATAAAGTTTACCTTGAACCTTGAACAACAGCTAAAGTATTTAAGCTTAGAAACCCCAAAACGTCTCGCAGTGAGTGCAGAAAGAGTCATTCCACTGAATGCCACGACAGCATCAAGAATCGCAAACTCCGCAAAATCAGGGAATTTTCTTTTTTTATGGATTCCAGCAGGAACAGTGTTTTAGTGGGGGGGGGGGGGGGGGGGCTCTTAAAGGGGAATTCCACCCATTTTTTTTCTGAGAGCGTGCAAATGTGAACCAAATGGACCCTAGCGGGTCCATTTGGTTCCATTTATACGCTCTCAGAAAAAAAGGAAACTCATTAACATGGAGAAACACATCTTGATGATGTCATCAAGATGTATTTCACCATGCTAATGATTTTTTTCAGACCTCCATTTCTAGGAAAACACAGAATGGGGAGAACTTTTTTTTACCATGTCCACACAACATCTCTAAGGTATATTAATGGCATAGTAAAATATTGAAAATTAGTGGAATTCCCCTTTAAGACACGTGCATGTGCATTTGTATGCACCTGCGCAACACACACAGACACGCTATTAAAAGTATAGCATATTGAGAAAGATTGTTTACAATCCCTAATTGTATAAAAGTAAATGACAAGACAAAAAACATAGGCCTACTTTTGCCCCAAAAATATCTTCGATTAGATGTGAGAAGTGAGGGGACGCCGCCCCCCCGCACCCCCCCCCCTCCACTACACCCCCGAGCAGGAACATTCTTCATAACGTTGTGCACGGTGGAACAGCGGTTACTGCTGTCGCCTCACAGCTAGAAGGTCCTGGGTTCGACTCCCACTATGGGCACTGCTGTGGGTGCTGGCGGCGTGTCTGCTCCTCCGCGTCATCAGTGCCCATACCTGAGGCGGGGTTGGCGAAAGGGCCTTTCTGTGTGGAGTTTGCATGTTCTCCCCGTGTCCCCTAGGGTAGATACCCTCACATGTTCTCCCCGTGTCCCCTAGGGTAGATACCCTCACATGTTCTCCCCGTGTCCCCTAGGGTAGATACCCTCACATGTTTTCCCCGTGTCCCCTAGGGTAGATACCCTCACATGTTCTCCCCGTGTCCCCTAGGGTAGATACCCTCACATGTTCTCCCCGTGTCCCCTAGGGTAGATACCCTCACATGTTCTCCCCGTGTCCCCTAGGGTAGATACCCTCACATGTTCTCCCTGTGTCCCCTAGGGTAGATACCCTCACATGTTCTCCCTGTGTCCCCTCGGGTAGATACCCTCACAAAAACATGCAGTAATCCTGGGCTCTAAACTGCCTCCCCCTGGCCAGCCGGGGCGCCTGATGGAGGGGACAGGAACTGGTTGGAATAACGTGTTCCTTCCACGCGCTACGTCCAACCAAGGAAACTCCCCCATGTCGGGTGAAAAGAAGGCAGCTTGGACTCCTCATGCATTGAAGGAAGCATGAGGCCAGTCCGCTGCCTCCTCCCCAGATTGGCGGAGGGTGTGTAGAGCCCAGGATCACATAAGGAATCCTCCCCAGATTGGCAGAGGATGTGTAGAGCCCAGGATCACATTAGGAATCCTCCCCAGGTTGGCGGAGGATGTGTAGAGCCCAGGATCACATTAGGAATCCTCCCCAGGTTGGTGGAGGATGTGTAGAGCCCAGGATCACATTAGGAATCCTCCCCAGGTTGGTGGAGGATGTGTAGAGCCCAGGATCACATTAGGAATTGGCACTGGGTGAAAAAAATGGGTTACAAAATCGTGGGATGATTTATTATTATTATTTTTAATAACGTTTTCCTTGGTGTTCCCCTCCAGTCCCTCAACCTAACGGGTAACGTGTGGGGCGATCCCACGCCCGAGGTCAGCTGGGTGAAGAACGACCGCCAGCTCGTGTCGGACGACCGCTACACACTCAAGTTCGAGGCGGGAAAGTTCGCCAGCATCACCATCGCCGGCGTCTCCACCGCCGACTCCGGGAAATACGCCCTGGTGGTGAAGAACAAGTACGGCACGGAGGCCAGCGAGTTCACTGTCAGCGTCTACTTCCCCGAGGACGAGGAGCACAAGGCCGCGGACGCTAAGGCCTAAAGGCCCTGCTACACTAGCAATATTTTTGATCAATATCAACTATCTTTCTTTCTTTCTTTCTTTCTTTCTTTCTTTCTTTCTTTCTTTCTTTCTTTCTTTCTTTCTTTCTTTCTTTCTTTCTTTCTTTCTTTCTTTATTAGTTACATCTGCTTTGACGCAGACATAAAATTACGTTTGTCCCTTCATCATAAAATGCATAAAAAGAGAGATAGTTAAAAGAGGGGAGAACAGACAGAAACAGATTAATTTCATTCACACATCCAAGGATGCCCACAATTCTTAACTAGCAATGTCAACATCAACGGGCAACATGATGAGACACATGGCAACAGGCAACTTTAAACGGGGAATTCCACCCATATTAATTTTTTTCTTGAGGGAAAAAAGAAGCCTTAGTTTGCATTGAATCATTTTCACCCAGCTGCCACCCAACTCAAAATGTTCATTTAGCGGAATAAAAGTTACAAAATCCCTGTTTTTGTCCACAGCATTGAAGCAGCAGCAGCAGCAGCCATGTTGGTTTCAGAAAAGTTTATCAGTAGGAGTCTAGGAGAAAGGATCAGGTGACACCAAGGAGGGCTGTGATTGGAGGATTCTGAAATGTTGACCAGTAGAGGGCGCTAAAGATCTGACTTTTCTGAACAACCAGGAGTTGATCATTTTCTACAGAAAAGTGAAAAGTCAATGTTGATGATTGACGTTGCTTGTTGATGTTGATCAAAACATTGCTAGGTGTATCAGGGCCCTAACGGAGGAGATGAGCGCTGGGGGATGGATAGGGTTGCCACATGTGTCTGACAAAAAACCTGGACATTTTGACCATCCAATCGGCGGCCGATTATCAGCGGAGATTATCGGCCTTTTGGTCGGAAGCAACGCACCTCTTTAAACATCTAACCGAGAAATATATCACACTTTTACACTGAAATGTTACTGCTCTCATTATTGTATTACTCTTCTACATATCAGATTAATAATTAGGCTGCTTAACCATTAATTTCCAACTTTTTCTGGAGCAGTCCAGTTTTCATTTTTCTCATCTCAGTTATCTTTAGATAAACAGATTTAGATTCAGGAGTTTTTCCTCTCATTTTGGCGGTAGGGGGGTCTGGAAAAGAGGTAAATATAGCGACAAATGTACCAAGTTGGCAACACTGGTACGTACAGGCACGCTACAATTTAATAGGACTATCATACTGATCTGAGACTGTGAGTGACGCAAGTCAGGTTAGTTGCGGTCTCTAGTTTTGGCCATGTAAAAAAAAAGAAAAAAAAAAAAACTTTTGACCATGTATAAAAATACGGGACATTCAAGTGTCCAGGATTTATTTTATTTTTTCCTGGACGGATCAGGAAAATCCGGGACAATCAGGAAAATCCGGGACGTGTGGCTGGTATTCTGGAATGCTATAGTGTACAGCAGTGGTGCCCACACTTTTATTTGACTTGAGAGCTACTTTCAAAATGAGCGTCTCAACAAGATCTACACATCAAAAATGTGATTAATGTTCCATTGCTGATAATCCCTTTCGAGGCCCCCTATAGAAAGTTTGAGTCTTTGAGCTTTCACATTTTTGTCCACAATTTGCGAAAGAGAACTGGCAAAACGTTGGTCGAAATAACAATTATTACCCATTTTCTAATTGTGTGGACTCTTGAAAATGACGTAATTCAGATGTTTAAATATAATTTAACTCTTGAGAGCGTTAAAATGAAATTTTAAGAGTTCCAGATCTATAAGGGTCCAGGTGCTGGGGGGACTGTCATGTGATCTACCTGCATGGTCTGTGTGATCTACTGGTAGATCACCATCTACCATGGTCTGTGTGATCTACTGGTAGATCGCCATCTACCATGGTCTGTGTGATCTACTGGTAGATCGCCATCTACCATGGTCTGTGTGATCTACTGGTAGATCACCATCTACCATGGTCTGTGTGATCTACTGGTAGATCACCATCTACCATGGTCTGTGTGATCTACTGGTAGATCGCCATCTACCATGGTCTGTGTGATCTACTGGTAGATTACCATCTACCTTTTGGTTAGCCCTGGTGTAAAGTCTTCTCATTGGCTGCATGGCAGCCAATCAGGTCTGGTGGTACAGGCTTTTGGCCTGTACCACACAAGGCCCCAGATCTGATTGGCTGCCATGCAGCAAATGAGAAGCCTTACAATTTATCCACCATAGCGTTCGAGAATTCCACCCAACGTCTGATAAACCAGTAATATTTTGACCAATATCAACCAGTGTTGGGCAATATTATTTCTTAGGAGAGTGACATCCTTGCTTTACATATGAACCCATAGAAAAAAATAAAAATAAAGTAACATTACTTTACTTATGACTAGAATCAAATAATAATATATTACATATTATAATATTGCTTTCCCAAGTCCCCCTTCCCATCAAAAACCGAAGACAGACAACTTTTAGTGTAGGTCATGTGTGCAGAATGCTGCGTTGGATTATGATCTACAAACTACTGCACATCTCTGTTGTTATCTGTTGATAGCTTGTAGATCTGTTCTCTTTTCACATCATGCAACGACAAGCTCAAAAGTAATAAATAATGAGCCCATTTTCATTTTTTCCCCCCCTGAGAGTGTACAAATGGAACCAAGGGTCCATTTGGTTCCATCAGAAAAAAAAAAAAAAAAAAAAAATCATGAAAGAAAAATCATTAACATGGTGAAACAAAGTTATGTTTCACCATGTTAATGGTAAAAAAAAAACTTATACCACTAAGTTTTATTCAAAAATATAATAATTCAAATTGTTTTTACAATTAATTTTTAGTCTGTATTGAATAATTTTCAACCAAATGTTCACTAAACAGACTAAAAAAGTTAACGTTGTGTCCAGTGAGGCAGCAGCAGCAGCAGCAGCAGCAGCAGCAGCAGCAGCAGCAGCAGCAGCAGCAGCAGCTGCCATGTTGTTTTCAGAAAGGTTTATCTGTGAAGGTCTGGGAGAAAGGATCACATGACACCAAGGAGGGCTGTGATTGGAGGATAACACATTTGTATTTGTCTCTGTATTGTGACATGTGTGAAAATATGGACTGGTGGACACAGATTTCTTGTTCCACTGAGAAGACTCTATTAAGAGAGTAAGAGAAATACAATAAAATGAAACTATTCTACTGTACCAGGGGTGGGCAATTATTTCTCCCAAGGGGCCACATGAGATACATAAAATATTGTGGAGGGCCAAGACTAAAGGCTGAACTAAAGTCTGCATTGTATTAATTTAATTTCAAGATAAAAGTAAGAGTAAGACCAAACTTTTTGATACTGGGGCCCTCTATTTATCTAGTATTTGAGCCACCATTTGATGACATTTTAGCCCCACAGACGCAAAAACTAAAGATTTCTTTTGTTTTTGTTCACAATTTCAGGCTGGGTTTGGGAAACAAAACATGCAAACAGATAAAAAATGACAATGAATTTTAACTCTTGAGAGTGTAAACATGAAACCAAATGGACCTGCAAGGGTCCATGTGGTTTCATGTTTACATTCTCAAACAGTTACATCTGGTTAAGCAACTCTCCATATTTAACTGGAACTCTCTCAAGGACCACTGGTGGTCCCCGGGCCGGTCAGAGTCAGCCAAAGGGCCGCATTTGGCCCCCGGGCCGCATAATGCCCAGGTATGTACTGTACAGTGTGTCTACCTGGTGTGCCAGAAGTCAGTTTACAGACAGGATGATGAAGTTTGACACGTAGACAAACGACTGAAGTGTTTGCTGTTCACTTCAGAGAACTGGCTGTGTCTGCAGCTCTGCCTCGAAGCTGTATATGTGAGGGGACCTGCATACACGCCACACCGCCATTATGGCTACAGGCACTGGCGATTTTAGGGGGTTTTGTTGTGTAGACAATTGTGTAGACTCGTGAAAATTCAAATGTTTAATTTATTTTCTGTGTATTCGGCACAAAAACAGTAGCCCCCCCCCAAAAAAAAAGCGCCCCCACCCCCTGCTGGGTTACCCTAAAATCGCCTATGTCTACAGAGGGCTACAGAGCTAAGGCACTAAAAGCAGTTCTTTATGCACGACACCAGTGTTGGGACATGTGCACTACGTAACTTAATATATTACATAATATATTACCAAAATGCAGTAACTTGTAATATAAATATATTACCTAACTAAAACCATCTAATATATTATACCTTTCTTTCTACATTACTGCATTACTTTCAATATTACTTTCTGTCAATCTGTCTCATTGAAAATGTTCTTGTGACAACTGCAGAAGTTAAATGATTACTTATTTTCTATCATTTGTCATCAAATTATTTATTCGGGAGTGACGTTTTTTCAAGTTGATTGGGCTTGCTGTATTTGATTAATAGTGATACTTAACTTAATTTAATTATATATTTTGTAAAAGTTTTTTTTAAGTAATATGTAATAGTAATATTAATATATTACACTTGCTCAGACAGTAATATTGTAATATAATATATTGCTTTAAAATGAAGGTAATAATTAATAAGTAATACATTAACAAGGTAAAGTAATATTCCCAACACTGCACGTCACGCATGAAACCGTCAGGAGAATGTTTTTAAAAGTGGAGAAAGTGGAGACTGAGAGGAAGTTGTCTTTCATGGGGCAAAAAAAACAAACGTCCAGGTGTTTGGGATTGCCTGTGTGCTGTGGGAGTTGAACTTGTCTAATGCAGGGGTTTTCAACCTTTTTGACACCAGGGATCACCATTTATTCAGCATTTGAGCCACGGACCACCATTTGATTACATTTTCACCCCAAAGACCACAAAAACTAAAGAATTCTTTTGGTTTTGTCCACGATTCAGGGCTGGATTTTGCAAACAAAACAGTGTAGACTTAATTCTTAATTAGGTGGTGCTGATTCAGATGAAGAATATTTTAACTCTTGAGAGTGTGGAAATGAAACCAAATGGACCCGCAAGGGTCCATTTGGTTTCATTTGATGTAACATTCTCAAGAGTTACATCTGGTTAAACCAACTTTCCATCATTTAGCCTGGGGACCACCTGGAACCCTCTCAGGGACCACTGGTGGTCCCCGGACCACCTGTTGAAACCCCCTGGTCTAATGAACAAGTCTACTGTCTATTGAAAAGGAAAGTAATTTAATAAAGGTATTTGCTATGTAGAAAGTTATCTGTGTTTATATGACTTAACATTACAAAACATGCTTAGTGTTCCAAATCAGTAGTTTTCAACCATTTCTAGGGTCCAGTGGAGGTGGTCCCCGGCTAAATTAGGAGAGTTTAAATCGTACCAACTCTCACGTGGAATCTTTGCTGTGTTGATGTCGGCACCAATGGAGGTATAACAGATATAAACATTGATCAGAATTCAGAAATGATAATTATTCTATTTAAATTCACTAGAATTCATATAGAATAGAGTAGAGATAGAATTAATTAATGCAGGTCCCATATGGGAAAGAAATGAATATGCAAACTCTTGAAAGTGACACCTTTCATACAGGCCTCTATAAGGAGGGAGAGAGAGAGAGAGAGAGAGAGAGAGAGAGAGAGAGAGAGAGAGAGAGAGAGAGAGACAGAGAGAGACAGAGAGAGAGAGAGAGAGAGAGAGAGAGAGAGAGAGAGTGGGGGGGGAGAGGGAGAGAGAGAGAGAGAGAGTGGGGGGGAGAGGGGAGAGAGAGAGAGAGAGAGAGAGAGAGGGAGAGAGAGAGAGAGAGGAGAGAGAGAGAGAGAGAGAGAGACAGAGAGAGACAGAGAGAGAGAGAGAGAGAGACAGAGAGAGACAGAGAGAGAGAGGGAGGGAGAGAGAGAGAGAGAGAGAGAGAGAGAGAGAGAGAGAGAGAGAGAGAGAGAGAGAGAGAGAGAGAGAGGGGGGGAGGGAGAGGGAGAGAGAGAGAGAGAGAGAGAGAGAGAGAGAGAGAGAGAGAGAGAGAGAGAGAGAGAGAAAACGGTCTGACAAAAGCAGTGATTTAAGTGCTCTGTTCAAATTACGAGTTGGATTTTCTCGACCTACATAATGTTAACCTAGTTAGAGGTGCGTAGGGCCCTTCACTGTTTGGATTACATGTGCAGAAACGGGTAAGAATTAGAATGGTGTATTGTGTAAACCAGGGGTCATCAAACTTTTTCCAGCGAGGGCCACATAACTTTTCCCTTCCCAATGGGGGCCGGGTCAGTTTGTTACAGAAAAAAGTGTGACGATCATAGAGGGGTGCCAAATGTAAACATTTATTGTTTTGGTTCAGCTGAGCTGAACAATAAATGTTTAGCTCAGCTGAAGCTTTGAGAGGTTGTGTCTGCTCAAATTTGTCTTTTTCAAGCCTTGTAGCCTACTTGTAATGTTCAATTATCACAATAATAGCTTGAACAATCTTATTGTTTATTTACCTTTGAAACATTTTCGATTTTGTAGGCTACTGTTCAAACACACATTTTAGTTCAATTCAAAGCACTTCTGAGACTACGCAGGTGGAACAAATGAAACAAGTGAGTGACACCCAGGACCATGAGTACAGACAGAGTAACGCCAACTCTGTTCACTTCATGGGGCCAGTCCAATGGCGGCTCTTCTACATAAAGTTGTATTGAGAATGGGGACAAGTTGGCAACAAACACGTTTGCTTGAGCGCTCAATTTCTGACCCCCTCAATGTCGCAACTCCTCTGCTATAGCGCACCCGTCGTCTCCCTTAGCTGGCTGCTGTTCATTTTCTTGGCTGCCTTCCAGCCAACGGAGATCGTGTCGCACATTTTTCATCATACAGATCAAAAACAGTTGCACGGGTGAAAACCATGTTTTGGGACCTGTTATGAGCATTTTGCAACCTGGTGAGCTTGCAGATCAGCTGGTTTCAGCGCACTTGACTGTGTGTGTGTGTGTGTGAGAGAGAGAGAGAGAGAGAGAGAGAGAGAGAGAGGAGAGAGAGAGAGAGAGAGAGAGAGAGAGAGAGAGAGAGAGAGAGAGAGAGAGAGAGAGAGAGAGAGAGGAGAGAGAGAGAGAGAGAGAGAGAAGAGAGAGACAGAGAGAGAGACAGAGAGAGAGAGAGAGAGAGAGAGGGAGAGAGAGAGAGAGAGAGAGAGAGAGAGAGACAGAGAGAGAGAGAGAGACAGAGAGAGAGACAGAGAGAGAGAGAGAGAGAGAGAGAGAGGAGAGAAGAGAGAAGAGAGAGAGAGAGAGAGAGACAGAGAGACAGAGAGAGAGAGAGAGAGAGAGAGAGAGAGAGACAGAGAGAGAGACAGAGAGAGAGAACGAAACGAAACGAAAGCAGCGTTAGGCCTACTTACATTTCAATGTTGGAAAAGATCCGCGATTATTATTATTATTATTATTAATATTTTTTACAGGGTGGGGGCGGCTGCAGCTAGTTAATCTGTCTGTGCACACCAGACTCAGCTTTGCGTGAGAGGTTTGTCATGTGCACTGCTCGGGGGAATAATGTGGGTGGGTGGGTGCGTTGGGAATTGTTCAGGGGCCGGGTAAAATGGGGCGGCGGGCCGGGTCCGGCCCGGGGGCCGTAGTTTGATGACCCTGGTGTAAACCATGCGCCGTGTCTGAACGGTGATAGCAAAGCCTTTCATGTGACTCATCTCGGAGCTGCAGTGAGCTGAGAGGATTGAGGGAACCAGGGGCGGATGTAACATGTCCCATGGGGGGGGGGGGGGGGGGGGGGGGGGGGCAAGAGAACATGTTGGAGGGGCAAGAGAAAATGGTATGGCATACCATTTTCTGTAGGACTTTTGACACGCAATTAAGCATCAATAATAACATCAGTTGTTGTTGAAGTTGCAACAGACACGCAGCATGCATAAAGCTAAAGGTCTGACTCAGAGAGTTTTCTGTTTTCAATGATGAAATGCTGTTGGTTTAGTGGTGACACAGCTGTAGTTAGTTAGTAGCAGTAGTAGTGTTTCACAGCATTTTAAATAGAAGCACTTTAATTTGAAATATCTTGGGTTGTTTTGCATGACATCGTGTTTGGTGGGACAGACTGGGAATTTAGGGGGGCATTGTCCGCCCCCCCCCCCCCATGCCCATGCCTAGATCCGTCCCTGGAGGGAGCGAGGAGTCCACCTGAGACCCGATGGTGTTTGATCTGTAGAAACCGATGGAATAATTATAAACCAGGACCACCTGCTGCCCTGGCGGACCACCTGCTGCCCTGGCGGACCACCTGCTGCCCTGGCGGACCACCTGCTCGGTGAGAACTCTGCTTGTTTGTTTGTTTGTTTGTTAAGCGATGAGTAATGTTTGTTTTCTGTTTGGAGTACAGCTGGATTACTCTGGGGATTGTTGTCGTTCTGGGGACCACTTTGAGAGGGTTCCAGGTGGTCCCCGGGCTAAATTATGGACAGTTGGTTAAAACAGATATCTGTAACTCGTTGAGAGCGTAAAAATGAAACCAAATGGACCATTGCGGGTCCATTTGGTTTCATGTTTACACTCTCAAGAGTTAAAATATTCATCATGTGAATTATCCCAAGTCTACACAACTAGAGAATGTAGAAGATTAATGGTCATTTTGATCTGTATGTTGGACTGTTTGGTTTCCCCAAATCCAGCCTGGAATTGTGGACAAAGGCAAAATAAATCTTTGGGGCTAAAATGTCATCAAATAGTGGTCCGTGGCTGAAATTATGAATACGTGGTTTAAACCACTGATCTTTACGTTCGGAGCGGTTTGGACATTGCAGACAATATTTAACTTGTGGTTAACTCAGTGGTGGTGAACCATTTTGACACCAGGGACCACTATTTATCCAGCATTTCAAACTATTTATCAAGCATTCCAAATCCAGCCTTTCGGGCGTAGCTGAAAGGCTGGATTTGGGAAACAAAACAGCCAAATTAAAGGGGTACTCCACTTTCAAAAAAACTTTTGGTCATTTTATGGTCTACTCAGCCTCATGTGAACACACCAGACAGTTTATAAGTTACTCCTTTCAGTATTTAGATATTTGATGTTCATTAATCTGCCGGAACGTCCTTCCTATACAAACCCATTATAACTTAAAACTCCATTTTAACCATGACAGATTATTCGAAAACAACCAATCTTTTTTCTGGTGACTGATATTGTCCTCCTAATACGTGAGAGGGCCGTGGAATTTCATTTACAGTTTTCATTTATTTTTAAAATATTGTTTTGGAAAATGTAGCGCCTCCATATTTGGCCATGCCCACGCAAATGAATCAAACAATATTTTAAAAATAAATAAAACTGTAAATGAAATTCCACAGCCCTCTCACGTATTAGGAGGAAACCAAATGGACCCGGAAGGGTCCATTTGGTTTCATTTTTACATTCTCAAGAGTTGCATCTGGTTCACCAACTTTCCATCATTTAGCCTTGGCACCACCTGGAACCTTCTCAGGGACCACTGGTGGTCCCCGGAACACCTGTTGAAAACCCTGCACTGCAACGTCAACACTGTTTTGAACCCAAAGCACTGCAGAGCATGATGTTACAGTTAGCAGACAGCAGGGGGCAGCAGAATCCCTTCCATCGGTATGCTCTGTACGAGTGCTTTTCACCCTTTTTGGTACCAGGGCCCACTATTTATTCAGCATTTGAGCCACGGACCACCATTTGAGGAGATTTTGGCCCCACAGAACCCAAACATAAAGATTCCTTTTGCTTTAAAAGCTTATCTACCAGATGTAACTCTTGAGAGTGTAAAAATGAAACCAAATGGACCCTTGCGAGTCCATTTGGTTTCATTTTTACACTCTCAAGAGTTAAAATATTCATCATCTGAATTAGCACCACTTAATTAAGAAGTCTTAACTGTTTTGTTTGCAAAATTGTGCCTGGAATGATGGAATTGTGGACAAAACCAAAATAATTCTTTAGTTTTAGGTCTTTGGGGCTGAAATGTCATAAAATGGTCCGTGGTGTCAAAAAAGGTTGAAAACCCTGTTGTAGAGGAAGAGGTTGGGCTGCTATGGCTGATTCCACATGCACACACATGCACGCTGCAAGAGTGGACATTTATGCAGAATGTTTATACATAGAGGCAGAGGCGTCATCTTGCGTCCGTCCTCACGTAGGCTGCACGTAGGCTGCAGTTACCATGCAAGGGCGATTTTTTTTTTTCCCCCCTACCCTGAATTCCTGGCCCAAGCCTAGCCTGGGCCAGCAAATTAAGTCGGGACCACAATCCCTGTGCAATCCTACTGAAATCCTCACACACAAACTACACAAACTTTACGCGCCTGCATAGAGGTACAATCATACATTTAAAAACATAACTTTGACGGTTGTCAGTGTTTTTCCGTATGTGACGCAGTGTTTACTGCTAGTTGGGTTGGAGTTTCCACGGTAGATCAGAGTGACGATAACAACTTCTTGTAAGAGCCTGTACCTGTGAAAGTTTTTAACCACACACACACTCGTGCGTGTGTGTGTGCGCGCGCGCGCGCCCACACAACACACACACACACACACACACACACACACACACACACACACACACACACACAACACACACACACACACACACAAAACTGATGAACAGATGAATATGTACAGGAAACTTGCATGCATCAACATAATATTCTTGCAGATATAAGTGACGACATTCCACATGCACGCATGCACGTGCACGCTGCAAGAGTGGACATTTATGCAAACTGTTTGTACATAGAGGTACAATCATACATTTAAAAACATAACTTTGACGGTTGTCAGTTTTTTTCTGTATGTGACGCAGTGTTTACTGCTAGTTGGGTTGGAGTTTCCACGGTAGATCAGAGCGACGATAAGAACTTATTTTAGGAGCATATGTGTGAAAAGTTCTGACCACACACACACACGTGTACACACACACACGTGTACACACACACACACACACACACCACACACACACACACACACACACACACACACACACACACACACACACAGAGATGAATAGATAATATGTACAGGAAACTCGATGATCGACAGAATATTCTTGCAGATATAAGTGACGACTCGTCTGCTTGTGTGAGAGTTGGTTCAGAATCCGCTCAGTCTCTGCCAGCCAGAGCGTTGGTCCGTCGGCCATCCAGCCAACCACCAGAACAGTTTCTTCATCAGCCAGCCAGCCAGCAGCCAGCCTGCCAGTTTGTTCATCAGCCAGCAGCCAGCCAGCCAGCCAGCCAGTTTGTTCGCCAGCCAGCCAGCCAGCCAGCCAGCCAGTTCGTCAGGCAGCCAGCCAGCCAGCCAGTTCGTCAGGCAGCCAGCCAGCCAGCCAGCCAGCCAGTTCGTCAGGCAGCCAGCCAGCCAGCCAGCCAGCCAGCCAGTTTGTTCATCAGCCAGCCAGTTTGTTCGTGTGTTTGTTCGTCAGTCAGTCAGTCAGTCAGTCAGTCAGTCAGTCAGTCGCCATTTTGTTCGTTTGTTCGTCAGTCAGTCAGCCAGCAGTTTGTTCGTTTGTTCGTCAGTCAGTCAGTCAGCCAGCCAGCCAGCCAGCCAGCAAGCCAGCCAGCCAGCCAGCCAGCAGCAGTTTGTTCGTGTGTTTGTCAGTCAGTCAGTCAGTCAGTCAGTCAGTCAGTCAGTCAGTCAGCCTGTTTTGTTTGTTTGTTCGTTCGTTTGTTCGCCAGCCAGCAGCCAGCCAGCCAGCCAGTTTGTTCGTTTGTCAGCCAGCCAGCCAGTTTGTTCGTTTGTCAGCCAGCCAGCCAGCCAGCCAGCCAACCAGCCAGCCAGCCAGTTTGTTCGTTTGTCAGCCAGCCAGCCAGCCAGCCAGCCAGCCAGTTTGTTCGTACGTCAGTCAGTCAGCCAGCCAGCCAGTTTGTTCGTTTGTCAGCCAGCCAGCCAGCCAGCCAGCCAGCCAGTTTGTTCGTACGTCAGTCAGTCAGCCAGCCAGCCAGCTTGTTCGTCAGTCAGTCAGCCAGCCAGCCAGCCAGCCAGTTTGTTCGTCCGTCAGTCCGGTCCAGACTCCGGTCCAATGGGGCAGATATTAAAGGGTGGAACGGTGCTGCTGTTCCTCCTGTTGTGGTCTTCAGGTAGGATGGAATTTTAATGCTTGTTGGTTTTAAATGTTTGAGTGTTTTCATCATTCTGTGTTTTTGGTCTAAATGTTTCTTTGACTTGTTCCATCTGAGCTGAGCTGTCAGGTTGTCCACAACTGCTGACAGTGTGTTTCTAATGCAGGTCGTTTTATTGTTCTGTTATGTTATGTGGTCCCTGGAGTGAGTGTGGAACTATAGCGGTCCTCTGGAGTGAGTGTGGAACTATAGCGGTCCTCTGGAGTGAGTGTGGAAATATAGCGGTCCTCTGGAGTGAGTGTGGAACTATAGCGGCCCTTGGAGTGAGTGTGGAAACTATAGCGGTCCTCTGGAGTGAGTGTGGAACTATAGCGGTCCTCTGGAGTGAGTGTGGAACTATAGCGGTCCTCTGGAAGTGAGTGTGGAACTATAGCGGTACTCTCTGGAGTGAGTGTGGAACTATAGCGGTCCTCTGGAGTGAGTGTGGAACTATAGCGGTCCTCTGGAGTGAGTGTGGAACTATAGCGGTCCTCTGGAGTGAGTGTGGAATATAGCGTCCTCTGGAGGGTGAGTGTGGAACTTTAGCGGTCCTCTGGAGTGAGTGTGGAACTATAGCGGTCCTCTGGAGTGAGTGTGGAACTATAGCGGCCCTCTGGAGTGAGTGTGGAACTTAGGGCGGTCCTCTGGAGTGAGTGTGGAACTATAGCGGTCCTCTGGAGTGAGTGTGGAACTATAGCGGGTCCTCTGGAGTGAGTGTGGAACTATAGCGGTCTCTGGAGTGAGTGTGGAACTATAGCGGTCCTTGGAGTGAGTGTGGAACTATAGCGGTCCTCTGGAGTGAGTGTGGGAACTATAGCGGTCCTCTGGAGTGAGTGTGGAACTATATAGCGGTCCTCTGGAGTGAGTGTGGAACTATAGCGGTCTCCTCTGGAGTGAGTGTGGAACTATAGCGGCGGTCTTGGAGTGAGTGTGGAACTATAGCGGTCCTGGGTGTGAGTGTGGAACTATAACGGTCCTCTGGAGTGAGTGTGGAAACTATAGCGGTCCTCTGGAAGTGAGTGTGGAACTATTAGCGGTCCTCTGGGAGTGAGTGTGGAACTATAGCGGTCCTTGGAGTGAGTGTGGAACTATAGCGGTCCTCTGGAGTGAGTGTGTGTGGAAACTATATGTAGCTTGTTTTTTTTTTCTAGAAATGCCTTGATTCTGTCAAATTCTAATGTTAGAGATGTCCGATATTTGATATCCAGATATTGTCCAACTCTTATTTTCCGATAGTGATTTCAATGGATATCAACCGATACGATATATGAAGGCTTTTGTGGTGGACAAAAAATAAATAATGGGAGCATTCAGTGATTTGTAAACCCTCCCAACAGACCAACAGCACGTGCACCAAGACCTGCCTCCACTCCATCATAATTGGAGGAATGTCCCTCCATGTATTTTTCCTCTGATTGTGTGACAATATCCATCTCTGTAAATGGTGTTTTACAGATTTTTCCAAAAACTAAAATGGTCATATTTTTATATTATTCCCAATGGCAATAATTTCCCATATTGATATTTAAAAGTCTTTATTTGCTTTTATGTATGTATGTATGTATGTATGTATGTATGTATGTATGTATGTATGTATGTATGTATGTATGTATGTATGTATGTATGTATGCATGTATGTATGTATGTATGTATGTATGTATGTATGTATGTATGTATGTATGTATGTATGTATGTATGTATGTATGCATGCATGCCTTAGAGATGTTGTGTGGACATGATAAAAAAAAAGTTCCCCCATTCTGTGTTTCCTAGAAATGGGGTTGAAAAAAAAAAAAAAAAAAAGATTAGCATGGTGAAATACATCTTGATGTCATCATCAAGTTGTGTTTCTCCATGTTAATGAGTTTGTTTTTTTTCTGAGAGTGTAGACATGGAACAAAAAGGACCCGCTAGGGTCCATTTGGTTCACATTTGTACACTCTCAGAAAAAAAAAAAAGAAAATTGGTGGAATTCCACTTTAAGAGGCGTCCCCCCACTTCTAAAAGTCCCACTACAACACTGTATATACCTGGGCATTATGGGGCCCTTTGGCTGACTCTGACCGGCCCCTGAAAGGGTTTTAAACCTGTGGTTCGGGGACCACCAGTGGTCCTTGAGAGAGTTCCAGTTAAATATGGAAAGTTGGTTAACCAGATGTAACTCTTTGAGAGCATAAAAATGAAACCAAATGGATATTCATCATGTGAATTATCCCAAGTCTACACAACTAGAGAATGTAGAAGATTAATGGTCATTTTGTTCTGTATGTTTGACTGTTTGGTTTCCCCCTGGAATTGTGGACAAAAGCAAAATAAATCTTTAGTTTAGGGGTCTGTGGGGCACAAATACTGAATAAATAGAGGTCCCTGGTGTCAAAATGGTTGGTCTTACGCTTACTTTAATCTGGCAATTAAATGAATATTACGCAGACGTTAGTCCAGCCTTTAGTCTCAGCCCTCCACAATATTTTATGTATCTCATTTGGCCCCTTGGGAAAAATAATTGCCCACCCCTGGTATATATGTATATGGACCATACATGGATCTGCCCATCCCTAGTGCTAGTCATCTCATTCAGACAATGTTTAAATGTAGGATTCTCCTTTTTTTCCCAGTGTGCTAGAATAAGGTTTCTTCCCGTATGAGAGAAGTTGCATCTGTGCTCTAGTCAGTATAGAAATGGAGTCTGATAAGTTCAGAGTCATTAAATACAGATATCTGGAATATCAGACAATGATTGAAATATCTTTGTATCTGGAGGCAGAAGGAGATCTGCATCTATTGGGTTGCATTTTTACACAACTCTTAATGTTATAAATGGAATGAGCTACTTGTTCATAACAGGTATTATGGTATGTGAACCGCTTATCCGTAGTCGGGTCACGGGGGCAACAGCTCTCTCTGTCTCTCTCTGTCTGTCTCTCTCTCTCTCTCTCTGTCACGACACACAACACACACACACACAACACACACACACACACAACACACACACAACACACACACAACACACACACCACACACACACACACACCACACACACACACACCACACACACACACACCCATAGCAACCCTTCTACAAGTTGTGTTGTGCAAACTGTTCTTTCAGACATTTTATTGATGAATAAATACTTGCATTCAATTCAAATCTTGCTATTTGGATAGTTTGGGCTTATATAGGTTGACTACAGTGTGGTCACATATAACTGGAGATAGTTAATATCTTAATACTGATAAATTATTGATGTCAGCTGTTATGACTCCAAACATGCAAACATGACCAACTTTAATCACCTCAGTCTATATATGTAGCTGAATGACTAGTATTAAAATGTTAACGTCTTTTTTATGTCCAATGTGTTTGCATTTAGTTCACACAATTAACATAACTATAACTAAATGCATTCAAAATCAAAAACGTACTATTCAGGATTCAGACACTGAATTGTACTTGGAGCTGCATTTTGTCATGAAAGGAGGTATACAAATAAAGTTTCTTTATTATTATATAGCAGGGGTTTTCAACCGGTGGTCTGGGGACCACCAGTGATCCTTGAGAGGGTTCCAGGTGGTCCCCAGGCTAAATGACAGAAAGTTGGTTACCCCTTGCAGGTCCATTTGGTTTCATTTTTAAACTCTCAAGAGTTAAAATATTCATCATCTGAATTAGCACCACTTAATTAAAAAGTCTAAACTGTTTTGTTTGCAAAATTGTGCCTGGAATAATGGAATTGTGGACAAAACCAAAATAATTCTTTACTTTTAGGTCTTTGGGGCTCAAATGGTGGTCTTTGGCTCAAATGCTGAATAAATGGTGGTCCCTGGTGTCAAAAAGGTTTAAAACCACTGTTATATAACAATAAATCAAGTTGTAGTTAAAATAGTAATAAATGTATATAGTGCTTCTGAACATGCTTTACAAAGAAAACATGAGAAAGCAAATAAAAAAAACTTCATTAGGGAAAGTGAAAACTGAGGATAAAGTAAATATTTAAATGATATAGTTAGTGGTGGATTAACCAGCAGCTTGTGTAAGACTGAGAGCATGCCGCGTGTTCGAGTCCCCCTTTGCTGCATGTCTCTCTCTCAGCACACAGAGAGAGGGAGGGGCGGTTACAGTACACCACAGCAGGAGGGTGTGTGTGTGTGTGTGTGTGTGTGTGTGTGTGTGTGTGTGTGTGTGTGTGTATATACGTCATATATGTGTGCAAACCTTTTTCTCCTCACACCTTTTTTTCCGCATGTTTTTTTTTTTTTTCGTTTACTGAATCATTTTAATCATAATTATTTATTATTTTTGCATTGAACATGATATGTCATTTGGATAGTTTGGGCTTATATAGATTGTCTACAGTGTGGTTACATATAAATGGAGATATAGTTAATATCACAATACTGATAAATTATTGATGTCAGCTATTATGATTCCAAACATGCAAACATGAACTTAACTTCATTTTCATTTCATTTAATTTATTTATTTTTATTTTATTTTGAACAGGTTAAAACTATGGGAACAAAGGAGATGAAGAAAAATGAGGAAAAAAAAAAACTATGAAAGCATCAGTCTGAAAAGGACTTTAATGTAGCTAAATGACATAGTATTATAATGTTATTGTCTTTTTTTAG
>CM076976.1:53697423-53702423 GCA_039105355.1 Benthosema pterotum | reverse complement strand
TACTATCAGTATTATAATGGGTCATAGTCTCTACTATCAGTATTATAATGGTTATAGTCTTACTATCAGTATTATAATGGGTTAAAGTCTCTACTATCAGTATTATAATGGTTATAGTCTCTACTATCAGTATTATAATGGTTATAGTCTCTACTATCAGTATTATAATGGGTTATAGTCTCTACTATCAGTATTATAATGGGTTATAGTCTCTACTATCAGTATTATAATGGGTTATAGTCTTACTATCAGTATTATAATGGGTTATAGTCTCTACTATCAGTATTATAATGGGTTATAGTCTCTACTATCAGTATTATAATGGGTTATAGTCTCTACTATCAGTATTATAATGGGTTATAGTCTCTACTATCAGTATATCACAGCAGGAGTGAACACAGTGTGTGTGTTTAACGTGTATTAAACATTATTAGATCTTACAACATGTATAAATGTATTTATTGATTGATTTATTAACAGTGTGTAGAATACCCTGCGAGACCTGGAAATATTTAGACATTTTAACCTTCTACTTTGTACTACTAGACTTTACAGAGAAATGAAGTTGAAACAGGGGCGGATCTAGCAGCCCTCTCACATATTAGGAGGGCAATATCAGTCACCAGAAAAAAGATGGGTTGTTTTCGAATAATCTGTCATGGTTAAATGGAGTTTTAAGTTATAATGGGTTTGTATAGAGAGAGAGAAGTGTCTGAATCCTGAATAGTAACTTTATTTAATTTTGAATGCATTTAGTTTAGTTATGTTAATCGTTGTGAACTAAAACTTATAAACTGTTTGGTGTATTCACATGAGACTGAGGAGAGCATCAAATGACCAAAAGATTTTTGGAAAGTGGAATATCCCTTTAACCTTTCATGTATGTCTGTCATTCATTTTATTTTTTGTATTATTATTTATTTTTTATTTTTTTCCATATAAAAAGTGTGCATGCCTTGTTGCGCTTGTAGAAACCATAGTTGTGGGTTGCGACGGTGCTTCTTGTTGTTCAAGCCGTGTTTGCATCATGTTCTGCTGGGCCTGGGGAGTCGGGACAGCGGGGAGCGGGGCGGGGGTGTGGTGCTTGTGGAACTGGGTATAGCGAGTCGAGGAGCGAGGTTACATGCCTGCATTCCGACATGGCTCCATTCCGACATGGCTCCATTCCGACATGCCTGCATTCGACATGGCTCCATTCCGACATGGCTCCATTCCGACATGGCTCCATTCGACATGTCCCTATTCCGACATGTCTCCATTCAGACCTCATTCAATGACAAAAAGATAATGGTCGCCGAATACCAGCCGACGCTTACGAGGCTGAGCTGTTGCTGGCTAGCGATTCCATCTCAACAGAGCGATAGATAAGATAGAGAGAAAGAGACGGAGTCGAGAGGGACAGAGAACGAAGAAGTTGAGGAAAGGTTGGAGAAAGAGACGGTCGGTGCGGTATACAGTTAGTAGGCCTACAGAACAGCAGTGTGTGACTAGTGTCAGTGTCTGTCTCTGTCTGCTGTGGACTGACAGATTGAGAGAGACTGTACGTGCCACGTTGCCATAAGCCCTATTTTTGCGCAAAAACGGCTCTTGCCAAGAGGATGTTCATTGAATGGAAACACTTCGAAATGCGAATAAGTTTCCATTTTCTCGCTGAAAGGTGCCGTATTATGGAGCGTATCAAAAAAACTAATGCGCAAATGAGGTATGGAAACAGCTTGCGAAAAGACTTTCTATAGACCTGCGCAGTGACGTCACCGCCCCTGTTCCAGAAATGGATTCCCCATTCATTTTTCTCATAGACTTTTCGAAAATAATTTATATAAAGACGATTACGCCGCGGACAAAGCCAACTCGAGTCGTGACGAGTCATGATGACACACACACACTTTTGGGACAATCAAATCATTTCTAAGATTTCTAAGAAAAACAAAACAAAAAGTCTTGTATCATGCCGTTTTCTACTTCTTCCTAATTATAGATTATATGACAATAATTGTGTTTGTTGTCATGATTTGTCACGACCCGAGTTGGCTTTGGCCGCGGCGCAATCGTGTTTTTATTAACCATTTTCAAAAAGTCTATGAATGAATGAATGAGGAATCCACTAGTGGAAACAGGGCTGGTGAATCCACTAGTGGAACAGCGCTGGTGACGTCACTGCGCAGGTCTATTGGAAACAACTGGACACGCATTATAGCGCATTTGAAGAGTTCTGGTCTGCCGATGAGAGCATTGTTATTTGTTAATGTAAGTTATATTTCTACAAAACCGCTCAAAATGGACGAGGGCCGTGTGCACACAGACATCCAAGCCAAGGGGACTCACGTACATGGCCAAAACGTTCAGACTCCCATCGCGTTTGTTCATGAAAGTCGCAGGGCAGCTACAGGTCCTATATTTACAGTATCTGTATCATCATGCATGATAGCTAAGACACGCAAGTGATAACAGACATAAACAGCTGTTTTACATGACCGGGCTCTGCCCTTATAGATATTATTCCGTTAATAGTTCAAACCTTTTTTTCGCTGCAGATAACATCAGGTGTAGTAGCCTAAAGTAACTTCAAAAGTAAAAATATATCTAAAATAACCATACGTATCACGTTACTGGCAAAACTGTGCCACCTATTGCTTGTTTCATGAACCTATTTTATTTTCCCCTAGACTCCCATAAGTCGCATTTCATCAGTTAATGGAAACAGCCGACAATTCGCTCTTCATTTTTTGACTTAATTAACATACTCTTCCTATTTTCGCAAAGGTTTTATGGAAACGTGGCTCTGAGAGTGAAGCGACTAGCCCCTCCCTCCCTATGCATCTACCAATCAGGAAATACTTTAAATGAGGGAGAGAATAATACCTGTTTTTTTTTTGTTTGTTTGTTTTTTTAATTTGGGATTTTTCCTTGCCATCACATTTGGGGGGGCAAGCCCCCCCCTCAGCCTATGCCTAGATCCGCCCCTGAGTTGAAATGATGCAATTATTACTTGTGTTTTTGTCCTTCTACTCCAGCTGATCCTGAACCAGAACTACAACCTGCTCCTCTCACTAGTGAGGTCACTAGTGGTGATCCTGGTGATCTACAACCTGCTCCTCTCACTAGTGAAGACACTAGTGGTGATCCTGGTGATCCACAACCTGCTCCTCTCACTAATTTATTTAGCACTTTCCTCAAATTTCTGGGGATCAAATCCACATCACCAACGGCAGCGGGAAAACATGCAAGGTCGGACCAGCACATCGGAGCACTTAGGGGCTTCAGTGTCTCTCACATGCACTCACTGTGGTAACAGGCCTTTAGGCAAATATGTATGAGTTTGAAACATTGAAGAGAAAGTCTGTGAGAACGTCGTGTCACAGACACTCAGCTGTAGATCTCCTTAACGAGCAGAGAGCAAGATCTAATTACATCACATGATGTCATCAAATGAACCAGCCAATCAGAGTGCTTCGAAGGACGGTCGTCGGCCGTTGTCCGTCCACGGCGACCGTCCACCGACAGAGATAGGTCAAAATTCATGTAACGTCACGTAAATCATCTAACCCACATATGTCAAACTCAGGGCCCGGGGGCCAAATCAGGCCTGTGAATGGATTGGCCCACGGGATGAAACTGAATTAGTATTAGAACTGGGCCCTCTGGTACTGTATATTGCACACACTGTGATAAGAAATGAATGCGACTAATTGTTTTACTTCCTCAACTCAGTCTCATTGACTCTTCTATAACTATGAAAGCAACACTTGGTGAGGATCATAGAAGAAAAAATTTTTCCCTGAAAAATAGCAGGTGTTCACGTCTCATAGCGCGCCACTCTGTGGCGCGCTATGAGACGTGAACACCTGCTATTTTTCATTGTCTCCACCGAAGGTGGGGACTATAAAACGCCCTCTGTCCGTGCACGCAGCCCGTCCGTGTCCTGAGTCTGTCACGTTATAGTTCATACACTAGTACCAGTGCACGTTCAAACCTGAGCACAGACGGTGGAGACCTGGGTACAGGTCTCTAGGAGGACCCCTGAGCTTGAGAAGCTTGAGATGACGTCATGATGAGGTCATAGGTATGAAGGTCATAGGTCATAGGTATAAAACGCCCTCTGTTCATGCACGCAGCCCGTCCGTCCCCCGAATCTGTCTGTCCCACGACTGTCTGTCCGTGCACGCAGACCGTCCGTCATGACGTCATGACGACGTCATACTTGACACACTAGTGCTAGTACACATTCAAACCTGAGCCCGGACGGTGGAGACCTGTGCCCCGTAGGGGCACAATCTTGTTAAAACTTAAAACAGTTTTTTTTAATGCAGGCAGTTTCATCTTTACAATTATCTTTGACAGGGACGTCATCGTAAACCGGTGTTGAAACACAGACCGGTATCTCCGGCCCTCGACTTGTACCAATTTTTCTACTTTGGCCCATCTGTATTTTGGTTTGACACCCTGATCTAACCAATCACAGCCAAAAAGACATTCTGATTGGCCATCATGATACACGATTATAAGAGTGCCCCTCACTTCCATGGGTGTGATTTGAGAGAGGGGGGGGGGGGGGGTATTTATAACAGTGTAACATTGATATTAAATAGTCTAGTTTTGCAGGGTTTGATTTATTTTTAAAGGAAACCATCTCAGATGTAATGTCTCATTCCTCAGAGGGGGAGCCTTCCTCATCGTAGCTGAGTGGAAGAAGCTGTGGAAGATCATCTTGGACGACTCCAGAACAACAACAACACAACAACAACAACAACACAGCTCTATCAGGTGGAAAACCATTTAGGACGTCACACAACACACACACACACACACACACCACACACACACACCACACACACACACACACACACACACACACACACACACACACACACACACACACAAACCACACACACACTGTTGATTTTAACAGCACATTTTGATTTGGGTTTTTCATTTAGTCTTAATCATATTGCAGTCATCTAATTGTTTTTGCTTGTAGGTCTGTTGTCTATAAAAATATG
>CM076976.1:53679168-53696923 GCA_039105355.1 Benthosema pterotum | reverse complement strand
GGTGGTCTTGGTACTTCTTTCAAGGGTTATAACCGACGGAACCCCCTAAGGAAAAATAATAAAAAACAACAACAAAAATATTTTTGACCACAAACTTTAAATTGTTCATTTTTGTCTCCACCAGTATTTTGGTGTCTTGTTTTACCCCCTGTCGTCCGTATGTCTGTCCGTGCAACTATTACGTCACCCATGAGGGTGAGTAACAGTTGACGTGACACCAGGAGCTGGTGGAGACCTGTGACAGAAATCTAGTTTCATTATTCTGGTGGTAGCATTCACAGACAAAAATAGCCGATCTACCAGCTTACTATCTGGCTTTGATTACCTATGATGTTTTTAGGTAATACATACCTTTGAAGAACTCCAGGGTTCTGAAGGCCTTGCCTCTGTACTGAAGGTTGAAAATGTAGAAGGCCGCCAAAGAGTGCCAGCAAATCCTGACCTGGGTGTCCATCATCCACTGGCTCTTGTCATCAAGGGCTCATTCCCTGTTGGAGACGACACGTATTGAAATAAAGATGGAGACACGTATAAGTATGTATGTCTTGCACACTTACACACTTGACACTTGCACATTTGACTCCAAGATGAATAAAATAAATTCTCAAAAAAAAAAGACTTATTGAACCGAAGACTCTCCACTATTTTTCATTTTCATCACAATTAAAAAACACTTTTAAACCTGCCTTCACGTGCCCCAATTACCAAGCTATCAAGAAAGCTAAACAGAAAATGCAGGCTTTAGGCTGGTTAGTGAACTGACCAGAGCCCTCTTATGACACACAGACTGTTGTTTTTTTCAACTGTCCCTCCTATGAGGCACAGACCGAGTAGAAAAAGATTGTGGTATTTTTTCATGAAATTAATGAGGACCACTTACGTATTTGTGGTATATATTGTGGTCCTGTCAGCTGTTTCAAATAGGTTGCCTGATTCTGATGATAAAATGAACATACTATGAACAACTGTACACATTATAGAGTATGTATAAATTTATATGTACACGAAAAACATACTGAGCAGACGAGTCCAGGGCTGGGCCGTTTAGGGGTGAAATGTTACATTAAACATAAAATAGCTTAGTGTCCAGTAGGGTTGAATGAATGCACCAACATCAACACTGTCTTGTGTTAGACCACTGAAAGGTTAAAATAAAAGCAGAACACGAATTATTAATTAAGCATGTGTATAAAATTGAATCATAATTGATCCATAGGGTACCCAAATTAGCAAAATCAGCAGTGCATCTTTACTTTCTCCGAGTTGGGCTGTAAGAAGCAGAACTACATGCAGTCAAATCCCCATCCAAGCCCTGGGAAACAATGTACACATCACTTGCTCTGTATGTTTGCAACTGTCTGACATCCAGAATGAAGACATTTTAAAAGAAGAATTGGGTTTGCACATGTGGCTCCTTGTGTGCCTCATAATTATATTAACATTGTCAGAGCAAGAATTTGTACACATATCATGATATCATCTTGCTCACCTATTGATGTTTCAGAAAAGGGGAAAAAGTTGTGTAGCTTGAGCAATGTTTTTAGCAGCTAGCATGTATAAATATAGAAAACATACTGTAGACCGTAAGGGATTTCCTTACCTTAAATCAATCTTATTTTCTTCTTACTTGTCAGACTTCTTTTTGCTTCTTCTTTTGTCCATTTGTGATGTTTGTTAGTTGACTATATTCTAATGGTTGGTTAAATAGAGTAAAGTAGAGAGAAGGCTCCTTTGCTGTCCACCAACTGACTAAATTTGAAGAGAAAACGTGGGTGTGGCCTATTTCCACATGACTTGGCAGAAAAATATTGTATTATACTGTTTAAAATACAGTCAAATACAGTAAAATAAAGGCACAAACGGTTATTTACAGGGAAAGGGATTATTTATTTAACGGTATTGTACTGTTAAATAACAGTTTCTACTGATATTTGTTAAATTACAGTATAAAGTGTGAATTTACAAGAAAGAGATGGCAATTTAACAGTATTTTACTGATTTTGTGAAAAACAGTAAGATACTGTTGAAAATCCACCGTAAATTTACAGCCATTGATTACAGTGTATGTATTTTGTGTCCATATCACTACGCCAAAAAGTAGTTCCATGTGATAGGAGGGTCAAAAATGAACGAAGGAGGTCCTAATATCTTAGAAATATATTCAGCAATACAAATCACGTTAGTTTTGTGAATTAATTTAATTTTACTGCGTGACCCCAGAAAATGACCAGAACTACTTCATATTGACCAGAACCAGAGCAGAACTCCCACCACAGAACTCTGGACATCAATTAATACAGTTTATACAGTTTAAACCACTATAATAATGGACAGGATTTCATACAACTTAAGTAAAAAAAAAAAAAATCTGGACTATCTCTTTAAAGTGCTTAGTACCAGCACAGAGAGCGAGAGAGAGTGTGTGCGTGTGCGTGTGCGTGTGTGTGTGTCAGCTCATCACCATAGCAACCCTTCCATCTCTTCCTCTGTGGTTTTTCTTACATGTGCAAACTTTTTTAACTAAGATACTATCAGCAGAGAGAGAGAGAGAGAGAGAGAGAGAGAGAGAGAGAGAGAGAGAGAGAGAGAGAGAGAGAGAAAGAGAGAGAGAGAGTAAAAATAAATAAATAAAATGAAATGAAAATTAAGTTGGTGATGTTTGCATGTTTGGAATCATAACAGCTGACATCAATAATTTATCAGTATTGTGATATTAACTATATCTCCAGTTATATGTAACCACACTGTAGACAAACTATATAAGCCCAAACTATCCAAATTACATCATGTGAATGCAAAAATAATAAATAATAATTATTAAAATGATTCAGTAAACGAAAAAACATGTGGAAAAAAGGTGTGAGGAGAAAAAGGTTTGCACACATATATGACGTATAACCAAAGAGGAAGAGATAGAAGGGTTGTTATGATGAGCTGACACACACACACACACACACACACACACACACACACACACACACACACACACACACACACACACACAACACACACACACACACACACACACAAACACACACACACACCACACACACACACACACACACACACAAACAGCAACCCTTCTACAAGTTGTGTTGTGCAAACTGAGAGAGAGATCAGTGTCTGAATCCTGAATAGTACATTTTTGATTTTGAATGCATTTAGTTATAGTTATGTTAATTGTGTGAACTAAATGCAAACACATTGGACATAAAAAAGACGTTAACATTTTAATACTAGTCATTCAGCTACATATATAGACTGAGGTGATTAAAGTTGGACATGTTTGCATGTTTGGAGTCATAACAGCTGACATCAATAATTTATCAGTATTAAGATATTAACTATCTCCAGTTATATGTGACCACACTGTAATCAACCTATATAAGCCCAAACTATCCAAATGACATCATGTAAATGCAAAAATAATAAATAAGTATTATTAAAATGATTCAGTAAACGAAAAAACATGCGGAAAAAAAGGTGTGAGGAGAACACACACACACACACACACACACACACACACACACACACACACACACACACACACACACACACACACACACACACACACACACAACACACACACACACACACACACACACACACACACACACACACACACACACACACACACACACCTCTGCTGTGGTGTACTGTAACCGCCCCTCCCTCTCTCTGTGTGCTGAGAGAGAGACATGCAGCAAAGGGGGACTCGAACACGCGGCATGCTGTCGGTCTTACACAAGCTGCTGGTTAATCCACCACTAACTATATCATTCAAATATTTACTTTATCCTCAGTTTTCGCTTTCCCTAATGATTTTTTTTTATTTTTGTTTTCTCATGTTTACTTTGTATAGCATGTTCAGAAGCACTATATACATTTATTACCATTACTATTACAATTTTAACTACAACTTTATTTATTATATAACAGTGGTTTTCAACCTTTTTGACACCAGGGACCACCATTTATTCAGCATTTGAGCCACGGACCACCATTTGAGCCCCAAAGACCTAAAAGTAAAGAATTATTTTGGTTTTGTCCACAATTCCATTATTCCAGGCACAATTTTGCAAACAAAACAGTTTAGACTTTTTAATTAAGTGGTGCTAATTCAGATGATGAATATTTTAGCTCTTGAGTGTGTAAAGATGAAACCAAATGGACCTGCAAGGTTAACCAACTTTCTGTCATTTAGCCTGGGGACCACCTGGAACCCTCTCAAGGACCACTGGTGGTCCCCGGACCACCGGTTGAAAACCCCTGCTATATAATAATAATGAAACTTTATTTGTATACCTCCTTTCATGACAAAATGCAGCTCCAAGTGCAATTCAGTGTCTGAATCCTGAATAGTAAATTTATTTGATTTTGAATGCATTTAGTTATAGTTATGTTAATTGTGTGAACTAAATGCAAACATTTTATTTATTTATTTTTCCCAAGGGGCCAAATGAGATACATAAAATATTGTGGAGGGCCGAGACTAAAGGCTGGACTAAAGTCTGCGTAATATTCATTTAATTGCAAGATTAAAGTAAGCGTAAGACCAACCATTTTGACACCAGGGACCTCTATTTATTCAGTATTTGTGCCCCACAGACCGCTAAACTAAAGATTTATTTTGCTTTTGTCCACAATTCCAGGGGGAAACCAAAACAGTCAAACATACAGAACAAAATGACCATTAATCTTCTACATTCTCTAGTTGTGTAGACTTGGGATAATTCACATGATGAATATTTTAACTCTTGAGAGAGTAAAAATTAAACCAAATGGACCTGCAAGGGTCCATTTGGTTTCATTTTTATGCTCTCAAAGAGTTACATCTGGTTAACCAACTTTCCATATTTAACTGGAACTCTCTCAAGGACCACTGGTGGTCCCCGAACCACAGGTTTAAAACCCTTTCAGGGACCGGTCAAAGTCAGCCAAAGGGCCGCATTTGGCCCCTGGGCCCCATAATGCCCAGGTATATACAGTGTTGTAGTGGGACTTTTAGAAGTGGGGGGACGCCTCTTAAAGTGGAATTCCACCCATTTTATTATTATTATTTTTTTCTGAGAGTGTACACCTGGAACCAAATAGACCCGCTAGTGTAACATCATGTAACATCAAATACCAAGCTGACATCCAGTGTAACATCATGCGTCGCTACAGTGAATCAGTGAATAAACTGTGCGGCGCGACGAAACACCAGCTGTAAATAATCGGCCCTTGATTGTGTTTTAAAAGGATTATACCAGGGGTTTTCAACCTTTTTGATACCAGGGCCCACCATTTATTCAGCATTTGAGCCACGGACCACCATTTGAGAACACTTTAGCCCCACAGACCCCAAAACTAAAGATTTATTTTGCTTTTGTCCATCTTCTAGTTGTGCAGACTTGGGGCTAATTCAGATGATGCATATTTTAACTCTTGAGAGTGTAAAAATGAAACCAAATGGACCCGCAAGGGTCCATTTGGTTTCATTTTTACACTCTCAAGAGTTACATCTGACCAACTTAGCTGGGGAGTGGTAAGTTTGTTAGGAAAGATGAGGGACCCCGTAAGAGTCAAAGACTTCGGGTCGTTTTACGGCCCAATCTCGTTAATGGTCGTATTCAGTCCTAAAAGGGGCTACCTGATGCCTTTTCACTAGCATATCAGATATCATATCATATTCACTAGCATATATATATATATATATATATATATATATATATATATATATATATATATATATATATATATATATATATATATATATATATATATATATATATATATATATATATATATATATATGTACAGTATACGGCCGGTCTGTGCGTGGGGCGTCTCAGAAAGAACACTGAGGGATGATGTTAAGTGCTGGCCATTATGCATTAGCTGAATGAATGTTTATTTGTCTCACAGAGATGAGTTACAGTTATCATGCATATTTTTTATTGATGTATTGTGGTAGGCTAATTTGCTTGTTTTGTTTCCCCAAATCCAGCCTGGAATTGTGGACAAAAGCAAGATAAATCTTTAGTTTTGGGGTCTGTGGGGCTAAAATGTCCTTAAGTGGTGGTCCGTGGCTCAAATGCTGAACAAATAGTGGTCCCTGGGATCAAAAAGGTTAGAAAACCCCTGCTTTAAACCAAGGGCGGATATAACATGTCCCATTTGGGGGGGCAAGAGAACATGTTGGAGGGGCATGAAAAAATGGTATGGGGGCGGCTTCACGCCACGGGCGATGAAGCCGCACCATTTTCGCCTACAGGACTTTTATTAGTCAAGTAAAGCATCAATAATAGTTGCTGTTGAAGTTGCAGACACGCAGCATGCATAAAGCTAAAGGTCTGACTCAGAGAGTTTTCTGTTTTCAATGATGAAATGCTGTTGGTTTAGTGGTGACACAGCTGTAGTTAGTTTGGTAGCAATAGTAGTGTTTCAAATCATTTTAATTGTAAGCACTTTAATTTGAAATATATTGGGTTGTTTTGCATGGCATCATGTTTGGAGGGGCATATTTAGGGGGGCATTGCCCCCCCCATGCCCATGCCTAGATCCGCCCCTGCTTTAAACCGAAGGAGAAAAGGATCGTCATCCTGCTGCGACGCGAGCGAGGCTGTCTGGATGAAGGGGACCGCCTTCTATTTAGACATCCCGCTATTCCGACATTGATTTGTAATTGTCTGAATAGCGGGACGTTTCTAAAAAATAAAAAGTACCGCTATTTAGACACGGGAGACGTCCCGCTATTTAGACAAGGGAGACGTCCCGCTATTCAGACAGGGGGGGGGGGGGGTGCACGGCCATTCACAACTCGGCCAAAAATGCGCTCCAACCCCGCCCCCTCCCACGGAATATACAGCACAGATAATAGATTGCAGATTGGAATATATGGACAGACCCTCCATGCTCCCCCAATTTACTTCCCAGTGTCGGTCGATCTCTCTCTCTCTCTCTCTCTCTCTCTCTCATCTCTCTCTCTCTCTCTCTCTCTCTCTCTCTCTCTCTCTCTCTCTCTCTCTCTCTCTCTCTCTCTCTCTCTCTCCCTCTCTCTCTCTCTCTCGCACTCACGCACGCACGCTCGCTGTGTGTGTGTGTGTTATAGGCTACTATATTTGTAGGCTACTACTATTTGTATGTATGTATGTATCATGTATGCTGATCACCAGCGACAGCGTCATGTCGCCAACCCGCGGCTCTCTCTTTGGCTATAGTTTCATGCGGGGCACTTCCATAAAAAAAGAAAGAAAACATTGGTGGATTGGCGCGCCGCTGTTCTACCGTCTACAGCGCAGCGAGCGCGCGCGCATGTATATGTGTTTGTCCACCCGTCCACGTATGTCGTGCATGTTGGGACAACAGAGTAGATACTTTTCTCGGTGGTTCATTTTAATAAGGCAGTTCACTTCTCACTGTTGTCTGCCTGCCTGCCTGCCTGCCTGGCTGCCTGCCTGCCTGCCTGCCTGTTTGTCTGTTCTCTGTCTGCCTGTTTGTCTGCCTGTCTACCTGCTTGCCTGTCTGTCTGCTATTATAGTTAATCAAATTTGGAAGAGCTTCCCATGATTGTTGTCTGCTGTGATTGAACAGTAATGACCTAATTCCCTAAACATACAACTTGAAACTGGCTGTTTGTGGTACGACTGCACTGGCAGTGTTTGTCTTTTGTAAAGTCACACACATAAGTAAGTGTGTGTGTGTGTGTGTGTGTTAATAATGCAAAACAAAAATCGCCCTTGGAACAATTATAAAAACACAAATTTAAGAACAATAAGAACAAGAACAATAATATAGCTGCAAGCAGTAATAAGACGGGACCAAGCAAGCAGCAATAAGCCATATGTAACCCAGGTTAAAACTCAATGTAATGGTAATGGTGGTTATAATAGCAGGCAAAAGAGAAGAATAGTTCGCACACCATTTCAGTAGCTCCCAGGCTGTAGACTTTATTTTAGGACAACGACCCGTTGTGGGTCTTCTTCAGACCTGAAGAAGACCCTTCAGACCTGAAGAAGGCTACTACTAGTAGGGCGGGGCGAAGCATAATTTTACTGAGGTTATGTTTAGGGTTAGTTACCGCATAAAGCACCGTCTAACTCTAACCCTAACCCTAACCTAATTTTAAAACTTAATACAACATTTCCACAGGGTTTAAACCACTATGAAAGATAATTAAGATTATTTATCTCAGACCTAGATAGACTCCTTCAACAAAGATGGCGAATGCAAACATTCTCTGTATTGTACTCCTACATAATGTTGTAAGAGAAAAAAACATTGAAGTCCTTTACACACAAATCTAACCCTAACCTAAACTTCACCCTAAACTTAACCTCAGTAAACATATGCCTAAACCTAACCTAACGCTTCACATATACACTTATTGTGAAGGACAGATGCACAGACAGACATTTCTGGGTGGCTTATCTTTGCAAAATATATGCAGCAAATCTAGCACTGAAACAGCCCTTCACGATCGGTTTAATAACTCCCGACCCGTTTCATCAATTGAAAAACTTTAAGTGGTTTATGATAGCAGATACATGTAGGTCCATTTCCTGAAAATGGTAAACATGATGATAAAGGGATCTTTGAGTTAAAGAGTGAAACGTGCCAAAATGTTACCCTTATGTTTCCTCATCACTACCTATATGTTGTAACTCTAGAACCGTAGTACATACAGACATGTATGTGGTATCAAAATGTCCGTAATGCCCGACTTTATATTAATATTCAATACATTTATGGGGCTTAAAATCTTCGTATTTTGAGTTATGAATGAAAAACCACATTTTTGGACGGACATCTTGGATTTTGGGGGCTGCCATCTTGGAATTTTGCAGAGCATGCAGTACCTTTGGAAATAGTGGGGTTTGAAGAGTGTGTGTACCAATTTTCACGCCTGTATCACCATTTGATTGACTTAAGAATCAATGTTACAAATGTCTTGCTCGTAAAGAACAGGGGCATGCGCACATCCAAATTCAGCTCTGGTGCTGGACTAAAAAAACATAATCAAAATAATGAAGGAAGTCCGCACACAGATAAGCTCCACAGTGTTTATTAAATTAAAACACCGAAAGTGTCACGACGTTTCGGCCATGTTTGGCCTTCATCAGGTGATGAGGATGGCAAGACAAAGACAAGACCTTATGGGTAGTCTGATGTGTCACATGACCACAGACAAGACAATAGGCAGATCACTTAATTGTCTGACACACCTCTCCTTTAAGTGATATATACACCCACCAACTTCAAACAAAACAATGCACAATAGTACAGCCTAGTGGCTAAAACCTGCTGCATGCAATGTTTAAAAGTGTTTTTAACAATTTCCCTATAGGATCACCAGTATTGGGATTTTTTTAAGGTTTTTTAGATTTTTACAATTTTTTACTAATTTTATACTTTTGGTACCAAAAGTGTGATTTTTTTTAAAAACATTTTAAGAGCCTGATGCTCCCTTAAAAAGAAGAAGTAAAGGGACTAAGGAGAGACCTAGGAGTAGCAAACCAACGGCCACTCGAATAAGCGCTGAGTGACAACACTATCTAGACCCTGAGGGTCTTACATATACCACGAGGCAAAATTCAAAAGGGGAAGAGTAGAGATAAATATAAATGTTAAGATCAACCACTATCCTTAGCTCACTGTACAGACCCAGAAGGTCTTAGGCATACCAATCGACTAATAAAAATGAATTAGAGAATAACCACCATTAGGGGCTCTGGGCCCACTGTACAGACCGCAAAGGTCTTAGATAAACCATTAAACATTATCAAAAAATAGAAAAGGTGAAGATGAATGTAATTCCTGGGAGACTACAGTACATATGTTTGGAAGCAAAAGTTTACAAGAAAGCAGACAGGTCAAAGTCTTCATTTAGTCCATTGGGTTGTAGAGTTCTGAGAGTATATATCCAGTACGTTTCTCGCTTTGTGAGAAGGCTACGGATGTCCCCGCCTCTCCTTGGCAGAAGTACCTTCTCTATTCCAATGTACCTGAGTGATGCTACCGGATGTCCCATAGTGTTAAAGTGAATGGCTACTGGGCTCTTGGGATTTTTCAGTCTAATGTTGGATCTGTGTTCACTTATCCGAGTCTTGAGAGCTCGGCTGGTTTGACCGACATATGAGAGACCACAAGGGCAGGTAAGCATGTATATCACATTGGATGTAGAGCATGTAATCGTTCCTTTAATTTTTATGGGCTTCCCAGTGTGCGGGTGGTTGAAAGTTTCACATCTAGTCGTGAAGTTGCATTGTGTGCAGGACCCACATTTAAAGTTGCCCATGGGAATTTTATTGTCCAGGAAAGTGCGGGTTACTGGTGGATTATGGTCCGATCTAACGAGTATGGATCTCAGGTTAGGTGCCCGCTTGTACACAATTTGTGGTGGTCCCTGGTACACAGATTGGAAAGCAGAGTCAGATTGAATGATGTGCCAATGTTTTTTCAAAATGTTATCAATTTCTCTGCCTAGTGGGGAGTATGTCATGAAACATTGTGGTCTCTTCATTTGTGGCCTGTTCTTGGTGCTTGTGTTTAAACACTCGGCCTGTGAGATGTGATCAACCTTGCTTTTTGCATCTTGAATCCATTCTTCCGGGTAGCCTCTCTGTGTGAACTTTGCTGACATTCGCTGGCTCTGTTCCTCGAAGGCCTCCTGTGTGCTGCAGATCCTCCGTACTCTATTAAACTGGCTGATGGGTAGACTCTTCTTCAGGGCTGTGGGGTGGTAAGAGTCACAGCGGAGAAGTGTGTTACGATCTGTAGGCTTGCGGAATAAATCGGTTGTGAGTGTATTTCCTTTTTTAACTACCTTAATGTCCAGGAAATTTGATTCATTCTCATCTGCGGTCACCGTGAAGCGAAGATGGTCGTTGCATCCATTCAGGTAGTCATGGAAACGGGTGAGATTGTCTCTTCCATCTGAAAATATTATATAGATGTCATCGATAAAGCGCTTGTAGAACTTTATGTGTTCATAGAATGGGTTGGCTGGGCTCAGTATGTGGGTATTTTCAAATCGTCCCATGTATATATTTGCTAGCTGGGGAGCCATTTTGCTGCCCATAGCGCAACCCTTTTTCTGAAGATAGAATGTATCCTTGAACAGGAAGAAATTATACTGCAGTACCAGGGATGTCAAATCGAGTATACACTCAGTCTTAGGGAGACTGCCACTGGGTCTCTGTTCAAGAAAATGTTTGATGGCCTCTAGGGCTCCCAGGTGAGGTATGTTGGTGTATAGGCTCTCTACATCGAATGTCACTAGGAGGTCATTTTTACTTACTGGTCCAACCTCCTGAAGTTTCTTGAGAAAGTCTCCTGAGTCTCTGATGTAGGACTGTAGGTTGGCCACACTGGGTTTGAGATGATGATCTACAAAGGATGATATATTTTCGGTAAGTGATCCAATGCAGGATACTATGGGGCGCCCTTTGGGGTTATTTAGTGACTTGTGGATCTTGGGTAATGTGTAAAACACTGGGGTAACAGGGTGGGTTACCTTCATGAAGTCATGTTCGTTCTTGCTTAGGTCTCCATTGTCCAAAAGCTCCTGCAGTTTAGCATGGATGGCTTGTTGAAAATCTGTGGAGGGATTTTTGGTCAGTTTCTGGTAGAAATCTGAATCCTGTAGTTGCCTCTCAATTTCCTGTTCATAATTGTTGACTGATTGGATGACTATGGCTCCCCCTTTATCTGCCGGTTTAATGACAATGCTGGTGTCCGTTTTCAGGTTTTCTAGGGCATCTCTTTCTGCCTTAGTCATGTTGTTAAATGTCCTATGTGTTTGTCTCTTATTGAGCTCAGCTTGGACATCTCTCTCCACCAAACGGCAGTATGTGTCAAGTGACGCATTCCTGCCTTTATATGGGGTAAATTTAGATTTTGGCCGGAAAGCATTTGTTGGGGGTACCATGGTGTTCTCTGTTGTATCAATTTGTGGTTCATTACAGGTCATGTTTGGCTCTGCATTTTTTGGTTTGTTAAAAAACTCTCTCAGTCTTAATGATCTGAAAAATTTATGTAGATTAATGTGAGTTTCAAAACTGTTGCAAGTAGCTGTGGGTACAAACGAGAGACCTTTGCAGAGGGCTGAGATTTCAGTGTCTGTGACTGACCTGTTAGATATGTTTATAACCGTGTCCGGCTGCGGGTCAATGGCGGGGAATGCCAACCTCTTCTTCCCCTTCCCTCTCCGGCACCGCCTCCTCGTCGACGGCCTCGGCGTCCCCCTCGGGCGCTGGCATGGCCTAAAAAACGTTGGTGGTTGTCAGTAGATTGTGTGCTGGTGTGGGAGTCGATGGAGGAATTAGAAGTCCATTCCATGTTGGATCGCATCGGTCTCCGGCCCCTTTGTTCATCCCGTAATCCTTCCGGGTCCTCCGTGGTGATACTGCGCTTGTGCTTGGATCTCCAGAAATAAACGTAATTGTTTTCATAGTCGCGTTCATTTTTCATGTATTTTTCCTTTTTTTCATTTCGATTTCTTTCTTCCACTTTTGCTTTATGTTCATTTAAGGAAGTGTACATCTCGTCCAGTTTTTGTTTGTCTGGGACCAAGCACAAGCGCAGTATCACCACGGAGGACCCGGAAGGATTACGGGATGAACAAAGGGGCCGGAGACCGATGCGATCCAACATGGAATGGACTTCTAATTCCTCCATCGACTCCCACACCAGCACACAATCTACTGACAACCACCAACGTTTTTTAGGCCATGCCAGCGCCCGAGGGGGACGCCGAGGCCGTCGACGAGGAGGCGGTGCCGGAGAGGGAAGGGGAAGAAGAGGTTGGCATTCCCCGCCATTGACCCGCAGCCGGACACGGTTATAAACATATCTAACAGGTCAGTCACAGACACTGAAATCTCAGCCCTCTGCAAAGGTCTCTCGTTTGTACCCACAGCTACTTGCAACAGTTTTGAAACTCACATTAATCTACATAAATTTTTCAGATCATTAAGACTGAGAGAGTTTTTTAACAAACCAAAAAATGCAGAGCCAAACATGACCTGTAATGAACCACAAATTGATACAACAGAGAACACCATGGTACCCCCAACAAATGCTTTCCGGCCAAAATCTAAATTTACCCCATATAAAGGCAGGAATGCGTCACTTGACACATACTGCCGTTTGGTGGAGAGAGATGTCCAAGCTGAGCTCAATAAGAGACAAACACATAGGACATTTAACAACATGACTAAGGCAGAAAGAGATGCCCTAGAAAACCTGAAAACGGACACCAGCATTGTCATTAAACCGGCAGATAAAGGGGGAGCCATAGTCATCCAATCAGTCAACAATTATGAACAGGAAATTGAGAGGCAACTACAGGATTCAGATTTCTACCAGAAACTGACCAAAAATCCCTCCACAGATTTTCAACAAGCCATCCATGCTAAACTGCAGGAGCTTTTGGACAATGGAGACCTAAGCAAGAACGAACATGACTTCATGAAGGTAACCCACCCTGTTACCCCAGTGTTTTACACATTACCCAAGATCCACAAGTCACTAAATAACCCCAAAGGGCGCCCCATAGTATCCTGCATTGGATCACTTACCGAAAATATATCATCCTTTGTAGATCATCATCTCAAACCCAGTGTGGCCAACCTACAGTCCTACATCAGAGACTCAGGAGACTTTCTCAAGAAACTTCAGGAGGTTGGACCAGTAAGTAAAAATGACCTCCTAGTGACATTCGATGTAGAGAGCCTATACACCAACATACCTCACCTGGGAGCCCTAGAGGCCATCAAACATTTTCTTGAACAGAGACCCAGTGGCAGTCTCCCTAAGACTGAGTGTATACTCGATTTGACATCCCTGGTACTGCAGTATAATTTCTTCCTGTTCAAGGATACATTCTATCTTCAGAAAAAGGGTTGCGCTATGGGCAGCAAAATGGCTCCCCAGCTAGCAAATATATACATGGGACGATTTGAAAATACCCACATACTGAGCCCAGCCAACCCATTCTATGAACACATAAAGTTCTACAAGCGCTTTATCGATGACATCTATATAATATTTTCAGATGGAAGAGACAATCTCACCCGTTTCCATGACTACCTGAATGGATGCAACGACCATCTTCGCTTCACGGTGACCGCAGATGAGAATGAATCAAATTTCCTGGACATTAAGGTAGTTAAAAAAGGAAATACACTCACAACCGATTTATTCCGCAAGCCTACAGATCGTAACACACTTCTCCGCTGTGACTCTTACCACCCCACAGCCCTGAAGAAGAGTCTACCCATCAGCCAGTTTAATAGAGTACGGAGGATCTGCAGCACACAGGAGGCCTTCGAGGAACAGAGCCAGCGAATGTCAGCAAAGTTCACACAGAGAGGCTACCCGGAAGAATGGATTCAAGATGCAAAAAGCAAGGTTGATCACATCTCACAGGCCGAGTGTTTAAACACAAGCACCAAGAACAGGCCACAAATGAAGAGACCACAATGTTTCATGACATACTCCCCACTAGGCAGAGAAATTGATAACATTTTGAAAAAACATTGGCACATCATTCAATCTGACTCTGCTTTCCAATCTGTGTACCAGGGACCACCACAAATTGTGTACAAGCGGGCACCTAACCTGAGATCCATACTCGTTAGATCGGACCATAATCCACCAGTAACCCGCACTTTCCTGGACAATAAAATTCCCATGGGCAACTTTAAATGTGGGTCCTGCACACAATGCAACTTCACGACTAGATGTGAAACTTTCAACCACCCGCACACTGGGAAGCCCATAAAAATTAAAGGAACGATTACATGCTCTACATCCAATGTGATATACATGCTTACCTGCCCTTGTGGTCTCTCATATGTCGGTCAAACCAGCCGAGCTCTCAAGACTCGGATAAGTGAACACAGATCCAACATTAGACTGAAAAATCCCAAGAGCCCAGTAGCCATTCACTTTAACACTATGGGACATCCGGTAGCATCACTCAGGTACATTGGAATAGAGAAGGTACTTCTGCCAAGGAGAGGCGGGGACATCCGTAGCCTTCTCACAAAGCGAGAAACGTACTGGATATATACTCTCAGAACTCTACAACCCAATGGACTAAATGAAGACTTTGACCTGTCTGCTTTCTTGTAAACTTTTGCTTCCAAACATATGTACTGTAGTCTCCCAGGAATTACATTCATCTTCACCTTTTCTATTTTTTGATAATGTTTAATGGTTTATCTAAGACCTTTGCGGTCTGTACAGTGGGCCCAGAGCCCCTAATGGTGGTTATTCTCTAATTCATTTTTATTAGTCGATTGGTATGCCTAAGACCTTCTGGGTCTGTACAGTGAGCTAAGGATAGTGGTTGATCTTAACATTTATATTTATCTCTACTCTTCCCCTTTTGAATTTTGCCTCGTGGTATATGTAAGACCCTCAGGGTCTAGATAGTGTTGTCACTCAGCGCTTATTCGAGTGGCCGTTGGTTTGCTACTCCTAGGTCTCTCCTTAGTCCCTTTACTTCTTTTAAGGGAGCATCAGGCTCTTAAAATGTTTTTAAAAAAAATCACACTTTTGGTACCAAAAGTATAAAATTAGTAAAAAATTGTAAAAATCTAAAAAACCTTAAAAAAATCCCAATACTGGTGATCCTATAGGGAAATTGTTAAAAACACTTTTAAACATTGCATGCAGCAGGTTTTAGCCACTAGGCTGTACTATTGTGCATTGTTTTGTTTGAAGTTGGTGGGTGTATATATCACTTAAAGGAGAGGTGTGTCAGACAATTAAGTGATCTGCCTATTGTCTTGTCTGTGGTCATGTGACACATCAGACTACCCATAAGGTCTTGTCTTTGTCTTGCCATCCTCATCACCTGATGAAGGCCAAACATGGCCGAAACGTCGTGACACTTTCGGTGTTTTAATTTAATAAACACTGTGGAGCTTATCTGTGTGCGGACTTCCTTCATTATTTTGACAAATGTCTTGCTCACCTCAATCTGCGAAAGTACCTATATGCTGTATCTCAAGAACCGTAGGAGATACAGACATGTACTTGGTACCGAATTGTCTGTAATGCCCAACTTTATATTAATGTTCAATACAATTATGGGGTGAAAAATCAATGCATTTCAAGTTATGAATGAAAAACCTTTGGTTACCCCCCAAATCTTGGATTTTGGGGGGGTATTTTCAATATCTGTGTTTAGCTCCTAGGCTAAAATTGTTTAGTATGCCCTAAAGAAGCCTCACAAAAAAATTGGCGCTTTTATCCGCAAGTGAACAATCCACCTAAAAAGCTGCGCTAAGAGACTGGACTAATAGTACATACAGACATGTACTTGAGATCAAAATGTCTGTAATGCCCGACCCCATATTAACGTTCAATACATTTCGAGTTATGACGGAAAAAACACATTTTTGGACGGACATCTTGGATTTTGGAGGCTGCCATCTTGGAATTTTGCAGGGCATGCAGTACTAGTGTATGTGTATGTGCCAATTTTCATGCCTGTATCACCATTTGATTGACTTCATTTGTAACAAGAATCAATGTTACAAATGTCTTGCTCTCCTCAATCTGTGAAAGTACCTATATGCTGTATCTCACGAACCGTAGGAGATACAGACACGTACTTGGTACGTGTCTGTACCAGGTACGTGCCAACTTTGTATTAACTTTCAATACATCTATGGGGCATAAAATCAATGCATTTCAAGTTATGAAGGAAAAAACACATTTCTGGGCAGACATCTTGGATTTTGGCTGCCGCCATCTTGGAATTCTGCGTGGCCCGAGGTTGATTATTGTTTAGGGTCATATGAAGATCATCTGTGCCAAATGTCAGGCTTCTATCACCAAATGAACTATCATGCATTAAAAACACCATTTTTCTGCCTAGCTACTAACCATAACCTTAGTAAAACTTCCTTCGCCCCGCCCTACTAGTAGTAGCTGGCAGATAAAACAAACGCTCCTTCCCAACCCCGCTGCTTTATTTCGGGTGGCAACAAAAAAATCGCAGGAGAGGAGGGGGTCGGTCTGTTGGTCAACATGCTAATACCACTGCCAATGCCCAATGCTAACATGCTAACATTTCATGCTAACATGCTAATGCTAACATGTTAACATGCTAATGCTAGCAGGCTATCATGCTGCTGCTAGCTAACATGCTAATGGTAGCATGATAAGACGCTAACATGTGAATGATAGCATGATAATGTTAAAATGGTAACATGCTAATATATTACTGTTAGCATTAGCATTGGTACATGCTAACATGCTAATTGGTACATTGGTACATGCTAACATGCTAATGCTAACATGCTAACAATAGCATGATAATGCTAATATGCTAATGATAGCATGCTAATGTTAACATGCTAATGCTAGTATTAGTATTGGTACATACTAACATGCTAATGCTAACATGCTAATGCTAGCATTACCATTGATACATGCTAATGCTAACATGTTAATGATAGCATGATTATGTTAAGAAGCTAACACGCTACATACATGCTAACATGCTAATGCTAACATGCTAATGCTGACATGCTAAAGATACTAACACGCTGGATACATTAGCATGTTAGCATTAGCATGTTAGCATGTTAACATTAGCATGTTAGCATTAGCATGTTAGCATGTTAGCATTAGCATGTTAGCATTAGCATGTTCGTATTAGAATGTTAGCATTAGCATGTTAGTATGTTAGCATTAGCATGTTGCTAGCATTAGCATTGGTACATGCTAACATGCTAACGCTAGCATTAGCATT
>CM076976.1:53599168-53674168 GCA_039105355.1 Benthosema pterotum | reverse complement strand
TTGAAAACAATTGTGAAAAAGTTGAGTCAAAAAGTCAAAGAGACAAAGATACTATTATTATTCCAATAAATTGGATTCAGTTCAAAAAGAGGTCACTAAACAGATTATGTTGTACATCTCTATTTTTTTTTTCCAAAGGTGGGAGTTGAGAACTTGGAAAGTAATAACGTAATATGTAATGTATTACTCTTCGATTCCAATAATAAGTAAAGTAATGATATTACTTTGTCTAAGGGGTAACGAGTAAAGTAAAGAAGTTACTTTCCTAAGTAATATTGACCAACACTGTTAAGGACATACAAAGTTGAGTGGGTGCGGCATTGCTGCTCCCGAGTTTAAAGGTGTTCTAAGGGACAAAGCCGGCAGCTTTGTCTCCCTTGTATAGTCTTAACCTTTCATTGTCTGACATGTCCACAGTGTGTACACACGTCGAAAAAAAAAAAAAAAAAAAAAAAAAGGGGGCGGTGATAAATAGAAATAATGCTCAAAACAGCAATACAGCAAAACTCATTTTGTCTGGTAGGTGCACGTACATATTGTGTACATCTATAGATTAATAATCAAGGAAGGTAATGACCCACCATCCAAAAATGAGACTGTCACCCTTCGTGGTGGTATTGGGCAGAATTTTTCCAACTCTATGGTTTTGTCAATTTCCGCCAAAAAAGTCAAGGTCCATGTCTGACAGGGGACATGGACGCAAATGTCTGATTACACTAAAGTTCTGATTTATATTAATAATTAAACCATGTATAAAGTGATGTTTTTGTGTTCTCCATTTTCCCTCTAGTAAGGTACCCACCAATTCCTTCAGCGAGAGACCATTACAGTAACCAGAACATCTGTATTAACTGAATAAGAGCTCCATGCCACCCGCCTAAAGAGGCACTGGGAAGTATAATACCATGACCTTTGAGCTCACATAATTTCTTATAAAAGTGGTGCACCGTAACTGGGCCTTCAAGGCCACGGCGAGATAGTAAGTTTTCTATATAGTGTCTGATCGAGGGGCGCCCCGACTAAAGAGCTGATATAATGCAAATCTCGGTTTGCAGTATAACAGGTCGCATCTGCTTTTAATCATGTTCATTTGCTGTTCATATTCCTATTGTGAAAGGGATGCACTCGGTCCCATTTTGTAATCAATAAATATGTCTAGGTCCCACAGAAGTGACTTCTACAGCCTTTGATTGGACTCTAAAGGTGGTTGAACTTAAACTGGGTGCCTCAGTGGTGACCCCGACATGTCTGAGAGGCTGTATGGTCTTTTTGACCGTTTCATAACAGTTTTTCCATGGTCTTGGGGTGGTAGACAGGGCCCTACAATATGCATTGTTATGCAGATCTACCACGCTATGACTGCGGGACAACTGTTTTCTTTTGAAAACGTCTAGGTCTATAACTAACAACTCATGAGATATGAAATGAACAGCATCTGAAAAGAAAAATGACAGTACTATTCCTTGCTATTGCGTTCACTTCACCCTCCCGACCCTCGCGGTGTTATTTCTAGACAGTACTGGTGATGTTTTGTTGTGGGTACGGAGGCTAATGTTATATTGACCAGTGCGGCTAGCGCTTGTTTGCTTGGCAGGCTTTGCTGTGCTAGTTTTTGTTATTCATTATGCATTCTCATCCTTAGATGTGTGCGGGTGTGCACGGATGCATGCGTTTGTGAGGGTGCATGTGAGTGCGCTAAGCAGTGCACATTTATGGGTGTTTATGTGTGTGACGTGAGTGTGTGTGTGTTAACTCATTCTCAGGCAGCAAGAGGGCCATGCAACACAGAAAGAGGGCTGACAAAATTGTTCTCCATCTGGTCGATGCACCTTACCCTAAACTCGGGTGTAAAACTAACATTTCCTCCCCAGGTCAGCCCACCATCAATTCACAAGTCATAAGCGCATAGATGCCTGTCAGAGCCTGACAGGCAGGCATACGTGCAGTTTGGGTTTGCACTCTGTCACCCCTCAGGTCTATTTCTCAATAAGTAAAACCGCAATGCTGTTCTGTGAAATAACATGTTTTTAAAAAAAATGTAGCAAGGTCAATTTGGGTCCAGTTGGTTCTGGTATTTTTCCATACATGTATGATGAAGATATACTTTGTGCAAGGCGTACGATGTTTCCTGTAGAGTTTAAGTTTCCTGTTCTTATCACATTGACAGACTGCACATGAACCTTGCATGTGTAGGATGATTGTATCTCACATTTTTATGTTTCCAGAAAATTCGCCATCATGTTTTCGATTAATCTAAGGCTCTAAGAGGGCACACAAAGTGATAACAATGGAGAACAAACATACATATAGGCCTACCTAAATTATTTTATTAATGTATTGCTTGCAGTAGAGTCTAACACACTATTGTTCTTGCATTGATATCATGTTTTATTAAGTGTTGCTGGATTTATGGGATGATGTTTGTTTGCATTAACAATTTTCAGTATACTCTGTTGCAGGTTATACACCCCTTGCAGTTTGTTTCTATGTAGTTCTGAGATTATTATGCACTACACTACAGGTTGGCATACTTTCCCCTGGGGAAGTATGCTGGGGACGACTAGCTTTTACCTTTTATGTCGTACAGACATTAATAATAATACTAATGATAATAACAATAACTACAATGAATGTAATTTTCCAATTGCAAAGTGAGGTTGCCTAGATGATGTATTAGTAAATATTATTGAATCACATTTTATTCCATTTTGCTTACATCATTCATGATGTAAATCATTCATCAAATTTAGGTATCTAAATTCTTGTACACACATTCTCAGCCAATACATATAGTATCCCTCAATGACCTACCAATTTTGAAACATGCTTTAGTTATGCCATCTAAAAGGTTGTTTTTCATTGGTTGAATGATGCAAAATAAATATTAGTGGTTTCTCTAAATAAACAAAGATAACAATAGTGGGGTCTCACGGAAACCCCACTAATAACAATAGCAAAACGTAAATAAAAGGCATTTACATTTATATATTTAGCTCTTAATTTCCATTTAGCTACTCATATTTCTTCACCTGGTGCCATTTATAATTATCACGTGGCACAATTTAGAAAACATGTTAAACTTATTATGAATTATAGGATTCTGTGAGGTAGACAAGTTTGTTGTTATACTAACGTTCAAGATGCACAGGGGCTCTTTGGATACAGGGGCCCTATGTGTAACCATATGCTATATTTTCTTTACTTTACACTGCCTTTTTTTTATAGGATTTGCAAGTCTGCTATCTTTTATGCATGATGTATTCTGCCTCATGTGAAGATGATTCCCTACCACTGTAAAAACGTGGTAATTTTTCTGTGGTTCAACCATGTATACCTTTGTTACTTTCTTTTTAAATTTTCATAGTTTTCATAATTTTAGCTTTAGAAAGATTGACCAAATGTGTTCACAGGTGTTAGCATCTTCTCTTCCCTTTGTAGTTTAACTGATCAGTCATCTATGCTTAATTGTCGCCTTTCGGAGTGAAAGGCGAAAGAGGGCAAGCTGATGTAGATTTCATCAGTGCATAGATGCCTGTGAGGCCCTGACAAGATGGGCCTACGTGTTATTTGGTTTGCACTCTATTTGACTGCAGTCTAATTCGTACAACGTAAAACCTCAATGTTATTGCTTTAGTAACATGTCCCAATATTATTGAAAGGTTGCAAGCTAGGTCAACTATAGTTCATGTCTTGTTTCCCCTATGTATGCATTCTGAAGATGTGCATTATGCAAGCGTACTATCCTTTGATGCAGATTGAAGCAGGAAACTTGAACCAGACATACACTTCGTGGTTGCGAGGAACTGGAAAGCGGAAGACCCGACGATTACGATCTTCTTCCTCTATCTACTATGAAGATAGGACAGTTCACGAACTCGCATCATTGCAATATTACTGACTTGCAAGACTGTAATATTCTCGGAACTTGAGTTGTGTTGCCACTTGTGACATCGTGACCACAAGCTTGGCCACGCACGGCGTGGCCATCGGGAGCACCGGGACTTTTCCCGGTGGCCCGCGCCAATTAGTGGCCCGGACGGGGTTCAAATTTTTTTTTTTTTTTTTTTTTTTGAAACCTCCAGTGCAGGCCAGAGCGACAGGCCCAGGCCAGCCAAGGCCAGGCAAACTAGTGTTTCTCCTTCCAAAAATAAAAGGTGTCCTAGTACTACAGAGTTTAGTTGAGCAGTGTAAGTGACTGATTGTAACCTGATATCTTGCACCTGCATGATGCGCCGGACCGGAGAGAGCGAGTCAGTGAGAGGCAGCGCTACGCTGCTACGCAGCTCCCAGCTGGTCTGGGATCAGTGGGGGACACCCCCCTGCCTGTCGCTTAGAGCATTGACAGAGATAGTTACGCAAACTCGGTTCACTTCATGGGGCCAGTCCAATGGAGGCTGTTCTATATAGACTTCTATTGAAAAGGGGGACAAGGTCGTCATTCAGGCTGCATGATCAGCACGCGAGCGCTCAGTTTCTGACCCCTCAATGTCAGTTCTATTAGATGGCTCTGCCTCTGCTGCAGAAGCATGCCTGTCGCGTGTCGAGTGAGGAGGAGGAGGAGGAGGAGGAGAGCGAGAGGCAATTGATCAGATTGACGACTAGAAAAAAAAAAGTAAACAACGGATAATGGATAAGAAAAAGAGGAAAGGTGGGGCTGAACGAGAGAGGGACAAGAGGAGAAAGGCCCTTGAAGAAGAAGGAGCAAAATGCTATAAAATAACAGAAATGTTTGGCAGCCTCCCTCCTCTCCCCAAAGCCAGCCGTCGTCTTCTGACAGTAAGTAGTAGTAGGCCTAGTAATCACAACACACTGCTGCGAAGTGAGAGCTGAGAGGATAACAGACTATATTAAAACCAATGGAAAATATTGTTTTTTCGGGGACATATGTGCTCATTTCAGATTTGATAAATGGGCTGCCTATAGTAGGCCTACGAAAATGTATTGCATCTTAATGCATGTTTTGTATGTTCTTGTGTGTGTGGTGGCCAGTGTTGCCAACTGCCAAAATCCAAAATGCACTAGTGGCACTTCAGAATGTATTAGAATGCGCTAGATGCTGGCCTGGAAGGTGTGTAGACTTGGGATAATTCACATGAGGAATATTTTTAATTCTTGAGTGTAAAAATGAAACCAAATGGACCCGCAAGGGTCCATTTGGTTTCATTTTGTATGCTTTTGGTGGTGTGCACCCAGGCAAGAGGTCCAATTTAACCAAAGAACTTCCACTTGTTTTTTTTTTTTGCTTCTAAGGGAAACCTCAACCTGACTCTGATATGCAGTACCTAGACATAGACCTGCCTTTAGGCAGGTATATATGTTGTAGTCAGATGCCACTGTGAGCAACTGATCAGTCTGTTATTTTTATTATTATCATCACTATTGCTATTTTCTTGTTATTATATTATTATTATTACTGTTATTGTTGCACACCATCTGCTTGTCTGTGTATTTTTGGTGGTGTGCACCCAGACAAGGAGGTCCAATTTAACCAAAGCACTTTCACTTTTGCTTGACTCTGCATGACTCTGATATGCAATACCTTTTTTAGTGCCTTTAGGCAGGTCTAGGCAGGTGTCCAGGGCTGCTTTGGTCTAATGTTGTCCAATGTAGAAGCTTATTTTGTGCCTCTTATAAAGGATAACTAATATTTATCTAGAATCGCAGGTCCATTTGAAAATAAACCTTTAAAGGCACAGTAGCCTTTAAAGGTTTTTCCACTTTTGCGAGGCGAGCACGCGCGCGGGGTTGGGGGTTGTGGCCTGGCAAAAGGCAAAGTCCAGATGGCCTGGCCAAGCCCACTCCGCCCCTGAGCTTGGCTAAGCCCTTCTGTAATGTATATATACCCCTGTCTTTGTGAATAAACTTTGGAAGAGATTGTGAACTCACACCGTTGTCAGTTCATTATTTGTTCACGAAGTGCACTTCTATCTCTGTACTCAGTGAGGCAGTCAAGTTTCCTTTACGGGTAACTTCTTACTTACACACACACACTTTAGGGGTACCTGACCAGACCAGACAGCAGCAGACGACTCTGTGAATATCCAACACCAGGGAAGAAAAAAGTGAAAGTACTATCATCACATCTGCCCTCCACGTCCGCGTCCCCCTCCCCTCCCCCCCCCATCATCGCTGCTCATTGGCGACTCCCTAATTAAAAAAATCAAAATGAAAAACACAATACTCCGATGTTTTCCAGGCGCAACAACAGCTGTTCTCCTGGCTAAAATGCCTGATCTACTGGCCTCTCTCCCCTCATCAGTCACCAAAATAATTATCCACGTAGGCGCCAATGATCGTTCCTCAGAGCTAACACGAGTCAATTTCTCCCTTCTTTTCGATCTCCTATGCAGTAGCGGTAGGTCCGTATATATTTCGGGTCCACTGCCGACGCTTGCCTTCCGCGGCGGCGACGTGCATTACAGTCGGCTGCTGTCACTGCATCACTGGCTCCGCTTTGCATGTCATTTCCACAACATCCACTTTATCCCAAACTTCCATCTATTTTGGCAACGTCCATCGCTCTACTCCACCGACGGCCTTCATCTTAATAAACTGGGATGTGATAGCCTTGCCCAAAATCTCCGTGCCTCTGTTGCTCCACAATCGCTGCCAAAAATGTTTAATTCCACGCCACCCGATAATAATCATTGACTGCTATTTTCTACAGCTGGATCCGACCATGCTGTTTCCACCTCCGACGAGCCACAATCCCACTCACCCTACCCATCCAACCACAAATACAGCCCTCACAGTCACCACACAGCGCCCCCGGAGGGCGGGAGGGCTCGTTTCTTCTTTTGTTCCTCTGTCCATCCCCACTATTATTAGACGCAGAACAAAATACATCAACACGAACAATCTCAATCCAAATAATCTCCATCCAGTGACAATTACCCCATATAACCTTGCTTCTCCCCTTACATCACAATCTGTCTATAAAAATGCAACTGGAGCGACCCCCCCCTCCCCTCTGCACCTAACATCCACCGACCTAACTACAGACTATTACTCACTATCTAACATTAATACCATCACAAATACCAGGGGCATCCACATTTTCCACCTTAATATCAATAGCTTATATCCCAAACTGGAGGAAATCCGAGAGATTTTCCGCAAGAGCAGAGCAAATATACTCTGTTTCAGCGAAACGAAACTCGATGATTCAATTAGTGACCCCGAGATCGAAATTGATGGTTACACCATTGTCAGAAAAGATAGAAACAGACATGGAGGAGGAGTTTGTATGTACATTATGAACGATACCAATTTCATTAATCGTACTGACCTTCAACATGATGGGATCGAAACAATCTGGATTGAATTAATTCTGAAAAATGCCAAACCTATATTAGTGGGCACCATTTATAGACCTCCTGACCAGCAAGATTTTTATGATCTGCTGGAGGAAAGCCTTATGGGTGAAGTGGGCACCGAAAAAAATCACAATTGGTGATTTCAACTCCGACACAGAGCCACAAGGCAAAGCGTCTCCGGCTTTTAAATCTCTGTGTAGATTTTGCAACCTGTTTAATGTCACACAACTAATCACCAAACCCACAAGAGTCAACAACCTCACCCAATCCACTATAGATCTCATACTTACCTCAGACGAATCAAGAATCACCAACAAAGGCGTTATTATCTGCGGACTAAGCGACCACTATATGATTTTCTGTACCCGTAAAAAAAATAAACATAAATATGACCACCATAAAACCACCACGTCCAGAAACTTTAAAAATTACTCCAGTGAAATCTTTAACCAAGAACTATCTAACCTGGACTGGTCCAATGTGCTCACAAGCTCAAACGTTGATGAAGCTTGGTCCTGCTTTCAAACCAATTTCTCCTCAGTTATTGACTCCATGGCCCCCCTGCAAGCCACTAGAGTTAAATCATGCTCTGAGCCATGGATGAGCGCTGACATCCTCACCGCAATGAAAAATAGAGACAAAAAATGTGCCGAGCTACTAAAATACAAGACCACAGAATCAAACCGCAATGACATAAATTTCCAGTCTCAACTGGAAATTTTAAAATCTCAACGTAATAAACTAAGGAACATTGTAACCGCCAAGATCAAATTTGCCAAAAAAAACTTCATCAGTGAAAAAACAGAGGAAAACAAAAACAATCCCCGGGAACTATGGAAACTCCTCAACAACCAACTAGGTTACGGACAGAAACTGAAAACTAAGGATTCAAATATTAACATCAAAGTAGATGAAAAACTCATAACAGACAAACAGGACGTAGCCAACCACCTTAACATCTTCTTCACCAACATTGCAACATCACTGGTTAACAACCTGCCCCCCCACTTTGGATGCTTTGATTCCGAGCACATCAAAACGTACTACCAAAACAAAGGGGTCTGTATTGACGATTTTAAACTGAAAACTGTAACCAATGAGGTGGTTAGCAAAAAACTGAATGCCCTCCAACTCCACAAGGCCACCGGTTATGATAACATTTCCCCCAAACTTCTCATAGATTCCGCCAACACCATAGTCCCATTTATCACGCATATTATAAACCTATCCATCACACAGGGCCAAGTCCCTCATGATTTCAAATTAGCCAAAATAATCCCCCTTCACAAGAAAGGAAGCAGACTGGACCCCGCTAACTACCGCCCCATCTCCATCCTAAATTCCATCTCAAAAGTGGTGGAAAAAATAGTAGATGAACAGATCGATAAATACCTCTCTTCAAAGAAATTACTGTACAAATACCAATCTGGATTTAGAACATCTCACTCCACTGACTCATGTCTACTCTACCTAAGTGACCACATCAAACATGACGTGGACGCCGGAAAGTACTGCGGCATGGTCATGTTAGACCTTCAAAAGGCTTTTGACACAGTAAACCATACCATCCTGATCAACAAGCTAAAAGCAATTGGTTTCGACAGCACCTCAGCGGACTGGATGCAATCATACCTGGAAGGTAGAGAACAGTCAGTAGAGATAAACGGAACACTGTCCCCCTTCCTCCCGGTGAATTGTGGCGTCCCACAGGGAAGCATACTCGGGCCTTTACTCTTTCTAATTTACGTCAACGACATGGCATCAGCCTGTGACTGCGACCTGTTCCTCTTTGCAGATGACTCGGCACTGCTGGTCTCTGACAAGTCTAAACTGCAGGTGGAAAGGGCCCTTAGCACTGAACTCAGTAGAATCTGCACGTGGCTCGCAGACAATAAACTATCTATTCACTTGGGCAAAACAGAGTCCATCCTATTTGGGTCAAATAATAACCTTAGTAAGGCTGGGAATTTCTCGGTCAGAGTAGGCGACAAAACTATAACTCGAAAAAACGAAATCAAATATCTAGGGTCCATCCTAGAAGAAAAGCTATCTGGTGATAAAATGGCCTCTAACGTAATCAAAAAGGTGAACCAAAGAACTAGATTTCTATACAGGATCTCTCCACTCGTCAACAAAAACACCCTGAAGACCCTAACGGGAGCCCTCGTACAGGGCTTCTTCGACTATGCATGTACCTCCTGGTACTACAGTACCTCAAAAGCAATAAAATTAAGGTTACAGACCTCCCAAAACAAACTGGTCAGGCTCTTACTTCACCTCAATCCTCGCACCCACCTCACCCCTTCTCACTTTGATAGCCTGGGTTGGCTGAGAGTGGAAGACAGAGTGCAGGATCTTGCTCTGTGCCAAGTTCACAAGATTCGATACTCTATAAATATACCCACCTACCTTTCTAACTATTTTCTATGTGTAAATGAAGCTCATTCCCACAACACTAGAGGGAGTGCAACCAACTATGTCCTACCTAAATATGGCACTAATAAGGGCCTTAATTCCTTTCGCGCTCATGCAACCAAGATGTGGAACGCCCTCCCAGTAACCTTAAAAACATGTGAATCTCTTGCCTCTTTCAAGGCCTCTCTTAAATGCCACTTACATTTGACTGCAACTCAAAACTGGCCTCAATAACCTTCTTATCGTTATTGTCTCTTTGCTTTTTGCATTCCCGATGCGGCATGAACTTTTTCTTCCGATACACCATGTACTGTACATTGTTTATTTGCACTCCTGAAGCAACATTTATTTATCCATGACTAAATGCTGTGTTTTGATTTCCTTTTGTCTTTTTGTTTACTATTATTGTATTGACTGTACAGGACCCAAATGGAAATAAGGCCGCAAGGTCTTTTTTTGGTGATCCTATTAGATCAATACTTACCCAACTGTACTATGTACTGTTTTGCTATTTATTGTCTAATAAAATATTCAATCAATCAATCAAAGCACACACGTGTGTGTGTGGTCAGAACTTTTCACACATATGCTAAAATAAGTTCTTATCGTCGCTCTGATCTACCGTGGAAACTCCAACCCAACTAGCAGTAAACACTGCGTCACATACAGAAAAAAACTGACAACCGTCAAAGATATGTTTTTAAATGTATGATTGTACCTCTATGTACTAACAGTTTGCATAAATGTCCACTCTTGCAGCATGCACGTGCACGTGCATGCGTGCATGTGGAATCAGCCATAGCAGCCCAACCTCATCCTCTACAACACACATGTCAAACTCACAGTCAAGGGGGCAAATCAGGACCTTGAATGAATTACCTTTCATGGTAGAGAGAGAGAAAGAGAGACCCTTGCGGGTCCATTTGGTTTCATTTTTACACTGTGACGAGTCGTCACTTATATCTGCAAGAATATTATGTTGATGCATGCAAGTTTCCTGTACATATTCATCTGTTCATCAGTTTGTGTGTGTGTGTGTGTGTGTGTGTGTGTGTGTGTGTGTGTGTGTGTGTGTGTGTGTGTGTGTGTGTGTGTGTGTGTGTGTGTGTGTGTGTGTGTGCGCACGCACGTGCACGCACAAGTGGGTGTGTGGTTAAAAACTTTCACAGGTACAGGCTCTTACAAGAAGTTGTTATCGTCGCTCTTATCTACCGTGGAAACTCCAACCCAACTAGCAGTAAACACTGCGTCACATACGGAAAAAAAACTGACAACCGTCAAAGCTATGTTTTTAAATGTATGATTGTACCTCTATGCAGGCGCGTAAAGTTTGTGTAGTTTGTGTGTGAGGATTTCAGTAGGATTTCACAGGGACTTTGGTCCCGACTTAATTTGCTGGCCCAGACTAGGCTTGGGCCAGGAATTCAGGGTAGGGGGAAAATCGCCCTTGCATGGTAACTGCAGCCTACGTGCAGCCTACGTGAGGACGGACGCAAGATGACGCCTCTGCCTCTATGTATAAACATTCTGCATAAATGTCCACTCTTGCAGCGTGCATGTGCATGTGGAATCAGCCATAGCAGCCCAACCTCTTCCTCTACAACAGGGGTTTTCAACCTTTTTGCCACCACGGACCACCATTTTATGACATTTCAGCCCCAAAGACCTCAAACTAAAGAATTATTTTGGTTTTGTCCACAATTCCATTATTCCAGGCACAATTTTGCAAACAAAACAGTTTAGACTTCTTAATTAAGTGGTGCTAATTCAGATGATGAATATTTTAACTCTTGAGTGTAAAAATGAAACCAAATAGACCCTTGCGGGTCCATTTGGTTTCATTTTTACACTCTCAAGAGTTACATCTGGTACAACCCCAGTTCCGTTGAAGTTGGGACGTTGTGTAAAATGTAAATAAAAACAGAATGCATTGATTTGCAAATCGTTTTCAACCTCTATTCAGTTGAATACACCACAAAGACAATATATTTAATGTTCAAACTGATAAATTTTATTGTTTTTTGAAATTATACAATCTTTTGTAAATTGATCCCTGCAACATGTACCAAAAAAGTTGGGACGAGGGCAACAAAAGACTGGGAAAGGTCATGAATGCACAAATAACGCCTGTTTGGAACATTCACAGGTAAACAGGTTAATCTTAAACAGTTTAATATCGTGATTGGGTATAACAGGACCATCCCAGTCGTTCACAATCAAAGATGGGGCGAGGTTCACCACTTTGTGAACAATTCTGTGAGAAAATCATCCAAAAGTTTAAAAACAATGTTTCTCAACATTCAATTGCAAGGAATTTGGTGATTTCATCATCTACAGTCCATAATATAATCAAAACGTTCAAAGAATCTGAAGAACTTGCTATACTAAAGCGACAAGGCCGAAAACCAACACCGAACACTTGTGACCTTTGATCCCTCAGGTGGCTCTGCATTAAAAACTGACATCATTGTGTAAGGGATATTACTGTGTGGACTCAGGAACACTCAGAAAACCATTGTCAGTTTACATAATTTGTCGCTACACCTGCAATTGCAAGTTGAAACTCTATCATGCAAAGCAAAGCCATACATCAGAAAGGTTGGTTTGAAAAAACAACCAGAAAAACAACCAGAAATGCCTTCTCTGGGTACAATATCATTTGAAATGGTTAGACACAAAGTGGAAAAGTGTGCTGTGGTCTGATCAGTCCACATTTCTAATGATAGTGGACCCAGAGAAGGCATTTCTGGTTGTTTTTCTGGTTGTTTTTCAAACCAACCTTTCTGATGTATGGCTTTGCTTTGCATGGTAGAGTTTTAACTTGCACTCGCAGGTGTAGCGACAAATTATGAAAACTGACAATGGTTTTCTGAGTGTTCCTGAGTCCTCACAGTAATATCCTTTACACAATGACGTCAGTTTTTAATGCAGAGCCACCTGAGGGATCAAAGGTCACAAGTATTCTGTGTTGGTTTTCAGCCTTGTCGCTTTAGTATAGCAAGTTCTTCAGATTCTTTGAAAGTTTTGATTATATTATGGACTGTAGATGATGAAATCACCAAATTCCTTGCAATTGAATGTTGAGAAACATTGTTTTTAAACCGTTGGATGATTTTCTCACAGAATTGTTCACAAAGTGGTGAACCTCGCCCATCTTTGATTGTGAACGACTGAGATGGTCCTGTTATACCCAATCACGATATTAAACTGTTTAAGATTAACCTGTTTACCTGTTGAATGTTCCAAACAGGCGTTATTTGTGCATTCATGACCTTTCCCAGTCTTTTGTTGCCCTCGTCCCAACTTTTTTGGTACGTGTTGCAGGGATCAATTTACAAAAGATTGTATAATTTCAAAAAACAATAAAGTTTATCAGTTTGAACATTCAATATATTGTCTTTGTGGTGTATTCAACTGAATAGAGGTTGAAAACGATTTGCAAATCAATGCATTCTGTTTTTATTTACATTTTACACAACGTCCCAACTTCAACGGAATTGGGGTTGTAGATAAGCTTTTACCCTGGGGACCACCTGGAACCCTCTCAAGGACCACCGGTGGTCCCCAGACCACCTGTTAAAAACCCCTGCTCTAAAACATGTCTGCACTGCTGTAAGTAAAAAAATGAATTAATCATGTCAAATTGGGTTTTGCTAGTTGAATAACTATATCCAGTCTGGAGTTGTGGACAAAAGCAAAAGGAATCTTTATGTTTGGGTTCTGTGGGGCTAAAATCTCCTCAAATGGTGGTCCGTGGCTCAAATGCTGAATAAATAGTGGGCCCTGGTACCAAAAAGGGTGAAAAGCACTGAGACAGAGCATACCGATGGGAAGGGATTCTGCTGCCCCCTGCTGTCTGCTAACTGTAACATCATGCTCTGCAGTGCTTTGGGTTTAAAACAGTGTTGACGTTGCAGTGCAGGGGTTTTCAACAGGTGGTCCGGGGACCACCAGTGGTCCCTGAGAAGGTTCCAGGTGGTCCCCAGGCTAAATGATGGAAAGTTGGTTAACCAGATGTAACTCTTGAGAATGTAAAAATGAAACCAAATGGACCATTCCGGGTCCATTTGGTTTCCTCCTAATACGTGAGAGGGCTGTGGAATTTCATTTACAGTTTTTATTTATTTTTAAAATATTGTTTTATTCATTTGGGTGGGCATGCCCAAATATGGAGGCGGCTACATTTTCCAAAACAATATTTTAAAAATAAATGAAAACTGTAGATGCAATTCCACGGCCCTCCCACGTATTAGGAGCACAATATCAGTCACCAGAACAAAGATGTGTTGTTTTCGAATAATCTGGCATGATTAAAATGTAGTTTTAAGTTATAATGGGTTTGTATAGGAAGGACGTTCCGGCAGATTAATGAACATATAACATGAACATATCTAAATACTGAAAGGAGTAACTTATAAACTGTCTGGTTTGTTCACATGAGGCTGAGTAGACCATAAAATGACCAAAAGTTTTTTTGAAAGTGGAGTACCCCTTTAATTTGCCTGTTTTGTTTCCCAAATCCAGCCTGGAATTGTGGACAGCTAGAAAGCAAAGAAAGACACAGAGGCAGAGTGCAATGACTGCCTTCAAATCCGACAAATATATCTTGTGTTGTGTTATAGCGCACTAAGACACACACTTGCCCGATCGGGCAACCAGGTAACAGTATTCACTTGCCCTACCATTTGTCTTTACTTGCCCCGGGCAAGCGGGCAAGTGTTAGTGTCAAGCCCTGCTCAAAGGCATACCAATGTAATATACACTAGGGGTGGGCAAAATAATCAATATGCCAACATATCGCAATGCTTAAAAGGGATATTCCACTTAAAAAAAAAAAAAAAAAAAAAAAAACTTCTGGCCACTGTATGGTCTACTCAGTCTCATGTGAACACACCAGACAGTTTATAAGTTACTCCTTTCAGTATTTAGATATTTGATAATTTTAGCGTATCCAGCTCCTTCCTTTACAAACCCATTATAACTTAAAACTCCATTTTAACCAGGACAGATTATTAGAAAGAGGAATTTCATTTACAGTTTTAATTTGTTTTTAAAATATTGTTTTGGAAAATGTAGCAGCTCCATGTTTGGGCGTACCCACCCGGATGAATAAAACAATATTTTAAAAACAAATGAAAACTGTAAATGAAATTTCACGGCACTCTCACGTATTAGGAGGACAATATCAGTCACCAGAAAAAAGATTGATTGTTTTCTAATAATCTGTCATGGTTAAAATGGAGTTTTAATTTATAATGGGTTTGTATAGGAAGGAGGCGGTTACACTAAAATGAACATATCTAAATACTGAAAGGAGTAACTTATAAACTGTCTGGTGTGTTCACATGAGGCTGAGTAGACCATAAAATGACATTTTTTTTTTAAGTGTAATATCCCCTAATGCCATGATATCCATATATCGAACGCCAGGTTCAAAATCTTTTTTTTTTTCTATTTACTGTATGTAGGGTCTGTAGGAGCCAAAATATATATTTTGTTCTTTATTGTTTTTAAAAAAAAAGGTCAGCTGTGTGCGAGGATTCTCGTCAGTTCAGTTTGAGTTCGAGAACAATGGGGTTGAGCTTTAGGCTCATGTTTTCTGTTGACCGTTTGCGTTTATTTTGATACTGTAGTTCTGTTCATTTTCACCAGTTTTCAGTATACATTTTTAGACCTTTTGGATTTTCAATAAACCACATCAAATGCACCAACTTCACTGGATTTATTTGATTTTAAACGCGTCACCGAATAGCCCATAGCTCAGCCTCATGGCACTACTTTTAGTTTGATTTTTGTTTTGTTTGAAGAAGTAGTTGCCACATCAGGGTCTATTCCAGAGGTGGGCAATTATTTTTCCCAAGGGGCCAAATGAGATACATAAAATATTGTGGAGGGCCAAGTCTAAAGCCATAGGGCCGCATTTGGCCCCCGGGCCGCATAATGCCCAAGTATGTGTTATATGGTGACACAGCCCTATAGGTTTCTACCACAGTCACATGTAATCCACAGTACTTGCTGCAATGACTTATATAGGTTTCCTAATGTATGACAATGTTTTTAGCGCTTCATTGTATGTTGTAAAATGTATTGTAAATCCAGATTAAATTGTAAACTTTTCACCATTGTAAGTCGCTCTGGATTAAGAGCGTCTGCTAAATGCCTAAATTGTAAATTGTAAAATTGTAATGCATTATAACATGTTATATGGTGACACAGCCCTATAGGTTTCTACCACAGTCACATGTAATGCAGGGACGTACCGTGGACGTGGAGGGCCTGGTGCTGTGCAGGGTGCTGTATGAACAGTTCTGCGTCTCATCTCAGACACAACGTTTGTTGGCACCGTAAGGTTTCAGCTCAGCCCAGTAGACACTCCATTACACCAGCTGTCTCCTGAAGACACTGTCCAAGGTCACATCAACCTGTAAGACACATACCAAAAAAATACATTACAATGTTGATAGATTTTATATCGTGTAGAATATATTAAAGATGTTAGATATGGAAACTCAAGTCTTCAACATCTATATGTGGCCAGGGCACTAAGGCCCGGAAACATATAAGTAAGTAGCCTGACTACGCCACCCAGGAATTTCACCTGAGAAGTTAAGCTAAATGTAAAGATTTACAGAGAGCAATGAGATCTACCAGCCCACCGGGCTGGCAAATCTAAGAGGACAGCAGAGACGTGTTTCCAGTTGAGTTAATTAATTTATTCACAATCTGTGCATATGACAGGATGTTCAGGTTATTACAAAAGGTTAAAATTTACTTTAATAGAACAGGTCAAGATATTAAATATATCATGCTAAAAATGGACTTCAGGTAGCGGTCTAGGGTCCTGCCGGTGGTCCTGGAAGGGAAGGAAGGTAGGGAGTGAGGGAGTGTAGGGAGTGAGGGAGTGTAGGGACAAAGAACAACGCCACCAAAAACACAGCAAACCCCCAAGCTGGGTCACACGAACACTGCAAATGAAACTAAGATTTAAACACACCAGTAAAATTGCACACCAGAAGGAAACACGCTTGGTAGCCCGCAAAGTACCCTGAAAGAAAACCCAACACCAGTGCACCCCCCTCCACCTATCCAGAACGCAACCAGCACTTCCCGGTACTACTGTTGTCTTGTGGATGTAGATAGTCTGATTTATAGAGGTTCAAGGTTGGTTTACAAATAAAATAAAGACATACAACCGAAATCAAATAAACAAAATAATAAAGAGGACAAAAAACAGCAGCAACAAGGCAGCCCAGGATGTCACCTAACAGAATCAAAGCTTATGATTAATGGCATTGATTATAGACATGATGAATTAAAAAAATAAATATACATTGGGGCCACCTTACCTCTGCTAGGTGCACACACACATACACACACGCCTACACTGTGGGCAGCATAGCCACATGAACCCCAGATCTGGACACGGCCACAAAGAAACAAAGGTAATAATTAATAACTTGTTTTAGTTGTTTGGTCATCAAACAAATTAAATGATAATACTGCAGACTAACTGCTTTACCTCCATAAAACGAACTCTAAGGCCTATGCACACACTGGGCAGGTGGTACAGGGTACAAGGCTGAGAGCTGCCACACAAAGAGAAATAATTAATAGTCCGTAAATCATAGATAATCTTAGAGAGAGATGTTAAATCAGTACGGATCGGCCTTACCTATATGAAACCAGTGTGGTACAAACACGGGGCAGACGTGCCCATTACATGCGTTTGTGGAAGGAACTAAGGCCAGCATAGAACAATCAGCACCTACGAAATACGGTACGTTTTAGTGAACTATTAAAACAAACATTTAAAGTAACCTAGACAGGCGTGTGCAGTACCTTAGCAAGGAGTTCCGGCATGCATACGTTTGTAACAGCTCAACCAGCGCCCAGCAGGCACCTACAATGTGACGATATGTTTTAGCAACTATTAGAAAAAAAGGGCAAACATTAAGCAGGATCTGAACAATCTGTACCTTAAACAGAGACGCTCTTGCACGCTACTCCACCGACAGACAGCCACCTAATGCCAGCTGCCTGCGGCTCGTACTAATTACCCAGCTGATCGGGGCGTTGCGCTGACCGGGGCGGTGCGCTGCGTTGCTAGGGGCAACCAGTGTAGTTCAACCCACTACAATCTACCCCCCACTTCTTATCGGTGTCCCAACGATAATTTGCTTTACTCCCAAGGCCTACACATATTGTTTATACCAGCAGGCCCAGGGACCCGAGAGGTTGCAGCCACCGTCCATCTTTGACCCGCCGCTACAGGGAGATGGTGCGGGTTAGTATGCCTACCAGCATTCTCTCGTTGACTCCTGCGTATGACACTGGGCCCAGTGCCACTGGAGCCTTCCGGGGGGTCAGGAGTCTCGGTGCGCTCAGATGTGGAAGCGATGGCGGCTGGCCCTGCTGATTGATCTAGCTGAGCAGAGGAAACAGGTGGGTCGGGAGTTACTGGAGTCACCGTCTCCATGTTCGGCTGGGGGGCAGTCCACCACTCGCCGCTCTGGTCTCCGTCGTCGTCACCCAGGGGGGGCCCATCCGGCTCCGTCCGGTCGACCTCAGCAGCAGGCGTGCACTGAGGGGCATGTCGCAGGTGCGCTCTATTGACATGCTTGACCTTGGCTGGGTTATCTACGGGGGCGATAGAATATACGGCTCCGCCGTCAGGGGGGGCTTTGATGACCCGATATTTCAGGGGCCCCCAGGTGTCTTGAATCTTTGCTCTCCCCTGCACAGCATTGTTCTTCAGATAGACTACTTCACCTTCTGCCAACCTGCCACCGGACACATGCTGGTCATGCCGCTCCTTTCGCTGGCGAGCCGCTGCCTCAATCCGCTGCCTGGCACCGTCAAATGCAGTTTGCAGCCGTGTTTGATGTTCCCTCAGCCAGTCATGGGCCGTGCCGCCCTCTGGTTCCCGGATTCTGCCAAGGAGGAAATCAACAGGGAGTGAGGGTTCTTGACCAAACATTAACAAGTGTGGCGACTCACCAGTAGTCTGGTGTACAGTAGTGTTGTAACAGAAGGTGACATGTGGGAGGTAGTTAGGCCACTCCAGCTTCTTCTCTGGTGGGAGCGTTTGCAGTAGCCCGTGTAGTGTCCTATTGAACCTCTCGCACTGACCATTCCCCTGGGGCCAGTACGGAGTGGTATGGGTCTTCTGGACACCATACAGAATACACAACTGTTGGATCAGCATACTTTCAAAGTTTCGGCCCTGGTCTGAATGGATACGAGCCGGCACCCCGAATTTATAGAACCACTCACGGACCAACACCCCCGCTACTGTAGATGCGCGTTGATCTCGGGTGGGTACTGCCTGCGTGAATTTGGAAAATACATCGGTCATTACAAGCACTTGCTCTCTTCCATCACGGGACCGCTCTAACAGGGAGAAATCTATGGCCAGGATCTGGTTTGGTCTAGAAGCCAACAGGTGTCCCATTGGTGTTCTGACCGTGGGGTGTACGGGTTTGGCCAATGTGCATCTGTCACACCGCTTACACCAGTCTTTCACATCTTGGTACATACCCGGCCAGAAGCACCGCTCTCTCACCAGGTCTGTCGTTCTCTCCACTCCCTGGTGTCCGTGGCCCTGGTGTAGTTGCTGAAGGACCTCTTCTCTCAAGGATATGGGTAGTAACAGCTGGTAGACCTCTTCTCCGCCATCCGAGCGGAAGACACGGCGATACAGGAGCCCCTCTCTCTCAACCAGTCGCTTCCACTGCCGTACCAACTCCTGCACTGGTTTTGAAAGGGCCTGGTTTTCACTCCTATCAGGAACACTGCCACGGCGCCAGAAGGGAAGGAACGCCCCCAGGACCGGGTCAGCACGCTGGAGGGCACGCAGGTGGTCCGAGGAGTGCGAGGGGAGGGCGGACATTGACATCTGTGTCACCTGTACTGGCCTCTCTGCCTCCCTACACCTCAGGAAACCGGGATAACAGTTCCCTGAGCTGGAAGAGGGCTGTTGTGCTGCCGGGAGAGAGAGTCAGCATTAGCATTGGAACGACCTGAACGGTAGCGGATTGAGAAGTCGAACACCGCCAATTCCGAGGCCCACCGCTGTTCTACGGCACCCAACTTTGCACTATTCAAATGGCTGAGCGGGTTATTGTCTGTCCATACCACACATTTTTGGCCAATTAAATACTCCCTGAACTTTTCGGTCATGGCCCATTTTAGGGCCAGAAACTCAAGCTTCATTGAACTGTAATTGGACATGTTTCTTTCTGAGGGGCTCAACGATCTGCTGGCGTAGGCCACGGGCCTTACTTTACCCTCCTGCTCTTGGGAGAGCACTGCTCCCAATCCACAAAAACTGGCATCTACTTCCAGAATAAAAGGTAGTGAAAAGTTAGCATAGGCCAACACCGGGGCACTAACTAATCTGGACTTAAGTTCCTGGAAGCTTTTCTCGCATTGGTCATCCCACAGCTCTCCAATTGACCTGTGTAATGGCCTTTTTGTGTGCGGGTCTGTAAGCTCCGCTTTTACCCGGTTAAGGGGAGCTGCAATTTTGGCAAAGCCTTCCACATACCGGCGATAGTAGCCACAGAACCCCAAAAACGAAGACAGTTCTTTCACACTAGAAGGCCGGGGCCATTCTTTTACGGCAGAAATCTTCTTGGGGTCAGTGGCCACCCCCTCATTTGAGATCACATGTCCCAGATAGTTTACCTCTGTTCGGAAGAAGCAGCACTTCTCCAGTTTTACTTTCAATTTCTCCTGCTGTAGGCGAGACAACACTGACTCCAGGCGCTCCAGATGTTCGTCTATTGAGGATGAAAAAACAATTACGTCATCTAGGTACAATAGTAGGGTCTGGAAATGTTGCGCACCAAAGATGCGCTCCATTAACCTTTGGAATGTACCCGGTGCATTACAGAGCCCGAACGGCATGCGATTGAATTCAAAAAGGCCAAAGGGAGTGCAGAAGGCAGTTTTGGGCTTGTCTCTCTCAGCTACAGGTACCTGATTATAACCGCTCGCCAGGTCCAGTGTTGTGAACCAGCGTGCACCAGACAGAGCATCCAGGGACTCATCTATCCTAGGCAATGGGAACGCATCTCTGCGGGTCTTGCTGTTAAGTTGACGGTAATCAACGCACATCCGGAGGCTGCCGTCCTTCTTCTTAACGAGGACTATGGGGGACGCATATGGGCTGCAACTCTCCCGGATCACCTGAGCCTCTAACAGCTGGTTAATGTGGGCCTTTACAGCGTCATAATCTGAGGGGGGGACTCTCCTAAAACGCTGTCGTATTGGAGCCTCATCTAACAGTGGTATTTCATGTTCTAGGAGGTTTGTACACCCCAAATCTCCATCCCCAGTTGAAAAGACAGGCTGATATTTGGTTAGCAGAGATCTGACTCTAACCTGCTCTGTCTCTGGAACCTTTGTTAGTTCCAGGGACTGTATGGCATCTGACATTTTGCTCACCTGCCCTGCCTGAGAACTCATGGTGGCCTTGGTGTGTAAACCCTCTGGTACGTGGGGGACCTCTGTGATGCCTGCAGGTAAACTCACTATCTGGGCGTGAATCAGCATTCCTAGGGCAGAACGGGGATACAGTTTAGCAGCAGTGGTGCCAACATTTACAACCGGAATGTATGCGGTACCACGATGTACTGTGACCATCGTAGGGGACAATAATACACCAGAGGGAAGAGTGTTATGATTATTAAATGGCTCAAACAGAACATGGGGAAACGGAAAACAATTTTGTTTACAAGTGGTTGCTACCAACTTAACTGTCCCCCCATGTATGTATACTGGCCGTCTCCCCCTCACCCTAGCAACTCCACTGTCACGCGCTGCTGGTTGGGCTTGAGCTTGGTGGCAGTGCTGTAGGGCTTGGCGCCATACTTCTGGGGCATCTTTCACCGGCGGAATGTCAAAGAGGGCGGAAGCATGTTTACCAAACAATTCAGCATAACATTCATGGACTACATTCATGCCTAGTACACCAGGGACATCAGTTTCGGGGGACCCAGGGGGGTCTTTTACAACCAGGACGCCCCTCTTAGGGATGGCTATACCTAGTACACAAACGTCAAGTTCTACATAGCCCAGATAAGGGATGCCTAGTCCATTGGCTGCCGTCAATTTCAACCACTGGCAGCTGTGAGTGGAATTGGAAAAGTGTTCGCGGAAAAAGGACTCTCGAATAGTGGAGACCATGGACCCTGTGTCAAGGAGGCATTTTACCTCAACCCCGCCCATAACTACAGTGACATGTGGACACGGACGTACAAGTTGAGAGACAGTCTGTTCGTTGGAGCCTATAACGCCTCCTTCTGAATTGTGGCTCTGCAAAACAGAAGGCGTTAGTTTTCCCCCGGCTGGTTTGTGGGAGTAGGGCACTGCACCGGGCGATATGAGGGGCGTGGTGCCTGAGAGGGGACCCTTTCATTATCACAAACACGCGCAAAATGGCCTGGCTGCTGGCAGCGTCTACAAATCACAGGGCCATTATTCTGAGTGTGAGACCATCTGGGAGGGTTTTGTAACTGCTGAAGGCGCTCAGAGAGTTGATTAAGTTGTTCTTGCTGTTTTCTTAACATTTCTTTTATATCAGCCAGCTCATTTTGGGGTGGCACATTAGCTTTATCAAACACCCGAGATGTATGGGTGGCACAAATTGAGGGGACTGAGAAGCTGCGTGGCCTACCTTCTGGCAGTGAACCTTCCCTCTCCCATCTGATGGCCTCACCTCGCACATCCAGGAGTGTAGCTGTTGGTTTAGCGCGAACAAACTGCTTCAGGGCTCTGCGGAGATCGGGGTCATTAACATGCTCAACAAATTGGTCCCTTAATAACACAGAGGAGTTAGGTAAGGCCTGAGGTGCATTTCTCATGATTTTTTCCATAAGTTCAAACAGAGCATGAGAGTATTCCTGCAGTGATTCACCATCAAGCTGTTTTCTAGAAAAGAAATCTTTCTGCAAGGCAACGTAAGACATAGCACATCCATACACTTGCTGCAAAATAGATAGGATTTTTTCAGGGTCCTCCCGATCTTCTTTAGGCCTATACTTAATTTCGTCTTTAGCAGACCCCTCCAAATGGTCGTAAATGAAGTAAGCCTGATCTATTGGGGCTAGCCGTCGGGCCCGCATGCTAGCACGAACCTCTTCAACCCATTCCACAATACCAATCCCCATTGTCCCTCGGAACATAGGGCACTTCCTTTCCCTGGGCGCATAGAAAAGGCGGTCGGGGACCACAACCGGTGCGTCTGGATGGCTAGAATGGCTGGCGGCATTATCTGTTGGAGTAGCAGAAGAGTTTATATTTTTAATTGATGCAAGTTCCTGTGCGAGGTTCTCTCTGTCAGCTCGCAGTTGCACCACCAGGTCCCGCAGCTCCTGCTCGTTACTCATGACGCCGTCCACCGGTGCCTCCTTTAATGAAAGCCAGCTGCTGTTTTTGTCCTCAAAATAAAAAATAACTCAAGCATGTATAAGCAAAAAAACAGAAAACAATGTAAACCAACTGAGTAAAAACAACTGGGGTGACACGTCTCTGCTTTACACTTTGTTCGTCCTGCCGACATACGCCATTTGTGGCCAGGGCACTAAGGCCCGGAAACATAAGTAAGTAGCCTGACTACGCCACCCAGGAATTTCACCTGAGAAGTTAAGCTAAATGTAAAGATTTACAGAAGCAATGAGATCTACCAGCCCACCGGGCTGGCAAATCTAAGAGGACAGCAGAGACGTGTTTCCAGTTGAGTTAATTAATTTATTCACAATCTGTGCATATGACAGGATGTTCAGGTTATTACAAAAGGTTAAAATTTACTTTAATAGAACAGGTCAAGATATTAAATATATCATGCTAAAAATGGACTTCAGGTAGCGGTCTAGGGTCCTGCCGGTGGTCCTGGAAGGGAAGGAAGGTAGGGAGTGAGGGAGTGTAGGGAGTGAGGGAGTGTAGGGACAAAGAACAACGCCACCAAAAACACAGCAAACCCCCAAGCTGGGTCACACGAACACTGCAAATGAAACTAAGATTTAAACACACCAGTAAAATTGCACACCAGAAGGAAACACGCTTGGTAGCCCGCAAAGTACCCTGAAAGAAAACCCAACACCAGTGCACCCCCCTCCACCTATCCAGAACGCAACCAGCACTTCCCGGTACTACTGTTGTCTTGTGGATGTAGATAGTCTGATTTATAGAGGTTCAAGGTTGGTTTACAAATAAAATAAAGACATACAACCGAAATCAAATAAACAAAATAATAAAGAGGACAAAAAACAGCAGCAACAAGGCAGCCCAGGATGTCACCTAACAGAATCAAAGCTTATGATTAATGGCATTGATTATAGACATGATGAATTAAAAAAATAAATATACATTGGGGCCACCTTACCTCTGCTAGGTGCACACACACATACACACACGCCTACACTGTGGGCAGCATAGCCACATGAACCCCAGATCTGGACACGGCCACAAAGAAACAAAGGTAATAATTAATAACTTGTTTTAGTTGTTTGGTCATCAAACAAATTAAATGATAATACTGCAGACTAACTGCTTTACCTCCATAAAACGAACTCTAAGGCCTATGCACACACTGGGCAGGTGGTACAGGGTACAAGGCTGAGAGCTGCCACACAAAGAGAAATAATTAATAGTCCGTAAATCATAGATAATCTTAGAGAGAGATGTTAAATCAGTACGGATCGGCCTTACCTATATGAAACCAGTGTGGTACAAACACGGGGCAGACGTGCCCATTACATGCGTTTGTGGAAGGAACTAAGGCCAGCATAGAACAATCAGCACCTACGAAATACGGTACGTTTTAGTGAACTATTAAAACAAACATTTAAAGTAACCTAGACAGGCGTGTGCAGTACCTTAGCAAGGAGTTCCGGCATGCATACGTTTGTAACAGCTCAACCAGCGCCCAGCAGGCACCTACAATGTGACGATATGTTTTAGCAACTATTAGAAAAAAAGGGCAAACATTAAGCAGGGTCTGAACATATCTGTACCTTGACCAGAGACGCTCTCGCACGCTACTCCACCGACAGACAGCCACCTAATGCCAGCTGCCTGCGGCTCGTACTAATTACCCAGCTGATCGGGGCGTTGCGCTGACCGGGGCGGTGCGCTGCGTTGCTAGGGGCAACCAGTGTAGTTCAACCCACTACATATACATTATATAAACTGTCCCACATGAGTTCAGAAACCCAACTGTGTTTTGTTTTTTACTAATTTGTATTGTCTCATATATCATTTTAATCATCCAGACATCCATTAGCAGTGTTGTGAATAACGCCCTTACAAGTAACGCCCTTACAGTAAGGGATTACTTTTTTCAGTAACTTCTAACGTAACTCCTTACATTTCTCAAATTCATAACGGCATTATGATTAGTGTACCATCGTTACTATCATTACTCCGCGGCGGCGGCGGCAGGACTCGCTGCACTGTGTGCTGTCTGTCTTCTTCAGCTCGCTTCTTCACAGTCTAACATAGAGTATATTGAATAGAGAAGGCACCGAAGGAAAGTTCCCCTCTCGTCCACTTGCATTGTTTCCTCCGGATGCCTGATCTAGTTTTAATATATCTATGTGTGCAACGTGATAAGTATAAGCCAATCAGAGCCAGTCTTATTCGTCGAGCAGAGCAGAGCCATCTAGTAGAACAGCTGCGACATTGAGGGGGCAGAAAAAAATGCTTATGATCCCATAGACTTAAATGCATAATTCAATAGAAGTGTATATAGATGAGCTGCCATTGAAGTGGCCCCATGAAGTGAACAGAGTTTTCGTGTAACTAAAGGCTCTGGCCTCTAGCACACAGACACAACCAGCTGGGTTGTTGTTGCTGCGCACACACTAGCATTTGAGCTGCGGTAAAATACGCTCTCAGACGCAATGATACGAGGACGACAGTGTGACTGGAGCCTTTGCAGCGTGGAAATATAAACACTATTTTACATTCTTGCTGGTAAAGCAGAGGTTTTCAACAGGTGGTCCGGGGAGGATTCCAGGTGGTCCTCACACTAAATGATGGAAAGTTGGTTAACCAGATGCAATTCTTTGAGAGTGTAAACATGAAACCAAACGGACCCTTGCGGGTCCATTTGGTTTCATGTTTACAAGAGTTAAAATAATCATCATCTGAATTAGCCCAAGTCTACACAAGTAGAGAATGTAGAAGTTTAATGGTTCTTTAGATCTGTATGTTTGACTGTTTTGTTTTTGAAATCCAGCCTGATATTGTGGACAAAAGAAAATAAATCTTTAGTTTTGGGGTCTGTGTCCTCAAATGGTGGTCCGTGGCTCAAATGCAGAATAAACAGTGGGCCCTGGTATGAAAAAGGTTGAAAACGACTGTGGTATAGGACGTGGACGAAAACAAAAACATTGAGGTGAAGTGTAGACAGCAAGCATTGTCCTCAGCAAAGAAAATCTTAATACAGCCCATGCTCAGCATGCTGCCATTAAAGGGGAATTCCAACCCCTTTAAAAAAAAGGTCCTAAAAGAAAAATCATTAACATGGCGAAACACAACCTCCATTTCTAGTAAACACAGAATGGGGAGATCTTTATCTTGTCCACGCAACATCTCTAAGGCATATTAATGTCAGTAAAATGTTGAAAATGGGAAGAATTTTCACGAATACTACAGAAAAACACCCCTTTTTTGTATGTTTAAAAAAAAAGTAAAGTAAAGTAAAGTAACGCCCTTACTTTCATAATTTAGTAAGGAATAAAGTAACTAGTTACTTTTTCAGGGAAGTAACTATAACTATAATTCCCTTACTTTTTAAAAGTAACTTCCCCAACACTGTTCATTAGTCACATTTACAACAGGATATGGCTTGTAGAGATCAGACATTCCTGGAATGAGTAACACTGATAAGCATATGGGTTTGTTTGTTTGTTTGTTTGTAACCTTTATTTCAGGGAAATCCAATTGAGACCGGGGTCTCTTTTTCAATGGCGGTTTTAGGTTTAGCTAGTGAAAGCACTGCATTAGCATTAGCTATTGAAAATAGTAGCACAAACATTAGCTTTAGCTATTGAAAGCATTACCTTTAGCCACTGAAATCAGTTTTAACTTTAACCATAAAAAAGGTCTAGCTAGTCAAAGCATTAGCAGTTGAAAATGGCCTACAAGATTGTAACAGCCTCCATTTTTGGAAAAGTTTGTATTATCTAGCATCAGGTCTAAATGTGTTAAAGATTTTCACTCGACTACATTTGAAAAGCACATTTAAGAGCACAAAAATTGTTGAACATCTGATTTACTAAATTTGCCTAAAGTTCCTGTATACAATTTCCCTGTTAATTGTCAGACAGTCAGACATCTAAACAGCATGGAACTGTTGATTAAATAAAGACCTTTAGTTTTAGATCTGATAGGCTAAATGTATTCCTAGTCTGCGTGGTTTAAATGTTGATAAAAATGGACCCTGGTATAAAACTGGTTGGAAAACACTAGAGTAAACAACCAATGGTCCTATAAAGCCACAAAAAGTTTAAACAACAGCGTTGAAGGTGGATAAAACCGCGTGCTTCTCAAACAAACATTTGTGAACAAACATAAACATACCTCAAACAGCGCATGGCCCCAGTAGAGACCTACTGTTGGCATAGAGTTGCGACATTGAGGGATCAGCAACCGAACACAGGCGACAACCTAAACAGGGACACACTGGAGTTGGAAATGCATTGTTTTCAACGGGGGCGCCGCAAATAAGAGCCATTTTAGGGCACGTGTGTGCAACATGACAACTGTTGTGCACAGTAACAATCGAAGTCTTTGTTATGTCTATGTTGTACTAGTTTACTGCATTTCTGCATACTTCAGATCCACAACTTGTCCTTAATTGTTGTCCCCATTCTCAATACAAGTCTATGTCCCGGCTAAATGAATTGGAACCAAATGGACGCTTATGGGTCCAATGTCTAAAATGTCCTTTGACGTGAAAAGGTTTGAGGACTGCCATGTAATGTAGCCTAATGTAATGCAATGAGCGTTGGTGGTGTAATGAGGACATATACACACACGGCGCCGCTGTTGTACCATAAACCTCCTCTGACAGACAAGCGCACAGTGGAGTAGGAATTTGATAATAGCCTAATAATAATAATAATAATATATGTTGTTAATATCATTGTTATTAAGTAACCTATTATTTTTGTATGAATGTCACTCAAATATAAAGTAATAGGCTACTGCCTTGTGGCAGGTAATAGCATAAGTAGCTCAGTGAGGTTGGGCACTTAAATGATTAGGAGGTTGTTAGTTTAAAACCTGCTGTAAGGTTGTTTTTTTTTTTTTTTTTTTTTTTTTTTTTTTAAAACCAAATTGACCCCTAATTATACATAAATCAAATGAACCTATACGTTTGAATGGGGGTTAGTCCATGTTTCAGTAGGCCTATATTCCTACACCCCATATTTGAATGGTGCTATAGTCATTTGCTGTTGCCAAAGATTATAAAGCCCCTTAATGAAAAACTCCATGACTTGCTTAAGAAAAACATTTATGCCCTGTTATGTGACAGTGTATTGTTTTATAACATGTTATAACTGTTTAGGAAAACTGTTGTACCCTCTCCAACTGTACACTTACCCCATCTCAGCTGTATTAATTGTATTTGTGACACTCGCTTTGGCAATGTAGACGTTTGTTTAGCCATGCCAATGAAGCTTTATGACCTGGTGTTTTAGAGAGGACTATTACTATTCATAATGCAATGTTTGGAGATTAATGGTCACTAGGCTTATCACGCTCAAATAAATTAAAGATTGGGCTGAATCTGCCAATGGCTCTATTCCACACTACCGAGAGGTAGTTATGTCAGGGGTTTTCAACAGGTGGTCCGGGGACCACCAGTGGTCCTTGAGAGGGTTCCATCTGGTCACCAGCTAAGTTGGTTAACCAGATGTAACTCTCAAGAGTTAAAATATTCATCATTTGAATTAGCCATTTTGGAATGTATGTTTTGCTTGTTCTGTTTCCCAAATCCAGCCTGGAATTGTGGACAAAAGCAAAATAAATCTTTAGATTTGGGGTCGATGGGGCCAAAATATCTTCAAATGGTGGTCCGTGGCTCAAATCCTGAATAAATGGTGGTCCCTGGAATGAAAAGGGTAGAAAAGCCCTAGTATAGATTACAAAATCGCATTGCACTATTGATATTACTAGTGTCCCTGGGCCATAGTGGTAACGTCTTCGCCCGTGCGCACTGCCCGTTCCTGCAAACATCGCAAGGGCCTAAATAATTATCATGGGATTTAGTGGATAAACTCTTTGTTGGATAAGATGGGTGGTCCTTAAAAGGACCGTTGTGTTGTAGAGAGCAGACAGGTCAGTTTACTTGGAGCTGGTGTACTTGGTCACAGCCTTGGTGCCTTCAGACACGGCGTGCTTGGCCAGCTCACCGGGGAGCAGCAAGCGGACGGCGGTCTGGATCTCCCTGGATGAGATGGTGGAGCGCTTGTTGTAGTGAGCCAGACGAGAGGCCTCGCCGGCGATGCGCTCGAAGATGTCGTTGACGAACGAGTTCATGATGCCCATGGCCTTGGAAGAGATCCCGGTGTCAGGGTGGACCTGCTTCAGCACCTTGTACACGTAGATGGCGTAGCTCTCCTTCCTGGACTTTCTGCGCTTCTTGCCGCCCTTGGCGGCAGACTTGCTGACGGCTTTCTTGGAGCCCTTCTTGGGCGCTGGCTTCGCTACTTCAGGCATGATTCTATCTCAATGAAATGAAGAATAGAAGTGAGCTCTGAACGGCGGTGTAGCAGCATTTCTAGGAAGCCTATGCAAATGAAGTGTGCGACTGCCAGCAGATGATTGGCTACTGCTTGTGCAACTGACCCACTGAGAAGGCTCACTGTTTTACAGCCGCTGTTTTCCTTCCCGCCTGATCTGTTGTCCCGCTCAAATAAAGAGTGGGGTAGTGATAGAGGAAATCAATAATTCAATACACACATGAATCTATTGTAGGGAAATGTGTGGTCATGGTTACGTTGCCTAAAGAGCTTTACTGCATAAAATGTGTAACTGACCCCTACAGTGTGATCAGTCACAAACTTGGCAATATCAGACAAAGGCTACATGTCAGATTGTTTGATATATTACCAGTTCGCTGGCAATAACTGGTACGTTTAAAGCACAGCTAACAAAATGAGTGGACGCAAAGACCCTAACCCCCCCCCCCCCCCTTTTTATTTTTTTTATTTTTACCTTTTAAGCATTACAATACGGCCCACCTTGTGCAATCCATCATGACATTTACGTACAAATACCGGCATGCGCTTCTATGTAGCCAAACAACAGAGGAAGCAAAGGGGGGTGAGTTTCTTCAGATTGTACAGGCCAGGTATACGTTTCGTCCGTACGTGCCAAAACTCCCCATTAAGAGCAGTGAGTTTCCCGGTCGGGTCATACCAAAGACTCTAAAAATGGGACCAAACGCCTCCCTGCTTGGCGCTCAGCATCAAAGGGATGGATTGGGGTGGGAAAACATAAGTGTAAAGTTGGACTTATCCACAGCCAGAGTGAGATTCTGACTCCAAATCAAATCCATCGGTGCGTGCATAGAATAGTGTAGTGGGTCCACCACAAAAACTACAGATTGCCATTCAGTTGCTGGAGAGTTTGGCCCGATTCAGACGTGCTATATCCTAAGTGTAAAGTAGCATGAATTCAAGTGCTGACACTGACAGGCTTTTGAGTCATTGCCTAATGTAATGCCTAACAATTGTTTATAGTATCGTTATAATGTTCAGACAGGGTGACAATTGATTAGTACTGAGATATATTGAGAATTAATTCTTTATAGAAAACGTGGGCGGCTCTTAAAAGAGCCTTTGGGTTGTTGGTAGATCAGGTCAGTATCATTTAACCTCCGAAGCCGTACAGAGTGCGTCCCTGTCTCTTCAGAGCATAGACAACATCCATGGCGGTCACGGTCTTCCTCTTGGCGTGCTCGGTGTAGGTGACGGCGTCACGGATCACGTTCTCCAGGAACACTTTGAGAACACCGCGGGTCTCCTCGTAGATCAGACCGGAGATACGCTTCACGCCGCCACGGCGAGCCAGACGGCGGATAGCGGGCTTGGTGATTCCCTGGATGTTATCACGGAGAACTTTGCGGTGACGCTTGGCGCCTCCTTTTCCCAGACCCTTCCCGCCTTTGCCTCTTCCGGACATCTTGAATACTACAGCTGTTGTAGATACAAAAACTGAATGAGTCCAAACTTCTGAGCCCTGCCTTAATATTTGTGTTCTGAGGACGTAAGAGAGGACACAACGGCGTGGGCGTAACTAACCACGCCCACACATAAACACATTCCTCCCCCGTGCTGTCACAGCGCTGCAAACCCCTAATCGTATGTAATCAGAATTCGATTTGATATTTGTCTTGAACAGAAAAGGGGCATAGACGCAAGTGATATTCATGTGTTATTAGTAATGCTTCATTTAGTGCAGAATTGTCTCAATGAGGCTTCGATCAGAGTTACGATTTATACAAACGTATCATCGTGGATGGATATGCCCGCTATATTTGAAGAAAACGGCGATTGATTGCTTCCATTAGGTTATATATGTGGATTAGATGAGAGAAATGGCCTTATTAGAAAATATCGGCATTAGCTTCTCTATTTTAGTTGCATGTATTAGCACGTTCCCAAACTGTATATAAAAAAATAAAACACTTGAAATGCATGTTATGGTGACGCTATTCTAGAACTGAAACCGGTCCATTTGTACAGTCAAGAAAAGGAGTGCTTTACGTTGACAACTCGCGTTACAATAGTTTATACTGTTGCTATTATACTAGGTATACATAAATTTACTATACATTTTTATATCGCATTGCTCCCGTGTACTATGTGAGCAAAGTAAGATCGAGGACACTCTTCTAAAACAATGTGGTTGGCTCTTAAAAGAGCCTTTTGAGGGTTTAAATATTTTGTGGACAGTTTACTTCTTTTTGGGCGCTGCCTTCTTTGCTGCTTTGGGCTTGGCAACCTTCTTGGCCGGAGCCTTCTTGGCTGCTGCGGGCTTCTTAGCCACTTTCTTGGCGGCCTTCTTGGGGCTTTTAGCTGCTACTTTCTTGGCGGCAGGCTTCTTGGCCTTCTTTGGTGACTTCTTGGCGGCTGCGGGTTTCTTAACTGCAGCCTTCTTGGGCGACTTCTTAGCCGCTGCGGGTTTCTTTGCTTTAACCGCTTTCTTGGCCGCGGGCTTCTTTGCCTTCACAGGTGCAGCCTTCTTGCTCATCTTGTAGGAGCCTTTGACCTGGACCAGGGTGCCTTTGGTGACCAGCTTCTTGATGGCGCTCCTGACGAGGACCTTTTTCTTCTCCACATCGTAGCCGCCGGCAGCCAGAGCCTTCTTGACCGCGGCCAGAGACACTCCACCCCGCTCCTTGGAGGCGGACACGGCCTTGACGACCAGCTCGGCCACGCTGGGGCCGACCTTCTTGGGTCGGGGAGCGGCCTTCTTCTTGGCGGCCTTGGCCGGTGCTGGAGCTGCTGCGGGAGTGACTTCTGCCATTATTCTCTCGTAGTCGGTTGCAGTTACTTCTGTAAAGTAAAGTCTAACAGAGTGATGCTGGACGCTCTGAAGGGGCTGGACTTAAACACCGCATGAGAGCCATTTAGACTCAACGATGCCAGCAGCTCTACTCTGGATGTCTGAAATGTGAAACTTGTGTTTTCTCCTCGAATAAAACAACATATAACTAATTACGGAGTGTATTATTTAATATAACAAAGAGATGACCAGTTAAAACACACGCTCCTTTTTGACATCCATTCATCTGAGATGAAAACGAGGTTCTGATTTTTAAGGTTTATGTTAAATACATCACCCTTCCACAGTCCGACACCAGTTATTCCTCTGCCATTTGTCTTCTAAAACATTTTGAACAAAGACAAATGAACAATTATACTTAAACCAATGTTAGCAGACATCCTTGGCGACGCAATGACATGAACTATACTTTTGTTTTCTCTTCTGCTTTTCTATAAACTGGAGGTTTCTGACACAAGTAAACACAGTCCAGTTGACAGCATGAGTTGAGTTGATACCAACTTCCAATGAGATGTTACACTTCCATTCCAAACGTATGATGATCAAAATGCAGAAAACCGACGTTTCCACGTTTGCATCTTCAAGTCAACTGTGGTAGCGGTATCTGTATTTGTTTATGAAATAAATGCATTTATGCAATATGCACTCATGTTATCACTGGTAATCCTGTGATGATGTAAGCAGACAGACGTTGCTTTGGGACATGGACATTGTTACAAGGACCATGAAAATTGCCATAATTTATTAGTAGGCTACTATTAGAATCATTTTAGTACCAAGAGAGCTTTTTTTTTTTTTTACTTTACAACGTGGGCATTTAGCAGCCAATCCTAATCCAGAGCAATTTAAATTAAGTAGAAACTCAGCAAAGCATCAAGATAATCATGAATCCTACTTAAGCTTAAAGAGATATTTCACTTTCAAAACAACCTTTGGTCATTTTATTTTATATTTGTTTTTGTGCACTGCCCCCTTCCTATACAAACCCAATGTAACTTAAAACGTCTTTTTTTCCCCTGATGGCTGATATTGTCACCAGAAAAGGGAGGCAATTAAGGCAGCTAAGGATGGATATGGATATCAATTATGTAAATACTGAATGGATCAACATAAACTGTCTGTGGTGTTGACACAACCATGGGTAGATCATAAAATTACAGCTGTGTGCGAGTGAGTGAGTGAGTGAGTGAGTGAGTGAGTGAGTGAGTGAGTGAGTGAGTGAGTGAGTGAGTGAGTGAGTGAGTGAGTGAGTGAGTGAGTGAAAAAAATATACTATCCTTATGTAGCAGGTGGCTACAGCCTCTGCCGTGATGGCCTCGAAAAACCAATATCTGCCCCCGGACCAAGAGGATGTCCTCTTGGTCTAGTGGTTAAGATGTTGGACTTTCACGCGGGAGACCCGGGTTCGAATCCCGGGCGTTACACTTATAATAGCCCAACAGTGTAATAGTATATTACAGTATATTGGTCCTACCTGGGCATTATGCGGCCTGGGGGCCAAATGCGGCCCTTTGGCTGACCGGCCTGTGAAAGGGTACTGTGGTTTTCAACCAGTTGTCCTTGAGAGAGTTCCAGTTAAATAGACTGGAACTTAAACCGACCCTTGCGGGTCCATTTGGTTTCATGTTTACAGTCTCAAGAGTTAAACTATTCATCATCTGAATTACCTAAAATCTACACAATCAGGTAATGTAAAAGCATGGTCATTTTTGATCTGTAGGTTTGCCTGTTTTGTTTCCCAAATCCAGTCTGGTATTGTGGACAAAAACAAAATAAATATTTAGTTTTGGGGTCAGTGGGGCTAACATATCATAAATGTGGTCCTCTGTGGACTCACATACTGAATAAATAGAGGGCCCTGGTATCAAAACGGTTGGTCTTACTCTTACTTGTATCTTGAAAATTAAATTAATACACACAGACTTTAGTTCAGCCTTTAGTCTTGTTGTCCCTCCATAATATTTGATGCATCTCATTTGGCCTGTTGGAAAAAATAATTGCCCTCCTGCTATGGACTACGGAGTCTGAACTTAAGTGCTGCATTTTCAGACAGTACACTAAACATAGTCAGTAGAGTGGACTCTTTCAGGTCCATACGGTTAAAATTTACACTCTCAACAGTTACACTACACACTGCTGAACATCTGCTGCATTAGGCCTACTTAATATACAGGCAGGGCTTGACACTAACACTTGCCCGCTTGCCCGGGGCAAGTAAAAAATGGTAGGGCAAGTGAAGACTTGCTACCTGGTTGCCCGATCGGGCAAGTGTGCAACTTACTGCACTATAACACAACACAAGATAAATTTGTCTTGAAGGCAGTCATTGCACTCTGCCTCTGTGTCTTTCCCTGCTTTCTAGCTATCTCTACCTATCTCTCTCCCAGGTTCATTTGGTTCCAAACTACCATTTTGCTGGAGTCAGGGACCACTGGGTCTGTCACCACTATGGGCTAATTAAGATGATGAATTTTAACTCTTGAGAGTGTAAAAATGAAACCAAATGGACCCGCAAGGGTCCATTTGGTTTCATTTTTACACTCAAGAGTTACATCTGGTTAACCAACTTACATCTGGTTAACCAACTTAATGCAACTGATTGTTTTACTTTCTCAAATCAACTGATTAACTTTCTCATTTTACTCATTTTACTACACCAGGATCACAGAATCTGAAACTGAGTTTTAATAATGCATTTTCAGTTTTTCTTGCTATTAAGGGACTAGCAGTTTAAATTGCTATTAAATGCTGTTTTTGAAGGAAATTAACTTTTTTGCCTGGTGTATGTAAACACTGCCCTGCCCTCGACATGTACCATTCTGTTCTATTTGTGAGATGTCTCATTTTATTTGCAATTAGTTTAATCTGAACATAATACTTCCATTCACGCTTTTCTCCAGCATTGGGAAGTCAAATACCCTTTTTTGTTGGTCATTTGAAGATAGTTGTACAAAGCAGAATCCTAAAACTATCAATACAATATAGATTTACACTATAGTCACAGTCTATCTGCACTTAGGCCTACATACTGTATTTATATTGATGTTTTACTCAGATGGTTATCAACAAATAGCAATTGTGTCCTCACTCCAACAGTAATATCCCTACACAGTTTGACTAACTTGATCAAACCATTTGGAATCCTGGGTGTTTTGTCCTCAATCTTATTTGTGTTATTACACATTATTCAACAGCTATGTCACTGTGATAATCTTTATCAGCCTTTCTGTTCCATATGTACACGAAGAAAAATCATTAACATGGAAATACAACTTGATAACTTTGTCTCACCACCTATTTTAGGCCTTTATTTCTGGAAGAATGGAGTGTTTTTTGCGCATATATTGGCCAGTGTGGCTTTAACTAAATCAGTAGACAATATGTATAAGGAATAATTTCTCTTCAAAATACATTTGGTGGCTCTTAAAAGAGCCGTTTTGGGAGCGTTGCAGTGACGGGCGAGTTTAAGCACGTTCTCCGCGGATACGGCGTGCCAGTTGGATGTCTTTGGGCATGATGGTCACCCTCTTGGCGTGGATGGCGCACAGGTTAGTGTCCTCAAACAGACCGACCAGATAAGCCTCGGCGGACTCCTGGAGAGCCATGACGGCGGAGCTCTGGAAGCGCAGGTCGGTCTTGAAGTCCTGGGCGATCTCCCTCACCAGGCGCTGGAAGGGCAGCTTGCGGATCAGCAGCTCGGTGGATTTCTGGTAGCGACGGATCTCCCTCAGAGCCACTGTACCGGGACGGTAGCGGTGAGGCTTCTTCACTCCGCCGGTCGCCGGCGCACTCTTACGCGCTGCCTTGGTGGCCAGCTGCTTCCTGGGCGCTTTACCGCCGGTGGACTTACGAGCTGTCTGCTTGGTTCTTGCCATTTTATCTTGCTCTCTTCTATAGAAGCTGAGAATAGAATGTCTTGCTGAGCGCGGACTGCTGCCTTTTATTAGCGCCTCGCGAGACGCCGCCGTTCTTTGATTGGTCAGTGAGCAGGAACCTCCTTGTTTTGGGGGAGGAGCCATGCGTCACAATTCAAATGAACTGGGGCTCCTGTGGACAAAGATAATACAAGGTATACAGTATACAGTAGTGTACGTTGTATTCCAGTGTTGCCAACTTGGCGCATTTGTCACTATATTTAGCGCTTTTTCAGACCCCCCCTAGCGCCAAAATTAGTGGAAAAACTCCTGGCGGAAATTCTGGTGCTTTTTTTGCTGGTGAGTTGGGGGGAAATTGATTGACAGCCTGACAGGCACCAGAGATAAAACCATAAAATCATTAGTTTCAACCGAATTTGATCATGTTTGATCATTCGGTTGAAAATTTTGTTTTATTTAATCCCCCAAAGACACAAACATCACTCAGTGCCCAGATTAGAGGAGCTATACTGCCACTCTACATCGAGACAGGTCGGTATATATACTCAACAAAAACATAAACGCAACACTTTTGTTTTTGCTCCCATTTTTCAGGGGATGGACTTAAAGACCTAAAATTCATTCCAGATATACAATATAACCATTTCTGTCAAACACTGTTCACAAATCTGCCTAAATGTGTGATATTGAGCACTTCTGCTATGTTAAGATAATCCATCCCACCTCACAGGTGTGCCACATCAAGATGCAGATGTGACATCATGGTTAGTGCACAGCACAGGTGTGCCTTAGACTGTCCACAATAAAAGGCCACCCTGAAATGTGCAATTTTGTTTTGCCTTATTGGGGGTATGGTCCTCCGAACCAGCCAGTATCTGGTGTGATCACCATTTGCCTCATGCAGTGCAACACATCCTAGAGTTTATCAGATTGTCAATTGTGGCGTGTAGAATGTTGGACCACTCCTCTTCAATGGCTATGTCAAGTTGCTGGATATTAGTGGGAACTGGTACACACTGTCAAAATGGTAATAACACATTATTACGACATTATTACCATTGTTACAGTGTGTACCAGTTCCCACAAATATCCAGCAACTTCCATTCATCCATTCATTCATTCTTTCATATATGCAGAGTTGAAACGTTGGCTACTTATGTTTTTTTGTTTTTTTTGTTTTGTTTTTTGTACACACTTAAACAATTTAGGCCTGACCTAAGGTTTCTGAAAAACTTGAAATATTTGTATATTAGCATCAAAAAAAGTATTCTGTAATACAGTACATACTGTACATAATCCAAATATGGATTACCGTCCTGAAAGGGTTTAAGATTTTGGACTAATTCTAAAATGTGCCTTGATCTTTACGTGCGGTTTGCCATTTTCTGAGTCTAACAAAAAAGGGCGCAAACTTCTGCTACAGTGGTGATTGGTGGGGAGCAATATACACTAAGCCCGCGCTCTCGTCCGTTATCGTGATTGGTGGGGCGCACAGACACAAAGGATTTTTTTTTTCTTTTAAACCAAGTTGAAGATATAAAAGGACTCACGCGCTTGTGCTCCGACACATTTCTTCGAGCTGTTTTAACTCTAGAAATAAATCTACATCATGAGTGGACGTGGGAAGACCGGTGGAAAGGCCAGGGCGAAGGCCAAGACTCGCTCATCCCGTGCCGGGCTGCAGTTCCCCGTGGGTCGTGTCCACAGGCTGCTGCGTAAAGGCAACTACGCCCAGAGAGTGGGTGCCGGCGCTCCGGTCTATCTGGCGGCTGTCCTCGAGTATCTGACCGCTGAGATCCTGGAGTTGGCTGGAAACGCTGCCCGTGACAACAAGAAGACCCGTATCATCCCCCGTCACCTCCAGCTGGCTGTCCGCAACGACGAGGAGCTCAACAAACTACTGGGCGGAGTGACCATCGCTCAGGGCGGCGTGCTGCCCAACATCCAGGCTGTTCTGCTGCCCAAGAAGACCGAGAAAGCCGCCAAGAAATAAATCTGCATCACCTCGACTACACAAACCCCACAAAGGCTCTTTTAAGAGCCACCCACTATTTCTATGTGAGAGTCTTTTCCAACGTCCTGAACGCACCCTGCTGTAGTCTGAATATGCATAGTAATTATACTTTAAAGTTTAAACTACCAGAACGTCGAGCATCGAGTCTCCAAGATTTGAACATCTTTGAATGTTTGGTATGGGTGGCAATGATTTCCAATGGTAGTGTGGAAATAAATTGTCGCCCAATCACAATGCCGTGATTAACAAACAATCTGCACGTCTACAAGAGTCTAACGATGCGCCTTTGCAGTTCTTAATGTGTCCGAATGCTTAGATCCCTTCTGCACAACAACAAATACCTGGTGATATGTGCCCAACTGCTGACATTGCACATGTAAAATACCTCCACCTACATTTAGGTTGTATTCAGTCTCAAAGGCATTGTAAGCTAAAGCCGTTCAATATGAATTCAGGGTTTTATAGTTCACCTAATTAGCACCATTGTCCTTTTACACTGTGGAAGAGCCGGAATCACTGGAGCATAGTACTAGTATGTATTCAACTGCTACCATCTCTCCCTTGCACATGTAAAATACAACTACCCACTTATAAAGTTCAGGCTCATAGCTTAAGTGTTATCCTTTCAGTTTGCCACTATGCTTAGGGTTTTATAACTCAGCCATCTCGCATTTCATTGCACTAGACTAGTACTGTTGTAGCTTCATTGTCTTTTGTACCGTGGAGGAGCGGGAAACGATACATCATCATACATACATTGTGATGAAATCTTGTAAAGATCCTCGATACGAGCTCAATTTATATAAAGCCAAACGGCTGCCATTGATCAACTACCTACACATTCAGTAACGACGGCTAGTTTAATATATGGATAACCCTTTCTTTGATAAGATGGGTGGTCCTTAAAAGGACCGTTGTGTTGTAAAGAGCAGACAGGTCAGTTTACTTGGAGCTGGTGTACTTGGTCACAGCCTTGGTGCCTTCAGACACGGCGTGCTTGGCCAGCTCCCCGGGGAGCAGCAGGCGGACGGCGGTCTGGATCTCCCTGGATGAGATGGTGGAACGCTTGTTGTAGTGAGCCAGACGAGAGGCCTCGCCGGCGATGCGCTCGAAGATGTCGTTGACGAACGAGTTCATGATGCCCATGGCCTTGGAAGAGATCCCGGTGTCAGGGTGGACCTGCTTCAGCACCTTGTACACGTAGATGGCGTAGCTCTCCTTCCTGGACTTTCTGCGCTTCTTGCCGCCCTTGGCGGCAGACTTGCTGACGGCTTTCTTGGAGCCCTTCTTGGGCGCTGGCTTCGCTACTTCAGGCATGATTCTTTCTCAGTGAACTGACGAAAAGAACTGTGAGCTCTGGGCGGCGCTGCGCCAGTATTTATAGCCACTCTATGCAAATGAGGTGTTCGTCTCCCGGCGAGTGATTGGCTCCTGCATTATCCACTCCAGAGCCTTCTAGTAGGAGAGTTACGATATTGAGGGGTCAGAAAGCAGAGCAGAGCACCGTGCACGAGACTACAGAGATTCGTCTATGAGTGCATCCCAGTCCTAACTGTCATTAGGAGTACATTGTTTTCAACGAAAACGGCGCAAAAAGAGCTATTTTAGGTGCGTATGCAAAAAGACAACTGTTTTAAAGTATTACTCAGTCACGGCTAGAGTCTCTGTAATGTTTATGTTGTAGTATTATTAAAGAACAACTAAAATAAAGTCATTAAAGCTGGATTAAATAACTGATTAAATAACTTTCTGCATACTCCTACCCCCGCTGTTATCGCGAGAATCTTAGCTTTTCAGTGAATTCTCGCGATATCGCCTGCTTTGAAACCAGTTTCAATCAGCACTAACACTTTCAAGACGTCAATATAATTATATACTATTTGCAAATCATGTGACAAAGTATTCGAAATCAACCTCCGGAAGGCATTCTTTAATTTGCCTGCATCAGTAGTTTGTTTACGAGGTCACCGCCATTAATACATGATGTTTTCGTGCCTTCTTTGCTGGTGCCTGATTAAATCCATAGAGTCCCATTCATATTCATCGACTTCCGGTTTTCCGAGTGCACTCAAACGGCTTCTACATCAGCGCTGCTGCTCCTCCAGCACCGCCATTGCCCTGACGCACAGGAGTGAACGGGAATATCGCAACTCTCCCCTAGAAGGCTCTGATCCACTCTCGCCTGCCTGATCTGTGGTGTTGTCTCACTGAAATGGTTACCCCTCCTGGCCGACCTGTTATCCCGCTAAATTATCGTAGGGGCAGCTGTTTTCAACCTTTGTCCTAACAAGGGACCACTATTTATTCTGCATTTAGCCACGGACCACCATTTGATGTTAAGTTTAGTGTCTCAGACCCTAAAACTAAGGATTTTCAAGTTTGGGCAACTGACGTTGGTCAAAATAACAATTCTCCTACAGTTTGCCATTGTGTAGATTCTTGAAAGCGTACAATGATACCAAATGGACCCGTAAGGTTCCATTTGGTATCGTTTTACGATCTCAAGAGTTACAGATATAAAAGGGTCCATTTGTTTACCAACTGCCCATCATTTAGCGAGGGACCACCTGGAATCTCCTCAGGGACCACTGGTTGAAATTGAAAACCACTGTCGTAGGCCTAGGGTAATAATGGTACTAGGGTAATAATGAATTTTATATTAATAATGAATGTTATATTAATAGCTCTACCACTGCCCCAAATAGACCTTTTTTTCACCCAGTGCCAATTCCTAATGTGATCCTGGGCTCTACACATCCTCCGCCAACCTGGGGAGGCAGCAGACTGGCCTCATGCTTCCTTCAAGGCATGAGGAGTCGCGCCGCCTTCTTTTCACCCGACAGGGGGGAGTTTCCCTGGTTGGATGTAGCGTTATTCCAACCAGTTCCAGTCCCCTCCATCAGGCGCCCCGGCTGGCCAGGGGGAGGCAGTTTAGAGCCCAGGATTAGGCTACTGCATGTTTTTGTGAGGGTATCTACCCTAGCAGACACGCCGCCAGCACCCACAGCAGCGCCCCTAGCGGGAATCGAACCCAGGACCTTCTAGCTGTGAGGCAACAGCACTAACCACTGTTCCACCGCGCCCCTAGCCCCAAATAGATCTACAAGCTCACCATATTAAATATAAATGTAGGCTATTGTAGCGGACCCAGCTGGCATTAAGGAGTTGAGGCTTGACTGTTGATTTTCCCATTTTATTTAGTGGTTTAACCAACGTGAAAACTGCAAAAACATATACAATACACAGCAACAAATCAATACACATTCCATCAATAACAGTACATTTTATAAAACTATCAATATACATTGCACCATAAATACCTTCATAAATCAGACATCACAATACAAATCAGTAAGTCTCATGAAACTACATCAACTATACATTGCACATTCCCCATAATAAATCTTACATTTATACACTCAATGCATCTTTAACTACAATTCCATCAGTCAATCATAATACACATTAAACCATTCAGCAAACAAAACTAATCAGTAAACAACAAATCAAACAATACCCTTTTCCCCCTTTCCAGCCAGGCGCTAATTCATTGTCCGTGTCAAGGTCCATCATGTCTTCCTTGTGTCTCAACATCGATTTACTTTAAACATTATAGCCTTTCTTTGTGCAGCCACCTTGGCTTCCATGCTGTCCATACTCCATAGCAAACATTTTCCTGCCATGCTGTCTCTCTTTGGGCCTTAAATAGCCCTCTGGTGGCAGCAGGAAACAATTTGGCTTCTGCTTCCAGCTACACACTACAAAATAAAGGTCTAGCCTTGTTGGGGTCCGTTACAGCTATTAAAGTTCTGACTTGCCTGCAGTGCAGACACTGATGCATACATGTATCCCTCAGAACAGACACATTTAGTATATATTGTTTTAAAGCAGGGGTGGGCAATTATTTTTCCCAAGGGGCCAAATGAGATACATAAAATATTGTTGAGGGCCAAGACTAAAGGCTGAACTAAAGACTTTAATTCTAAGAAAAAAGTAAGACCAACCATTTTGACACCAGGGTCCACTATTTATGTCATTTTAGCACCCCAAAACTAAAGATTGCTTTTGTTTTTGTCCACAATAGCAGGCTGGATTTTACAAACAAAACAGGATAACATAAGATAAAAAAGACCATCCTTTTACATTCCCTAGTTGTGTAGACTTGGGCTAATTTAGAAAATGAATATTTTAACTCTTGAGAGTGTAAACATGAAACCAAATGGACCCGCAAGGGTCCATTTGGTTTCATTTTTATGCTCTCAAAGAGTTATATCTGGTTAACTTTCCATATTTAACTGGAACTCTCTCAAGGACCACTGGTGGTCCCCGGGCCGGTCAGAGTCAGCCAAAGGGCCGTATTTGGCCCCCGGGCCGCATAATGCCCAGGTATGTTTTAAAGGGTAGTTTAGATTTAGTTCAGTATTTCCGGTCATTTTGTGGAGGTCACTGGGGCCACACAGTAAAAGTAAATTAATCCACAAAACGATCAGAATTTGTATTGTTGTTGAATTGTATCTTACTACTTTTTGAGCGTGATAGTGATATGGACACAAAAAAAAAGAACAAAAAAAAGAAATTGCCTCATCTTTCAGAATTGTTATTGCCGAGAGCTTTGTGAGTGCAGGGTTTAAAGTAAAAAAAATCTTGGGACTGAAAATGATCTTTTGCAAATAAGCACTGAGCTAATTAAATGACCACTGTGAAATCCTCAGGACTGAAATCAGTACGCAGTACTGAGAACTTTAATCCCTGTGAGTGTGTGTTGTATTTATAGGCTACATGTGTGCATGGAATCCTAAAGCAGGGGTTTTCAACCTTTTTGACACCAGGTACCACCATTTATTCAGCGTTTGAGCCACGGACCACCATTTGATGTCATGTCAGCCCCAAAGACCTAAAACTAAAGAATTATTTTGGTTTTGTCCACAATTCCATTATTCCAGGCACAATTTTGCAAACAAAACAGTTTAGACTTCTTAATTAAGTGGTGCTAATTCAGACGATGTATATTTTAACTCTTGAGAGTGTAAAAATGAAACCAAATGGACCCACAAGGGTCCATTTGGTTTCATTTTTACACTCTCAAGAGTTACATCTGGTAGATAAGCTTTCCATCATTTACCGTGGGGACCACCTGGAACCCTCTCAAGGACCACTGTTGAAAACCCCTGTCTTAAAGCACTGTTGCAGTGCCATCATGTGTTTTTTTCATATGCACTGCAAATGCTGAGAAAAAAAAGATAGAGCACATGACAGTCCCCGAAAATATAGGACATAAGACATGGGCAATAGAGATGCGCAGTGACGTCACCACCCCGGTTCCGGAAGTCTTTTCCCAATTCATTTTTCTCATAGACTTTTCGAAAATAATTTACGATTACGCCGCGGACAAAGCCAACTCGAGTCGTGACGAATCATGATGACACACACAAACTTTTGGGACAATAAAATAATTTCTAAGATGAAAAACGAAACAAAAAGTCTTGTATCATGGCGTTTTCTACTTCTTCCCAATTATATATTATATGACGATATTGTGTTTGTTGTCATGATTTGTCACGACCTGAGTTGGCTTAATTTGGCCGCGGCGTAATCGTCTTGATATGAATTATTTTCGAAAAGTCTATGAGAAAAATGAATGGGGAAAAGACTTCCGGAACCGGGGCGGTGACGTCACTGCGCAGCTCTATAGGGGCACTGTCTTGGACCCTTAGAGAATAGATCTAGATAGATCTATTCTCTATCTACTCTTGAGAGTGTTAAAATGAAACCAAATGGACCCTCACGGGTCATTTTTACACTCTCAAGAGTTAAAGGTAGGGGAAGTGATTTGAAATTCATGGTGTAGTACCAGCCTGGTGCACTAGGGGCCCCCAAAAGTAGCTACACTATGTGAACCTGCTGCTCTCTCCTGATTGGGGGAGAATTGTGGTGACCTGGGGAACTTTTATTAGCTCCTCTGCTAACGTGGGGGAGGGGGAAACTCCATATATGGTTTCCACACCTTATAATAGAGCATTTTAACAGAAAAAAAAAAATTTTTTGGGGTGATATCTGACAAAAGTGAAATCACTTCCCCTACCTTTAATATAAATTATATTTATTACATAAATTACATAATTTTCGAGAGTCCACACAATTAGAAAATTGAGAATAATTGTTATTTTGACCAAGACAAAACAATGTCAAAGTTCTCAGTTTGGCGTGCAAGAGATAAACTCATCACATCACAAACCTCAAATACTGTTTTTAAACGTCAGTGGTAAGAAAACCTTCCAATTATCCCCCTCTAAGTGCATTATTCTTAAACACTATATAACAGGGGTTTTCAACCAGTGGTCCGGGGACCACCAGTGGTCCTTGAGAGGGTTCCAGGTGGTCCCCAGCTAAGTTGGTTAACCAGATGTAACTCTTGAGAACGTAAAAATGAAACCAAACGGACACTGGCGGGTCCATTTGGTTTCATTATTACACTCTCAAGAGTTAAATAATGCATCATCTGAATTAGCCATTTTGGAATGCATGTTTTTCTTGTTTTCTTTCCAGAATCCAGCCTGGAATTGTGGACAAAAGCAAAATAAATCTTTAGATTTGGGGTCTGTGGGGTAAAATGTCGTCAAATGGTGGTCCGTGGCTCAAATCCTGAATAAATGGTGGTCCCTGAGATGAAAAAGGTTGAAAACCCCTGCTATATAACAGTAAGTAACACCATCACCACTATTTCAAAGCTCAAACTTTCTATGGAATAATCACTTTTTTGAAGTGCAGATCTTGTTGTCATTTTGAAAGTATAGCTCTCAAGTAAAAAAAATAAAAAAAAAAAAAAAAAAAAAAAAAAAAAAAAAAAAGTATGGGCACCTCTGACGTAAGGCAGGAGTTTTCAACCTTTTTGACACCAGGGACCACCATTTATTCTGAATTTGAGCCACGGACCACCATTTGATGCCATTTTAGCCCCAAAGAACTAAAACTAAAGAATAATTTTGGTTTTGTTTACAATTCCAGGCTGGACTTTTGCAAACAAAACAGTGCAGACTTCATTCATTAAATGCATGTAGAGTTAATTCAGATAATGAATATTCTAACTCTTGAGAGTGTGAAAATGAAACCAAATGGACCCGCAAGGGTCCATTTGGTTTCATTTTTACACTCTCAAGAGTTACATCTGGTTAACCAACTTTCCATCATTTAGCCTGGGGACCACCTGGAACCCTCTCAGGGACCACTGGTGGTCCCCGGACCACCTGTTGAAAACCCCTGATGTAAGGGATAACACCCGGCGGCGACGGCATGTAAACAACCAAACACATAGCTAACCAAATGGACCCACTAACGACATGCTTCTCACATTCTGTTTCTTTCTTTAAAATGTTCAAATCCTGTACAGGAAAACAGGCGTATTGTGTACACAGTTGGTGATTAATCATGATTTAATTAATGAAGCTGTGATTAATCTAATTAAGAATTGTAGTCATTCAACAGCCCTAGTCTCTGGTATTGTTCAGGGTCCCCTTCCCTAGTCAAAAGATCCTCTAGGACAGGGGTGGCCAACCTGAGGCTCGCGAGCCTCATGCGGCTCTTCAGCTGGTTACATGCGGCTCTTAAGGGGCTTCCACGTGAAGCTGTCAAAAACGCTTGGCCTCATGGCGCAGTCCTTCATTCCCTATACCAGTGGTTTTCAACCTTTTTTTCTACCAGGGCCCACCATTTATTCAGAATTTGAGCCACAGACCACCATTTTAGCTCCATAGAACCCAAAGCTAAAGATTTCCTTTACTTGTGTCAACAATTCCAGGCTGAATTTCAGAGAAAACAAAACAGTGAAAGATACAGATCAAACTGACCATTAATCTTCCACATTCTCTAGCAGTGTAGACTTGGGCTAATTCACATGATGAATATTTTAACTCTTGAGAATGTCATACTTTTTTGGATTGTAAACCCCGTTTCAAAATACATGTCTGTATGTTTCTATTTGCGACCGTGACGGCCGTCGCAGCGGTTTTCTAACCATTGTGACCATTCGATGTGGCTCTTTGCCGTAACACAGTGAAAAACGTGGCTCTTAGTCTGTGACCGGTTGGCCACCCCTGCTCTAGGATTACAATAGAAAAGTCCTCTCAGATTTTGGAACAAATCCTATTGGATTTCCAATAGGATTCCTATAAGAATCCTATAGGATCTTATAGGAATCCTATAAGAAAATCCTAGGATTTTTTTTTTTTTACTAGGGTCAGATGTAGAGGTGGGCTGTGTGCGGCCCGCAGGCCCTAGTTTGGGGACCACTGCACTAAACAAATAAAATACACGTCTTATACATAGGCCCTATACAGTTACAAAGATCATATCTTCTAGTCTGAGGACATTTCCATTTATTTACACCCAGAAAACAAACAACTGAACATTCAGTAGATTTTGGTTTTCTTTTTAAATGTCACGACCTCTTTGAAGGACGATGTCATCACTTTTCAACACATCTTCATATAATACAGGTAGATCCTCATTAATGTAAATCTACATTTTTCAACTCCTAGGAGGGCTGTGGGCAGTTCAGAAACCAGTCTGTGTCTCCTAGGAGGGCTGTGGGCAGTTCAGAAACCAGTCTGTCTCCTAGGAGGGCTGTGGGCAGTTCAGAAACCAGACTGTCTCCTAGGAGGGTTGAGGGCAGTTCAGAAACCAGTCTGTCTCCTAGGAGGGCTGTGGGCAGTTCAGAAACCAGTCTGTGTCTCCTAGGAGGGTTGAGGGCAGTTCAGAAACCAGTCTGTGTCTCCTAGGAGGGTTGAGGGCAGTTCAGAAACCAGTCTGTGTCTCCTAGGAGGGTTGAGGGCAGTTCAGAAACCAGTCTGTCTCCTAGGAGGGCTGTGGGCAGTTCAGGAACCAGTCTGTCTCCTAGGAGGGTTGAGGGCAGTTCAGAAACCAGTCTGTCTCCTAGGATGGTTGAGGGCAGTTCAGAAACCAGTCTGTCTCCTAGGAGGGTTGTGGGCAGTTCAGAAACCCCTCTCCCATGACATAATCGGTGGGAAATCCAAGCTTATAGAAACGGTGGCTTTCTATTCCTGAAAACCTACCATGATATTTAAAAACAAACAACAAACACTGCTGTCGCCTCTCTTAGTATCTGTAACCAACTAGTATCTGTAACCAACTGGTATCTGTAACCAACTGGTATCTGTAACCAACTGTTATCTGTAACCAACTGGTATCTGTAACCAACTGGTATCTGTAACCAACTGGTATCTGTAACCAACTAGTATCTGTAACCAACTAGTATCTGTAACCAACTAGTATCTGTAACCAACTGGTATCTGTAACCAACAGGTATCTGTAACCAACAGGTATCTGTAACCAACTAGTATCTGTAACCAACTAGTATCTGTAACCAACTGGTATCTGTAACCAACTAGTATCTGTAACCAACTGGTATCTGTAACCAACTGGTATCTGTAACCAACAACTAGTATCTGTAACCAACAACTAGTATCTGTAACCAACTAGTATCTGTAACCAACTAGTATCTGTAACCAACTAGTATCTGTAACCAACTAGTATCTGTAACCTAACCTACTGTTGTGTTCTCTCAGAAGTTTTTAATGATCCACTCCACAGGAGTCCATGTAGGAGCTGTCCTGTCTCTTTCTGCCCCTTCAGAGTCACCTGATACACCTGGTACACCTGATACACCTGGTACACCTGGTACGCCTGATACACCTGGTACACCTGGTACACCCACATCATCATACTGGTGGTATTCTGCAGCTTCAACACCTCCCTGTTCACCCACATCATCATACTGGTGGTATTCTGCAGCTTCAACACCTCCCTGTTCACCTGATACACCTGATACACCTGGTACACCTGGTACACCTGGTACACCTGATACACCTGGTACACCTGATACACCTGGTACACCTGATACACCTGGTACACCTGGTACACCTGATACACCTGGTACACCTGGTACACCTGATACACCTGGTACACCCACATCATCATACTGCTGGTATTCTGTCTCTTCACTCAGTCCGGCTTCAGCATCGGAACGAGCAAACTCGTTATAATAAACGATTTCGACGTTGTCCCGTCTTACATTATAATAAACAACAGCCATGTCCTGCTGTCTTGTGCAGTGCCTTCTGATGACCTGGAGAAACAACAGCAGTGCCTGGATTTAATTCTTTAGCTCAGACATGGATCTGTTAAAAAATAAAACAAAACATCTGACTGCTAGATGTACATTGTAGTCTTAAGTAGATTTAAGTAAAGTACGGTTACCTTCCGGAGACGATAGAGGACGGCGATTATCAGGATTAAGGGCAGCACTGTACATTTGATAATGTTAGAGGTCAGATGAGATGCTGTGAGGGAAATGTTAAATGTGTTAGAACATCCACCTTCATGAAAGAACAGCTCTGATTTTGCCTGATTGAGTTTCAACATGCGACCTGAAAAGTCCACAATTCATGTTACCTCTGACAGTGAGAAGGAGGACGTCGCTCTTGGAGGAGAAGTTGTGATGGAACACGTGGATGTGATAAACACAGCTGTAACTTCCCTGGTGGGTGTGGTTTGCTGCAGGAAACAGGAAGGTGGCAGAGTGATTGGCAGCTGTCTGGGTGTGGTTCTGAGTTTCGTTACATCCAGTGAGGTTTGGAGCTGTGTCCAGAGATGTTGTGTTCAGTGTTGTATCTAGTGGTGTGGTGTGCTGCGTTGTATCCAGAGATGTTGTGTTCTGTGTTGTATCCAGAGATGTTGTGTTCAGTGTTGTATCTAGTGGTGTGGTGTGTTGCGTTGTATCCAGAGATGTTGTGTGTTGCGTCGTTGCATCTAGTGGTGTTGTTTGTTGCGTTGTTGTATCTAGTGGTGTTGTTCGTTGCGTTGTTGTGTCTAGTGGTGTTGTTTGTTGTGTTGTTGTATCTAGTGGTGTTGTTTGTTGCGTTGTTGTATCTAGTGGTGTTGTGTGTTGCGTTGTTGTATCTAGTGGTGTTGCTCGTTGCGTTGTTGTATCTAGTGGTGTTGTGCGTTGTGTTGGAACCAGTGATGCTGTGTGCTGCGTTTGATCCAGTGATGTTGTGTTGGACTCAGTGGTGTTGTGTGCTGCGTTGGACACAGAGTGATTGACAGGCTGGGTGTAGGTGTGCGTTGTGTCGGATCCAGTGAAGGTGAGGTGGAAGAAGCCTCCTGGGTACTGCGGCCGGATGGAGCATCTGATGCTGAAGCTGAAACCCTCCATCACCTGCAGCCGCTGAGGCTGGCTTTCAGAAATGGAACGTACAAACGTACCCAGAGTTGTTGTGTGTTGGCTTGTGTCCAGGGATGGTGTCTGTTGTGTTGCATTTAGAGATGTTGTCTGTTGTGTTGCATTTAGAGATGTTGTCTGTTGTGTTGCATTTAGAGATATTGTCTGCTGTGTTGCATTTAGAGATATTGTCTGTTGTGTTGCATCTACAGATGTTGTCTGTTGTGCTGTAACCACTGATGTTGTCTGTTGTGTTGAATACAGTGGTGTTGTGTTTTGTGTTGAATTCAGTGGTGTTGTGTTTTGTGTTGAATTCAGTGGTGTTGTGTTTTGCGTTGAATTCAGTGGTGTTGTGCGTTGTGTTGGTTCCAGTGATGTGATGTTGTGCGTTGTGTTGGATACAGAGTGATTGGCAGCTGGCTGGACAGAGCAGGAACCCTCCATCGCCTGCAGCCCCTGCTGCTGGCTTTCAGAAATGGGCCGTACCAAGGCGATGATTGGTTTAAACAGCATATCTGGAACAAGATCAGAGGTGATTGGCTGAAATTGGCAATTCAGTAGATTTGACTGTATGTCCCGTTTAATTAAAATATATTGTACAGGCAGATACTCTAGAAGAGATAATGTAAATGTGCCATTATTGAAGTCGTTGTTTTACCAGAACAGACAATCTTCAGTCTGGCAGTGGAATTACCAGACACCTTTGTTCCACACTCCTTCAGTGAGAACTCGGATCCAACACAGAAAGAGGAAATCCACCAAACAGGTCCATATGTAGAGCCTGAAGTAATTTCTGTTAAAACGGCAGAGCCGCAGTGCAGCTGTCGACACACTACAGACGATGAGTTCTGGTTCCAGTCAGACCAACCATCCATTGGTCTCCACTCTCCCTGGTGTTGCATCTCCAGTATTCCAATACACTTAGTGGTTCCCTGCACCAACCTGACATCAGCAGACTCTACAGAGACAGGAGAGTAAACAGCAAAGATCAGCATTTGTTTATTTATGACATAATAATCGAAATCAAAAGTTTAGATTGTCTTTTACCTGAGCAGGTGAGTCCCACGGTCTTGCCAGGTGAGCTTATGTTTCTAGTGGATGTTAAAGTTACACAGTCCAAGAGAACAGACTCGTTGCCTTTACACTGGAAGTCTTTGGTCGTCATTGGATTGTTAACCTCTCCATAGAGCACCCCCCAGACCATGGAAGGAGCTCCGCAGGCTAGCTCCCTACAGACCACCTCTGCATCCTGCTGGTCAAAGTCACCTTCATACACCGAGACCCAGGAGTGATTAGACTTCACCTCCACACTGCCTGAACACTGAGTAGACCCATTCACCAACCTCACTGACTCTATAGAGAGAGACAGAGAGGAACACACAGTCACACAGCAGTTCTACACACAATCAGTGGATACAACGTTATTTTATATTACTATATATTACTGCAGTCGCAGTAGTTTGTTACCTGAACAGTTCACCTCCAGTACGTAGAAGGAAGTAGCGGACATCTTTGTTCCACAATGATTCATTGAAGACTCTGAGCCGTCACAGGAGGTTGTCATCCTCCAGGACGGTTTGTGTGTGGAACCAGAACTCCTTTCTGTTGAAACGGCAGAGCCGCAGTCCAGCTGTCGACACACGACAGCTGAGGAGTTCTGGTTCCAGGCAGACCCACCATCCACTGGTCTCCACTCTCTCTGGTGTTGCATCTCCAGTATGCCAGAACACTTATTGGTTCCCCCTATCAACCTGACAGCATCAGATTCTGTACAGAGACGAGAGAGTAAACAGCAACAATTAATATGACTCCCATTATGGAATGTATGATAATACAACCAACAGTACAGTTTGACCTTCACCTGAGCAGGAGAGTTCAAAAGTCTTGTAAGGTGAGCTGCAGTTTCTAGATGAGTTTGAGGTTCTACAGTCCAGGAGAGCAGACTCGGTGCCTTCACACTGGAACTCTTCGGTCCATGTTGAAACGTTGCCCTCTCCATAGAGCGCCCCCTGGAGGACTGAAGGAGCTCCGCAGGCTAGCTGCCTACAGACCACCTCTGCATCCTTCTGGTCAAAGTCAGCTTCATGTATGGAGACCCAGGAGTGATCAGACTTCACCTCCACTCTGCCTGAACACTGACTAGACCCATTCACCAACCTCACTGACTCTGGAGAGAGAGAGAGAGACAAAAATAACATCAGATGCCAGTTGTTTGACTGAAAGATTGGAGCCATTGTTCTAATCATTGCTGAGTTACCTGAACATGTCACAGTGGTTCTGCCTGTGACCAAGCCTTTCCGTGTGATGTTAGAAGTCTCCACTGTGACACAGTCACTCAGTGAAGGCTCAGAACCAGCACAGTAAGGTGTAACCCTCCATACAGCGTCGCGCGTAAACAAAGCTCTCCTTTCTGTTGAAACGGCAGAGCCGCAGTCCAGCTGTCGACACACGACAGCTGATGACTTCAGGTTCCAGTCATCACCATCCGCTGGTTTCCACTCTGCCTGGTGCTGCATCTCCAGTGTACCAGCACAGTTACTGGTTCCTCCCACCAACCTCACAGACAGAACCACTGTAAAGAGAGGAAACATTTAAAAGGTAATATTAACTTTTATTATAATAGAATATGGTATGTAAAAATCTAAACTAAAGGTACAGCTTGACCTTTACCTGAGCAGGTGAGTTCAACAGTCTTGTAAGGTGAGCTGGAGTTTCTAGATGAGTTTGAGGTTCTACAGTCCAGGAGAGCAGACTCGGTGCCTTCACACTGGAACTCTTCGGTCCATGTTGAAACGTTGCCCTCTCCATAGAGCGCCCCCTGGAGGGCTGAAGGAGCTCCGCAGGCTAGCTGCCTACAGACCACCTCAGCATCCTTCTGGTCAAAGTCAGCTTCATATATGGAAAGCCAGGAGTGATTAGATTTCACCTCCACTCTGCCTGAACACTGACTAGACCCATTCACCAACCTCACTGACTCTGGAGAGAGAGAGAGAGAGAGAGAGAGAGAGAGAGAGAGAGAGAGAGAGAGAGAGAGAGAGAGAGAGAGAGAGAGAGAGAGAGACTATTGGAACAAGATGAATTAAAATGTCTCCAATTTCTTGCATGATATTATGAGAGGAATAACTTTAATGTGTGAATCCACATCACCTGACCTAGTCACATGACCAATGACTATCTAATCAGGACAAGAAGCGAAGGCACCTCTGGGGGAGTCCACATTGGTTCATGGGAGGCAACAGACATGCGCAGTACATTCCAGGAAGTTTAACGCTTGCAAACCATGCATGCCATTGGTCTCTTGGATGGTTTGACTTCCTGGTCTGTACCTATGATAAAAATAAAGAGGATAGTGCACGGGGGCGTGGCGCAGGCTGGTTCCGGAGGTTTGCACATGCTCAGTGTAAACAGGAACTGCTATGGTGGAATGTTCCAGCAGAGGCGCTAGATAGAAATCCCATAACGTGTGATGTAAATAATGAGATCCAGAGTAGTTGTGAATTGAACAGCATCACTCTTCCCTTTTCAAACATTTTATATAATCCTTCCACTGTTTAAATGAACAGTATCCATGTTTCTTTGTCATTTCACAAAAATAAAAGTTGACACATGTACTGTCTGTAATTAAAGCAACCATCACGAACAGGGAAAATCTACAAAAAGAACAATGTACAAAACATTTCCATTCAGTAAATGTAGGCTACTTGCCCTTGTCTTTCAGTCTATTATAAACAGCTTTTTCCTCCACACAGTAGTTAAATTGACATAATATTTAAACTAAAAACAGAAGCATTAAAGTATTCTCTTTTTATATTATTATTTTTTATCATTTCAGTTCAGGTTCAGTAATTCTAGTGCCTCTGCTGGAACATTCCACCATAGCAGTTCCTGTTTACACTGAGCATGTGCAAACCTCCGGCACCAGCCTGTGCCACGCCCCCGTGCACTATCCTCTTTATTTATCATAGGTCTGTACTGTGCATGTCTGTTTCCTCCCATGAACCAATGTGGACTCCCCCATAGGTGTCTTGGCTTCGTGTCCTGATTAGATAGTCATTGCACATGACCAGGAAGTCTAGTTGGTGTTTCATTTCAGACCAAAGCTGTAGATCCAACTGTCCTTGTTTAATGTGTAATGTTTAATATTTAGTTTTTAATATTTAATGTTTAATATTATGCTCATTGAATGTTGGATATATGGCGCCACCTGTTGGCTCCACTCAGAGCCAGCGCCAGCTATGTGCAGAAAACTACCGAAAGTGAAAACTACACAAAATAGACAGCCGTGAACTCATTTGTCTTCTAAACATCGTTGTTTACGTCAATCTGATCCGTAAAGATGTGTCAGGTCACGTGCATGCGCAGAACTTTGGATATTCAATGTCACACCATGGAATCTTATTGGGGATAGCCACTGATGCTAAAAACAGCTAATGTACGGCAGATAAAACTATATAATACATGATAAAACTATTATTTTTGGATTAATAGACATTAAAGAAACCCCAAATTTCTCAGCTTGGTAAAGTAGTGTTTAATCAATAAAGCTGAGATATTCCGGCTGTGACAGATTGGTTTGATGCTATTCTGTGAGTGTTGTACGTCTACTGCTGACCTCTGAGTTTGGGTTCAAAGCCTGTTGAAGACGACAAAGCGTTTACATCGTTGAAGTCATTGCTGTACCTGAACAGTTGACCTTCAGAGTAACGTTGCCATGATGGGACTTCACTGCACCACACTGCGCCGGTGAAGACTCAGAGCCAACACAGGAAGATGGAATAATCCATCCAGATTCACGTGTAGAAGTAGGAGTGAATTCTGTTGAAACGGCAGAGCCACAGTCTAGTTGCCGGCACACCACAGACGATGACATCCGGTTCCAGTCAAACCAAGCCAACACTCGTCTCCAGTCTCCCTGGTGTAGCATCTCCAGAGCACCGCTGCACTTACTGCTACCTCCCACCAACCTGACGTCACCAGAATCTGTGCAGGAACAATGTGTAACTTTATGTACAACACCTGGAAGAATACATTCTGGAATCAGCTTGAATTATTTCACATTTCTTTACCTGTTGGGTTGAGTTTTGGTTCAACTTGGAGAGCTGAGGAGAAAAATAAAAATAAAATAAACATGTTTCACTGCAACAGAAATATGTCTGTCTGTCTGTCTGTCTGTCTGTCTGTCTGTCTGTCTGTCTGTCTGTCTGTCTGTCTGTCTGTCTGTCTGTCTGTTCAATGTAAACAGCAGCAAAGTATTCATAGTGAGGTAATATTCTAGTGTAAACATTAATAAAGCATTCATAGTGAGGTAATATTCTAGTGTAAACATTAATAAAGCATTCATAGTGAGGTAATATTCCAGTGTAAACAGTAATAAAGCATTCATAGTGAGGTAATATTCCAGTGTAAACAGTAATAAAGCATTCATAGTGAGGTAATATTCCAGTCTCTACTCACAGCAGTCTGCAGGTTTTTCAGAGCTCTCCCCACACTCATCGGCTGCAGGGTCACATTTCCATGACAACGGAAGGCATGTGTCCTTCTGACAAACAAACTGAAGAGAGAGACACAGGTTTACCTTTAGAATCACTGATGTGTCAAAAGCAGACATGAGGCATGTATGTCTTCACCCTTTGAGGACCGAGAACACATTCAGTTTTCTGGGGAATAAAATATGTTCCAACTCTAGACTTGTAGCTATAATGTGTTTTAGAAACACAAAAGTAGGCTATAGTTCATAATCATATTAAACAACTTCATTACTGTTCTCTACCTTGAGGGAGAACCAGCACTGGTCACATGTAAACAAAAAACGTGTGTGTGTGTGTGTGTGTGTGTGTGTGTGTGTGTGTGTGTGTGTGTGTGTGTGTGTGTGTGTGTGTGTGTGTGTGTGTGTGTGTGTGTGTGCGCGTGTGTGTGTCACACCAATAGTGGTGACCTGTAGAAACCTGCAACTTAGTATCATCATATCATATCATATCAGTCACCACAAACAGCAAAGTTAATGGTCACAGCTGTCCACGTATCTGTCCCTCCCAGGGAAGCTGTGTGGCTGTGATGAATGCTGTTGATTGCATAGCTCTGTGGTGGTTTTACAGTGAAATACAGAGACTTAATTCTCTTTACCTCTGACTGCCACCGCATACAACATGCAACACGCAAGCAGTCTGGTCTGGTCAAGCAAAAAAATCTACATCAGTGCTTCTCAAATGTTTGTATGTCAAGGACCGGACCATGATCTAAAAATAATGTTCCACAATTTTAAAATGTTTACATATTTTACAGTTATTCCAGCAGTGTAATCACCTGGCTGGCAGTGCAGCTGGACATGCACTGCTTGTTGTCAGCTGACCAGGTGTAGTCTGTGGGACAGGAGCAGCTGTATCCTCCTCCAGGTGAGAGCAGACACAGGTCACTGCAGCCTCCATTGTTGATCTGACACGGATGACCAGACACTGCAGGGTGGACAAAACACACACATGTACCAGGTTACACTTAGGTTTCTGCTTTTACACTTTTATACAAGGTTTGAGCTGCAATCCTGTTAGTTTTCTGGTTCTGGTACAGTTTTTTTGTGGCGATAGGTTTAGGTTTAGGCATAGTTTTTGTGAGGTTAGGATTTAGGCTTTTGTATTCCCCCAAGTTACTGGTATTAGGGTGTATTCTGTGGTAATCAGATCGTGTGAGTGACGCAGAGCTTTAGAGAAATCCGCTCTTTGCTCTCGACGGCTTTTGTCCTGCTCATCACTGTCTGGTGTGACATCCTCCTGCACCACTATCACATCACTGTCTGGTGTGACATCCTCCTGCACCACTATCACATCACTGTCTGGTGTAACATCCTCCTGCACCACTATCACACGCTCACCTTCATTTATACATCAGACGCTCCAATCCGCCCACTCAGCAGTAACATTCTTTAAATGCTGGTTTCCTGACAGGCTATTGTCTAATTTTTGTCTAAAGTATTAAAGGGTGGGAGGCATGGATATTTCCTTTTAAAAGTTTAATTGTTTTACATTCCTTGCTATCTTTAGTTTTAGGGATTTTAGCTATGGGAGCGGGCTTTCGAACATTTCCTTTTTTATTATCTATTACAGTCTACTACAAGTCTATAGTCTAACGGAGTCCTGATTAGGGTTTGGTTTGGTTAACCAAAGTACATCCAGCCACATGGCTGCAGGAAGATATTTACAATAGTGGATGCTGAACGTTCACTAAGGGGTGCTACAAAATGTGCATGCATGCATACTATGTGTGTATGTGCACGTGCCTTGTGTGCACACACATTTCCTTGCATTTTAAACAGGGAAAAGTGTCTTTTACCGTCCCTCTCCACATGTATGAACAAACTGACAGGTCATTTATCAGGATAAAGAGGATAAAAAAATCAGGGTCAATAAAAAGCTCACCAGAATGGAGGTCTAAAATAAATCGTGGGCGTGTGCACAAAACAAAAATAAACGGACGGTGTGCGATAGCGCCGCTCGTCACTCGCCTGCTTTATCACAAGCGTTTTTTTAAGCACAAAACACAGGTCCTGTTGAAAATGAATTAAGAGGTGTGATTCATTACTCCCCATGTGAAAGGCCCTTGTTGGCGACAGTTATATGGGTCACGTGATGTTGGACGCTTACGTCAGTTGTAGTAAAATCAGCTGTTCTCAGAGCGGCATTTCATGAATGGAGGGAGAGAGGGGTGAACGGGGAAGGTCCAACTTTGTTGACCGCAATCGCTTTAGTACGGTAAAACCCATGCATTGATCACTGTACCAACTACCTGTTTTAACTTTAATAAAATGAAATAAAGCAGCGATGGCCTGGAGCAGTGATTCCCAAGGAAATATATAAAGCAGCGTGTCTGACAGCTAAGATGTTTCCCCGCTTTAGCCTCTCGGCGTTCTAAAAATGTTTGTAAATGACGCCATACATTGTCAACAAAGAGTGACACAAACATAAGGATTGGACTGGAGTCACAGAGGACCCGACAAGTCACACATTGAAAGCATAGCAAGCAAGCAATGCGCGATACAACAAACAATGGAATGATCAAACAATGGAATGATCACGGATCACACAACAAACGGCGCATCATCACAAACGTCATGTGGTAACGTAACGCTACACAATCCGACCCATTTCGTTCTGCTGTTGGACTTGTTTGGAACATTTTGGACTGATTCCGCCGCCGAGTGGAAACTGTGTTGTATACGCTGTGGATGTGTGTGCGCTGTGCTGCCCGCCGGGCTAATGCTATTGTGTGTCAACTGTCAATCAAACGTGCGCTGCGATCGCCGATCGCTGGTGTTCTACTGTATGTGACTGACTGGTTTGCATTGGACTCTCATTGTCACTGTGTCATTTGCTTGTGCATCGAAAATGAGTGGAACAAAGGTTGATTCAAATGTTGGGAAACAGGACAAGGAAAAAAGGAAAATAAGCCTCACAGAAAAGGCTCTCTCAAATAAAATCGAATTCATTCAAAAGGAACGTAAAAGGAAAGTGGATGAAATAAAGGGTCTCATAGTCTCTATCACAGAGCTATTGAAAGATGGCAAAAACGCATTGCAGGTTAAAGGACAACTTGATGTCTTGATACAAACATCTCACACTTCTAATGAACTGCACACCTCTTTAATGCCTCTGATTCCACCTGATGAACAGGGGAAGCAAAATGAATGGTTCTCAAAGGTTAATAAACGCACAGATGGCCTCATTGAGGATGTAAATGCATGGTTCAAATTTGTACAAACCAAAGGACCCCAACCAGAGGTTCATGGCAGGCCTAATGAAAACCCTCCACAGCAGGACGCTGCTGAGGAGGAAAATGGAGGTGTGGGGAGTATGGAAGTGACTCAGTCACATCAAATGGATGATGGTCAGGAGGAATGTAATGGCACATCAAATGTATCACCTCAAGTTCATGATGCTCAGGACAAATGCCCATTAAACGTACCACCTCAAATAAATTCTGAGAAGGAATGTGCTTCCATGTCAAATGTGTCACATCAAGTCCATGACGCTCAGGAAGAGATTAGGCCATGTGACAGTGTCGGGAATTTTTGTTTGAACGGATACGATAATGCTACCAGGATCACAGGTCACACTCAGACAGTCGGCAAGATTTAACAGTGTACATTTATTGAAAACCTAAAGGGATGTACAATTATTTTGAAGGAGAAGGTACGGTGAACATGCAGTCAAGGATGAGAATGAAGGGCTGACTAGGAGGGCTGCGGTTGCTTGGCTCAGTCACACTATATACGGCCTCAACTCATGGGTTTCAATGCATGTGCACGCATGTTCAAGTGCATGAGGTGTGTGCGTTGACAAACCCCATATGCTATCTCTACATTACAGTGGGCCTGTGCGTGCGTGTGAAACGTGCGTGTGGAATGTACTGCACTCCCACGCACTGTCCTATAGTACTTGTATATACTAGTGTCACTGCTCAGTGATAAATAAGTCTATAAATTAACTTAAGGCTAGCTCACTAACGGCCTAAAAAGGAGTGTTCCTTTGCATTCCAGGAATCGACTGGAAAGCAGGCCCAAACTGGGGCCGAACTGGGTGTTTGAAATCTCTTGGACACAGGCAATGTTCTGTACAATCTGTACCTATGGCACACTGTACATGTACATTTTTGGGCCTTGTGCTTAACTGTTGTGAAAATACACGACACTCCCTCCCTGTGATCGCGAAGCAGATCATAACCAGATAATGTGACGGCCAAAGCAACCAAGACAGCCTGACATAATACAAGGGTACATAGGTATACATGGATGCGAACACCACCCCGCTAAAATCAAAACAATCCTCCCTCTTAGCCTTAGCAGGATACAAAATCAAACAACAAATGTTCACCCTCAATTCCCCTTATCCTTAGCAAGCATGTTTTATCCTTAACAAGGCATTAAGGCACAAGATCCAACAACTACGGAGCATCACTTAGTCAAAGTTGTTTCAAACTCTCTTTAACCTTAGCAAGCAGCTTCACATCCACCACCCATAGTCCTTAGCAACCCATTCTCAGATAAAGTAAATAGTAAACAAGGATTGTGAAGCTTACGCGTATACTAGCACTACACTATGGGTATGACCCAAAAGAAGAACATGACAAACAAACAAAATTCATAAATCAACAAAATAAAATGGCAAATTAAAAGGAATAACATGGGTACGGTAAACCAAACAATGTTGGTGAATTGATGTAACAAAGCATGCACAGTGACGACCGTGCGACGCGTATGACTACCGCAACCCAAAGAAGACCCATAATGAATTCTAAAAAGTCGCCTGGAAAAAATGATGTATAGCCTAGAAAAAACGCGCAAGGACTTCACCAGACGGCTGGCACCTTACCTATGTGCGTAAAGAGGAGAGATAGGAAAGACAGAGATTTGTATAGGTGTTGCACATGTGATAGAGAGGTAGAGTTATGTGCCTACATGTACATGATACGTGTGTGAGAAACATGATGTATGCAACATGTGGGGTACACCGACAGGGGCATGGGCACTTGGGCAGGGCAATTATCAAAACAAAATAAAACAGAAAGGTGAAGATAACAAATCAAATCAAGTCACTGAAAAAAACATAACAGAAATAAAAATGGGAACTAAATAAATAATCCTATAGTCGTCAATCTAGCCTAAGCTCCTCTCTGGACAGTACTCTAAAAGATGGCATTATGATCCTAACTTACTAACTTTATATGCTTTTGACAAACTAAACTAAACTAAACTAAACTAAACTAAACTAAACTAAACTAAACTAAACTAAACTAAACTAAACTAAACTAAACTAAACTAAACTAATGGCAAATTCACTGATGTCAGAACAACAACATTTGATTCAGGGGTAGGGATGGTGTAAGCTCAGGTGCAGATGCTCTAACCCCAATGCTCAACCACGGATTGCGCAATTCCACGGCCAAAACTCCACATCCTGGAGTTGGGGTGAGCCCTCTCAGGAAGTAGGCACCAGATAGTCTGTGACAGCCCACAGGGTTGCGAGTCCCATGGACACTGTGCCAGAGAGAAAAGCCTCCGCCGCCGCTTCAGCACCTCTCATACCACAGCACGTTGACTGAGTCTGGTAAATGATGTAGTAGCCTGTACACCAGAATAAACATGTTACCCTCTCCACATGGTGCTCTGTTCCAACTGCAAAAGACATCAGATTAAAATGCCATGTCTCATAGGCCTAACTCATTTCCTTCATGTAGGACATGTACAGTAAAATACTTATCCTAGATCCTAGACTCTCCTAACCTAACCTGTCAGATGTTCACTTAAACAAACCAAACAAAACAAAACAAACATAAACAAAACAAACAAAACAAATGACTGTTAACGTGATAAATGCCCATTACTGCCACAATCAATTAACTGAATATACCTCCATTATAGTGTTAGCTATTAATCTACTGATTTAGTAATCATTGAATCATCAATTTGTTTATGTCAATCTACATATTCCTCCCCCCTTTTGTTTATGTTTGTTTTCCATCCCCACCAATCATAGTTCGTACCCACTACATCAAAATGGCCACAAGAATACCCTCACAAAAGGAAAAAATAAAACAAAAATAATCAGAAAACTAGGCGGAACGATATGTGTACCTCACCATACGTTTTTTATACACCAGGCCAAATCAAAAGTCATCTTCACATCCTTTCCGTACACTACAAATGTTTATGACAACTATCCGCAGCATGTAAGTAACCTACAACTAAACACGCCGAATATCAATTACGATCTTACGACTGGCTCCAATCCATATTGGCAAATTATTGACCTAATTATTGACCTAATCTCCCTTATTACAGAACAGTACAATTATTATTATTTCCATTGTTGCTGTTTTCTGTCGCTGCTATTCAATACCCATAATCTCACTGTCCAGCATATTTACTCTAAGCACAATAATCCCTGAACCGAGTAAAGGTGTCCTATTTACTTCTTATCATTCTGTTGCATCTTCTGTTTTCCACGGTCACACCTATTATTATTATTAGTATTACTATTGTTCTCAACCTGGTCTTTTATAAGTCACTCCAGCCTGATGTGAAACGTCAAAGGCAACATAAACGATCAGAAGTCGGGGCCCCCCATCTATGTTGTATTGAGGACTAATAACTCTATTAACTAATTACGGGCAGATACTTAATGATAGAGGGTCCAGGTTTTCCAATCACACAGTCATTCAGCCCAGCATACAGCATACTTTAGCAAGCAATATGTTACTCATTCAAATTTCTCTTCTCTGTTTTCAGTCTGCGTCAATAATCATCCATCCATTCATTCATTCCTTCAGTCATTCATTCATCCACACATCCACACACCAAGCATACACCAAGTATATCAATTGCCATCTGGAAAATATATCTAACTAAGCTGCCTAGCCAATTTCTACACTGTCAGAGAACTTTCCCTACATCAGACCTTCATAACCAGGAGAAAATATGACAATAATCAATCATGAGTTATTTTCATATTTTACTTCGACCCCAATTTATTCAGTCACCAAAATAAAAAAGTGGTTGACGATAGAGCAAATCATACCGTCGTTGTCCCTCCCCATATTTTCCAATGATAATTGAATATACCTGCCAACTCTCATCCCAAACTGAATTATTAATACTACAGCCTATGGTCCTATCAAAACTACAAATGGTTCTTTTACAAAGTTGCAGCCTCAGACCAGACGATGTTGACATGGATGTTCATCTGGTATGCGTCTGCTGCTGGTCATTCAGACAAAGGCCTCTGGATGTGCGATGAGGACCTCGTCATCTGAAGGCATGTAGTAGGCCACGTGTGTGCGGCCTCCGGCCACTCCCCATTGTTTAAACAGAGAAGCACAAGAACAAGGTGTATTTAGTATTAACTCCATTTCCCTAAACATGACATTCCAACACACATAAAGACATACTATTCTCATTCATTCCCACATTCTCACGATAATCACTAGGCCTTGTTTTAATTGCCCTAAATTTGGACAGCGATTTAGCATTCCGGTAGTCAAATACCTATCGATATTGGCTCCCCAATTACTGTTTATTCTCACAGAAACTATTTTCTCTATCCTCAAGATATATATGTTCCATAAATTTATGTTCATTCAAAGTAGACAAGTACATCTAAACAGGCTCAGTCGGATTCAAATCTATCAACTGACTGTGAGCACCCCTAGGACTCCCCTCAAGGGACTTTACTTGGTTATGGGCTAACAGGAGTAAACAGTCCTACAGACAATGCAGCGTTTTACTTTCTTTCTTTTTTTTCCACTCTCTCTCTTTTCCCAATTACTAGATCGAGATCGACAGGTTAGCCTACCCACAAATTATACCAAATTATACTGAATTGCGCACGTTTGCGTTGTCTGTCAGTAGGAATACACAATAATATGATATCATGTGTCGCTATTGTATATGAAATAATGCTTGTCTTCATATTTTGAGGTCCCCTCTTTAGTCTAAGAGCACAGGGTTGTCAGGATCTGTACTTTAACTTTCAACTGAATGACAATTGAAGGTATTCAAACTTTTACCAGGAAATCTATACTGCTATCTAAGTATGAAATATAAACACTTTACTCATTTCTGTAAATTGTTCCCCCTAAGAAGATTCCTGCTACTGGAAATGTGACCCACCAACATGTCAAGACCAGGCAAGGTGAAAATCAAGGTTCAATCAAATAGCCAATCACATAATTCCAAAGGTTGCACCCCCCCCTATACACCGTCATCAGGCAGACATTATGCAATTAAACCCATTTTAAGATAAGTATAGAACCTCGGAAATTCACATTGTCCCCATACCTCCCTGTGATTAATCAGACAATATATGCCTTTTGAGTCATGCACTATATCTTGCATATATCATGCATATTACGGAAAACCCCTCATAGATCACGTGACACACTCACAACTAAGAGGAGCATTGTTGGAATTATTTTCATGGTCAATCATTATTCAAGTGTCGGGTGTATACGCTAACTATTTTAACCTAAATTTCAAAGGGGAACCTGGAGGTACCACTAAGTGTCTCTTAATGCGACAACCTGATATATGAACAATCAAACTTCAATCACTGTATCTAGGATCCTTTCAGCTATTTTTTGTACATTAACTTCTTAGTTGTGTAATGAGAAAGAGGAAACACCCCTGATGGGTGTAACACAGTGTTGGTTCCTAGCTCCAATCCCTGGTGTGGATCAACCAGGACAATAAAGGACAAATCAATCACCCAATTATAGTGGCATGCTGAACTTGTGAATGGTAACATCTCCCCTCTGATTGGGACAGATATGATTATATAATATAGCTACTGTATTTGACTTAGATCTCATTCAGGCGTGCCAACTTGTAGCTCCCCTGCGCCAATTGCCGTTCCTTTTTATGTATTTATTCTTTTATCCTAATGGGGCACCTCTGTGATCATTAATATTAGAGTATTGTCAGAGTCGTGACAACTCCGTTCACTTTTATGGGATCAGACCAATGGTGGCCCCCCTCTAAACAGATTTAGACAGAATTTGCCAAGGCTCAGCACTAGCTGCTATGCAGATGTTGCAAACTCAACAGACAGAGTTTGTAAGAAGTGTGTGTGCGTGTGTGTGCGTGTGTGTGTGTGTGTGTGTGTGTGTGTGCGTGTGCGTGTGCGTGTGGTGTGCGTGTGGTGTGCGTGGTGTGTGTGTGTGTGTGTGTGTGTGTGTGTGTGTGTGTGTGTGTGTGTGTGTGTGTGTGTGTGTGTGTGTGTGTGTGTGTGTGTGTGTGTGTGTGTGGGTGGGTGGGTGGGTGGGTGGGTGGGTGTGTGTGGATGTGTGTGGGTGTGGGTGTGTAGAAGAGTCCAGCACTCGTCTACACCAGAGTAACAGACCGGTCTAATATTAATATTACATCCTGGGGACCATGAATCCCTATAAGGCCCGAATATGCCATGCATATGTAGGCCCGTAGATCAACTATTTTGATGACTGTAAAAAGTAAACTTTTTAGCCCCCAGCTTATTCTTCTTTCTTAAATGTTGAAATCTTGTGTTTTATTTGATCCAGAACAACGTTTTTGCAGATTTCCTTTTTGGAGGTTCACACGCAGCCTGCACAGTAGCCTATCATGTACCATATTAGTACAGTACATGTCTGCAATTGAATAGGAAAAGATGCATTTTACTTGGTTTGATGTAATCAAATGCAGTCCACTAAATGTATCTCAAGAAATTCCTGGATTGAAATTCATATCCGACCAACTGTAAAAGGTGACATAAATGCATGTCAACCCATGTTATCACTGTTGCTTTTAATATCCTTCTTATTATCACGCTTCTTAAATGTAATATGATCCTAGTGTTTTCCACCCTCTGGCAGACTGTGCTCAAATTCTCTGTGCTGCGCCCCTTGTCTGGACAATACCACCCACTCTTTCCATGTGATTAAACTACATATAAACATGTATACTACCTATGAAGCTTCTTGCAATTGAGTGTCTGGCTGTCTATATAATATTTTCCCAGTCCCCTATTGTGAAATGGTGATCTTGCAGACAGGCCATTCCTCGGTGATCAAGGTAAACATGGAGATTAACCTCCACTACAATTATTTAACCCAAAGGCCAGACAAGTAAACTCAATATGTATTATTATTGTTAATAAAAGTTCTTAAAAGCTTATCATGATACTGTATGTCCTCAGGCATGGCTGTTCAAAGGAATCTCTACAGGGGTTTTGCTATGGCCTGTGGGTGATATTGATTCAAGTGCATGCGAGAATGCTTTTCTAAAGTTACTTTCTGAGTAAACCTACATCCACATTCTGGGCAATGTAAATGTCTCTCGCCAGTATGGATCAATGTGTGTCGTTTTAGACGCAAAGATTTAGTAAAGCCCTTTCCACAAATCTGACATTTTTTCTGGGTTGAAGTCCTTCCTGGGTTAGTCTGTAGATTTTCAAAGTGGAATTAGTAAACTCCTTGCCGCAAATCTCACATCTAAATTTTGATATCTTATGGGGTGTGTGTGGCTTTCCGTCCTATTTCTGATCTTGCTCCATTATCCAAAATTTTTGCTTCTCCAATATTGACTTTTGGGCCTGGCTTTAACAAGTACCTCGCAGAACTTTATACTTTGTTATGTTCCTCTCTAATTAAACACCTCTATTAAAGGTATCAAATAAAATTATCTTCTTGCCTACTGCAGTTTCAGAGCAGTCCTAACAATGTGATTCAACGCCGCTTTTGTTACTCCATTCAGACGCACAGCTTTTCAGCTTTCTGGTTTTAAAGGGGGCACACAGGCCTATTGTTTTCTATTCAGGTGGACTATAGTGCCCCCCCCAACAGGAACCTGTGTGAGCCTCTCCTCTCTCCCCTATTTATCCCAATGTCCCTCTTGTTGAACTATCCTCTAATATGATTATACAATTATATGGTAGTATATTAATTTTACTTAATCCCACTTACTATCAAAATCAGTATTATCGTTATATCGTCGTCATTACTGTTATTCTTGCCCTTGTTATCATTATCTTTGATTAGCTCTTAACCACAAGGGTGTTTAGGCTACAACTAAATGAATCTCCACCTGGGCACATAACACCTAATGTTTCAAACCATCAGAAGAAGATATTGTAGATAGCCTACTGCTTTCTCATTGTAGTCTCCTTACATAAAACACAATACAAACATGAAACACAAACAGGACAAACACACAAAATACATGGACAGCCAACAAACTCACAAATAACACAGGCCTGCCACATCCACACGTTTACAACAATAACAAACTCATACGTTAAATAGTTCAGTTGGCTTTAACCACAGTTTGTGTGCTACTAGGCCAACCCCTTATCCCCTATATGCCCTTTTAGACTTTCACCCTTTTAAATTTACCCCATTTAATGTACGATTTACCTTTACGCCTATAGACTAATAAAAACATCTGACCGATTTTACTCTAGTAAATATTAATATTCATTTCCAAATACCCATCCTCTAATCATTTGCCCTATAATGCAAGATTCCAAATTCCCATACTCTAATCATTTACCCTATAATGCAAGATTGAACTTGTGGCCAGGATGGGCCCTCCACATGGACATCCTTCTTCTCCTCAGGCCGGAACTGGACTGGACAGCTGACCAATAGCACTGGTCGGCCCCGGCTGGACACGCCCCCTGCACGACTCAGCCTCACACACACCAGAGCCTCCTGACACACACAACAGCATGCACTGTTCCTGCATGCATGAGTGGTCACACTCATCAATGTTCGAATCCGCAGCTACTTTATTTTCTTTTATCTATTTATATGTTTTTTAAACTCCGTCACGATATACAATGCGCACTTCCTAATTTTGTTCCATATAGCACACAGACAAACGGGCATCAGACACCACAATTTAATGTACGTCTACACCAAACTATAGCGACTAAACCGTCACAACAAACACTATATCTTACGGCTGCACGTCCAGCCAAAACCACATAGTAGCCTACTATATAGCTTACCAAGATTACCACCGTACTGAACAAGTAACACAGACAAGACCTAGCTGTGACACCCAGCCGTGTCACAAAACACATATAGCATGAAAGAAAATGTGTGTGAGCATAACAAATAGTGAGAAGTTCAAATACAAGTTTGTAACGTGACAAACGCTCACTTGAAGAACTGCGGACAGGGGTGACTATAAACAAAGTGTAATGTATTAATGTAACCTTAGCACAATACATGGCATGATGTACATGTATCCACTGACAAGGTGGAACGCATAGGCTATATGTGTAAATGATGTTACGAGGTTGCGCTCCGACCTTGAGACGACTTGACCGTGAAGTCACCAGACCCCAGACGCGCGTTGCGCCCTGTCACCGAAACCCGCGCGTGTTCCAGATCAAGGCACCCGCAACGCTCCAGGGGAGAGAGAAACATAATTTGTCCTATTAATAACACTTCGCAACAGTATCAATATGCTTCACATACTCAATGAAGTGGCATCATGATGTCATAATAAAATGTCATAGTTGAGAGATACTACGGGGCTTCCCCTCGTATTAACTCAATCCTAACTTTATGGCCAAATACATTTCAACAATTTATTGTGATGCCAATTATTTATTCCCCTTTCACATTCGCATCTCTCCTGTCCTTTATAAATGTCCCCACCTCACACTCCTGTAGGACAGCACAGAGTACCCAGAGCGAGAGGAATACTCCGGCGCGCAATGTGAACACTGCACAGTACAAAGTCAGAGCCGGATAAGCAGAAATCAGGGGAGGGCATTGGCGATCCGAGCGTGGGGCCCCCTCCCCCCAAGCCAAATCACAAACGGCAGACACGCCTCTCACGGGGTCTGTAACATGTCCAAGGCGACTCATACCGATTGGGACGTTCTAACATGGAGAATTCGGGCGGCCCCCCTCCCCAGCGGCCTTCCAGCCCCCCCCCCCCCCCCCCCCCCCCCCCCCCCGGCCGGACAACTACGTCCGGGCCTGGCGGGAGCGACGAAACGTACTGTGCACAAAGATTTGACTCGGAGAGCGTAGGCTCGCCGTTTCAAGCAGGCAAAGGGAGCGGCGCCACGCACGCACAGCCCAGAGAGGTCCCCAAAGACAGGAAAGATCCTTTTCGAACCACCTCCGTCGATCTGGGGACCCCCACAGGCAAAACGCAACGCGCCGCCACACCCCGAGCCCACCATCAAATGAACAAAGCCAGCAACACGCTCCCCAAGCCAAATCATAATCACTATTCCGCCTCCCAATAATAATAGGCCTAATAGGCTAGTAGTAATAATAGCAACTAAATAATATCAATTAACATTATTAAACAACTACATTCATTATCACAGTTTACAACATCTGTCACATCGGCGGAGCGGTAACGCATCCGACGACAAATAAACACAATTTCCAACATTTCTCACATCGGCGGAGCGGCAACGCATCCGACGACAAATAATCACAATTCTCAACATTTCTCAAAAAACAAAACAATACTTCACTTACAACCAGATTGCCTAGCTCTGGTACAAGGGGCATTATCGACCATAGCCGTACTGACGGATAGTCGCCCGACATCATAGAAAGGTGATCAATCGATCCAGACGTAACGGGACCCCTGCCACATCACACATGCATATTTAATACGCAGATATTGATAATAACCAACTTGAATCTTCCCGGTATCACTAGGTTCCCTAACGCGTAGCCCCCATTAAACCAGTATATATTATAATCAAGCAACCCCAAATACATTATTAATGCACGCGCATTCACGCGACTTCAAAGTACTATTGGGCATTGGCTACAAAACCGCGTCTCAGCGGCAACGGTCAGCCTTATTAGACATGTTGCATCTAACAGTACAGCACCTCTTCGTTTTATCTTTCCGCACGACAGCCACCACATCGCGTTTTACTATTTTTTTTCTTTATTTCATTTTTATTGTCTTATGTTTACTTTACACTTCTCCTTTCGTTGAGCCCCCCGTGAACGAGCGTTCGCGCCACGCATGCTTTTAACCCCGGTCAACACACAGAGCACGGATCTCACAGCCCATCCCTCTCAAACCAAACAACGGGGCCCCAGTCTCACACAGCCGAGTCGACGCACACCAACTCGACCGACATGAAAGTGGCATACTCTCACAGACACACAGAACCATCGGGACGGGCCCCCGAGATTCAGCTCTGTGCGTGCGCACATAAGCCAATTCAACATCATACATGTTAGGCACATCACGGGAATGAAAGCAGTGTGGGCGAAGGCTACAAGTGTCATGAAACAGTTAACAGACCCATCTCAGCACGACTTCTGAGCGCACCCGCGTGCCATAGGCAGCACCTCCCTCCGTCAAACATCCCGCTGGTCCTTTACTGCAACCACGCCAGAACGCAAGAGCCCCCCCCCGACACAGCAGCAGCATACATGCATTCAGTATTCACCAGCACATAAAGTGAAAACCAAACTACACTCACCTAGCGTGCGGGACGGGGGCCAAGCGTCGGCCTTTAATGCAGGCTGGCTAGCTCGCCACGATGTCGGGAATTTTTGTTTGAACGGATACGATAATGCTACCAGGATCACAGGTCACACTCAGACAGTCGGCAAGATTTAACAGTGTACATTTATTGAAAACCTAAAGGGATGTACAATTATTTTGAAGGAGAAGGTACGGTGAACATGCAGTCAAGGATGAGAATGAAGGGCTGACTAGGAGGGCTGCGGTTGCTTGGCTCAGTCACACTATATACGGCCTCAACTCATGGGTTTCAATGCATGTGCACGCATGTTCAAGTGCATGAGGTGTGTGCGTTGACAAACCCCATATGCTATCTCTACATTACAGTGGGCCTGTGCGTGCGTGTGAAACGTGCGTGTGGAATGTACTGCACTCCCACGCACTGTCCTATAGTACTTGTATATACTAGTGTCACTGCTCAGTGATAAATAAGTCTATAAATTAACTTAAGGCTAGCTCACTAACGGCCTAAAAAGGAGTGTTCCTTTGCATTCCAGGAATCGACTGGAAAGCAGGCCCAAACTGGGGGCCCGAACTGGGTGTTTGAAATCTCCTGGACACAGGCAATGTTCTGTACAATCTGTACCTATGGCACACTGTACATGTACATTTTTGGGCCTTGTGCTTAACTGTTGTGAAAATACACGACAACAGCATATCAAATATAAGCAGTGTTCATGGTTCAAAATCCATAACCTCTAGAGCATCTTCAACTTCATCTGATCGTGTCAGAGCCGAGGCCGAAATGGCCGCTTTAATGGCAAGGCAAAAGTTGCTCCAACAAAAACATGCTCTGGAAGACGAGGAAGCTCAAATACGAAAAAGAAAGGAACAACTACAACTTGAATCAGACATGGCTGCCACTGTGGCTAAACTGAATGTCTTAAGAACCTCTGTGTCAGGGGTGCGGAGTGGCGCTTCTAAGAAAACAGTACTGAGTGCTACTTCGCGAAGGTCTGATGGAATGAGGTCATACTTTGAAAGCGGCCTCAATATTAACGCGAAGTCATTCGTACCACATACTGACAGAGGATGGAACCCTGACGTGGTCGGAATCAGTATACGGCCAAAAGGAATACAAACTGATGGGGCCAGTACACGTCCAAAGGAAAAACTAATTGACAGAGCCAGGCTGCCCCAGAGATTTTCTGTGCATAGGCAGGGACAGAGCATGGCCCCAGCGGCTATAGAGCCTCCATTGCCTTTGTATAGCACGGAATCCCTCTCTAACAGTGAACAGAACAGCATGATGTCTATATTGAAAAAACAAAATGAGATCACTTCAATGTTGGTGAATCAGCAATGTCTTGCTTCGCTACCTAAAAGAGACATCCAGCTGTTTGATGGTGACCCCCTGCAGTATCACGGCTTCATAAGGTCATTTGAGCAGACCATAGAACGGAGAGCCGATAATTCTATCGATTGCCTGCACTATCTAGAGCAATACACCAGGGGGCAGCCTCAGCAGCTTGTCAGAAGCTGCCAACATATGTCGGATGGCACTGGGTATGCTGTGGCAAAGGCTTTACTGAAGGAGCACTTTGGAAATGAGCATGTCATAGCGTCTGCATATATGGAAAAAATATTCTCATGGCCAGCAGTCAAGTCAGAGGATGGGAAAGCTTTGCAAGCATACAGCCTTTTCTTGAGAGGGTGTTGTAACGCGATGAAAGATGTGCACAATCTATGCGACTTGAATACATCTGCAAATATGCTTGCTGTGGTCAAAAGGCTACCCTACAAGCTGAGGGACAAGTGGCGTACAGAAGCATGCGACATCCAAGAGAGACATCGCAAGCGGGCCATGTTTGCCGATATTGTGACCTTTATTGAGCGTGAGGTGAGAATTGCTAACGACCCCGTATTTGGTGACATACAAGACGAAAGTGGCAGAGCCAAACCTGCACCTCGCGTCCAGCCCAGGGGGAGCAGCTTTGCCACCACTTTCACCACTGTTGAAAGAGAAGCTCCTTTGGACGACAAAGACAAGGATAGACCTCTTAAAACATGCCTTTTCTGCAAAAATGGTGGGCACACACTGGAGTCATGTGCTCTATTGGAGAAGAAAGCTCACAGTGAAAAAATGGAATTTCTAAAACAAAATGGAGTCTGTTTTGGATGCTTGTGTACGGGGCATGTCAATAGACTGTGTACGGGACGCCTGTTCTGTAAGAAATGTGGCTCACGACATCCCACTCTACTTCACATCCACTCCAACGATAATTCAGATGCGAAGAGAGGTGAGAGCAACTTGGACAGAGCTCCACTTGAAATAAATACTGGTGGTCTTACTGGGGCCGGTGACCAAGATTGCAAGCTTGCCATCGTACCTGTTAAGGTGAAGTCAATTAAAGGTCAAAGGCTAGTTGAAACCTATGCCTTTCTAGACCCGGGAAGCTCGGCGTCCTTCTGCACAATGGGTCTAATGGAGAAACTTGGACTCTCCGGAAGAAAGACAAGGATTCTCTTACGAACAATGGGCCAAGAAAAGGTGGTCGACAGTTGCATCATGTCAGACTTGGAAGTCGCTGGACTGGACAGTGACCGGTACTGTGAAATGCCCAAGATCTTTGTGCAACAACAGATGCCCGTCAACAGAGGTAACATACCACGACAGCAGGACCTAGAAAAATGGCCTCATTTGAAGCATGTGTACCTGCCACAAATAGATGCAGATGTGGAGATGTTGATTGGTTTGAATGTCCCCAGAGCCTTGGAACCACTGGAAGTCATCCGAAGTATGGATGGGGGGCCATACGCGGTCAAGACGATGCTCGGGTGGACTGTAAACGGACCACTTGGAGGAGACAGCAGTGACGAACCTGTGACCCAGTCTGTCGATGTAAACAGAATCTCTGCTGTCACCCTGGATGAGCTGTGGAACCAGCAATTCAGGACAGACTTCCCTGAAAACAGCCAGGATGAATTGCAAGGGCTGTCTAGAGAAGATCGTGAGTTTCTGGAAATGGCAGATGAGACCGTGGAACTTGTTGATGGCCATTATACTGTCGGATTGCCACTGAAGGACAAAAACAAAACACGGAACATAGCGGAAAGGACGGACAAGAAGGCTTATGAAGAGGCTCAGAAGAGACTACAGTTGGCTGAAGAAGACCAAAGGAAAATGTTGCCAGAGCTAAGGAAGCGGTCCCGCTGGGAGTACCTGCAGAAAAGAGAGGCAGAGAAGATGGAGGACCTTGTGGCCGAGATCAAAGACGACGAGTATCTGTGGAGTACTGAGGAGCTGACAGAAAGGGAAAAGCAAGAACTGGAATACAAGCGCACCCTCTGTGAGCTGGCCAAGGACTACAAGAAGGCTGGAGCCCATGAGAAAGAGGAAAGAAAGAACAGATACTACATACCAGAAGAGGAAAGAGCAAAGGAGGTTAAAGACTTGGACTTAGACCACGACATCCTACCAGTTGAGAGGGCACTGGGAGTGCGTTGGTGTGTCCAGTCTGACACCTTTAAGTTCAGTGTAACCCTTCAAGACAGACCGTTGACACATAGAGGAATCCTTTCTACCGTCAGCTCCTTTTATGACCCTCTTGGAATTTTGTCCCCTGTGGTCTTTACAGCTAAAAGAATTAAGAACTTCGGGGAAGCAACCAGTGCCCAGTTGCATCACTTTGCCGATGCAAGTGATGAGGGATATGGTACCGTTAGCTACCTGCTTTTGCGCAATGGCCGCTCCCAGACCCACGTTGCCTTCGTAATGGGAAAATCCAGGGTCATACCTTTAAAGCCTGAAACCATCCCACGTATGGAGCTGACTGCGGCTGTTATGGCAGCTTGTATGGACAAACTATGGAGGAAGGAGCTGAGGTTGCAGCTGCAGGATTCTGTGTTCTGGTCAGACAGCACCTCCGTGCTGAAGTACGTTAAAAACGAAACATCAAGGTTTCGCATCTTTGTGGCGAACAGAGTCACAGAGATCCTCAAAATGTCTGATGCTTTGCAGTGGAGGTATGTGAGTACAGTGCACAACCCTGCAGACCTTGCTTCCAGAGGTATGGGGGCAGAACCATTCCTCAAGAATGAGACATGGATCTCTGGGCCTTCATTTCTCATGCAACCAGAGGACACTTGGCCTGTTAACCCAGACGACTTGGGAGAGCTTCCAGCGGGAGATCCAGAGGTTAAAGTGTCAGCTGCTATTGTAGCCGTGGAAGAGGATAGTGCTGTGGCACGTCTGGTCAATAACAGCTCCTCTTGGAGACGTCTCACGAGAGTGGTGGCATGGATTCTGAGAGTCAGAACCTTACTTTGGAACAACAGGAAGAGAAGAGAAGTCACTGGAAGCGATTCTCAGCCAGGGTTCAATCCAGCTCAACGCAAAGATGTTCTTGACAAGGAGATCTGTCTCTCACTGGAAGAGATCAAGGGAGCTGAATTGGAGATCATTAAGTTCTGTCAAAGGCGACGGTTCCCAGAAGAATTCTCTTGTCTTGAAAAGAGAGAATGTGTGAAGGGAAGCAGTCAAATTTACAGGCTCAGTCCGATACTGGAGGACGGTGTGTTGAGAGTCGGAGGTCGACTTGGTAACGCCGCCATGCCTGAGGAGTCAAAGCATCAAGCTATACTAGCTAAAGATTTCCACATCGCAGACCTCATCCTACGCCAGATACATCAGGAGGTTGGCCATGGTGGTAGGAACCACATACTGTCAAGACTTCGCCTACACTATTGGATTCCTGCTGCAGGTGTTGCTATAAGGAGGACAACTACTCCCGCAGGAGATGGAAGCAGGTGCAATACATTTCGGATCTCTTCTGGAAGAGGTGGATTAAGGAATGCCTTCCACAATTACAGGAACGACAGAAATGGACAAAGATCAAGCGGAACTTTATCGCTGGTGACATAGTGCTCATTATGGACGATTCCGCACCACGTAATTCCTGGATCATTGGGAGGATCACAGAGACAATTCCAGATCGGAATGGACTTGTTCGACAGGTCCAGATCAAGACCCGGACCAGCCTTCTCTGCAGACCTGTGACAAAGGTCTGTCTTCTTCAGGAGTCCACGGAGCCATGAAGGCTTCGTTTCTTTTCTATGGATATGGATTATACTTACCTTTTTTCCCGACAATGGAATACTTTGATTTTTTAAACTTTGGACTTGATTCCGATTTTGCGTGGGATTCGTATCAAGATGGACTAATGAACTATGGACTTCTTGCGCAAAAAAAAAAAAATCGTAAAAGGTACAAAATGTGTGAAAATAATGTAATGTACTATTTTGTTTATTATGAATTGAATCTATGCATTGGTAATTATTACTGTTATTAGTTTGTAATAATTAGGGGCCGGAATGTTGGCGACAGTTATATGGGTCACGTGATGTTGGACGCTTACGTCAGTTGTAGTAAAATCAGCTGTTCTCAGAGCGTCATTTCATGAATGGAGGGAGAGAGGGGGTGAACGGGGAAGGTCCAACTTTGTTGACCGCAATCGCTTTAGTACGGTAAAACCCATGCATTGATCACTGTACCAACTACCTGTTTTAACTTTAATAAAATGAAATAAAGCAGCGAT
>CM076976.1:53584168-53596668 GCA_039105355.1 Benthosema pterotum | reverse complement strand
GAGTAACAGTTACATTTACTGGTGACCCATGAAAACACAGACGGGCCGCGCCCCACTGTTTGTGAAACGTTGCACTATAAGTGACTGAGCCACCAGGCAGCCTGTTCTCTGGTTGATATTTAACACTGACGTCACAAAGTATTCACATTACTAATATCAGTTATTGTTCATTTGGTTTCATCCTCATGGTCATTGTCACACTGACCTGGACGTCTCTGACACTGATGTGCATGCGGAGGATCCTGGAGGGGTTCTGTTCTATCCAATAGATCATCTGCTGCTGGTAGTCAAAGTCCAGAGCCTGAGTCCAAGTCCATGCCTCTCCCTGGATCTGTCACAACACAGCAGTTGTTTTAGTCTCAGACAGAAATACATTCCAGCAGGTCAAAAACTATCATGTACACAGTTTTATCAACAACCTTTATTCACCGCAAAATAACTAACTAACTGACTAACAGAAAGACAGCTAAATCTTTTCGCGACTTCGGCCTAGGTCGCGACCGCTTTAAACAAAATGAAAGTTTTGTGACCATTTTGTGTAGCAGATCCAGCCTATTAACCTAATTAACCATTTGTGCACCTCAGGATAGAACTGGAGATAGGATCTGTGAATGATTAGAACAAACATGAGGAGGAGAAGGAGGGGAAGTGGATGCAAGGCCCTGTGACTGCACCGCATGTGTGTGTGTGTGTGTGTGTGTGTGTGTGTGTGTGTGTGTGTGTGTGTGTGTGTGTGTGTGTGTGTGTGTGTGTGTGTGTGTGTGTGTGTGTGTGTGTGTGTGTGTGTGTGTGTGCGTGTGCGCGTGTGTGCGCGTGCGTGTGTGTGTGCGCATGTATGTGCGGACACAAACGGAACTAACAGATTCCTTGATGTGAACATTGGATGAATGAGTGACACTGAAGCTCTAGAAATGTTAATGTTCTGACCAACAGCTTATCTCAAGGTGTCAGCTTTGAAGTAAACCAAAAGGGAACCGGTTTAAACTAGCCGAGAGACAAAGAGAGAGAGAAATTATGACGCCCCAAAATCAGAGATTTAACTGAAATATATAGATCTGGTTGCTTTTTGCTCTTTTGTCGGATGATGATTTGTAAAACAAAAACAAAGCAGCGCTATTATGGATTTCTCTGTAAGTAAAATTAAATCAACTGTAGATGTTTTTTTGCACCACATTTTCATATTTTTTTATAGACAGTAGACCTACAAGCAAAAACAATTAGATGACTGCAATATGATTAAGACTAAATGAAAAACCCAAATCAAAATGTGCTGTTAAAATCAACAGTGGTGTGTGTGTGTGTGTGTGTGTGTGTGTGTGTGTGTGTGTGTGTGTGTGTGTGTGTGTGTGTGTGTGTGTGTGACGTCTAAATGGTTTTCACCTGATAGAGCTGTGTTGTTGTTGTTCTGGAGTCGTCCAAGATGATCTTCAACAGCTTCTTGCTCTCAGCTACGATGAGGAAGGGCTCCCCCTCTGGAGGAAGTGAGACATTACATCTGACATGGTTTCCTTTACAAATAAATCAAACCCTGCAAAACTAGACTATTTAATATCAATGTTACACTGTTATAAATACCCCCCACCCTCTCTCTCTCAAATCACACCCATGTGAAGTGCACTGTTGTGTTTTAGTCCCGCCCACCCTGTGTGTTGCTTTGTTTTAGTCCCGCCCACCCTGTGTGTTGCTGTGTTTTAGTCCCGCCCACTCTGTGTGTTGCTGTGTTTTAGTCCCGCCCACTCTGTGTGTTGCTTTGTTTTAGTCCCGCCCACCCTGTGTGTTGCTGTGTTTTAGTCCCGCCCACCCTGTGTGTTGCTGTGTTTTAGTCCCGCCCACTCTGTGTGTTGTTGTGTTTTAGTCCCGCCCACTCTGTGTGTTGTTGTGTTTTAGTCCCGCCCACTCTGTGTGTTGTTGTGTTTTAGTCCCGCCCACTCTGTGTGTTGTTGTGTTTTAGTCCCGCCCACTCTGTGTTGTTGTGTTTTAGTCCCGCCCACTCTGTGTTGTTGTGTTTTAGTCCCGCCCACTCTGTGTTGTTGTGTTTTAGTCCCGCCCACTCTGTGTTGTTGTGTTTTAGTCCCGCCCACTCTGTGTTGTTGTGTTTTAGTCCCGCCCACTCTGTGTGTTGTTGTGTTTTAGTCCCGCCCACTCTGTGTGTTGTTGTGTTTTAGTCCCGCCCACTCTGTGTGTTGCTGTGTTTTAGTCCCGCCCACTCAGGGCCAGTCTTGCTGATGTCTGGAGGTGGCAACGGCCAGCTGGAATCTAACCAACAACCCTTCTCTCACCTAATGTCTCTTTCTGGATGCACTGCTTGTTGTCAGCTGACCAGGTGTAGTCTGGGGGACAGGAGCAGCTGTATCCTCCTCCAGGTGAGAGCAGACACAGGTCACTGCAGCCTCCATTGTTGATCTGACACGGATGACCAGACACTGCAGGGTGGACAAAACACACACATGTACCAGGTTACACTTAGGTTTCTGCTTTTACACTTTTATACAAGGTTTGAGCTGCAATCCTGTTAGTTTTCTGGTTCTGGTACAGTTTCTTTTTTGTGGCGATAGGTTTAGGTTTAGGCATAGTTTTTGTGAGGTTAGGATTTAGGCTTTTGTATTCCCCCAAGTTACTGGTATTAGGATGTATTCTGTGGTAATCAAATCGTGTGAGTGACGCAGAGCTTTAGAGAAATCCGCTCTTTGCTCTCGACGGCTTTTGTCCTGCTCATCATTGTCTGGTGTGACATCCTCCTGCACCACTATCACATCACTGTCTGGTGTGACATCCTCCTGCACCACTATCACACGCTCACCTTCATTTACACATCAGACGCTCCAATCCGCCCACTCAGCAGTAACATTCTTTAAATGCTGCTTTCCTGACAGGCTATTGTCTAATTATTGTCTAAAGTATTAAAGGGTGGGGGCATGGATATTTCCTTTTAAAAGTTTAATTGTTTTACATTCCTTGCTATATTTAGTTTTAGGGATTTTAGCTATGGGAGCGGGCTTTCGAACATTTCCTTTTTTTATTATCTATTACAGTCTACTACAAGTCTATAGTCTAACGGAGTCCTGATTAGGGTTTGGTTTGGTTAACCAAAGTACATCCAGCCACATGGCTGCAGGAAGATATTTACAATAGTGGATGCTGAACGTTCTCTAAGGGGTGCTACAAAATGTGCATGCATGCATACTATGTGTGTATGTGCACGTGCCTTGTGTGCACACACATTTCCGTGCATTTTAAACAGGGAAAAGTGTCTTTTAGCGTCCCTCTCCACATGTATGAACAAACTGACAGGTCATTTATCAGGATAAAGAGGATAAAAAATCAGGGTCAATAAAAAGCTCACCAGAATGGAGGTCTAAAATAAATCGTGGGCGTGTGCACAAAACAAAAATAAACGGACGCCGTGCGATAGCGCCCCTCGTCACTCGCCTGCTTTATCGCAGGCGTTTTTTAAGCACAAAACGCCAGTCGTGTTGAAAATGAATTAGGAGGTGTGATTCATTACTCCCCATGTGAAAGGCCCTTAAGGCTCCCATACTGCGATACAGCATACAGTATGTATTAGGACCTACTGTATGCCAGGGGTTTTCAACCTTTTTGACACCAGGGCCCACTATTTATTCAGCATTTGAGCCACAGAGGACCACCATTTGGTGACATTTTAGCCCCACAGACCCCAAAACTAAAGATTTATTTTGCTTTTGTCCACAATTCCAGGCTGGATTTGGGGAAACCAAACAGTCCAACATACAGATCAAAATGACCATTAATCTTCTACATTCTCTAGTTGTGTAGACTTGGGATAATTCACATGATGAATATTTTAACTCTTGAGAGTGTAAACATGAAACCAAATGGACCTGCAAGGGTCCATTTGGTTTCATTTTTACACTCTCAAGAGTTACACCTGGTTAACCAACTTTTCACCTGGTTAACCAACTTAGCTGGAACCCTCTAAAGGACCACTGGTGGTCCCCGGACCACCAGGGGGGGGGGGGGTATACAAGCTCACAATGCATTATGTTTGTGACACATTGTGAGCTTGTAGATCAGCTATGTAGATCAGACATAGTCAGGCTGTGAGAACAGAACTGAGAGCCTTCACAATAAAAGCACGTAGCTTTCACAAATTCAAAATGATTAATTCTTATTATTTAGGTTTGGACTTCGTTCTAGTAGTAATACAGTCTGTGGTTGTGTATAACTATGGGCTGCAATCAGTTTGAAAACAAAAAAAAGGTTCAAACAACTGTGAAATGAACTACACAAAAGTGAGGTTTCCCAACACAGCTTTGTAGTGTGTGTGTGTGTGTGTGTGTGTGTGTGTGTGTGTGTGTGTGTGTGTGTGTGTGTGTGTGTGTGTGTGTGTGTGTGTGTGTGTGTGTGTGTGTGTGTGTGTGTGTGTGTGTGTGTGTGTGTGTGTGTGTGTACACAGACCCTCAGCTTGGCGGTCAGGATGGTACATGTGGATGTCCCGTGGATCGTTCAGGTTTGTGGTGACTGTGATCTTGTTGGTTCCCTGAGTCCTGTCAGCTCTGTAGATGGATCTGGTCCTCCAGTCTGTCCAGTATATGTGATCCTCAAACAGAGTCAAAGCCCAGATGCTGTTCTCCTCCTGACTCACAACTATGGACACAAACGTCACATTAGACAATAAATCAACACAGTATTATAAAGATAAATATAACACAAGTTCAAATTAACAAATATAACAATAGTGAGTGTCCTCAATGTCTGTGCAGTGTGTGTGTGTTTGTGTGTGTGTGTGTGTGTGTGTGTGTGTGTGTGTGTGTGTGTGTGTGTGTGTGTGTGTGTGTGTGTGTGTGTGTGTGTGTGTGTGTGTGTGTGTGTGTGTGCGCGTGTGCGCGTGTGCGTGTGTGTGTGTACACCATAGTATGTGTGTGTGCGCAGCATGTAAGTGCAGCATGCACATACATGTGTTTGCGTGTGCACTAGTGTGTGTGTGTGTGTGTGTGTGTGTGTGTGTGTGTGTGTGTGTGTGTGTGTGTGTGTGTGTGTGTGTGTGTGTGTGTGTGTGTGTGTGTGTGTGTGTGTGTGTGTGTGTGTGTGCGCGTGTGTGTGTGTTACCTGTGTGTCTGTTGGTTCCATCCAGGTTACTAAACTCAATGCGTTTCCCATCGTAGTTGACCCAGTATATGTGATCATTGATGTAGTCTAACATCAGACCTCTGGGCCGTGAGATGTCCTCCTTCAGGATGACTGTCCTGTTGGTGCCGTCCATCCCCATCCTCTCTGTGTGGTTGATACCCCAGTCTGACCAGTACAAGTATCTGTCAGGAGACACCATGTGTTATGACCCTGGGTCAAAACTATTATTAATTGTGATATATTATTGATATGTATGTAGCTATATATTGTCCAATATTATATAGATATGTATATATGGTGGTCCCCTCTCAGGGACCACTGGCGAAATGATGGAGAGTTGGTAACCAAATGGACCATAATCTTTAACTCTTGAGAGCATAAAATTAAACAGACCCGTACAAGTCCATTTGGTTTCATGATGATTTGGTCACATTTGTAAACTGTCAGGAAAATGTTGAAAATGGGTGGAGTTCCCCTTTAACCCAGTCTGCATGGGTGTTGTACACGCCTCATATATGAGGCGTGTACACCTGCTATTTTATGTGGGAAATGGTGAAAGCGCAGCAGAAATCTTTGAATATTATAGATTCTTTCAGAGCGTAATGTTTTATAGAATATAGAATGTCAGGTTGAAATGTGTTGAATGTTGTTCATTTTTAAACAGTGTATATGAATCAGTTTAGTGTTTTTAACCATAGATGTGTAAGAGGAACAGAACATGATGCAGTTCTCTTACCCGTAGCGTACATCCACAGCCATGGAGTATGGATACTCCAGACCGGTGTTGACCAGAACTCTTCTGGACGATCCGTCTAGTTTGGACACCTCTATGGTGTCACTGCCAGCGTCACCCCAGTACAGGTTTCCTGACACCCAATCAACAGCCAGACAGCGTGGAACACTGAGTGAGGTGCTGTGAAGGACCTGTCAATCAACCATACATGAATATGAATTGAATCAACATGTTTTATTTTTTTATTCCAGTCTTTCAGAATTATTGTCTAGAGAATTATTGGACTGCGGACCACCATCTGAAAATACGGACCCTAACCCTGTGCGCACGCGCGCGCACACACACACACGCACACACACACACACACACACACACACACACACACACACACACACACACACACACACACACACACACACACACACACAATATTACTGTAATACTATTACAGTAATATCATATATTACTGTAATAGCATTACAACAGGTTACTCAATAATATTATCACTGAGTAACAGTTACATTTACTGGTGACCCATGAAAACACAGACGGGCCGCGCCCCACTGTTTGTGAAACGTTGCACTATAAGTGACTGAGCCACCAGGCAGCCTGTTCTCTGGTTGATATTTAACACTGACGTCACAAAGTATTCACATTACTAATATCAGTTATTGTTCATTTGGTTTCATCCTCATGGTCATTGTCACACTGACCTGGACGTCTCTGACACTGATGTGCATGCGGAGGATCCTGGAGGGGTCATCTTCTATCCAATAGATCATCTGCTGCTGGTAGTCAAAGTCCGGAGCCGGAGTCCAAGTCCAAGCCTCTCCCTGGATCTGTCACAACACAGCAGTTGTTTTAGTCTCAGACAGAAATAAATTCCAGCAGGTCAAAAACTATCATGTACACAGTTTTATCAACAACCTTTATTCACCGCAAAATAACTAACTAACTGACTAACAGAAAGACAGCTAAATCTTTTCGCGACTTCGGCCTAGGTCGCGACCGCTTTAAACAAAATGAAAGTTTTGTGACCATTTTGTGTAGCAGATCCAGCCTATTAACCTAATTAACCATTTGTGCACCTCAGGATAGAACTGGAGATAGGATCTGTGAATGATTAGAACAAACATGAGGAGGAGAAGGAGGGGAAGTGGATGCAAGGCCCTGTGACTGCACCGCATGTGTGTGTGTGTGTGTGTGTGTGTGTGTGTGTGTGTGTGTGTGTGTGTGTGTGTGTGTGTGTGTGTGTGTGCGTGTGCGCGTGTGTGCGCGTGCGTGTGTGTGTGCGCATGTATGTGCGGACACAAACGGAACTAACAGATTCCTTGATGTGAACATTGGATGAATGAGTGACACTGAAGCTCTAGAAATGTTAATGTTCTGACCAACAGCTTATCTCAAGGTGTCAGCTTTGAAGTAAACCAAAAGGGAACCGGTTTAAACTAGCCGAGAGACAAAGAGACAGAGAAATTATGACGCCCCAAAATCAGAGATTTAACTGAAATATATAGATCTGGTTGCTTTTTGCTCTTTTGTCGGATGATGATTTGTAAAACAAAAACAAAGCAGCGCTATTATGGATTTTTCTGTAAGTAAAATTAAATCAACTGTAGATGTTTTTTGCACCACATTTTCATATTTTTTTATAGACAGTAGACCTACAAGCAAAAACAATTAGATGACTGCAATATGATTAAGACTAAATGAAAAACCCAAATCAAAATGTGCTGTTAAAATCAACAGTGGTGTGTGTGTGTGTGTGTGTGTGTGTGTGTGTGTGTGTGTGTGTGTGTGTGTGTGTGTGTGTGTGTGTGTGTGTGTGTGTGTGTGTGTGTGTGTGTGTGTGACGTCTAAATGGTTTTCACCTGATAGAGCTGTGTTGTTGTTGTTCTGGAGTCGTCCAAGATGATCTTCAACAGCTTCTTGCTCTCAGCTACGATGAGGAAGGGCTCCCCCTCTGGAGGAAGTGAGACATTACATCTGACATGGTTTCCTTTACAAATAAATCAAACCCTGCAAAACTAGACTATTTAATATCAATGTTACACTGTTATAAATACCCCCCACCCTCTCTCTCTCAAATCACACCCATGTGAAGTGCACTGTTGTGTTTTAGTCCCGCCCACCCTGTGTGTTGCTTTGTTTTAGTCCCGCCCACCCTGTGTGTTGCTGTGTTTTAGTCCCGCCCACTCTGTGTGTTGCTGTGTTTTAGTCCCGCCCACTCTGTGTGTTGCTTTGTTTTAGTCCCGCCCACCCTGTGTGTTGCTGTGTTTTAGTCCCGCCCACCCTGTGTGTTGCTGTGTTTTAGTCCCGCCCACCCTGTGTGTTGCTGTGTTTTAGTCCCGTCCACTCTGTGTGTTGTTGTGTTTTAGTCCCGCCCACTCTGTGTGTTGTTGTGTTTTAGTCCCGCCCACTCTGTGTGTTGTTGTGTTTTAGTCCCGCCCACTCTGTGTGTTGCTGTGTTTTAGTCCCGCCCACTCAGGGCCAGTCCTGCTGATGTCTGGAGGTGGCAACGGCCAGCTGGAATCTAACCAACAACCCTTCTCTCACCTAATGTCTCTTTCTGGATGCACTGCTTGTTGTCAGCTGACCAGGTGTAGTCTGTGGGACAGGAGCAGCTGTATCCTCCTCCAGGTGAGAGCAGACACAGGTCACTGCAGCCTCCATTGTTGATCTGACACGGATGACCAGACACTGCAGGGTGGACAAAACACACACATGTACCAGGTTACACTTAGGTTTCTGCTTTTACACTTTTATACAAGGTTTGAGCTGCAATCCTGTTAGTTTTCTGGTTCTGGTACAGTTTCTTTTTTGTGGCGATAGGTTTAGGTTTAGGCATAGTTTTTGTGAGGTTAGGATTTAGGCTTTTGTATTCCCCCAAGTTACTGGTATTAGGATGTATTCTGTGGTAATCAAATCGTGTGAGTGACGCAGAGCTTTAGAGAAATCCGCTCTTTGCTCTCGACGGCTTTTGTCCTGCTCATCACTGTCTGGTGTGACATCCTCCTGCACCACTATCACATCACTGTCTGGTGTGACATCCTCCTGCACCACTATCACACGCTCACCTTCATTTATACATCAGACGCTCCAATCCGCCCACTCAGCAGTAACATTCTTTAAATGCTGCTTTCCTGACAGGCTATTGTCTAATTATTGTCTAAAGTATTAAAGGGTGGGGGCATGGATATTTCCTTTTAAAAGTTTAATTGTTTTACATTCCCTGCTATCTTTAGTTTTAGGGATTTTAGCTATGGGAGCGGGATTTCGAACATTTCCTTTTTTTATTATCTATTACAGTCTACTACAAGTCTATAGTCTAACGGAGTCCTGATTAGGGTTTGGTTTGGTTAACCAAAGTACATCCAGCCACATGGCTGCAGGAAGATATTTACAATAGTGGATGCTGAACGTTCACTAAGGGGTGCTACAAAATGTGCATGCATGCATACTATGTGTGTATGTGCACGTGCCTTGTGTGCACACACATTTCTGTGCATTTTAAACAGGGAAAAGTGTCTTTTAGCGTCCCTCTCCACGTGTATGAACAAACTGACTGTCATTTATCAGCAGTGTTGGGGAAGTTACTTTTAAAAAGTAAGGGAATTATAGTTATAGTTACTTCCCTGAAAAAGTAACTAGTTACTTTATTCCTTACTAAATTATGAAAGTAAGGGCGTTACTTTACTTTACTTTACTTTTTTTTAAAACATACAAAAAAGGGGTGTTTTTCTGTAGTATTCGTGCTTACAAGTTTAAAGTGAAATTCTTCCCATTTTCAACATTTTACTGACATTAATATGCCTTAGAGATGTTGCGTGGACAAGATAAAGATCTCCCCATTCTGTGTTTACTAGAAATGGAGGTTGTGTTTCGCCATGTTAATGATTTTTCTTTTAGGACCTTTTTTTTAAAGGGGTTGGAATTCCCCTTTAATGGCAGCATGCTGAGCATGGGCTGTATTAAGATTTTCTTTGCTGAGGACAATGCTTGCTGTCTACACTTCACCTCAATGTTTTTGTTTTCGTCCACGTCCTATACCACAGTCGTTTTGAACCTTTTTCATACCAGGGCCCACTGTTTATTCTGCATTTGAGCCACGGACCACCATTTGAGGACATTTTGGCCCCACAGACCCCAAAACTAAAGAATTATTTTCTTTTGTCCACAATATCAGGCTGGATTTCAAAAACAAAACAGTCAAACATACAGATCTAAAGAACCATTAAACTTCTACATTCTCTACTTGTGTAGACTTGGGCTAATTCAGATGATGATTATTTTAACTCTTGTAAACATGAAACCAAATGGACCCGCAAGGGTCCGTTTGGTTTCATGTTTACACTCTCAAAGAATTGCATCTGGTTAACCAACTTTCCATCTTTTAGTGTGAGGACCACCTGGAATCCTCCCCGGACCACTTGTTGAAAACCCCTGCTTTACCAGCAAGAATGTAAAATAATGTTTATATTTCCACGCTGCAAAGGCTCCAGTCACGCTGTCGTCCTCGTATCATTGCGTCTGAGAGCGTATTTTACCGCAGCTCAAATGCTAGTGTGTGCGCAGTAGCAAAAACACAGCTGGTTGTGTCTGTGTGCTCACTAGAGGCCAGAGCCTTTAGTTACGCGAAAACTCTGTTCACTTCATGGGGCCACTTCAATGGCGGCTCATCATATACACTTCTATTGAATTGGGACAACCGAGGTTACCGGATGCATTTAAGTCTATGGGATCATAAGCATTTTTTTCTGCCCCCTCAATGTCGCAGCTGTTCTACTAGATGGCTCTGCTCTGCTCGACGAATAAGACTGGCTCTGATTGGCTTATACTTGTCACGTTACACACATAGATATATTAAAACTAGATCAGGCATCCGGAGGAAACAATGCAAGTGGACGAGAGGGGAACTTTCGTTCGGTGCCTTCTCTATTCAATATACTCTATGTTAGACAGTGAAGAAGCGAGCTGAAGAAGACAGACAGCACACAGTGCAGCGAGTCCTGCCGCCGCCGTGGAGTAATGATAGTAACGATGGTACACTAATCATAATGCCGTTATGAATTTGAGAAATGTAAGGAGTTACGTTAGAAGTTACTGAAAAAAGTAATCCCTTACTGTAAGGGCGTTACTTGTAAGGGCGTTATTCACAACACTGTTTATCATGATAAAGAGGATAAAAAATCAGGGTCAATAAAAAGCTCACCAGAATGGAGGTCTAAAATAAATCGTGGGCGTGTGCACAAAACAAAAATAAACGGACGCCGCGCGATAGCGCCCCTCGTCACTCGCCTGCTTTATCGCAGGCGTTTTTTAAGCACAAAACGCCAGTCGTGTTGAAAATGAATTAAGAGGTGTGATTCATTACTCCCCATGTGAAAGGCCCTTAAGGCTCCCATACTGCGATACAGCATACAGTATGTATTAGGACCTACTGTATGCCAGGGGTTTTCAACCTTTTTGACACCAGGGCCCACTATTTATTCAGCATTTGAGCCACGGAGGACCACCATTTGATGACATTTTAGCCCTACAGGGGCTGTGCCTGGGGGGGGGGGGGGGGGGGTATACAAGCTCACAATGCATCATGTTTGTGACACATTGTGAGCTTGTAGATCAGCTATGTAGATCAGACATAGTCAGGCTGTGAGAACAGAACTGAGAGCCTTCACAATAAAAGCACGCAGGTTTCACAAATTCAAAATGATTAATTCTTATTATTTAGGTTTGGACTTCGTTCCTAGTAGTAATACAGTCTGTGGTTGTGTATAACTGTGTGTGTGTGTGTGTGTGTGTGTGTGTGTGTGTGTGTGTGTGTGTGTGTGTGTGTGTGTGTGTGTGTGTGTGTGTGTGTGTGTGTGTGTGTACAGACCCTCAGCTTGGCGGTCAGGATGGTACATGTGGATGTCCCGTGGATCGTTCAGGTTTGTGGTGACTGTGATCTTGTTGGTTCCCTGAGTCCTGTCAGCTCTGTAGATGGATCTGGTCCTATAGTCTGTCCTCCAGTCTGTCCAGTATATGTGATCCTCAAACAGAGTCAAAGCCTCGATGCCGTTCTCCTCCTGACTCACAACTATGGACACAAACGTCACATTAGACAATAAATCAACAGTATTATAAAGACAAATATAACACAAGTTCAAATTAACAAATATAACAATAGTGAGTGTCCTCAATGTCTGTGCAGTGTGTGTGCGTGTTTGCGTCTGTGTGTGTGTGTGTGCGCGCGCGTGTGTGCGTGTGTGCGTGCGTGCGTGCGTGTGTGTGTGTACACCATAGTATGTGTGTGTGCGCAGCATGTAAGTGCAGCATGCACATACATGTGTTTGCGTGTGCACTAGTGTGTGTGTGTGTGTGTGTGTGTGTGTGTGTGTGTGTGTGTGTGTGTGTGTGTGTGTGTGTGTGTGTGTGTGTGTGTGTGTGTGTGTGTGTGTGTGTGTGTGTGTGTGTGTGTGTGTTTTACCTGTGTGTCTGTTGGTTCCATCCAGGTTACTAAACTCAATGCGTTTCCCATCGTAGTTGACCCAGTATATGTGATCATTGATGTAGTCTAACGTCAGACCTCTGGGCTGTGAGATGTCCTCCTTCAGGATGACTGTCCTGTTGGTGCCGTCCATCCCCATCCTCTCTATGTGGTTGATACCATTGTCTG
>CM076976.1:53556668-53581668 GCA_039105355.1 Benthosema pterotum | reverse complement strand
TTCTGGAGTCATCCAAGCTGATCTTCAACAGCTTCTTCCACTCAGCTACGATGAGGAAGGGCTCCCCCTCTGGAGGAAGTGAGACATTACATCTGAGATGGTTTCCTTTAAAAATAAATCATACCCTGCAAAACTAGACTATTTAATATCAATGTTACACTGTTATAAATACCCCCCACCCTCTCTCTCTCAAATCACACCCATGTGAAGTGCACTGTTGTGTTTTAGTCCCGCCCACTCTGTGTGTTGTTGTGTTTTAGTCCCGCCCACTCTGTGTGTTGTTGTGTTTTAGTCCCGCCCACTCTGTGTGTTGTTGTGTTTTAGTCCCGCCCACTCAGGGCCAGTCCTGCTGATGTCTGGAGGTGGCAACGGCCAGCTGGAATCTAACCAACAACCCTTCTCTCACCTTTCTGGATGCACTGCTTGTTGTCAGCTGACCAGGTGTAGTCTGGGGGACAGGAGCAGCTGTATCCTCCTCCAGGTGAGAGCAGACACAGGTCACTGCAGCCTCCATTGTTGATCTGACACGGATGACCAGACACTGCAGGGTGGACAAAACACACACATGTACCAGGTTACACTTAGGTTTCTGCTTTTACACTTTTATACAAGGTTTGAGCTGCAATCCTGTTAGTTTTCTGGTTCTGGTACAGTTTTTTTGTGGCGATAGGTTTAGGTTTAGGCATAGTTTTTGTGAGGTTAGGATTTAGGCTTTTGTATTCCCCCAAGTTACTGGTATTAGGGTGTATTCTGTGGTAATCAGATCATGTGAGTGACGCAGAGCTTTAGAGAAATCCGCTCTTTGCTCTCGACGGCTTTTGTCCTGCTCATCATTGTCTGGTGTGACATCCTCCTGCACCACTATCAGGTACCACTACCACTATCTTGGTGTGTCAGGGGCTATAAGCCCCTGACACACCAAGCCGACGGTCGGCCGTCGGGCCGTCGGTCGGCGTTGGCCGGCCTAGTTTCCCCGGTGTGTCCCGCACGTCGCCGCACGTCGCCACACGTCGGCCCCCCGTCGGAAGCTTTTCAGCCGATTTGACATGTCGAATCGGCGTCGGCCATCGGCGGAACAGCTCACTCTGTGATTGGCTGTTCAGATAACAAGCCGTTGCTTTTTGTTGTGGCCCAGGGATTCCCAAAGACAGAGGCGTCCAGGGGGTCCCTCGCTACATTATACTTTGTAACATAATAGCCAGGGTATAAACTAAGTGTACATATGAAATCAAATGGACCATTTGTACATTCAAGAATTACAAATTAACAACGATTTTACAGTTAAAAATGGGGTCTCAGAGATAGAAATGCCACAAATGGGGGTCCTTAACCCTTTAAAGCCTGAACCATGAAGGACAAGTCAGAAAATTCCAATTTTTTGAAATTGAACTCTCTTTAGGTCATAAAAGAAAATTTAAAAAAAAGTTTTTTCAAAAAACATGTATATATATGTTATTTTTATTGTATCATAAATGATACATTGGGTCTTAACAACTTAGTACTCAGTACTAGAGTACACTGTACTCACTGTACTCAGTGTAGTCTCCACAGAGTACACTGTACTCACTGTGTTCAGTGTAGTGTCTATAGATTACACAGTAGTCACTGTACTCAGTGTAGAGTCCATAGAGTACACTGCACTCACTATACTCACTGTACTCAGTGTAGTGTCCATAGAGTACACTGTACTTACTGTACTCACTGTACTCTGTGTAATGTACATGGATTACACTGTACCCACTGTACTCAGTGTATTGTACATGGATTACACTGTACTCACTGTAGTCACTGTATTGTCTATAGAGTACTCTGTACTCACTGTACTCACTGTAGTATCCATAGAGTATACTGTACTCACTGTACGTAGTACTTATGTAGTACTCTATTCAGGTCAGTGAGGTCAGGCATTTGGGGTTTGGGGTTCAACATTTAGAATTTGAGTAAAGATGTTCTCTATTACACATGCATAACAACATTGAATGCCCAGCATGTTTGATTGATAGAAAAATAATTATAAGAATGAAAGTTGTGTAGAGCATAATAGATATTCCCATAGGCAGTGTGCAATGACCAAAGCCTGTAGTATCATATATGATACATCATTATATGGTACTAAAAACCTGTAGTATCATATATGATACATACTTTTCAGACGTGGTAAACAACAAACTAAAATTATATTTTTTGAGAATGACTAAGTTCAATCAAATTATGCAACCCTTATTTCAAAATATCAGTAAAGATATACAAGGAAAACTCACCAAAATGTCCTCAAAACCAAAATGTTTGGACAGTGTTTCTGCTGTTGCAAATTAGATGGAGGTAGCCATTTTGGGTCATACCATCTGAGGCTCTGTATCTACTTGCAGTGCAAATGGTATGGTCCAGGTGGGGCAGGGGACGTATCAGATGTGATACAACAGGTTTTTGAACCAAGTAGTGGTTACACTGAAACATGAGCCAGCTGAAGAATTGGTGTATCATATATGATACCAACGGCGTTATAGGGTTAAACAAATACATGTCAAAGGGGTCCTCGGCTCGAAATCAAAGCCTTATAATAGGCTATAGACAGTTATGCAAACACCATTCACTTCATGGGGCCAGTCCAATGGCGGCTCTTCTACATAGACTTCTATTGAATTAGCACAACAAAAGGGGACACGTTCTGGAATGGAAGTAGTAGCCTATGCAATGGATTCAAGCAACGGCCCAGCTTTTATGATATTTTTGTAGTAAGCCTGTACAATACCTTACAACAGTTGCCACGATGAACAAATTCCTAAATTAGCTCTTATTTGCGCCGCCCTCGTTGAGAAACAATGCATTTCCAACAGTTTGTCACTTTATCTCATTTGCGCTTGGTTTCTGACCCCTCAATGTCGCAACTCTTGTCCACCTAGAGTACACTACGCAGCCAACAGAGAAAGCAACGGCGCATGCGCAGGACCCCGCCGCTTAGACTCATCTGGTCATAGTAGAAGAGTTGCGACATTGAGGGGCCAGAAACTAAGCGCTCGAGCTGCTGTTCATGCAGTTCATATGATGCAGCTGAATAGAGACTTATTTTAGGCAAGGTTTCAAAATGTCAACGGTACAGTAACGTTGTTATTGTACCGCTGACATGTTTGTGTTGTACTATCACTAAAAACAATATAAAATAAAGCGATTTAAGATCATTAACGCTGGGCTGTTGCCTGAATCCAATGGTTCAGGTCCAGGAGTTGTCCCCATTCTCTATTGAAGTCTAAGCAGAAGAGCCGCCATTGGACTACCCCATGAAGTGGATGGAGTTGTCACTCTGTCTATACTCTATGGCTCTGTTTCAACACAGATGATACCAGATCGTTTAAAAAGTTTTCACATCATTATAACACATCAACTCATTTATTCACAGCGTCTTAACAGCAGACACCTGGGGGTTGGTGCGACTACTATTATATGCCCCACACACGATGTTTAGAGGTGATCTTGGGTTTCTTCTTATCTTTCGCCTCCTCTTTTCTTCTTCTTCCACAAGCAGCACGCATGCGCAGAACGTATATGGCTAGTTGACCGTCGTGTGTCGTCTTTGCGGTGTGTCCAAGGAGCCCGACCTGGCCCGACACGGGCGACGCAAGGCGACGCAAGGCGACACAGCAGTTGGCCGACGTCGGGCGACGTCGGCTTGGTGTGTCAGGGGCTTATCACATCACTGTCTGGTGTGACATCCTCCTGCACCACTATCACATCACTGTCTGGTGTGACATCCTCCTGCACCACTATCACATCACTGTCTGGTGTGACATCCTCCTGTACCACTATCACATCACTGTCTGGTGTGACATCCTCCTGTACCACTATCACATCACTGTCTGGTGTGACATCCTCCTGCACCACTATCACATCACTGTCTGGTGTGACATCCTCCTGCACCACTATCACATCACTGTCTGGTGTGACATCCTCCTGCACCACTATCACATCACTGTCTGGTGTGACATCCTCCTGTACCACTATCACATCACTGTCTGGTGTGACATCCTCCTGTACCACTATCACATCACTGTCTGGTGTGACATCCTCCTGCACCACTATCACATCACTGTCTGGTGTGACATCCTCCTGCACCACTATCACATCACTGTCTGGTGTGACATCCTCCTGCACCACTATCACATCACTGTCTGGTGTGACATCCTCCTGCACCACTATCACACGCTCACCTTCATTTATACATCAGACGCTCCAATCCGCCCACTCAGCAGTAACATTCTTTAAATGCTGGTTTCCTGACAGGCTATTGTCTAATTATTGTCTAAAGTATTAAAGGGTGGGGGGCATGGATATTTCCTTTTAAAAGTTTAATTGTTTTACATTCCTTGCTATCTTTAGTTTTAGGGATTTTAGCTATGGGAGCGGGCTTTTGAACATTTCCTTTTTTATTATCTATTACAGTCTACTACAAGTCTATAGTCTAACGGAGTCCTGATTAGGGTTTGGTTTGGTTAACCAAAGTACATCCAGCCACATGGCTGCAGGAAGATATTTACAATAGTGGATGCTGAACGTTCTCTAAGGGGTGCTACAAAATGTGCATGCATGCATACTATGTGTGTATGTGCACGTGCCTTGTGTGCACACACATTTCTGTGCATTTTAAACAGGGAAAAGTGTCTTTTACCGTCCCTCTCCACATGTATGAACAAACTGACAGGTCATTTATCAGGATAAAGAGGATAAAAAATCAGGGTCAATAAAAAACTCACCAGAATGGAGGTCTAAAATAAATCGTGGGCGTGTGCACAAAACAAAAATGAACGGACGCCGTGCGATAGCGCCCCTCGTCACTCGCCTGCTTTATCGCAGGCGTTTTTTAAGCACAAAACGCCAGTCCTGTTGAAAATGAATTAAGAGGTGTGATTCATTACTCCCCATGTGAAAGGCCCTTAAGGCTCCCATACTGCGATACAGCATACAGTATGTATTAGGACCTACTGTATGCCAGGGGTTTTCAACCTTTTTGACACCAGGGCCCACTATTTATTCAGCATTTGAGCCACAGAGGACCACCGTTTGATGACATTTTAGCCCCACAGACCCCAAAACTAAAGATTTATTTTGCTTTTGTCCACAATTCCAGGCTGGATTTGGGGAAACCAAACAGTCCAACATACAGATCAAAATGACCATTAATCTTCTACATTCTCTAGTTGTGTAGACTTGGGATAATTCACATGATGAATATTTTAACTCTTGAGAGTGTAAACATGAAACCAAATGGACCTGCAAGGGTCCATTTGGTTTCATTTTTACGCTCTCAAGAGTTACACCTGGTTAACCAACTTTTCACCTGGTTAACCAACTTAGCTGGAACCCTCTCAAGGACCACTGGTGGTCCCCGGACGACCAGTGGGGGGGGGGGGGGGGGGGGGGGGGGGGATATACAAGCTCACAATGCATTATGTTTGTGACACATTGTGAGCTTGTAGATCAGCTATGTAGATCAGACATAGTCAGGCTGTGAGAACAAAACTGAGAGCCTTCACAATAAAAGCATGTAGCTTTCACAAATTCAAAATGATTAATTCTTATTTTTTAGGTTTGGACTTCGTTCCTAGTAGTAATACAGTCTGTGGTTGTGTATAACTATGGGCTGCAATCAGTTTGAAAACAAAAAAGGGTTCAAACAACTGTGAAATGAACTACACAAAAGTGAGGTTTCCCAACACAGCTTTGTAGTGTGTGTGTGTGTGTGTGTGTGTGTGTGTGTGTGTGTGTGTGTGTGTGTGTGTGTGTGTGTGTGTGTGTGTGTGTGTGTGTGTGTGTGTGTGTGTGTGTGTGTGTGTGTGTACAGACCCTCAGCTTGGCGGTCAGGATGGTACATGTGGATGTCCCGTGGAACGTCCAGGTTTGTGGTGACTGTGATCTTGTTGGTTCCCTGAGTCCTGTCAGCTCTGTAGATGGAGGTCCAGAAGTCTGTCCAGTATATGTGATCCTCAAACAGAGTCAAAGCCCTGATGCTGTTCTTCTCCTGACTCACAACTATGGACACAAACGTCACATTAGACAATAAATCAACACAGCATTATAAAGACAAATATAACACAAGTTCAAATTAACAAATATAACAATAGTGAGTGTCCTCAATGTCTGTGCAGTGTGTGTGTGTGTGTGTGTGTGTGTGTGTGTGTGCGTGTGCGTGTGTGTACACCATAGTATGTGTGTGTGCGCAGCATGTAAGTGCAGCATGCACATACATGTGTTTGCGTGTGCACTAGTGTGTGTGTGTGTGTGTGTGTGTGTGTGTGTGTGTGTGTGTGTGTGTGTGTGTGTGTGTGTGTGTGTGTGTGTGTGTGTGTGTGTGTGTGTGTGTGTGTGTTACCTGTGTGTCTGTTGGTTCCATCCAGGTTACTAAACTCAATGCGTTTCCCATAGTAGTTGATCCAGTATATGTGATCATTGATGTAGTCTAACGTCAGACCTGTGGGCCCTGAGATGTCCTCCTTCAGGATGACTGTCCTGTTGGTGCCGTCCATCCCCATCCTCTCTATGTGGTTGATACCATGGTCTGACCAGTACAAGTATCTGTCAGGAGACACCATGTGTTATGACCCTGGGTCATTACTATTATTAATTGTGATAATATTATTGATATTGTGGTGTCTCGCTCTCTGACCACCAGGCAGGTAAACACACACACACCAGTGAGAGCCAGACAGAGGGAGGCGGACCGACCCATAAGTCGCTAGGGACCGTTATAAATGGGCGTTACGTGCCGGCCGACACCCTCCATCAGACAGAATGTTTTTCACGTGTGACTTCCTCCCACAGAGCATAAAAGGCTCTTCCTCCCTCTCAGTCTAGGTCTGCTCTCTCTGGTGTGAACACGGAAACGGGCGCCTGGCGGTAAGACAACCACTTACTCCCTCACTAAGATAAAGCCACGTATAGTGCACTGAACCACATAGTAATGTCCTCTTTCTCGCCCACAGGCAACCCCTGGCTCGGACGAGTCAAGTGAATAGGTCCGGTGACGGGATCACGGACCCCAAGCATCCTACGAAAACAAATAGACTTAAAAAGGCTTCTGCTTTAAGTTCCTTATACTTACTGTCTCAGGACCCCCAGGAGAGGGGAAAAGGAAAAGACATTTCAGTTCCATTATGCTCGCTCTGAAGCCCTATCTAATTTGCCTCCTTTAGATGTCCTTCTTTTCTAAATAAATCACTTACCTGAGAACTGCATTCCCTGGTCTGTGTCCTGATTTATGGTCAAAGTGCGACACTTGGTGGAGAATGCGGGCATTGCATTCACATTGACCATAAATCAGTTCACTGACAACCTGAAACATGGATCAGCTCTCCCAAGCGCTTAACGCTCTCCTTAGAAGCCACACTGACCTCCAGACTGTAGTACAGGACCTAGCCCAGTCAGTAGTGAGGGACAGAAATGCCACACGTGACCCAGCCGCAGTACTCACCAAACTTACTGACACGGACAATGTTGAATCATACCTCGAGCTCTTCGAGCGCACTGCCGCTCGAGAGCGTTGGCCGGTGGCTGAATGGGGATCCATTATCGCCCCGTTCCTATCTGGAGAAGCTCAACAAGTGTGCAGTGATCTCCCCTTAGCAGATGCTAGAGACTATAGAAGGCTAAAGGAGGCAATATTAGCGAGTCGAGGGCATAGCTTACCCGCCAGAGCGCAGCGCTTTCATAGTTGGAACTTCGTGCCCAATCTCCCGCCCCGACCACAAATAGCCGGACTACAACGACTCATCAACGGCTGGCTGGTCGGAGGTGGGGACCCCCCATTCACCGAGAGAATTGCTATTGACAAATGTATCCGGGCCCTGCCGCCAGACGCCCGACAATACGCTTCCCAAGTAAGCCCCACTTCGGTCGAAGCATTAATAGCCCTGCTCGAGAACTGGCAGGTCATGAACGAGATGATGAAACCAGCCCGAACCGACCAGCCGCGACCCCGGGCCGACGAGCACGCTGGCCGTGACCGAGGGAAGCCGTCCCGGAGCCGCCGCTCTCCCCAGCGAAGCCGCGCCCCGATCCCCGAGGGGGGGGCCCGCAACGCCGGCGAGAGGCGGTGCTATCTGTGCGGGAAGGCCGATCATATTTCTTGGACGTGCCCTGAGAAGGATAAGGACGTTGCCATGGCAACCGCTGTCACCTCCGACGGGGCGCGCGCCTGCCTCTACACCAGCAGCCGAAGCCGCACGTCACGAATCCCCGTCAGAGTCGGCAAGGTGGACACGGAAGCACTCATCGACTCGGGCAGCGCAGTGACACTGGTGAGAGAGGACCTGGCCGCCCCTCTCGTGGCCGGCACCATCCCGGTGACGTGTGTGCACGGCGACATCAAGACTTATCCCATCACTAGGATCCGAGTCCAGACCCCCAGGGGGGACGCGGTGGTCCCCGCTGGCGTCATACCAAACTTACCTGTGCCACTCCTGATCGGTTCAGACTGCATACTATTTAATCGCTACTGGGGGGCGGCCGGAAACAAACCCCCCTCTCCGCGCCGAAGGAAGCGCAAGACTAAGAGCGACAGCGAGCCACGCCGTGCCCTCCCCGCCTTCCGACCCCCCAGCGACGAGCCCACGTCGGGGGAGAGCCCAGTCGATGGACAGGAGAGAGACGAGGGGACGACCCCCAGCAGCGGAGCCGCCGAGCGGGACAACGACGCGGACCTCTTCGACGAATTCCCCCGCCCGGACGGGGGCCCCGAACCACGCCGCGGGGAGTTCGCCACGCTCCAGTGGAGCGACCCCAACCTAGCCGCGGCGAGAGAACAAGTGGCCGCGGTCGACGGACGGCTCTGTGACGGGGTGAGTGCACTTTCGGCTCCGTATTTTGTCGTAAATAAGGGCCTAGTATATCGAGGGGTCCAGAATAGAAGCGGAGACATTATAGAACAACTGCTGGTGCCCAAATCGTATGTCAACCGAGTGTTATACCTGGCCCACACTCACCAATTGGGCGCACATTTAGGCGAGAAGAAAACTTATGATAGAATTGTGGCAAGGTTCTATTGGCCGGGTATAAAACGGGCCGTGGCGGACTTCTGTCGATCCTGCCCAGAGTGCCAGATAAACGCCCCACGCCCGGTGCAGCGCAATCCACTGATTCCACTTCCCATAATTGAGGTTCCCTTCAGCCGCATAGCTATGGATATTGTGGGCCCATTACCAAAGTCCGCCCGCGGCCACCGTTATATTCTCGTAATAATGGACTATGCAACTAAATACCCCGAGGCCATTCCGCTTCGGGTGGCCTCGGCTAAAGCCGTCGCCCACGAGCTGTTTATGATGTTCACCAGAGTCGGTATTGCGCAAGAAATCCTAACAGACCAAGCTACGAACTTTATGTCCACGCTCCTCGCCCACCTCTATAATTGGCTAAAAATTAAGAGGATTCGAACCTCCGCCTACAGGCCGCAGACAGACGGATTGACAGAGCGTTTTAATAAGACGCTAAAACAAATGTTAAGAAAAGTGGTGGATTTAGACGGGAAAGACTGGGACCGCTTAATCCCATTATTCGCCATCCGAGAAGTGCCCCAGGCTTCGACAGGTTTCTCGCCCTTTGAGCTGGTATATGGACGCCAGCCCCGGGGCCTTCTAGACATTGCGCGAGAGACCTGGGAGAGCCAGCCATCCCCACACCGCAGCGTGGTCGATCACATCGAACAACTACAGGAGCGCGCGCGCCAGGTCTGGCCCATGGTACGGGAACACATGGAGGAGGCGCAGCGCGCCCAAGCGCGCCTCTACAACCGGGGGTCTAAGCTGCGCGAGTTCCAACCAGGCGAGAAAGTGCTGCTACTCGTGCCCACTTCCGAGTGTAAATTCCTCGCTCGCTGGCAGGGGCCGTATGAGATACTGGAGAAAACTAGCCCGGTCAACTACAAGATCGGCAGGCCGGGTAAAAGAACATCACAAAAAATATATCACATTAACTTGCTGAAAAAATGGTACGCCGCCGATCCCCTACCCACCACTGTTCTGTTCTCCAGCCCCTCTCTCCACAGCCCCCCCGAAGTGCCCATTGGGGAAGACGCCTCGCCCTCACAACGCAGAGAGCTGAAAGAACTCCTCTGGCGTAACCGGGACCGCTTCTCCGAACTGCCCGGGCGCACACACCTCGTCCAACACGACATCTCCACGACACCGGGAGCGATAGTGAGACAACGCCCATATCGAATCCCCGAAGCCAAACGCCAGGCCATCAAGCAGGAGGTGGTAAATATGTTAAAATTGGGAGTGATCGAAGAGTCACACAGCGCGTGGTCCAGTCCAATTGTATTGGTACCGAAGCCAGATGGATCTATTAGATTCTGTAATGACTTTCGTAAGTTAAATGAAATTTCCGCATTTGATGCATACCCCATGAAAAGGCCAGATGAACTGTTAGAACGGCTCGGCCCAGCCCGTTATATATCCACCCTCGATTTGACGAAGGGGTATTGGCAAATTGGCTTGACCGAACGCGCAAGGGAAAAGACCGCTTTTTCCACCCCGGAGGGGTTGTTCCAGTACACCGTGTTGCCGTTTGGTGTGCACGGCGCGCCGGCAACGTTCCAGCGACTAATGGACAGGGTGTTGAGGCCACACCACGCCTACTCCGCTGCGTACTTAGATGACGTCATCATCCATAGCGTCACGTGGGAACTGCATCTCAAACACCTCGAGGCCGTCCTGGCTGCGCTGCGAAACGCAGGCCTGACGGCTAACGCTAAAAAGTGCCGGCTGGCCTGCACGGAAACGGACTATCTCGGCTACACTGTAGGGCGGGGGTGTCTTAAGCCGCAAATAAAAAAGGTGGAGAGAATTAAGGCGTGGCCACGACCACTGACAAAGAAACAAATCAAATCATTTCTGGGGCTAGTGTCATACTACCAAAAGTTCATTAACAATTATTCTACCATTGCAGCGCCACTGTACGAGCTCACCCGACAGAGGGCGCCATGCCGCCTAGAATGGACTCCCCCGGCCGAGTTGGCATTCCAGACTCTGAAAGATGCGCTGTGCGAGCACCCCGTGCTCGTCACACCGGACTTCGAGAAGCCCTTCATATTACACACGGACGCATCCTCCACTGGCATCGGTGCTGTTCTGGCCCAGGCTATCAATGGAGAGGAGCATCCGATCACGTATATTAGTAGGAAGCTGCAGAAGCATGAGAGAAACTACGCCACCGTCGAAAAGGAATGCCTGGCGATCAAGTGGGCGATCCACCACCTTAAGTATTATTTATGGGGGAGGAAGTTCACATTAATAACGGACCACGCACCACTCAAGTGGATGGCAGCGAATAAAGACCGGAATGCGAGGGTCACCCGGTGGTTCCTGGACCTGCAGAGCTACCATTTCGACATCGAGCATCGACCCGGGAAGGAGATCCCGCATGCCGATGCCCTGTCCCGTCTCTACGAGGCGGGTATGGCTGAAGTTCCCCGCCGTGGCGCTGAACTTAGTGGGGGGATATGTGGTGTCTCGCTCTCTGACCACCAGGCAGGTAAACACACACACACCAGTGAGAGCCAGACAGAGGGAGGCGGACCGACCCATAAGTCGCTAGGGACCGTTATAAATGGGCGTTACGTGCCGGCCGACACCCTCCATCAGACAGAATGTTTTTCACGTGTGACTTCCTCCCACAGAGCATAAAAGGCTCTTCCTCCCTCTCAGTCTAGGTCTGCTCTCTCTGGTGTGAACACGGAAACGGGCGCCTGGCGGTAAGACAACCACTTACTCCCTCACTAAGATAAAGCCACGTATAGTGCACTGAACCACATAGTAATGTCCTCTTTCTCGCCCACAGGCAACCCCTGGCTCGGACGAGTCAAGTGAATAGGTCCGGTGACGGGATCACGGACCCCAAGCATCCTACGAAAACAAATAGACTTAAAAAGGCTTCTGCTTTAAGTTCCTTATACTTACTGTCTCAGGACGCCCAGGAGAGGGGAAAAGGAAAAGACATTTCAGTTCCATTATGCTCGCTCTGAAGCCCTATCTAATTTGCCTCCTTTAGATGTCCTTCTTTTCTAAATAAATCACTTACCTGAGAACTGCATTCCCTGGTCTGTGTCCTGATTTATGGTCAAAGTGCGACAATATGTATGTAGCTATATATTGTCCAATATTATATAGATATGTATCTATGGTGGTCCCCTCTCAGGGACCACTGGCGAAATGATGGAGAGTTGGTAACCAAATGGACCATAATCTTTAACTCTTGAGAGCATAAAATTAAACAGACCCGTACAGGTCCATTTGGTTTCATGATGATTTGGTCACATTTGTAAATTGTCAGGAAAATGTTGAAAATGGGTGGAGTCCCCCTTTAACCCAGTCTGCATGAGTGTTGTACACGCCTCATATATGAGGCGTGTACACCTCCTATTTTATGTGGGAAATGGTGAAAGCGCAGCAGAAATCTTTGAATATTATAGATTCTTTCAGAGCGTAATGTTTTATAGAATATAGAATGTCAGGTTGAAATGTGTTAAATGTTGTTCATTTTTAAACAGTGTATATGAATCAGTTTAGTGTTTTTAACCATAGATGTGTAAGAGGAACAGAACATGATGCAGTTCTCTTACCCGTAGCGTACATCCACAGCCATGGAGGATGGCCGGTCCAGACCGGTGTTGACCAGAACTCTTCTGGACGATCCGTCTAGTTTGGACACCTCTATGGTCTCACTGCCAGCGTCACCCCAGTACAGGTTTCCTGACACCCAATCAACAGCCAGACTGTATGGATCACTGAGTGAGGTGCTGTGAAGGACCTGTCAATCAACCATACATGAATATGAATTGAATCAACATGTTTTATTTTTATTTTTTTATTCCAGTCTTTCAGAATTATTGTCTAGAGAATTATTGGGCTGCGGACCACCATCTGAAAATACGGACCCTAACCCTGCACACACGCGCGCACGCACACACACACACACACACACACACACACACACACACACACACACACACACACACACACACACACACACAGTTACAAGATGGCGGCGCGTAAAGACGCAGCGGCCCCCAGCTCCTCAGTGCAAAGATGTTTTTTGTTTTGTTTACTATGTTTGTCTGAACGTTCCGCGTGTTCTTGTACAACAAGATACACTTACAGCCGAGAGCAACTTTTACAGCTCGCCAACACGGGATTTATGGAGTTAACTTCCACTACAGCGGAGGAATTACGCACCATGGGAATATACGAGCAGCAGCAGAGCGCAGCGCCGTGCCGCGCCGCGCCACTGCCGACTCTAACTACAGCTTCATGCCCGCCTCGGAGGCGCCGAAGGCGGTGTGAGAGAAGACAGAAGCGCGGCAAGCGTGCCGGCGTTCGTGCGAGGCTGGCGGCTCGTCCCAACAAGCCAGCTATTCCCTCGATCCTGCTCGCGAACGTACGTTCTCTGGACAATAAACTGGACGACATACGACTCATGAGAACGTCCCTGCAGCCCGTGAGAGACTCCTGTGTCTTTGTTTTCACGGAATCATGGCTTAGCGTCGGCGTCCCGGACTCCGCCATACAGTTGGAGGGACTTACATGCTACCGAGCGGACAGGATTATAACAGCCGGAGGGAAAACACGTGGCGGAGGACTGGTTGTTTATATCAAAGACGCCTGGTGCCGTGACACTGTCGTGGTTCAGAAACACTGCACAGCCCTCGTGGAGTTCATGTTTTTAAAGTGCCGTCCTTTTTTTCTTCCGAGGGAGTTCACAGCCATTCTGCTCGCGGCTGTGTATATTCCCCCTCCTCCAGCCTGAAGGACAGAGAGGACGCACTTCTAGAACTGAACAATGCCATCAATGAACAACAGATGGCACACCCAGACGCTTTCCTCGCAGTGGCTGGGGACTTTAATCACGCAAACCTGAAGTCCGTATGCCCATTACTCCACCAACATGTTGATTTCAAGACCAGAGGAGAGAACATTTTGGACCTCGTCTACACTAACAATAGGGGAGCTTACAGAGCCTTCCCCCTCCCCCACCTTGGCGCCTCCGACCACTGCTCTGTTATGCTAATACCAGCCTACAGGCCCAGGTGCAAAGCCACCAAACCGGTTCGAAAACAGGTTCAAGTGTGGCCAGATGGGGCAACGGCTGCTCTACAGGACTGCTTTGACACTACAGACTGGGACATGTTCAAGCAAGCGGCCACCTACTCTGGTCACACAGACATCAACAAATTCACTGAGACTGTTACTGCTTACATCAGCAAATGCATCAATGATGTCACAGAGACCAAGACCATCACAGTACGGGCCAATCAGAAGCCATGGCTGACAACGGAAGTCCATAGGCTACTGAGGGTCCGGAACGCCGCCTTCAAAGCAGGCGACGACGAGGGCCTGAGAACAGCAAGGGCCAACCTGGACCGTGGCATCAAAGAGGCAAAGAGACAGTACAGCAAGAAAATAGCTGACCGTTTCAGCGACAGCAGAGACACCAGGAGCCTGTGGCAGGGGATCCAGACCGTCACGGACTACAAACCCCGGCCACGGACCTGCGACAACGACATCACCCTGCTGAACAACCTCAACAACTTCTTCGGGCGCTTTGAAGCCCAAAACAGCACCCCTGCACGAAAGTCACCCCCTCCCCCGGACGACCAGGCGCTGCTACTGTCTCAACACAGTGTGCGGCGCTCCCTCTCCAGGATCAACGCCCGCAAAGCACCGGGCCCTGACAACATTCCCGGTCGGGTGTGGAAAGACTGTGCAGGAGAACTGGCTCATGTCATCACAGACATCTTTAACATCTCCTTGAGCCAGGCTGCTGTCCCTACATGCTTCAAGGAGACCACCATCATCCCCATCCCGAAGAAACCTTCTCCAACCTGCTACAATGACTACCGCCCTGTTGCACTGACTCCGATCATCATGAAGTGCTTCGAGCGTTTAGTCATGCACCACATCAAAGGCATCCTCCCTCCCAACCTGAATCCCTACCAGTTTGCATATCGGGCCAACAGATCAACCGACGATGCAATCTCCACCGCACTTCACTCTGCCCTCACCCACCTGGACACCAAGGACGCACACGTACGAATGCTGTTCATCGACTTCAGCTCAGCATTCAACACCATCATCCCCCAGCAGCTCATACACAAGCTGGACCAGCTGGGAGTGAACACCTCCATGTGCAACTGGCTGCTGGACTTCCTGACTGGGAGACCGCAGGCAGTCCGAGTCAGCGGGAACACATCCAGCACCATCACCCTGAACACGGGGGCCCCCCAGGGATGTGTGCTCAGCCCCCTCCTCTTCACCCTGCTGACCCACGACTGCACTCCAACGCACAGCAACAACATCTTCGTCAAGTTTGCGGACGACACAACTGTGGTCGGCCTCATCCACAACAACGATGAGTCCAACTACAGAGATGAGGTGAGCCAGCTGACCACGTGGTGTGCAAACAACAACCTCCTTCTCAACGTGGAGAAGACGAAGGAGATCATTGTTGACTTTCGGAGAGCGCACACCCAGCACTCCCCACTGAGCATCAACGGAGCTGCAGTGGAGAGAGTGAAGAGCACCAAATTCCTTGGTGTACACATCACAGAGGACCTCTCCTGGAACACTAACACCACAGCACTGGTCAAGAAGGCTCAGCAGCGCCTCTACTTCCTCCGTAGACTGAGAAGAGCCAGAGCCCCAGCCCCCATCATGTGCTCCTTCTACCGCGGCACGATCGAGAGCATCCTGACCAGCTGCATAACTGTGTGGTATGGTGGGTGCACAGCTTCCTGCAGAAAGTCCTTGCAGCGCACAGTGAGAGCAGCCGAGAAGATCGTGGGTGTCCCCCTTCTGTCCCTGCAAGACATCTACAACACACGGGTGACCCGCAGGGCGCTACAGATCGCAGGCGACACCACCCACCCTACGCACGGCTTCTTCAACCTCCTCCCATCGGGGAAGAGATTGAGGAGCCTCCGGGCAAGGACCAGCAGGTTGAACGATAGCTTCGTTCACCAAGCCGTCAGGTTGCTGAACTCCCTCCCACTCCCTCGCACGCCACTGAGCACCCTCCCACTCGGTACCCCCCCCATGCTGCCACTCCTCCCCCCTCCCACGGTGGGGGTGCACGCGCACACACGCACACGCTGAACTCCCTACACACACATGCACACGGACGCTGGACTTCAACTACCCACCACCCCTTACACAGGCACACACACCCACGCACATGCACGCACTCACACATGGTCACTCACACATGGTCAACTCACACATACATACGCTGGACTTTCAACTACCCACCACCCCTTACACAGGCACACACACCCACGCACATGCACGCACTCACACATGGTCACTCACACATGGTCAACTCACACATACAACCGAAGGACTGGATCGAACTGCTGCTATCCTATCCTATCCTATCTTGCACATGTATACCTCACCTCATAGTAAGCTATGTGTTGTTTGTTTAGTTGTTTTAGTTGTAGCTATGTAACCTCGTATATAGCTTTTTTTTTTTTTTAGTTGTAGTTTTCTAGCTGTAGTATACTGTAGTCTCTAGTAGTAGTTTCTAGTAGTTGTATATACGTCCTGTCTGTTTTAGCTTCACACTACCGCCACTTTATCACCTGGTTAGCTAAGCACCTTCGCCTCAAGTTAGGTGTACAGTTTGCACTTTACTGGTCTGCTGCACTACTGTTGTCTCGTCCATATATTGTCTCGACCTTGTCTTATTGCACTATTTGTCTCGACTTTGTCTTATTGCACTGTCTATTGTCTTGACTTTTGTCTTACTACACTGTCTTGTCTATTGCACTGTGGAAAATGGAAACGCTATTTCATCCCTGTATATGTCCTGACATACACTGGAGTGACAAATAAAAACCTTGAACCTTGAACACACACACACACACACACACACACACACACACACACACACACACACACACACACACACACACACACACACACACACACACACACACACACACACACACACACACACACACACAATATTACTGCAATACTATTACAGTAATATCATATATTACTGTATTAGCATTACAACAGGTTACTCAATAATATTATCACTGAGTAACAGTTACATTTACTGGTGACCCATGAAAACACAGACGGGCCGCGCCCCACTGTTTGTGAAACGTTGCACTATAAGTGACTGAGCCACCAGGCAGCCTGTTCTCTGGTTGATATTTAACACTGACGTCACAAAGTATTCACATTACTAATATCAGTTATTGTTCATTTGGTTTCATCCTCATGGTCATTGTCACACTGACCTGGACGTCTCTGACACTGATGTGCATGCGGAGGATCCTGGAGGGGTCCCGTTCTATCCAATAGATCATCTGCTGCTGGTAGTCAAAGTCCAGAGCCTCAGTCCATGCCTCTCCCTGGATCTGTCACAACACAGCAGTTGTTTTAGTCTCAGACAGAAATACATTCCAGCAGGTCAAAAACTATCATGTACACAGTTTTATCAACAACCTTTATTCACCGCAAAATAACTAACTAACTGACTAACAGAAAGACAGCAAAATCTTTTCGCGACCTCGACCTAGGTCGCAACCGCTTTAAACAAAATGAAAGTTTTGTGACCATTTTGTAGCAGATCCAGCCTATGTTATTCTTCTGAGCTGTGAAAAAAAACACAATTAACCATTTGTGCACCTCAGGATAGAACTGGAGATAGGATCTGTGAATGATTAGAACAAACATGAGGAGGAGAAGGAGGGGAAGTGGATGCAAGGCCCTGTGACTGCACCGCATGTGTGTGTGTGTGTGTGTGTGTGTGTGTGTGTGTGTGTGTGTGTGTGTGTGTGTGTGTGTGTGTGTGTGTGTGTGTGTGTGTGTGTGTGTGCGCATGTATGTGCGGACACAAACGGAACTAACAGATTCCTTGATGTGAACATTGGATGAATGAGTGACACTGAAGCTCTAGAAATGTTAATGTTCTGACCAACAGCTCATCTCAAGGTGTCAGCTTTGAAGTAAACCAAAAGGGAACCGGTTTAAACTAGCCGAGAGACAAAGAGAGAGAAATTATGACGCCCCAAAATCAGAGATTTAACTGAAATATATAGACCGCTCATCTGGTTGCTTTTTGCTCTTTTGTCGGATGATGATTTGTGAAACAAAAACAAAGCAGCGCTATTATGGATTTCTCTGTAAGTAAAATTAAATCAACTGTAGATGTTTTTTGCACCACATTTTCATATTTTTTATAGACAGCAGACCTACAAGCAAAAACAATTAGATGACTGCAATATGACTAAAACTAAATGAAAAACCCAAATCAAAATGTGCTGTTAAAATCAACAGTGGTGTGTGTGTGTGTGTGTGTGTGTGTGTGTGTGTGTGTGTGTGTGTGTGTGTGTGTGTGTGTGTGTGTGTGTGTGTGTGTGTGTGTGTGTGTGTGTGTGTGATGTGTTGTTGTGTGACGTCTAAATGTTTTTCACCTGATAGAGCTGTGTTGTTGTTGTTGTTGTTGTTCTGTAGTCGTCCAAGCTGATCTTCAACAGCCCTCTGTACCTCTCAGCTACGATGAGGAAGGGCTCCCCCTCTGGAGGAAGTGAGACATTACATCTGAGATGGTTTCCTTTAAAAATAAATCAAACCCTGCAAAACTAGACTATTTAAAGGGGTACTCCACCTTCAAAAAAACTTTTGGTCATTTTATGGTCTACTCAGCCTCATGTGAACACACCAGACAGTTTATAAGTTACTCCTTTCACTATTTAGATATTTGATGTTCATTAGTCTGCCGGAACGTCCTTCCTATACAAACCCATTATAACTTAAAGCTCCATTTTAACCATGACAGATTATTTGAAAACAACTAATCTTTTTTCTGGTGACTGATATTGTCCTCCTAATACGTGAGAGGGCTGTGGAATTTCATTTACAGTTTTTATTTATTTTTAAAATATTGTTTTATTCATTTGCATAGGCCTACCCAATTATGGAGGTGGCTACATTTTCCAAAACAATATTTTAAAAATAAATGAAAACTGTAGATGCAATTCCACGGCCCTCTCACGTATTAGGAGGACAATATCAGTCACCAGAAAAAAAGATGGGTTGTTTTTGAATAATCTGTCATGGTTAAAATGGAGTTTTAAGTTATAATGGGTTTGTATAGGAAGGACGTTCCGGCAAACTAATGAACATCAAATATCTAAATACTGAAAGGAGTAACTTATAAACTGTCTGGTGTCTTCACATGAGGCTGAGTAGACCATAAAATGACCAAAAGTTTTTTTTGAAAGTGGAGTACCCCTTTAATATCAATGTTACACTGTTACAAATAGACCCCCCCTGTCTCAAATCACACCCATGTGAAGTGAGGGGCACTCTTATAATCGTGTATCATCATGGCCAATCAGAATGTCTGTTGGCTGTGATTGGTTAGATCAGGGGTGTCAAACCAAAATACAGAGTGGGCCAAAGTAGAAAAATTGGTACAAGTCGAGGGCCGGAGATACCGGTCTGTGTTTCAACACCGGTTTACAATGACGTCCCTGTCAAAGATAATTGTAAAGATGAAACTGCCTGCATTAAAAAAACTGTTTTAAGTTTTAATGAAAAATAGCAGGTGTTCGCGTCTCATAGCGCGCCACAGAGTGGCGCGCTATGAGACGCGAACACCTGCTATTTTTCAGAGTGGCGCGCTATGAGACGTGAACACCTGCTATTTTTCAGGGAAAATCTTTTTCTTCTATGATCCTCACCAAGTGCTGCTTTCATAGTTAATTGAGAAAGTCAATGAGACTGAGTTGAGGAAGTAAAACAATTAGTCGCATTCATTTCTTATCACAGTGTGTGCAATATACAGTACCAGAGGGCCAGTTCTAATACTAATTCAGTATCATCCCGCGGGCCAATCCATTCACGGGCCTGATTTGGCCCACAGGGCCCTGAGTTTGACAAATATGTGGGTTAGATGATTTACGTGACGTTACATGAATTTTGACCCATCTCTGTCGGTGGACGGTCGCCGTGGACGGATAACGGCCGACGACCGTCCTTCGAAGCACTCTGATTGGCTGGTTTATGTGATGACATCATGGTGATGTAATTAGATCTTGCTCTCTGCTCGTTAAGGAGATCTACAGCTGAGTGTCTGTGACACGACTTTCTCACAGACTTTCTCTTCAATGTTTCAAATTCATACATATTTGCCTAAAGGCCTGTTACCACAGTGAGTGCATGTGAGAGACACTGAACTCCTAAGTGCTCCGGATGTGCTGGTCCGTACCTTGCATGGTTTCCGCTGCCGTTGGTGATGTGGATTTGATCCCCAGAAATTTGAGGAAAGTGCTAAATAAATTAGTGAGAGGAGCAGGTTGTGGTTCACCAGGATCACCACTAGTGTCCTCACTAGTGAGAGGAGCAGGTTGTGGATCACCAGGATCACCACTAGTGACCTCACTAGTGAGAGGAGCCGGTTGTGGATCACCAGGATCACCACTAGTGTCTTCACTAGTGGAAGGAGCAGGTTGTGGATCACCAGGATCACCACTAGTGTCTTCACTAGTGGAAGGAGCAGGTTGCAGTTCTGGTTCAGGATCAGCTGGAGTAGAAGGACAAAAACACAAGTAATAATTACATCATTTCAACTCAGGGGCGGATCTAGGCATAGGCTGGGGGGGGGGGATTCGGCGCTTAAAAAACAAAATCAGGCCTTTGAAGGAATTAATTACTTTTCATGGGGGGAGGGAGAGAGAGAGAGAGAGAGAGAGAGAGAGAGAGAGAGAGAGAGAGAGAGAGAGAGAGAGAGAGAGAGAGATCAGCGTGTGTGTGTGCGTGTCGTGACAGAGACAGAGAGAGAGACAGAGACAGAGAGAGCTGTTGCCCCCGTGTCCCAACTACGGATAAGCGGTTCACATACCATAATACTTGTCATGAACACACACGCACGCACGCACGCACGCACGCACGCACGCACGCACGCACGCACGCACGCACGCACGCACGCACGCACGCACGCACGCACGCACGCACGCACGCACGCACACACCACACACACACACACACACACACACACACACACACACACACACACACACACACACACACAACACACACACACACACACACACACACACACACACACACACACACACACACACACACACACACACACACACACACCGCAACCCTTCTACAAGTTGTGTTGTGTAAACTGTTCTTTCAGACATTTTATTAATGAATAAATACTTACATTCAATTCAAATGTTGCCATTTGGATAGTTTGGGCTTATATAGGTTTACTACAGTGTGGTCACATATAACTGGAGATAGTTAATATCTTAATAATGATAAATTATTGATGTCAGCTGTTATGACTCCAAACATGCAAACATGACCAACTTTAATCACCTCAGTCTATATATGTAGCTATATACAGTAAATATTTGAAGTTTTTCAGAAAACTTAGGTTAGGCCTAAATGGGTTAAAGGGATACTAGTCCGGATTTTAAGCTGTATGAAATACTTGCCATTAATAAAGTGGTGTCAACTGTATTAATTGATGTCCAGAGTCCTGTGGTGGGAGTTCTGCTCTAATATGAAGTAGTTCTGGTCGTTTTTGGGGGATCACTGGGGTCACTGGGGTCACTGGGGTCACGCAGTGAAAGTAAATGAATCAAAAACAAAATAACTTGCTTTCTAAAATATTAGGACAGGGCTTTTCAACAGGTGGTCCGGGGACCACCAGTGGTCCCTGAGAGTTCCAGGTGGTCCCCAGCTAAGTTGGTTAACCAGATGTAACTCTTGAGAACGTAAAAATGAAACCAAATGGACCCTTGCGGGTCCATTTGGTTTCATTTTTACACTCTCAAGAGTTAACAGTCATCATCTGAATTAGCCCAAGTCTTCACAACTAGAAGATGGACAAAAGCAAAATAAATCTTTAATAATGGGGCTAAAATGTTCTCAAATGGTGGTCCGTGGATCAAATGCTGAATAAACGGTGGGCCGTGGGATCAAAAAGGTTGAAACCCCCTGTATTAGTACAGCAGATTAACTCATTTTTTTCATACGATACTTCACTTTGGTATAGAAGCGTGAAAATTGGCACAGATACTCTCCAAGGTCTACTCTTTAAGAAAAAGGCGCGTGCAACTCAAAATTCCAAGATGGCGGCCCCAAAATCCAAAATGTCCGCCCAAAAATGTGGTTTTTCCTTCATAACTTGAAATGCATTGATTTTACACCCCATAAATGTATTGAACATTAATACAAAGTTGGCCATTACGGACGGTTTGGCACCAAGAACGTGTCTGTATCACTTACGGCTCTTGAGATACAGCATATAGGTACTTTCACAGATTGAGGAGAGCAAGACATTTGTAACACTGATTCTTAAGTGAATCAAATGGTGATACAGGCATGAAAATTGGTACACACACTCTTCAAACCCCACTATTTCTAAAAGTACTGCGTGCCCTGCAAAATTCCAAGATGGCAGCCCCCAAAATCCAAGATGTCCGTCCAAAAATGTGGTTTTTCCTTCATAAGTTGAAATACAAAGCTTTTAAGCCCCATAAATGTATTGAGCGTTAATATAAAGTTAGGCATTACGGACATTTTGATGCCAAGTACATGTCTCTATGTGCTATGGTTCTTGAGTTACAACATATACGTAGTGATGAGGCACCATAAGTGTAACATTTTGGCACATTTCCCTCTTTAACTCAAAGATCCCTTTATCACCATATCTTCTATTTTCAGGAAATGGACCTACATGTATCTGCTATCATAAACCACTTCAGGTTTTTCAATTGATGAAACAGGTCGGGAGTTATTAAGCCGATCGCGAAGGGCTGTTTCAGTGCTAAAATTGCTGCGTACATTCTGCGAATATAAGCCACCCAGAAATGTCTGTCTGTGCATCTGTCCTTCACAATAAGTGTATATGTGAAGTGGACGCACCAAGTGCACCATGTGTCATACTATAATTGTATAATGTGCTAAAATGCGTAATAGTGTAATATATGCAATAGTGTAATAGAGCTAATAGTGTAATATATGCAGTATATAGCGGTATACTGTAATAGGGTAATGTATGTAATAAGTGTCACAGTGTAACATGTGTAATAGTGTAATAGGTTAATATGTGTAATAAGTGTCAGTGTAATATGTGTAATAGTGTAATAGGGTAATATGTGTAATAGTGTCATAGTGTAACATGTGTAATAGTGTAATAGGGTAATATGTGTAATAGTGTCATAGTGTAACATGTGTAATAGGGTAATATGTTCAATAGTGCCATAGTGTAACATGTGTAATAGGGTAATAAGTGTAATAGTGTAATATTTTGCATTAGGGTAATAGTGTAATAGGAAATATGTGTAATAGTGTCAAAGTGTAATATGTGTAATAGGGTGTCATGTGTAATAGTGGCATAGTGTAACATGTGTAATAGCATAATAGGGTAATGTATGTAATAGTGTCATAGTGTAACATGTGTAATAGTGTAATAGGTTTATATGTGTAATAGTGACATAGTGTAACATGTGTAATAGTGTAATAGGTTGATATGTGTAATAGTGGCATAGTGTAACATGTGTAATAGCATAATAGGCTAATATGTGTAATAGTGTCATAGTGTAACATGTGTAATAGGGTAATAGTGTAATATATGCAATAGTGTACTAGGGCTAATAGTGTAATGTTTGTGCATTATTGTAATAGTGTAAGAGTGTGTAATATATTACTGTAATATTGGTATAGCATAATAGCGTAATATGTGTAATTGTGGCATGTGTATAGGCAAATATGTGTATCATGTGTAATGGTGTAATAGGACAATTACACTAGACCACTCTTCCATATAATACACTATTACCCTAATGTACACAGATTACACTATTACACATATTAGCCTATTACACTATTACACTAGTAGCCTATTGTACATACATTATGCTATTGCACGTATTAGCCTATTACACTATTACACAAATTACCCTATTACAGTATTACACGTTACACTATGACACTATTACACATATTACCCTATTACCCTATTACACATGTTACACTATGACACTATTACACATATTACCCTATTACACTATTACACATATTACCCTATTACAGTATTACACGTTACACTACGACACTATTACACATATTACCCTATTACCCTATTACACATGTTACACTATGACACTATTACACATATTACCCTATTACCCTATTACACATGTTACACTATGACACTATTACACATATTACCCTATTACCTATTACACATGTTACACTATGACACTATTACACATATTACCCTATTACCCTATTACACATGTTACACTATGACACTATTACACATATTACCATATTACCCTATTACACATGTTACACTATGACACTATTACACATATTACCCTATTACACTATTACACATATTACCCTATTACAGTATTACGCGTTACACTACGACACTATTACACATATTACCCTATTACCCTATTACACATGTTACACTATGACACTATTACACATATTACCCTATTGCACTATTACACATATTACCCTATTACAGTATTACACGTTACACTACGACACTATTACACATATTACCCTATTACCCTATTACACATGTTACACTATGACACTATTACACATATTACCCTATTACCCTATTACACATGTTACACTATGACACTATTACACATATTACCCTATTACCCTATTACACATGTTACACTATGACACTATTACACATATTACCCTATTACCCTATTACACATGTTACACTATGACACTATTACACATATTACCCTATTGCACTATTACACATATTACCTATTACAGTATTACACGTTACACTACGACACTATTACACATATTACCCTATCCTCCTACCCTATTACACATGTTACACTATGACACTATTACACATATTACCCTATTACCCTATTACACATGTTACACTATGACACTATTACACATATTACCCTATTACCCTATTACACATGTTACAC
>CM076976.1:53531289-53556168 GCA_039105355.1 Benthosema pterotum | reverse complement strand
CTTCCGGCGAGTGATGGCTCCTGCATTATCCACTCTCGCCTGCCTGATCTGTGGTGTTGTCTCACTGAAATGGTTACCCTCCTGACCGATGTTATCCGCTAAAATTATCGTAGGGGCAGCTGTTTTCAACCTTTGTCTAACAAGGGACCACTATTTATTCTGCATTTAGCCACGGACCACCATTTGATGTTAAGTTTAGTGTCTCAGACCTAAAACTAAGGATTTCAAGTTTGGGCAACTGACGTTGGTCAAAATAACAATTCTCCTACAGTTTGCATTGTGTAGATTCTTGAAAGCGTACAATGATACCAAATGGACCCGTAAGGTTCCATTTGGTATCGTTTTACGATCTCAAGAGTTACAGATATAAAAGGGTCCATTTGTTTACCAACTGCCCATCATTTAGCGAGGGACCACCTGGAATCTCCTCAGGGACCACTGGTTGAATTGAAAACCACTGTCGTAGGGTACCTAGGGTAATAATGGTACTAGGGTATAATGAATTTTATATTAATAATGAATGTTATATTAATAGCTCTACCTACTGCCCCAAATAGACCTTTTTTCACCCAGTGCCAATTCATAATGTGATCCTGGGCTCTACACATCCTCCGCCAACCTGGGGAGGCAGCAGACTGGCCTCATGCTTCCTTCAAGGCATGAGGAGTCGCGCCGCCTTCTTTTCACCCGACAGGGGGGAGTTTCCCTGGTTGGATGTAGCGTTATTCCAACCAGTTCCAGTCCCCTCCATCAGGCGCCCCGGCTGGCCAGGGGGAGGCAGTTTAGAGCCCAGGATTACTGCATGTTTTTGTGAGGGTATCTACCCTAGCAGACACACCGCCAGCACCCACAAACCACAGCAGCGCCCCTAGCGGGAATCGAACCAGGACTTCTAGCTGTGAGGCAACAGCACTAACCACTGTTCCACCGCGCCCCTAGCCCCAATTAGATCTACAAGCTCACCATATTAAATATAAATGTAGGCTATTGTAGCGGACCCAGCTGGCATTAAGGAGTTGAGGCATGACTGTTGATTTTCCCATTTTATTTAGTGGTTTAACCAACGTGAAAACTGCAAAAACATATACAATACACAGCAACAAATCAATACACATTCCATCAATAACAGTTACATTTTATAAAACTATCAATATAAATTGCACCATTAATACCTTCATAAATCAGACATCACAATACAAATCAGTAAGTCTCATGAAACTACATCAACTATACATTGCACATTCCCCATAATAAATCTTACATTTATACACTCAATGCATCTTTAACTACAATTCCATCAGTCAATCATAATACACATTAACCATTCAGCAAACAAAACTAATCAGTAAACAACAAATCAAACAATACCCTTTTCCCCTTTCCAGCCAGGCGCTAATTCATTGTCCGTGTCAAGGTCCATCATGTCTTCCTTGTGTCTCAACATCGATTTACTTTAAACATTATAGCCTTTCTTTGTGCAGCCACCTTGGCTTCCATGCTGTCCATACTCCATAGCAAACATTTTCCTGCCATGCTGTCTCTCTTTGGGCCTTAAATAGCCCTCTGGTGGCAGCAGGAAACAACTTGGCTTCTGCTTCCAGCTACACACTACAAAATAAAGGTCTAGCCTTGTTGGGGTCCGTTACAGCTATTAAAGTTCTGACTTGCCTGCAGTGCAGACACTGATGCATACATGTATCCCTCAGAACAGACACATTTAGTATATATTGTTTTAAAGCAGGGGTGGGCAATTATTTTTCCCAAGGGCCAAATGAGATACATAAAATATTGTTGAGGGCCAAGACTAAAGGCTGAAACTAAAGACTTTAATTCTAAGAAAAAAGTAAGACCAACCATTTTGACACCAGGGTCCACTATTTATGTCATTTTAGCACCCCAAAACTAAAGATTGCTTTTGTTTTTGTCCACAATAGCAGCTGGATTTTACAAACAAACAGGATAACATAAGATAAAAAAGACCATCTTTTACATTCCTAGTTGTGTAGACTTGGGCTAATTTAGAAAATGAATATTTTAACTCTTGAGAGTGTAAACATGAAACAAATGGACCCGCAAGGGTCCATTTGGTTTCATTTTTATGCTCTCAAAGAGTTATATCTGGTTAACTTTCCATATTTAACTGGAACTCTCTCAAGGACCACTGGGTGGTCCCCGGGCGGTCAGAGTCAGCCAAAGGGCCGTATTTGGCCCCCGGGCCGCATAATGCCCAGGTATGTTTTAAAAGGGTAGTTTAGATTTAGTTCAGTATTTCCGGTCATTTTGTGGAGGTCACTGGGGCACACAGTAAAAGTAAATTAATCCACAAAACGATCAGAATTTGTATTGTTGTTGAATTGTATCTTACTACTTTTTGAGCGTGATAGTGATATGGACACAAAAAAGAACAAAAAAAAAGAAATTGCCTCATCTTTCAGAATTGTTATTGCCGAGAGCTTTGTGAGTGCAGGGTTTAAAGTAAAAAAAAATCTTGGGACTGAAAATGATCTTTTGCAAATAAGCACTGAGCTAATTAAATGACCCCTGTGAAATCCTCAGGACTGAAATCAGTACGCAGTACTGAGAACTTTAATCCCTGTGAGTGTGTGTTGTATTTTATAGGCTACATGTGTGCATGGTATCCTAAAGCAGGGGTTTTCAACCTTTTTGACACCAGGGACCACCATTTATTCAGCGTTTGAGGCACGGACCACCATTTGATGTCATGTCAGCCCCAAAGACCTAAAACGAAAGAATTATTTTGCTTTTGTCCACAATTCCATTATTCCAGGCACAATTTTGCAAACAACACAGTTTAGACTTCTTAATTAAGTAGTGCTAATTCAGACGATGTATATTTTAACTCTTGAGAGTGTAAAAATGAAACCAAATGGACCCACAAGGGTCCATTTGGTTTCATTTTTACACTCTCAAGAGTTACATCTGGTAGATAAGCTTTCCATCATTTACCGTGGGGACACCTGGAACCCTCTCAAGGACCACTGTTGAAAAGCCCTGTCCTAAAGCACTGTTGCAGTGCCATCATGTGTTTTTTTCATATGCACTGCAAATGCTGAGGAAAAAAAAGATAGAGCACATGACAGTCCCCGAAATATAGGACATAAGACATGGGCAATAGAGATGCGCAGTGACGTCACCACCCCGGTTCCGGAAGTCTTTTCCCAATTCATTTTTCTCCATAGACTTTTCGAAAATAATTTATATCAAGACGATTCGCCGCGGACAAAGCCAACTCGAGTCGTGACGAATCATGATGACACTCACAATCTTTTGGGACAATAAAATAATTTCTAAGATGAAAAACGAAACAAAAAGTCTTGTATCATGGCGTTTTCTACTTCTTCCCAATTATATATTATATGACGATATTGTGTTTGTTGTCATGATTTGTCACGACCTGAGTTGGCTTTGTCCGCGGCGTAATCGTCTTGATATAAATTATTTTCGAAAAGTCTATGAGAAAAATGAATGGGGAAAAGACTTCCGGAACCGGGGCGGTGACGTCACTGCGCATCTCTATAGTGGCACTGTCTTGGACCCTTAGAGAATAGAATAGATAGAGTAGATCTAGATCTATTCTATCTATTCTATTCTCTATCTACTCTTGAGAGTGTTAAAGTGAAACCAAATGGACCCTCACAGGTCATTTTTACACTCTCAAGAGTTAATATAAATTATATTTATTACATAAATTACATAATTTTCGAGAGTCCACAGAATTAGAAAATTGAGAATAATTGTTATTTTGACCAAGACAAAACAATGTCAAAGTTCTCAGTTTGGCGTTCAAGTTCAAGTTCAAGTTCAAGTTCAAGTTTTATTTGTCTCCCGAGGGAGAAATTTGTCTTGGAGACAGGACCACAGCTGCATACATACATACAAAAAGACAAAAAACAAACCAGCAGACACAACAAACACAAAAACACATACCATATACACCCTAAGTGCTTACCCCTATGTAAGGGAAATGACTACCTATTCAACAGCTTTATAGAAAGAGGTACAAATGAGTGTTTAAAACGGTTGTGTCTGCACTGTGGTGTCCTTACCTTCTACCTGATCTCATTAGTTCATATTCTGAGTAAAGAACATGTGAGGGGTCAGAGGTTACATTCTTAGCTTGCCCTTATTACCGTCTGCTCAAAAATGGCTTGGAGGGTCAGGGGGGGAGAAGATAGGCCCATGATCTTCCTAGCCGTTTTTACAATTCTTTCTATTTGAGCCTATGTATTTCACAGTCAGATTTCCATACCAACTCGAGATACCATATCCAGTATAGATTTCTATGCTAGCCCCTATAGAAAATTAGCATATATGATTACACTAACACTCCAACAGCCTCAGTCTTGCGAAGAAAGTGTAACCTCTGGTGTATTTTCGAACAGCATGATTCAACATGTGTGTGCCAGCTCATATCCTGATCAATTAATACTCCCAGATACTTATAGGAGTAGACCTGTTTGATGTTAACATCATGCACCTTGTTCATAGTATGGTCTCCCACACGACCTTGGATCAACAATGATCTCCTCTGTTTTGTCAGTGTTGATCATTACATGATTTTGATCACACCATTCCACAAAATCTATCCACTCCAGATGTATGGCTAAGGATGTTAGATTTGCTCGTGAGTAAACTGAGTAGAACGGTGTCATCCGAAAACTTGATCACATATTGATTAGAATATGAGCTGACACAGTCGTTAGTATACAGGGTGAACAGGAGTGAGGAACTCATGGTACCTTGTGGAACTCCTGTGCTGCTGTATGTCTCTTCTGAAAGGACACTATTACATCTTACTCGCTGTGGTCTCCTCGAGAGAAACGAAAAGTACCAAGTGCAAGAGATAAACTCATCACATCACAAACCCCAAATACTGTTTTTAAACGTCAGTGGTAAGAAAACCTTCCAATTATCCCCCTCTAAGTGCATTATTCTTAAACACTATATAACAGGGGTTTTCAACCAGTGGTCCGGGGACCACCAGTGGTCCTTGAGAAGGTTCCAGGTGGTCCCCAGCTAAGTTGGTTAACCAGATGTAACTCTTGAGAACGTAAAAATGAAACCAAATAGACACTGGCGGGGCCATTTGGTTTCATTATTACACTCTCAAGAGTTAAATAATGCATCATCTGAATTAGCCATTTTGGAATGCATGTTTTTCTTGTTTCTTTCCAAAATCCAGCCTGGAATTGTGGACAAAAGCAAAAATAAATCTTTAGATTTGGGGTCTGTGGGGTAAAATGTCGTCAAATGGTGGTCCGTGGCTCAAATCCTGAATAAATGGTGGTCCCTGAGATGAAAAAGGTTGAAAACCCCTGCTATATAACAGTAAGTAACACCATCACCACTATTTCAAAGCTCAAACTTTCTATGGAATAATCACTTTTTTGAAGTGCAGATCTTGTTGTCATTTTGAAAGTATAGCTCTCAAGTAAAAACCTTTTTGACACCAGGGACCATTTATTCTGAATTTGAGCCACGGACCACCATTTGATGCCATTTTAGCCCCAAAGAACTAAAACTAAAGAATAATTTTGGTTTTGTTTACAATTCCAGGCTGGACTTTTGCAAACAAAACACTGCAGACTTCATTCATTAAATGCATGTAGAGTTAATTCAGAGAATGAATATTCTAACTCTTGAGAGTGTGAAAATGAAACCAAATGGACCCGCAAGGGTCCATTTGGTTTCATTTTTACATTCTCAAGAGTTACATCAGGTTACCAACTTTCCATCATTTAGCCTGGGGACCACCTGGAACCCTCTCAGGGACCACTGGTGGTCCCCGGACCACCTTTGAAAACCCCTGATGTAAGGGATAACACCGGCGGCGACGGATGTAAACAACCAAAAACATAGCTAACCAAATGGACCACTACCGACATGCTTCTCACATTTGTTTCTTTCTTTAAAATGTTCAAATCCTGTACAGGAAAACAGGCGTATTGTGTACACAGTTGGTGATTAATCATGATTTAATTAATGAAGCTGTGATTAATCTAATTAAGAATTGTAATCATTCAACAGCCCTAGTCTTGGTATTGTTCAGGGTCCCCTTCCCTAGTCAAAAGATCCTCTAGGATTACAATAGAAAAGTCCTGTCAGATTTTGGAACAAATCCTATTGGATTTCCAATAGGATTCCTATAAGAATCCTATAGGATCTTATAGGAATCCTATAAGAAAATCCTAGGATTTTTTTTTTTACTAGTTTGGGGACCACTGCACTAAACAAATAAAATACACGTCTTATACATAGGCCCTATACAGTTACAAAGATCATATCTTCTAGTCTGAGGACATTTCCATTTATTTACACCCAGAAAACAAACAACTGAACATTCAGTAGATTTTGGTTTTCTTTTTAAATGTCACGACCTCTTTGAAGGACGATGTCATCACTTTTCAACACATCTTCATGTAATACAGCTAGATCCTCATTAATGTAAATCTACATTTTTCAACTCCTAGGGGGGCTGTGGGCAGTTCAGGAACCAGTCTGTCTCCTAGGAGGGCTGTGGGCAGTTCAGAAACCAGTCTGTCTCCTAGGAGGGTTGTGGGCAGTTCAGAAACCAGTCTGTCTCCTAGGAGGGCTGTGGGCAGTTCAGAAACCAGTCTGTCTCCTAGGAGGGCTGTGGGCAGTTCAGAAACCAGTCTGTCTCCTAGGAGGGCTGTGGGCAGTTCAGAAAAACAGTCTGTCTCCTAGGAGGCTGTGGGCAGTCAGGAACCAGTCTGTGTCTCCTAGGAGGGTTGTGGGCAGTTCAGAAACCAGTCTGTCTCCTAGGAGGGTTGTGGGCAGTTCAGAAACCAGTCTGTCTCCTAGGATGGTTGAGGGCAGTTCAGAAACCCCTCTCCCATGACATAATCGGTGGGAAATCCAAGCTTATAGAAACGGTGGCTTTCTATTCCTGAAAACCTACCATGATATTTAAAAACAAACAACAAACACTGCTGTTGCCTCTCTTAGTATCTGTAACCAATCTGTAACCAACTAGTATCTGTAACCAACTGGTATCTGTAACCAACTAGTATCTGTAACCAACTGGTATCTGTAACCAACTGGTATCTGTAACCAAGTGGTATCTGTAACCAACTAGTATCTGTAACCAACTGGCATCTGTAACCAACTGGTATCTGTAACCAACTGGTATCTGTAACCAACTGGTATCTGTAACCAACTAGTATCTGTAACCAACTAGTATCTGTAACCAACTAGTACCTGTAACCAACTGGTATCTGTAACCAACTGGTATCTGTAACCAACTGGTATCTGTAACCAACTAGTATCTGTAACCAACTAGTATCTGTAACCAACTAGTATCTGTAACCAACTAGTACCTGTAACCAACTGGTATCTGTAACCAACTGGTATCTGTAACCAACTAGTATCTGTAACCAACTAGTATCTGTAACCTAACCTACTGTTGTGTTCTCTCAGAAGTTTTTAATGATCCACTCCACAGGAGTCCATGTAGGACCTGTCCTGTCTCTTTCTGCCCCTTCAGAGTCACCTGGTACATCTGGTACACCGGATACACCTGGTACATCTGGTACACCTGGTACACCGGATACACCGGATACACCTGGTACACCTGATACACCTGGTACACCCACATCATCATACTGGTGGTATTCTGTAGCTTCAACACCTCCCTGTTCACCCACATCATCATACTGGTGGTATTCTGCAGCTTCAACACCTCCCTGTTCACCCACATCATCATACTGGTGGTATTCTGCAGCTTCAACACCTCCCTGTGCACCCAATCATCATACTGGTGGATTCTGTCTCTTCACTCAGTCCGGCTTCAGCATCGGAGCGAGCAAACTCGTTATAATAAACGATCTCGACGCGTTGTCCCGTCTTACATTATAATAAACAACAGCCATGTCCTGCTGTCTTGTGCAGTGCCTTCTGATGACCTGGAGAAACAACAGCAGTGCCTGGATTTTATTCATTAGCTCAGACATGGATCTGTTAAAAAATAAAACAAAACATCTGACTGCTAGATGTACATTGTAGTCTTAAGTAGATTTAAGTAAAGTACGGTTACCTTCCGGAGACGATAAAGGACGGCGATTATCAGGATTAAGGGCAGCACTGTACATTTGATAATGTTAGAGGTCAGATGAGATGCTGTGAGGGAAATGTTAAAATGTGTTAGAACATCAACCTTCATGAAAGAACAGCTCTGATTTTGCCTGATTGAGTTTCAACATGCGACCTGAATAGACCACAATTCATGTTACCTCTGACAGTGAGAAGGAGGACCTCGCTCTTGGAGGAGAAGTTGTGATGGAACACATGGATGTGATAAACACAGCTGTAACTTCCCTGGTGGGTGTGGTTTGCTGCAGGAAACAGGAAGGTGGCAAGTGATTGGCAGCTGTCTGGGTGTGGTTCTGAGTTTCGTTGCATCCAGTGAGGTTTGGAGCTGTGTCCAGAGATGTTGTGTTCAGTGTTGTATCTAGTGGTGTGGTGTGTTGCGTTGTATCCAGAGATGTTGTGTTCTGTGTTGTATCCAGAGATGTTGTGTTCAGTGTTGTATCTAGTGGTGGTGTGTTGCGTTGTATCCAGAGATGTTGTGTGTTGCGTCGTTGCATCTAGTGGTGTTGTTTGTTGCGTTGTTGTATCTAGTGGTGTTGTTCGTTGCGTTGTTGTATCTAGTGGTGTTGTTTGTTGCATTGTTGCATCTAGTGGTGTTGTTTGTTGCGTTGTTGTATCTAGTGGTGTTGTGCGTTGTGGTTGGAACCAGTGATGCTGTGTGCTGCGTTTGATCCAGTGATGTTGTGTTGGACTCAGTGGTTTTGTGTGCTGCGTTGGACACAGAGTGATTGAAGGTGGGTGTAGGTGTGCGTTGTGTCAGATCCAGTGAAGGTGAGGTGGAAGAATCCTCCTGGGTACTGCGTGGCGGATGGAGCATCTGATGTGAAGCTGAAACCCTCCATCACCTGCAGCCGCTGAGGCTGGCTTTCAGAAATGGAACGTACAAACGTACCCAGAGTTGTTGTGTGTTGGCTTGTTCTTGATGTTGTCTGTTGTGTTGCATTTAGAGATATTTGTCTGTTGTGTTGCATTTAGAGATAATGTCTGTTGTGTTGCATTTAGAGATATTGTCTGCTGTGTTGCATTTAGAGATATTGTCTGCTGTGTTGCATTTAGAGATATTGTCTGTTGTGTTGCATCTACAGATGTTGTCTGTTGTGTTGTAACCACTGATGTTGTCTGTTGTGTTGAATACAGTGGTGTTGTGTTTTGTGTTGAATTCAGTGGTGTTGTCTGTTGTGTTGAATTCAGTGGTGTTGTCTGTTGTGTTGAATTCAGTGGTGTTGTGTTTTGTGTTGAATACAGTGGTGTTGTGCGTTGTGTTGGTTCCAGTGATGTGATGTTGTGTGTTGTGTTGGATGCAGAGTGATTGGCAGCTGGCTGGACAGAGCAGGAACCCTCCATCGCCTGCAGCCCCTGCTGCTGGCTTTCAGAAATGGGCCGTACCAAGGCGATGGTTGGTTTAAAACAGCATTTCTGGAACAAGATCAGAGGTGATTGGCTGAAATTGGCAATTCAGTAGATTTGACTCTATGTCTGTTTAATTAAAATATGTTGTACAGGCAGATACTCTAGAAGAAATAATGTAAATGTGTCATTATTGAAGTCGTTGTTTTACCAGAACAGACAATCTTCAGTCTGGCAGTGGAATTACCAGACACCTTTGTTCCACACTCCTTCAGTGAGAACTCGGATCCAACACAGAAAGAGGAAATCCACCAAACAGGTCCATATGTAGAACCTGAAGTAATTTCTGTTAAAACGGCAGAGCCGCAGTGCAGCTGTCGACACACTACAGACGATGAGTTCTCGTTCCAGTCAGACCAACCATCCACTGGTCTCCACTCTCCCTGGTGTTGCATCTCCAGTATTCCAATACACTTAGTGGTTCCCTGCACCAACCTGACATCAGCAGACTCTACAGAGACAAGACAGTGAACAGCAAAGATCAGCATTGGTTTATTTATGACATAATAATCGAAATCCAAAGTGCAGATTGTCTTTTACCTGAGCAGGTGAGTCCCACGGTCTTGCCAGGTGAGCTTATGTTTCTCGTGGATGTTAAAGTTACACAGTCCAAGAGAACAGACTCGTTGCCTTTACACTGGAAGTCTTTGGTCGTCATTGGATTGTTCACTTCTTCATAGAGCACCCCCCAGACCATGGAAGGAGCTCCACAGGCTAGCTCCCTACAGACCACCTCTGCATCCTGCTGGTCAAAGTCACCTTCATACACCGAGACCCAGGAGTGATTAGACTTCACCTCCACACTGCCTGAACACTGAGTAGACCCATTCACCAACCTCACTGACTCTATAGAGAGAGAGAGAGCAACACACAGTCACACAGCAGTTCTACACACTATCAGTGGATACAACGTTATTTTATATTACTATATATTACTGCAGTCGCAGTAGTTTGTTACCTGAACAGTTCACCTCCAGTACGTAGAAGGAAGTAGCGGACATCTTTGTTCCACAATGATTCATTGAAGACTCTGAGCCGTCACAGGAGGTTGTCATCCTCCAGGACGGTTTGTGTGTGGAACCAGAACTCCTTTCTGTTGAAACGGCAGAGCCGCAGTCCAGCTGTCGACACACGACAGCTGAGGAGTTCTGGTTCCAGGCAGACCCACCATCCACTGGTCTCCACTCTCTCTGGTGTTGCATCTCCAGTATGCCAGAACACTTATTGGTTCCTCCTATCAACCTGACAGCATCAGACTCTGTACAGAGACGAGAGAGTAAACAGCAACAATTAATATGACTCCCATTATGGAGTGTATGATAATACAACCAACAGTACAGCTTGACCTTCACCTGAGCAGGAGAGTTCAACAGTCTTGTAAGGTGAGCTGGAGTTTCTAGATGAGTTTGAGGTTCTACAGTCCAGGAGAGCAGACTCTGTGCCTTCACACTGGAACTCTTCGGTCCATGATGAAACGTTTCCCTCTCCATAGAGCGCCCCCTGGAGGACTGAAGGAGCTCCGCAGGCTAGCTGCCTACAGACCACCTCTGCATCCTTCTGGTCAAAGTCAGCTTCATGTATGGAGACCCAGGAGTGATCAGACTTCACCTCCACTCTGCCTGAACACTGACTAGACCCATTCACCAACCTCACTGACTCTGGAGAGAGAGAGAGAGAGACAAAAATAACATCAGATGCCAGTTGTTTGACTGAAAGATTGGAGCCATTGTTCTAATCATTGCTGAGTTACCTGAACATGTCACAGTGGTTCTGCCTGTGACCAAGCCTTTCCGTGTGATGTTAGAAGTCTCCACTGTGACACAGTCACTCAGTGAAGGCTCAGAACCAGCACAGTAAGGTGTAACCCTCCATACAGCGTCACGCGTAAAGAAAGCTCTTCTTTCTGTTGAAACGGCAGAGCCGCAGTCCAGCTGTCGACACACGACAGCTGATGACTTCAGGTTCCAGTCATCACCATCCGCTGGTCTCCACTCTGCCTGGTGCTGCATCTCCAGTGTACCAGCACAGTTACTGGTTGATCCCACCAACCTCACAGACAGAACCACTGTAAAGAGAGGAAACATTTGAAAGGTAAGGTAACTTTTCTCATAATAATATAATATATTAATAAAATATGATATGTAAAAATCTAAACTAAAAGTACAGCTTGACCTTTACCTGAGCAGGTGAGTTCAACAGTCTTGTAAGGTGAGCTGGAGTTTCTAGATGAGTTTGAGGTTCTACAGTCCAGGAGAGCAGACTCGGTGCCTTCACACTGGAACTCTTTGGTCCATGTTGAAACGTTGCCCTCTCCATAGAGCGTCCCCTGGAGGACTGAAGGAGCTCCGCAGGCTAGCTGCCTACAGACCACCTCTGCATCCTGCTGGTCAAAGTCAGCTTCATGTATGGAGACCCAGGAGAGATCAGACTTCACCTCCACTCTGCCTGAACACTGACTAGACCCATTCACCAACCTCACTGACTCTAGAGAGAGAGAGAGAGAGAGAGAGAGAGAGAGAGAGAGAGAGAGAGAGAGAGAGAGAGAGACTATTAGAACAAGATGAATTAAAATGTCTCCAATTTCTTGCATGATATTATGAGAGGAATAACTTGTGAATGTGTGAATCCACATCACCTGACCTAGTCACATGACCAATGACTATCTAATCAGGACAAGAAGCGAAGGCACCTCTGGGGGAGTCCACATTGGTTCATGGGAGGAAACCGACATGCGCAGTACATTCCAGGAAGTTTGACGCTTGCAAACCATGCATGCCATTGGTCTCTTGGATGGTTTGACTTCCTGGTCTGTACCTATGATAAAAATAAAGAGGATAGTGCACGGGGGCGTGGCGCAGGCTGGTTCCGGAGGTTTGCACATGCAAAGTGTAAACAGGAACTGCTATGGTGGAATGTTCCAGCAGAGGCGCTAGATACAAATCCCATAACTTGTGATGTAAATAATGAGATCCAGAGTAGTTGTGAATTGAACAGCATCACGATTCCTTTTTCAAACATTTTATATAATCCATCCACTGTTTAAATGAACATTATCCATGTTTCTTTGTCATTTCACAAAAATAAAAGTTGACACATGTACTGTCTGTAATTAAAGCAACCATCACGAACAGGGAAAATCTACAAAAAGAACAATGTACAAAACATTTCCATTCAGTAAATGTAGGCTACTTGCCCTTGTCTTTCAGTCTATTATAAACAGCTTTTTCCTCCACACAGTAGTTAAATTGACATAATATTTAAACTAAAAACAGAAGCATTAAAGTATTCTCTTTTTATATTATTTTTTTTTATCATTTCAGTTCAGGTTCAGTAATTCTAGTGCCTCTGCTGGAACATTCCACCATAGCAGTTCCCGTTTACACTGAGCATGTGCAAACCTCCGGCACCAGCCTGTGCCACGCCCCCGTGCACTATCCTCTTTATTTATCATAGGTCTGTACTGAGCATGTCTGTTTCCTCCCATGAACCAATGTGGACTCCCCCATAGGTGTCTTGGCTTCGTGTCCTGATTAGATAGTCATTGCACATGACCAGGAAGTCTAGTTGGTGTTTCATTTCAGACCAAAGCTGTAGATCCAACTGTCCTTGTTTAATGTGTAATGTTTAATATTTAGTTTTTAATATTTAATGTTTAATATTATGCTCATTGAATGTTGGATATATAGCGCCACCTGTTGGCTCCACTCAGAGCCAGCGCCAGCTATGTGCAGAAAACTACCGAAAGTGAAAACTACACAAAATAGACAGCCGTGAACTCATTGTCTTCTAAACATCGTTGTTTACGTCAATCTGATCCGTAAAGATGTGTCAGGTCACGTGCATGCGCAGAACTTTGGATATTCAATGTCACACCATGGAATCTTATTGGGGATAGCCACTGATGCTAAAAACAGCTAATGTACGGCAGATAAAACTATATAATACATGATAAAACTATTATTATTTTTGGATTAATAGACATTAAAGAAACCCCAAATTTCTCAGCTTGGTAAAGTAGTGTTTAATCAATAAAGCTGAGATATTCCGGCTGTGACAGATTGGTTTGATGCTATTCTGTGAGTGTTGTACGTCTACTGCTGACCTCTGAGTTTGGGTCAAAGCCTGTTGAAGACGACAAAGCGTTTACATCGTTGAAGTCATTGCTGTACCTGAACAGTTGACCTTCAGAGTAACGTTGCCATGATGGGACTTCACTGCACCACACTGCGCCGGTGAAGACTCAGAGCCAACGCAGGAAGATGGAATTATCCATCCAGATTCACGTGTAGAAGTGAGTGAATTCTGTTGAAACGGCAGAGCCACAGTCTAGTTGCCGACACACCACAGACGATGACATCCGGTTCCAGTCAAACCAAGCCAACACTCGTCTCCAGTCTCCCTGGTGTAGCATCTCCAGAGCACCGCTGCACTTACTGCTACCCTCCACCAACCTGACGTCACCAGAATCTGTGCAGGGAGCGATAAGCAGGAACAATGTGTAACTTTATGTACAACACCTGGAAGAATACATTCTGGAATCATCTTGAATTATTTCACATTTCTTTACCTGCTGGGTTGCGTTTTGGTTCAACTTGGAGAGCTGGGGAGAAAAATAAAAATAATAAAATAAACATGTTTCACTGCAACAGAAATATGTCTGTCTGTCTGTCTGTCTGTCTGTCTGTCTGTCTGTCTGTCTGTCTGTCTGTCTGTCTGTCTGTCTGTCTGTCTGTCTGTTCAATGTAAACAGCAGCAAAGTATTCATAGTGAGGTAATATTCCAGTGTAAACAGTAATAAAGCATTCATAGTGAGGTAATATTCCAGTGTAAACATTGATAAAGCATTCATAGTGAGGTAATATTCCAGTGTAAACATTAATAAAGCATTCATAGTGAGGTAATATTCCAGTGTAAACATTAATAAATCATTCATAATGAGGTAATATTCCAGTCTCTACTCACAGCAGTCTGCAGGTTTTTCAGAGCTCTCCCCACACTCATCCGCTGCAGGGTCACATTTCCATGACAACGGAAGGCATGTGTCCTTCTGACAAACAAACTGAAGAGAGAGAGACAGGTTTACCTTTAGAATCACTGATGTGTCAAAAGCAGACATGAGGCATGTATGTCTTCACCCTTTGAGGACCGAGAACACATTCAGTTTTCTGGGGAATAAAATATGTTCCAACTCTAGACTTGTAGCTATAATGTGTTTTAGAAACACAAAAGTAGGCTATAGTTCATAATCAAATTAAACAACTTCAGCACTGGTCACATGTAAACAAAAAACGTGTGTGTGTGTGTGTGTGTGTGTGTGTGTGTGTGTGTGTGTGTGTGTGTGTGTGTGTGTGTGTGTGTGTGTGTGTGTGTGTGTGTGTGTGTGTGTGTGTGTGTGTGTGTGTGTGTGTCACAACAATAGTGGTGACATGTAGAAACCTGCAACTTAGTATCATCATGCAGTCACCACAAACAGCAAAGTTAATGGTCACAGCTGTCCAATTATCTGTCCCTCCCAGGGAAGCTGTGCAGCTGTGATGAATGCTGTTGATTGCATAGCTCTGGTGGTGGTTTTACAGTGAAATACAGAGACTCAATTCTCTTAACCTCTGACTGCCACCGCATACAACATGCAACACGCAAGCAATCTGGTCTGGTCAAGCAAAAAAAAAAAAAAAAAAATCTACATCAGTGGTTCTCAAATGTTTGTATGTCAAGGACGCGGACCATGATCTAAAAATAATGTTGTTTACCAAATTTCGACAATTTTAAAATGTTTACATATTTTACAGTTATTCCAGCAGTGTAATCACCTGGCTGGCAGTGCAGCTGGACATGCACTGCTTGTTGTCAGCTGACCAGGTGTAGTCTGTGGGACAGGAGCAGCTGTATCCTCCTCCAGGTGAGAGCAGACACAGGTGACTGCAGCCTCCATTGTTGATCTGACACGGATGACCAGACACTGCAGGGTGGACAAAACACACACATGTACCAGGTTACACTTAGGTTTCTGCTTTTACACTTTTATACAAGGTTTGAGCTGCAATCCTGTTAGTTTTCTGGTTCTGGTACAGGTTTTTTGTGGCGATGGGTTTAGGTTTAGGCATAGTTTTTGTGAGGTTAGGATTTAGGCTTTTGTATTCCCCCAAGTTACTGGTAGGGTGTATTCTGTGGTAATCAGATCATGTGAGTGACGCAGAGCTTTAGAGAAATCCGCTCTTTGCTCTCGACGGCTTTTGTCCTGCTCATCACTGTCTGGTGTGACATCCTCCTGCACCACTATGACACTGGTGTGACATCCTCCTGCACCACTATCACATCACTGTCTGGTGTGACATCCTCCTGCACCACTATCACATCACTGTCTGGTGTGACATCCTCCTGCACCACTATCACATCACTGTCTGGTGTGACATCCTCCTGCACCACTATCACACGCTCACCTTCATTTACACATCAGACGCTCCAATCCGCCCACTCAGCAGTAACATTCTTTAAATACTGGTTTCCTGACAGGCTATTGTCTAATTATTGTCTAAAGTATTAAAGGGTGGGAGGCATGGATATTTCCTTTTAAAAGTTTAATTGTTTTACATTCCTTGCTATCTTTAGTTTTAGGGATTTTAGCTATGGGAGCGGGCTTTCGAACATTTCTTTTTTATTATCTATTACAGTCTACTACAAGTCTATAGTCTAACGGAGTCCTGATTAGGGTTTGGTTTGGTTAACCAAAGTACATCCAGCCACATGGCTGCAGGAAGATATTTACAATAGTGGATGCTGAACGTTCACTAAGGGGTGCTACAAAATGTGCATGCATGCATACTATGTGTGTATGTGCACATGCCTTGTGTGCACACACATTTCTGTGCACTTTAAGCAGGGAAAAGTGTCTTTTTACGTCCCTCTCCACATGTATGAACAAACTGACAGGTCATTTATCAGGATAAGAGGAAAAAAAATCAGGGTCAATAAAAAGCTCACCAGAATGGAGGTCTAAAATAAATCGTGGGCGTGTGCACAAAACAAAAATAAACGGACGCTGTGTGATAGCGCCCCTCGTCACTCGCCTGCTTTATCGCAGGCGTTTTTTAAGCACAAAAACGCCAGTCGTGTTGAAAATGAATTAGAGGTGTGATTCATTACTCCCATGTGAAAGGCCCTTAAGGCTCCCATACTGCGATACAGCATACAGTATGTATTAGGACCTACTGTATGCCAGGGGTTTAACCTTTTTGACACCACCAGGCCCACTATGTTTTTGTACCAACTATTTATTAGGCATTTGAGCCACAGAGGACCACCGTTTGATGACATTTTAGCCCTACAGGGGCTGTGCCTGGGGGGGGGGGGGGGGGGGGGTATACAAGCTCACAATGCATCATGTTCGTGACACATTGTGAGCTTGTAGATCAGCTATGTAGATCAGACATAGTCAGGCTGTGAGAACAGAACTGAGAGCCTTCACAATAAAAGCATGCAGGTTTGACAAATTCAAAATGATTAATTCTTATTTTTTAGGTTTGGACTTCGTTCTAGTAGTAATACAGGCTGTGGTTGTGTATAACTATGGGCTGCAATCAGTTTGAAAACAAAAAAAAGGTTCAAAGTTTAGCTCAAATATTTGGAATTGTGAGCAATGAATGGAACTAGTTTGTTTTTAAATTTGTGAACTGTGAATGAACTTTCCAAACACCGCTTTGTGTGTGTGTGTGTGTGTGTGTGTGTGTGTGTGTGTGTGTGTGTGTGTGTGTGTGTGTGTGTGTGTGTGTGTGTGTGTGTGCATTGTGTGTGTGCGTGTGCGTGCGTGCGTACGTGCGTGCGTGTGCGTGTGTGTGTGTGTGTGTGTGTGTGTGTACACCAGTGTATGTGTGTGTGTGCGCAGCATGTAAGTGCAGCATGCACATACATGTGTTTGCGTGTGCACTAGTGTGTGTGTGTGTGTGTGGTGTGTGTGTGTGTGTGTGTGTGTGTGTGTGTGTGTGGGTGTGTGTGTGTGTGTGTTGCGTGTGTGTGTGTGTGTGTGGTGTGTGTGTGTGTTAACAGACCCTCAGCTTGGCGGTCAGGATGGTACATGTGGATGTCCCATGGAACGTTCAGTTTGTGGTGACTGTGATCTTGTGGTTCCCTGAGTCCTGTCAGCTCTGTAGATGGAGCCGGTCCTCCAGTCTGTCCAGTATATGTGATCCTCAAACAGAGTCAAAGCCTCGATGCTGTTCTCCTCCTGACTCACAACTATGGACACAAACGTCACATTAGACAAAAATCAACACAGTATTATAAAGATAAATATAACACAAGTTCAAATTAACAAATATAACAAGTCCTCAATGTCTGTGCAGTGTGTGTTTGTGTTTGTGTGTGTGTGTGTGTGTGTGTGTGTGTGTGTGTGTGTGTGTGTGTGTGTGTGTGTGTGTGTGTGTGTGTGTGCATTGTGTGTGTGTGCATTGTGTGTGTGTGTTGTTGTGTGTGTGTGTGTGTGTGTGTGTGTGTGTGTGTGTGTGTGTGTGTGTGTGTGTGTGTGTGTGTGTGTGTGCATTGTGTGTGTGCGTGTGCGTGCGTGCGTACGTGCATGCGTGTGCGTGTGTGTGTGTGTGTGTGTGTGTGTGTGTACACCAGTGTATGTGTGTGTTGTGCGCAGCATGTAAGTGCAGCATGCACATACATGTGTTTGCGTGTGCACTAGTGTGTGTGTGTGTGTGTGTGTGTGTGTGTGTGTGTGTGTGTGTGTGTGTGTGTGTGTGTGTGTGTGTGTTGTGTGTGTGTGTGTGTGTTACCTGTGTGTCTGTTGGTTCCATCCAGGTTACTAAACTCAATGCGGTTCCCGTAGTAGTTGACCCAGTATATGTGATCATTGATGTAGTCTAACGTCAGACCCATGGGCTGTGAGATGTCCTCCTTCAGGATGACTGTCCTGTTGGTGCCGTCCATCCCATCCTCTCTATGTGGTTGATACCATGGTCTGACCAGTACAAGTATCTGTCAGGAGACACCTTGTGTTATGACCCTGGGTCTTACTATTATTAATTGTGATATATTATTGATATGTATGTAGGTATATATTGTCCAATATTATATAGATATGTATCTATGGTGGTCCCCTCTCAGGGACCACTGGCGAAATGATGGAGAGTTGGTAACCAAATGGACCATAATCTTTAACTCTTGAGAGCATAAAATTAAACAGACCCGTACGAGTCCATTTGGTTTCATGATGATTTGGTCACATTTGTAAATTGCCAGGAAAATGTTGAAAATGGGTGGAGTCCCCCTTTAACCCAGTCTGCATGGGTGTTGTACACGCCTCATATATGAGGCGTGTACACCTCCTATTTTATGTGGGAAATGGTGAAAACGCAGCAGAAATCTTTGAATATTATAGATTCTTTCAGAGCGTAATGTTTTATAGAATATAGAATGTCAGGTTGAAATGTGTTGAATGTTGTTCATTTTTTAAACAGTGTATATGAATCAGTTTAGTGTTTTTAACCATAGATGTGTAAGAGGAACAGAACATGATGCAGTTCTCTTACCCGTAGCGTACATCCACAGCCATGGAGTATGGCAGGTCCAGACCGGTGTTGACCAGAACTCTTCTGGACGATCCGTCTAGTTTGGACACTTCTATGGTGTCAACTGCCAGCGTCACCCCAGTACAGGTTTCCTGACACCCAATCAACAGCCAGACAGCGTGGACCACTGAGATGAGGTGTTGTGAAGGACCTGTCAATCAACCATACATGAATATGAATTGAATCAACATGTTTTATTTTATTTTTTTATCCCAGTCTTTCAGAATTATTGTCTACAGAATTATTGGCTGCGGGACCACCATCTGAAAATACGGACCCTAACCCTGCGCGCACGCGCACACACACACACATACACACAGTGAGTGAGAGATACCCCAATTGGCAAATATTTTAGTTGAATAACATTCGCCCTGAAAGAATAGATATTTGCACCACATTTCTTCAGACCTACAAGCTCTCATCGTGTCACTCAGTGCCATGCTGTAGTACTATTAGAGTAATATATTACTGAGTAACAGTTACATTTACTGGTGACCCATGAAAACACAGACGGGCCGCGCCCCACTGTTTGTGAAACGTTGCACTATAAGTGACTGAGCCACCAGCAGCCTATTCTCTGGTTGATATTTAACACTGACGTCACAAAGTATTCACATTACTAATATCAGTTATTGTTCATTTGGTTTCATCCTCATGGTCATTGTCACACTGACCTGGACGTCTCTGACACTGATGTGCATGCGGAGGATCCTGGAGGGGTTCCGTTCTATCCAATAGATCATCTGCTGCTGGTAGTCAAAGTCCAGAGCCAGAGTCCATGCCCCTCCCTGGGTCTGTCACAACACAGCAGTTGTTTTAGTCTCAGACAACGAATACACTCCAGCAGGTCAAAAACCTATCATGTACACAGTTTTTTCAACAACCTTTATTCACCACAAAATAACTAAAAACTGACTAACAGAAAGACAGCGAAATCTTTTCGCGACCTCGACCTAGGTCGCGACCGCTTTAAACAAATAAAGTTTTGTGACCATTTTGTGTAGCAGATCAGCCTATGTTATTCTTCTGAGCTGTGAAAAAAAACACAATTAACCATTTGTGCACCTCAGGATAGAACTGGAGATAGGATCTGTGAATGATTAGAACAAACATGAGGAGGAGAAGGAGAGGAAGTGGATGCAAGGCCCTGTGACTGCACCGCATATGTGTGTGTGTGAGTGTGTGTGTGTGTGTGTGTGTGTGTGTGTGTTGTGTTGTGTGTGTGTGGTGTGTGTGTGTGTGTGTGTGTGTGTGTGTGTGTGTGTGTGTGTGTGTGTTGTGTGTGTGGTGTGTGTGTGTGTGTGTGTGTGTGTGTGCAAACATGCGTGCATGTATTTTGCGGACACAAACAGAACTAACACATTCCTTGATGTGAACATTGGATGAATGAGTGACACTGAAGCTCTAGAAATGTTAATGTTCTGACCAACAGCTTATCTCAAGGTGTCAGCTTTGAAGTAAACCAAAAGGGAACCGGTTTAAACTAGCCGAGAGACAAAGAGAGAGAGAGAAATTATGACGCCCCAAAATCAGAGATTTAACTGAAATATATAGATCTGGTTGCTTTTTGCTCTTTTGTCGGATGATGATTTGTGACACAAAAACAAAGCAACGCTATTATGGATTTTTCTGTAAGTAAAATAAAATCACTGTAGAAGTTTTTTTGCACCACATTTTCATATTTTTTTATAGACAGCAGACCTACAAGTAAAAACCAATTAGATGACTGCAATATGACTAAAACTAAATGAAAAACCCAAATCAAAATGTGCTGTTAAAATAACAGTGGTGTGTGTGTGTGTGTGTGTGTGTGTGTGTGTGTGTGTGTGTGTGTGTGTGTGTGTGTGTGTGTGTGTGTGTGTGTGTGTGTGTGTGTGTGTGTGTGTGTGTGTGTGTGTGTGTGTGTCGTCTAAATGTTTTGCACCTGATAGAGCTGTGTGTTGTTGTTGTTGTTGTTGTTGTTGTTGTTATTGTTGTTGTTGTTGTTCTGGAGTCGTCCAAGCTGATCTTCCACAGCTTCTTGCTCTCAGCTACGATGAGGAAGGGCTCCCCCTCTGGAGGAAGTGAGACATTACATCTGAGATGGTTTCCTTTAAAAATAAATCAAACCCTGCAAAACTAGACTATTTAATATCAATGTTACACTGTTACAAATAGACCCCCACCCCCTCTCTCAAATCACACCCATGTGAAGTGCACTGTACTGTTTTAGTCCCGCCCACTCTGTGTTGCTGTGTTTTAGTCCCGCCCACTCTGTGTGTTGTTGTGTTTTAGTCCGCCCACTCTGTGTGTTGTTGTGTTTTAGTCCCGCCCCACTCAGGGCCAGTCCTGCTGATATCTGGAGGTGGCAACGGCCAGCTGGAATCTAACCAACAACCCTTCTCTCACCTAATGTCTCTTTCTGGATGCACTGCTTGTTGTCAGCTGACCAGTGTAGTCTGGGGGACAGGAGCAGCTGTATCCTCTCTCCAGGTGAGAGCAGACACAGGTCACTGCAGCCTCCATTGTTGATCTGACACGGATGACCAGACACTGCAGGGTGGACAAAACACACACATGTACCAGGTTACACTTAGGTTTCTGCTTTTACACTTTTATACAAGGTTTGAGCTGCAATCCTGTTAGTTTTCTGGTTCTGGTACAGTTTTTTTGTGGCGATAGGTTTAGGTTTAGGCATAGCTTTTGTGAGGTTAGGATTTAGGCTTTTGTATTCCCCCAAGTTACTGGTATTAGGGTGTATTCTGTGGTAATCAGATCATGTGAGTGACGCAGAGCTTTAGAGAAATCCGCTCTTTGCTCTCGACGGCTTTTGTCCTGCTCATCATTGTCTGGTGTGACATCCTCCTGCACCACTATCACATCACTGTCTGGTGTAACATCCTCCTGCACCACTATCACATCACTGTCTGGCAGACAATTGGACTCGAGTCCTATTGACTCGACTTGAATCGAGTCCAAGTCGCATTTTGACTCGACTTGACTCGCTTGGGACGCAGGTAAAATACTTGAGACTCGGACTTGACTTGAGACAACCTGACTCGGCGGACTCGTCCGAGTCATCGTCCGAGTCACTATTGCCGGGAGGCAACGGTGTGCAAATGAAACCAAATGAACCAGTCAGGGAGCTAACACGATCACTATTTACGGGGGGTCCCGACCCACGGTCTGAACCACTGACGGAGCGGAGCGGGGGTGAACGCCATTGCCATCTAGATCTAGTAGAAGAGTTGCGACATTGAGCGGTCAGAAAACAGTGAACGGAGTTTGCAGTACTTCCCAGTTTCCACAACTCTCCAACTGTCTATTTCAGTAATTCTAATGAACGCCACGCTATAGGTTCACGCGTTTTATTGATTGATAGATTGATTGAGTGATTGGAGACAGGCATGTAGAGCGAGCAAGCACAAAAGACTCTGATCAGGCCATACGCCACAGCAGCCACACTACACCACACACACAAACAAACACTACTACTCCTGAGCGACAACCTCGTCCTCGTCTGCACAACAATCACCAAAGGTTGTCAAATTTGCTTTTAAAAACTTCCATTCTGAGGGAAACGGAGGATGGCCAAAAACAGAAAACAATATCACTCACCACTGTCACGAACGCTGATTTGGGCTCCTGTATGTCCGTAATGTGACTGCTGATAAATAATCCATCGGCCCATCCATCCATCCAGAAAGGCAGTATCCATATTCCAAAATTTCTCACTTCTCATAACATGTATCCAGTTGTTGGGGTTAAAAACCTCCTCCACGCAACCTCCACCTAAAATAGTTATTTATTCCTTCCCTTTCCACCGTACGTTCTTCTCGCTAAATAGTTATTATTATTATTATTTTCGCCAGCTCTGCTCTCCCAAGGACGGTAGGACCCCATCCCACCAAAACAAATGCACGTGTAGTCATAGACTCAGTGTTGCCAACTTCCGCATTTGACACTATATTTAGCTTTTTTTCAGCAGACCCCCCTAGCGCCAAAATGATTGAAAAACTCAGGTGATATTCACTACTAGTGCTTTTATAGTGAGCTGGGTTGAAAAACACTGCTCTAGCTCCTTGTAGTGCGTTTTGGAAGTGCCACTAGTGCATTTTGGATTTTGGCAGTTGGCAACTGAGTGTAGTAGAGTAGGTAGCTAACTTAGTGCCTGATGAAAAATGAACACTATGTTAAATAAATGATCCGTGTGCGTGCAGGTATGCCTGCTCTACAAAATGCTACACAAGCACAATTGTACTGTAACTGTCATCTCTATTAATACATTTTTTCTTTCATTCATATAATTCAAGTTACACTGCAACAAAAATGATAACTGATAAAACTGATATATATATATTTTTACATTGACCGTAGGAAGTTGTAACCTGTGACTTGACTTGAAAACCAGTGACTTGACTTGAAAACATTGTGACTCGACGCGACTCGAAACAACCATGCGACTTGACTCGACTTGACTCGCCCAACTGTGTGGACTCGACTTGACTCGCCCACAACCTAAAAAAAAACTTGACTTGCTTGAGACTTGGGACCAAATGACTTGTGCTTGCTTGAGACTCGGCTCGGAGGGACTCGTGCAATTGTCTGCTGTCTGGTGTGACATCCTCCTGCACCACTATCACATCACTGTCTGGTGTGACATCCTCCTGCACCACTATCACATCACTGTCTGGTGTGACATCCTCCTGCACCACTATCACATCACTGTCTGGTGTGACATCCTCCTGCACCACTATCACATCACTGTCTGGTGTGACATCCTCCTGCACCACTATCACATCACTGTCTGGTGTAACATCCTCCTGCACCACTATCACATCACTGTCTGGTGTGACATCCTCCTGCACCACTATCACACGCTCACCTTCATTTACACATCAGACGCTCCATCCGCCCACTCAGCAGCCAGTAACATTCTTTAAATGCTGCTTTCCTGACAGGCTATTGTCTAAATATTGTCTAAAGTATTAAAGGGTGGGGGGCATGGATATGTCCTTTTAAAAGTTTAATTGTTGCTATCTTTAGTTTTAGGGATTTTAGCTATGGGAGCGGGCTTTCGAACATTTCCTTTTTTATAATCTATTACAGTCTACTACAAGTCTATAGTCTAACGGAGTCCTGATTAGGGTTTGGTTTGGTTAACCAAAGTACATCCAGCCACATGGCTGCAGGAAGATATTTACAATAGTGGATGCTGAACGTTCACTAAGGGTGCTACAAAATGTGCATGCATGCATACTATGTGTGTATGTGTATGTGCACGTGCCTTGTGTGCACACACATTTCCCTGCATTTTAAACAGGGAAAAGTGTCTTTTACCGTCCCTCTCCACATGTATGAACAAACTGACAGGTCATTTACCAAGATAAAGAGGATAAAAAATCAGGGTCAATAAAAAGCTCACCAGAATGGAGGTCTAAAATAAATCGTGGGCGTGTGCACAAAACAAAAATAAACGGACACCGTGCGATAGCGCCCCTCGTCACTCGCCTGCTTTATCGCAGGCGTTTTTTAAGCACAAAACGCCAGTCCTGTTGAAAATGAATTAAGAGGTGTGATTCATTACTCCCCATGTGAAAGGCCCTTAAGGCTCCCATACTGCGATACAGCATACAGTATGTATTGGGACCTACTGTATGCCAGGGGTTTTCAACCTTTTTGACACCAGGGCACTATATTTATCAGCATTTGAGCCACAGAGACCACCGTTTGATGACATTTTAGCCCCACAGGGGCTGCCACCTGGGGGGGGGGGGGGGGGGGGGGGTTTTACAAG
>CM076976.1:53451262-53530789 GCA_039105355.1 Benthosema pterotum | reverse complement strand
AACTCTTGAGAGTGTAAAAATGAAACCAAATGGACCCGCAAGGGTCCATTTGGTTTCATTTTTACGTTCTCAAGAGTTACATCTGGTTAATCAACTTAGCTGGGGACCACTGGAACCCTCTCAAGGACCACTGGTGGTCCCCGGAACCACCTGTTGAAATCCCTGCTCTAAAGAGTTAAAGGTTATGGTCCATTTGGTGACCAACTCTCCATCATTTCGCCATAGATACATATCTATATAATATTGACAATATATAACCTACAGTACATACATATCAATAATTTATCACAATTAATAATAGTAATGACCCAGGGTCATAACACATGGTGTCTCCTGACAGATACTTGTACTGGTCAGACTATTGGATCAACCACATAGAGAGGATGGGGATGGACGGCACCAACAGGACAGTCATCCTGAAGGAGGACCTCTCAGAGCCAAAGGTCTGACGTTAGACTACATCAATGATCACATATACTGGATCAACTACGATGGGGAACGCATTGAGTTTAGTAACTGGATGGAACCAACAGACACACAGGTAAACACACACACACACACACCACAACAACACACACACACACACACCACACACACACACACACCACACACACACACACACACACACACACACACACACACACACACTGCACAGACATTGAGGACACTCACTATTGTTATATTTGTTAATTTGAACTTGTGTTATATTTATCTTTATAATACTGTGTTGATTTATTGGTTTAATGTGATGTTTGTGTCCATAGTTGTGAGTCAGGAGGAGAAGAGCATCCAGGCTTTGACTCTGTTTGAGGATCACATGTACTGGATAGACCATAGGACCAGCTGGTGGACCGGCTCCATCTACAGAGCTGACAGGATTCAGGGAACCAACAAGATCACAGTCCACAACCTGATCCGTCACGGGACATCCACATGTACCATCCTGACGCCAAGCTGAGGGGTCTGTACACACACACACACACACACACACACACACACACCCACACACACACACACAACACACACACCACACACAACACACAACACACACACACACACACACACAAAGACTAGATCTGGCCTCAATGCTTCTACGTGCGCGGTCGCACACACGCATGTGCAGGGCACACACACACACAACCACGCACGCACGCACGCACGCACGCACGCACGCACGCACGCACACCACACACACACCACAGGAGAAGTGACATTTGGGGGGGTTATATAGCGTTGTATATGGCGAGGAGGGGAAACAATGTAAACAAACAATGTGATTGTGTCCATATCAACATGCATGTGCACACATGCACGCACGCACGCACGGCACACACACACACACACACACACACACACACAACACCCACACAACACACCACACACACCACACACACACACACACCACACAACACACACACACACACACACACACACAACACACAGCATTTTCAGAACCAAAACAACATGGACAAGCTCTATATCTATCCTCCACCATTACTCATATCTAACAGCCTGCCCTGACATGGGCTCAAACATGATGTCCCCAAACTATTACATTCACACATTCACATTATATCAACACCACAAAGCTGGTATGCACTTCCACAGTATAAGCAAACAAGCATCAAGAACACAGCACATTACATGTTTTACAAAGACAGCAAACTGACGCATTAATGAATGTGACTGTGTACTCACTCATAAGAAGGACATTTTAGGGTAGTGGAGATGTATTTTCAGAGAAAGACCTTTTTTGTTGTCTCTGAGAAATGGTCCAGCAGGCCTACGGACTTGTTGCTATTATAAAGCTTTTTGTCTCTTCGGTATGCGGTGTCATGTCGTATAATCTCGATCTGTGCGGGGATTCGGGGTTCATTAGGCTCTGCAAGTAGCGCGGCCGCCGCGGCGACATTCATTTTTCACCGACACTGTGTCCGTGCGTGGCCGCGTGGAGAACTGTCACAGGGCAGTTGTGTCGCTGAACTCGTTGGCGACTCGAGTCCAGCGTGTCGCTGCTCTGTGAGGCAGGATCTGGGGTAGCTGCTAGTGCCCGATGCGGTGGGGCTGCAGGTGCAACAGGAGAGCCGATGCTGATACAAACTTGTCCAATTTGGTCATTTTAGCTTAATTTACGCTTCCCGCTGCGGCTGCTCTCTTTCCATTCGCCTTTGGAACCACTTTCATGACTTTTCTTGAAATGACACTATGCTACGCCAATGCTTCATTCAATCCACTCGCGCTTTTTCTTGTAGTTGACCCTTTTTTTGTTTTGTTTTAAGAGGAACTGACATCAGAACAATACATTCGCACGTGAGTGACGACAGTTCACAGGTACCAATTTGATTGGACAATATCATTACCCCTCACATGCTAGGCCCGCCACTCTCAGCGTTTAACCCCTAACGACGACAGGCACAGGTCCATAACAGTCGCAGGGCCGCTGTCAGCGGGCCTTTCTTTTCTTTTTCCTCCTTCCCTCTCAGTAGGCCCCACTTGGGGCCTGGGCCCGGTGCACCACACCGGCGGCACCGGCGTAAAATACGCGCTAGTTCGGCATCACTATTGTAAATATCTTCCTGCAGCCATGTGGCTGGATGTACTTTGGTTAACCAAACCAAACCCTAATCAGGACTCCAACTATAGATTTGTAGTAGCCTTTAATAGATGAATAAAAAAAGGAAATATGTATTTAGGACATGTTCAAATGCCCCTCCATAGCTAAAATCCCTAAAACTAAAGATAGCAAGAAATGTAAAACAAAGGGGACTTTAAAGGACATATCCATCCCCCCACCCTTTAATACTTTAGACAATAATTAGACAATAGCTTGTCAGGAAAGCAGTTTTAAGAATGTTACTGTGAGTGGGCGGATTGGAGGTCTGATGTGTAAATGAAGGTGAGCGTGTGATAGTGGTACAGGAGGATGTCACACCAGACAGTAGGGAGTTTAAGCACGGACCGCTACGTCAATGCGCTAGGGTAACCGGAAATGGATCAGTGCTCGATGTATAAACCTGCCTGCCGTCGCAGCTGTTTCTACTACGGCAGAAGGTGCGCTCTCACGTTGTGTCTACAACGCCAGCACCGCACCAGTAGGTGCTCTGTCTGGATGCGTTGTGTGAATGTATGAACTCTGCTCTGCCAATCACACTAGCCTAAACAAATTCACTAAACAGTCCACAAACTGCCCAAAAGTAAGATCTCACAATGTTCTCACACCAATGATCTGTCTAATGCAATACTAGCAAGTGTAGGTTTTATTGGTCTGTCTACACATTATCAGTTTTGCATTGAGTTCGAAACCGAGCTTCGGTATACAGCTTTAGTGTTGTATATGTATATATATGCAGTGTGTGTTGTTTGGCCAAGAATAAAACATTGATACCATTTGTCATGATGATGTTTATTAAAACATACTGTTTTAGGATAACACAAATAGTCAGCGCTCTTTCCAATATGCCATGTCCAAGCCCAAGTAACAGCATGTTAGCTAACGAGCAATGGTTATGTCTGTGTTTACTGTTTATGTTTGACACGTGCTGAATAGACGCTTCATAGTGTCTTCATAGTGGGAACCAAAACGAGGTGGGGACCCGTCGCAGACGGGTGTGTGCTTAATGATTTTGTCTGCTACGGCGATTGCGTCATAGCCGACGTAGTTCCTGTACGGGTTGCCGTAGTGAAAATTGGGGAGCTTAAAGTCCCTAGTGATGTGATAGTGGTGCAGGAGGATGTTACACCAGACAGTGATGTGATAGTGGTGCAGGAGGATGTCACACCAGACAGTGATGTGATAGTGGTGCAGGAGGATGTCACCAGACCCTAGTGATGTGATAGTGGTGCAGGAGGATGTTACACCAGACAGTGATGTGATAGTGGTGCAGGAGGATGTCACACCAGACAGTGATGTGATAGTGGTGCAGGAGGATGTCACACCAGACAGTGATGAGCAGGACAAAAGCCGTCGAGAGCAAAGAGCGGATTTCTCTAAAGCTCTGCGTCACTCACATGATCTGATTACCACAGAATAAACCGTAATACCAGTAACTTGGGGGGGATACAAAAGCCTAAATCTAACCTCACGAAAACTATGCTAAACCTAAACCTATCGCACAAAACCTGTACCATGACTAGAAAACTAACAGGATTGCAGCTCAAACTTGTATAAAAGTGTAAAAGCAGAAAACCTAAGTGTAACCTGGTACATGTGTGTGTTTTGTCCACCTGCAGTGTTGGTCATCCGTGTCAGATCAACAATGGAGGCTGCAGTGACCTGTGTCTGCTCTCACTGGAGGAGGATACAGCTGCTCCTGTCCCCAGAATACATGGTCAGCTGACAACAAGCAGTGCATCAGAAAGGTGAGAGAAGGGTTGTTGGTTAGATTCCAGCTGGCCGTTGCCACCTAGACATCAGCAGGAATGGCCCTGAGTGGGCGGGACTAAAACACAGCAACACAGAGTGGGCGGGACTAAAACACAGCAACACACAGGTGGGGGGGGACTAAAACACAAAAACACACAGAGTGGGCGGGACTAAAACAAACAACCACAGAGAGTGGGCGGGACTAAAACACAGCAATTCAGAGTGGGTGGGACTAAAACACAACAACACACAGAGTGGGCGGGCTGCTAAACACAGCAACACAGAGTGGGCGGGACTAAAAACAACACAGAGGGGTGGGATTAAAACACAACAGTGCGCTTCACATGGGTGTGATTTGAGAGAGAGAGAGAGAGAGGGGGGGGGGGGGGGTATTTATAATAGGGTGGGCGATATGAGATTTTTGCCATTCCGGATATGGCTCATTTCATATCCCGATACGATATAAATCACGATATAGCACATTTTTGTAAATTGCATGAAATGCATATTATATATATAAAATTGTCCAGTGGAAATGCAGTTTGAAAAGATATACTCAACAAGTCATGTTACTAAATAATACTTCATTTAGACACGCGAGTGAATCAGTTTGTATTTGGCTATTTGGTTTTAAACATCATTTTGTTGTTCGTAACAACAAAGAACTAAAATACAGCCTTGCCCTTAAAATAAATATTGGTTCCAAAATAACAAATGTAATGATACTCTTTAAAGTGCCAAAAAGTGCAAAAGAATATATTATGCTATATGCAGTTTTATATTTGAGGTAGACAAGCTACAGTACTTCACACACATATTAATGGCAAAGTAACATGTTGGAAATGGGTGGAATTCCCCTTTTTTGGTGGAATTCCTCTTTCAGCTTCCAGCTATGGAAGTCCAATGCATGTGCGCTCTCTCTCTCTGCCTCGATAGATTGGTTGAACACTGTAGAGTGCTGATATAATTAGTAGCCATCTTTTGGGGGTCCATGACATGGAAAGGTTTGGGACCACTGCTGTACAACAGCCTCATAGGGCCGATGAGGAATATTATAAGCCAGGAATCAGTCGACTCGCCTGCCTAGTCAATATAACCAAGCTGCAGCCTCGGAGATCCGTGCTCTGCTAATCTGTGTGTTTGTGTGTGTGGTTGTGTGTGTGTGTGTGGGGGGGGGGGGGGGGGGGGGGGGGGGGGGGGGGGGGGGGGGGCGCAGAAATCCTTTGTCGCTGTATGAAAATGCGGTTTTATCAGCCAGAATTGGATGCTCGCGGCATAGCTATCTAGCGGTTCTTCAAGGGGGGCGACCCGCCCGGCATGGCGCGACAAGAGCACCTCGGTGGGCCATTCATTGGAATGGCCCATGAAGTGAAAGGAGTTTAACGGTGTATTTTTTTCCCCCGAAATAACGGCGGCGGGAGTTTAATCTGCCACATCCACATGGCAGAAGTTGCTGCTCTTTTAGGCAGGATCTTGTTGTTGGTTAACTCGAGAGAGTGAAGATCAGCGTTGTGTCTTATGTTTCCACTCCCGACTCTACCCCGACTTTCCATCATGTTTGTTTGTGTTTTAGCAGCAGCAGCGTGTGTGGGCGTGCCGTATTATGAGGCGCTGCATAAAAAACACTGCGTAACGCATGTTTTTTTGCGACACTGCGATATAACGATAGAGCTCATTTAGACGATAGAAATTTTCTATCGTCTATACGAGATATATCGTTTTATCGCCCAGGCCTAATTTATAACAGTGTAACATTGATATTAAATAGTCTAGTTTTGCAGGGTTTGAGTTATTTTTAAAGGAAACCATCTCAGATGTAATGTCTTCTTCCTCAGAGGGGGAGCTCCCTCATCGTAGCTGAGAGGTACAGAGGGCTGTTGAAGATCATCTTGGACGGACTCCAGAACAACAACAACAACAACACAGCTCAATCAGGTGAAAACCATTTAGATGTAACAAACAAACATCCAACACACAACCACACACACACAACCAACACACACACACACACACACAAACACACACACACACACACACACACACCACACACACACACACACACACCCACACACACACACACACAACACAACACAACTGTTGATTTTAACAGCACATTTTGATTTGGGTTTTTCATTTAGTCTTAATCATATTGCAGTCATCTAATTGTTTTGCTTGTAGGTCTGCTGTCTATAAAAATATGAAAATGTGGTGCAAAAAAAACTTCTACAGTTGATTTTATTTTACTTACAGAGAAATCCATAATAGCGTTGCTTTGTTTTTGTTTCACAAATCATCATCCGACAAAAGAGCATAAAGCAACCAGATGAACGGTCTATATATTCAGTTAAATTTCTGATTTTGGGCGGTAATAATTTCTCTCTCTCTCTCTTTGTCTCTCGGCTTGTTTAAACGGTTCCCTTTTGGTTTACTTCAAAGCTGACAACCTTGAGATAAGCTGTTGGTCAGAACATTAAACATTTCTAGAGCTTCAGTGTCATCATTCAATCCAATGTTCACATCAAGGAATCTGTAGTTCCGTTTGTGTCCACAACACGCACACGCACACACACACACACACAACACAACACACACACACACACACACACACACACACACACACACACACACACACACACACACACACCACACACACACCACACACACACACATGCGGTGCAGTCACAGGGCCTTGCATCCACTTCCTCTCCTTCTCCTCCTCATGTTTGTTCTAATCATTCACAGATCTATCTCCAGTTCTATCCTGAGGTGCACAAATGGTTAATTGTGTTTTTTTTCACAGCTCAGAAGAATAACATAGGCTGGATCTGCTACACAAAATGGTCACAAAACTTTCATTTTGTTTAAAGCGGTCGCGACCTAGGCCGAAGTCGCGAAAAGATTTAGCTGTCTTTCTGTTAGTCAGTTAGTTAGTTATTTTGCGGTGAATAAAGGTTGTTGATAAAACTGTGTACATGATAGTTTTTGACCTGCTGGAATGTATTTCTGTCTGAGACTAAAACAACTGCTGTGTTGTGACAGATCCAGGGAGGGGCATGGACTCTGGCTCTGGACTTTGACTACCAGCAGCAGATGATCTATTGGATAGAACGGAACCCCTCCAGGATCCTCCGCATGCACATCAGTGTCAGAGACGTCCAGGTCAGTGTGACAATGACCATGAGGATGAAACCAAATGAACAATAACTGATATTAGTAATGTGAATACTTTGTGACGTCAGTGTTAAATATCAACCAGAGAACAGGCTGCCTGGTGGCTCAGTCACTTATAGTGCAACGTTTCACAAACAGTGGGGCGCGGCCCGTCTGTGTTTTCATGGGTCACCAGTAAATGTAACTGTTACTCAGTGATAATATTATTGAGTAACCTGTTGTAATGCTATTACAGTAATATATGATATTACTGTAATAGTATTACAGTAATGTGTGTGTGTGTGTGTGTGTGTGTGTGTGTGTGTGTGTGTGTGTGTGTGTGTGTGTGTGTGTGTGTGTGTGTGTGTGTGTGTGTGTGTGTGTGTGTGTCTGTGTGTGTGTGTGTGCAGGGTTAGGGTCCGTATTTTCAGATGGTGGTCCACAGCCCAATAATTCTCTAGACAATAATTCTGAAAGACTGGAATAAAAAATTATAAATAAAACATGTTGATTCAATTCATATTCATGTATGGTTGATTGACAGGTCCTTCACAACACCTCACTCAGTGGTCCACGCTGTCTGGCTGTTGATTGGGTGTCAGGAAACCTGTACTGGGGTGACGCTGGCAGTGACACCATAGAGGTGTCCAAACTAGACGGATCGTCCAGAAGAGTTCTGGTCAACACCGGTCTGGACCTGCCATACTCCATGGCTGTGGATGTACGCTACGGGTAAGAGAACTGCATCATGTTCTGTTCCTCTTACACATCTATGGTTAAAAACACTAAACTGATTCATATACACTGTTTAAAAATGAACAACATTTAACACATTTCAACCTGACATTCTATATTCTATAAAACATTACGCTCTGAAAGAATCTATAATATTCAAAGATTTCTGCTGCGCTTTCACCATTTCCCACATAAAATAGCAGGTGTACACGCCTCATATATGAGGCGTGTACAACACCCATGCAGACTGGGTTAAAGGGGGACTCCACCCATTTTCAACATTTTCCTGACAATTTACAAATGTGACCAAATCATCATGAAACCAAATGGACTCGTACGGGTCTGTTTAATTTTATGCTCTAAAGAGTTAAAGATTATGGTCCATTTGGTTACCAACTCTCCATCATTTCGCCAGTGGTCCCTGAGAGGGGACCACCGTAGATACATATCTATATAATATTGGACAATATATACCTACATACATATCAATAATATATCACAATTAATAATAGTAATGACCCAGGGTCATAACACATGGTGTCTCCTGACAGATACTTGTACTGGTCAGACTATCGTATCAACCACATAGAGAGGATGGGGATGGACGGCACCAACAGGACAGTCATCCTGAAGGAGGACATCTCACAGCCCAGAGGTCTGACGTTAGACTACATCAATGATCACATATACTGGGTCAACTACGATGGGAAACGCATTGAGTTTAGTAACCTGGATGGAACCAACAGAGGCACAGGTAACACACACACACACACACACACACACACACACACACACACACACACACACACACACACACACACACTAGTGCACACGCAAACACATGTATGTGCATGCTGCACTTACATGCTGCGCACACACACATACTATGGTGTACACACACGCACACGCACACACACACACACACACACACACACACACACACACACTGCACAGACATTGAGGACACTCACTATTGTTATATTTGTTAATTTGAACTTGTGTTATATTTGTCTTTATAATGCTGTGTTGATTTATTGTCTAATGTGACGTTTGTGTCCATAGTTGTGAGTCAGGAGAACGGCATCGGGGCTTTGATTCTGTTTGAGGATCACATATACTGGACAGACTGGAGGACCAGATCCATCTACAGAGCTGACAGGACTCAGGGAACCAACAGGATCACAGTCACCACAAACCTGAACGGTCCACTGGACATCCACATGTACCATCCTGACCGCCAAGCTGAGGGTCTGTATACACACACACGCACGCACACACGCACACACGCACACACGCACACACGCACACATGCACACACGCACACGCACACGCGCACGCACACGCACAACACACACACACACACACACACACACACACACACACACACACACACACACACACACACACACACACACACACACACACAGTTATACACAACCACAGACTGTGTTACTACTAGGAACGAAGTCCAAACCTAAAGAATAAGAATTAATCATTTTGAATTTGTGAAAGCTGCATGCTATTATTGTGAAGGCTCTCAGTTTTGTTCTCACAGCGTGACTATGTCTGATCTACATAGCTGATCTACAAGCTCACAATGTGTCACCAACATGATGCATTGTGAGCTTGTAAACCCCCCCCCCCCCCCCCCCCCCCCAGGTGCAGCCCCTGTGGGGCTAAAATGTCATCAAACGGTGGTCCTCTGTGGCTCAAATGCTGAATAAATAGTGGGCCCTGGTGTCAAAAAGGTTGAAAACCCCTGGCATACAGTAGGTCCCAATACATACTGTATGCTGTATCGCAGTATGGGAGCCTTAAGGGCCTTTCACATGGGGAGTAATGAATCACACCTCTTAATTCATTTTCAACAGGACTGGCGTTTTGTGCTTAAAAAACGCCTGCGATAAAGCAGGCGAGTGACGAGGGGCGCTATCGCACGGTGTCCGTTTATTTTTGTTTTGTGCACACGCCCACGATTTATTTTAGACCTCCATTCTGGTGAGCTTTTTATTGACCCTGATTTTTTATCCTCTTTATCTTGGTAAATGACCTGTCAGTTTGTTCATACATGTGGAGAGGGACGGTAAAAGACACTTTTCCCTGTTTAAAATGCACGGAAATGTGTGTGCACACAAGGCACGTGCACATACACATACACACATAGTATGCATGCATGCACATTTTGTAGCACCCCTTAGTGAACGTTCAGCATCCACTATTGTAAATATCTTCCTGCAGCCATGTGGCTGGATGTACTTTGGTTAACCAAACCAAACCCTAATCAGGACTCCGTTAGACTATAGACTTGTAGTAGACTGTAATAGATTATAAAAAAGGAAATGTTCGAAAGCCCGCTCCCATAGCTAAAATCCCTAAAACTAAAGATAGCAACAATTAAACTTTTAAAAGGACATATCCATGCCCCCCACCCTTTAATACTTTAGACAATAATTAGACAATAGCCTGTCAGGAAAGCAGCATTTAAAGAATGTTACTGGCTGCTGAGTGGGCGGATTGGAGCGTCTGATGTGTAAATGAAGGTGAGCGTGTGATAGTGGTGCAGGAGGATGTCACACCAGACAGTGATGTGATAGTGGTGCAGGAGGATGTTACACCAGACAGTGATGTGATAGTGGTGCAGGAGGATGTCACACCAGACAGTGATGTGATAGTGGTGCAGGAGGATGTCACACCAGACAGTGATGTGATAGTGGTGCAGGAGGATGTCACACCAGACAGTGATGTGATAGTGGTGCAGGAGGATGTCACACCAGACAGTGATGTGATAGTGGTGCAGGAGGATGTCACACCAGACAGCAGACAATTGCACGAGTCCCTCCGAGCCGAGTCTCAAGCAAGCACAAGTCATTTGGTCCCAAGTCTCAAGCAAGTCAAGTTTTTTTTAGGTTGTGGGCGAGTCAAGTCGAGTCCACACAGTTGGGCGAGTCAAGTCGAGTCAAGTCGCATGGTTGTTTCGAGTCGCATCGAGTCACAATGTTTTCAAGTCAAGTCACTGGTTTTCAAGTCAAGTCACAGGTTACAACTTCCTACGGTCAAATGTAAAAATATATATATATCAGTTTTATCAGTTATCATTTTTGTTGCAGTGTAACTTGAATTATATGAATGAAAGAAAAAATGTATTAATAGAGATGACAGTTACAGTACAATTGTGCTTGTGTAGCATTTTGTAGAGCAGGCATACCTGCACGCACACGGATCATTAATTTAACATAGTGTTCATTTTTCATCAGGCACTAAGTTAGCTACCTACTCTACTACACTCAGTTGCCAACTGCCAAAATCCAAAATGCACTAGTGGCACTTCCAAAACGCACTACAAGGAGCTAGAGCAGTGTTTTTCAACCCAGCTCACTATAAAAGCACTAGTAGTGAATATCACCTTGAGTTTTTCAATCATTTTGGCGCTAGGGGGGGTCTGGAAAAAAAGCTAAATATAGTGTCAAATGCGTGAAGTTGGCAACACTGAGTCTATGACTACACGTGCATTTGTTTTGGTGGGATGGGGTCCTACCGTCCTTGGGAGAGCAGAGCTGGCGAAATAATAATAATAATAACTATTTAGCGAGAAGAACGTACCGGTGGAAAGGGAAGGAATAAATAACTATTTTAGGTGGAGGTTGCGTGGAGTGAGGTTTTAACCCCAACAACTGGATACATGTTATGAGAAGTGAGAATTTTGGAATATGGATTACTGCCTTTCTGGATGGATGGATGGGCCGATGGATTATTTATGCAGCCAGTCACATACGGACATACAGGAGCCCAAATCAGCGTTCGTGACAGTGGTGAGTGATATTGTTTTCTGTTGTTTGGCCATCCTCCGTTTCCCATCAGAATGGAAGTTTTTAAAAGCAAATTTGACAACCTTTGGTGATTGTTGTGCAGACGAGGACGAGGTTGTCGCTCAGGAGTAGTAGTGTTTGTTTCTGTGTGTGGTGTAGTGTGGCTGCTGTGGCGTATGGCCTGATCAGAGTCTTTTGTGCTTGCTCGCTCTACATGCCTGTCTCCAATCACTCAATCAATCTATCAATCAATAAACGCGTGAACCTATAGCGTGGCGTTCATTAGAATTACTGAAATAGACAGTTGGAGAGTTGTGGAAACTGGGAAGTACTGCAAACTCCGTTCACTGTTTTCTGACCGCTCAATGTCGCAACTCTTCTACTAGATCTAGATGGCAATGGCGTTCACCCCCGCTCCGCTCCCGTCAGTGGTTCAGACCGTGGGTCGGGACCCCCGTAAATAGGTGATCGTGTTAGCTCCCTGACTGGTTCATTTGGTTTCATTTGCACACCGTTGCCTCCCGGCAATAGTGACTCGGACGATGACTCGGACGAGTCGCCGAGTCAGGTTGTCTCAAGTCAAGTCCGAGTCTCAAGTATTTTACCTGCGTCCCAAGCGAGTCAAGTCGAGTCAAAAATGCGACTTGGACTCGATTCAAGTCGAGTCAATAGGACTCGAGTCCAATTGTCTGCCAGACAGTGATGTGATAGTGGTGCAGGAGGATGTTACACCAGACAGTGATGTGATAGTGGTGCAGGAGGATGTCACACCAGACAATGATGAGCAGGACAAAAGCCGTCGAGAGCAAAGAGCGGATTTCTCTAAAGCTCTGCGTCACTCACATGATCTGATTACCACAGAATACACCCTAATACCAGTAACTTGGGGGAATACAAAAGCCTAAATCCTAACCTCACAAAAGCTATGCCTAAACCTAAACCTATCGCCACAAAAAAACTGTACCAGACCCAGAAAACTAACAGGATTGCAGCTCAAACCTTGTATAAAAGTGTAAAAGCAGAAACCTAAGTGTAACCTGGTACATGTGTGTGTTTTGTCCACCCTGCAGTGTCTGGTCATCCGTGTCAGATCAACAATGGAGGCTGCAGTGACCTGTGTCTGCTCTCACCTGGAGGAGGATACAGCTGCTCCTGTCCCCCAGACTACACCTGGTCAGCTGACAACAAGCAGTGCATCCAGAAAGAGACATTAGGTGAGAGAAGGGTTGTTGGTTAGATTCCAGCTGGCCGTTGCCACCTCCAGATATCAGCAGGACTGGCCCTGAGTGGGCGGGACTAAAACACAACAACACACAGAGTGGGCGGGACTAAAACACAACAACACACAGAGTGGGCGGGACTAAAACACAGCAACACAGAGTGGGCGGGACTAAAACAGTACAGTGCACTTCACATGGGTGTGATTTGAGAGAGGGGGTGGGGGTCTATTTGTAACAGTGTAACATTGATATTAAATAGTCTAGTTTTGCAGGGTTTGATTTATTTTTAAAGGAAACCATCTCAGATGTAATGTCTCACTTCCTCCAGAGGGGGAGCCCTTCCTCATCGTAGCTGAGAGCAAGAAGCTGTGGAAGATCAGCTTGGACGACTCCAGAACAACAACAACAACAATAACAACAACAACAACAACAACAACAACAACAACACAGCTCTATCAGGTGCAAAACATTTAGACGACACACACACACACACACACACACACACACACACACACACACACACACACACACACACACACACACACACACACACACACACACACACACACACACACACACACACACACACACACACACACACACACACCACTGTTGATTTTAACAGCACATTTTGATTTGGGTTTTTCATTTAGTTTTAGTCATATTGCAGTCATCTAATTGTTTTTACTTGTAGGTCTGCTGTCTATAAAAAAATATGAAAATGTGGTGCAAAAAAACTTCTACAGTTGATTTTATTTTACTTACAGAAAAATCCATAATAGCGTTGCTTTGTTTTTGTGTCACAAATCATCATCCGACAAAAGAGCAAAAAGCAACCAGATCTATATATTTCAGTTAAATCTCTGATTTTGGGGCGTCATAATTTCTCTCTCTCTCTTTGTCTCTCGGCTAGTTTAAACCGGTTCCCTTTTGGTTTACTTCAAAGCTGACACCTTGAGATAAGCTGTTGGTCAGAACATTAACATTTCTAGAGCTTCAGTGTCACTCATTCATCCAATGTTCACATCAAGGAATGTGTTAGTTCTGTTTGTGTCCGCAAATACATGCACGCATGTGTGCACGCACACACACACACACACACACACACACACACACACACACACACACACACACACACACACACACACACACACACACACACACACACACACACACACACACACACACACACACACACACACACACACACACACACACACACACATATGCGGTGCAGTCACAGGGCCTTGCATCCACTTCCTCTCCTTCTCCTCCTCATGTTTGTTCTAATCATTCACAGATCCTATCTCCAGTTCTATCCTGAGGTGCACAAATGGTTAATTGTGTTTTTTTTCACAGCTCAGAAGAATAACATAGGCTGGATCTGCTACACAAAATGGTCACAAAACTTTTATTTTGTTTAAAGCGGTCGCGACCTAGGTCGAGGTCGCGAAAAGATTTCGCTGTCTTTCTGTTAGTCAGTTAGTTAGTTATTTTGTGGTGAATAAAGGTTGTTGATAAAACTGTGTACATGATAGTTTTTGACCTGCTGGAATGTATTTCTGTCTGAGACTAAAACAACTGCTGTGTTGTGACAGACCCAGGGAGGGGCATGGACTCTGGCTCTGGACTTTGACTACCAGCAGCAGATGATCTATTGGATAGAACGGAACCCCTCCAGGATCCTCCGCATGCACATCAGTGTCAGAGACGTCCAGGTCAGTGTGACAATGACCATGAGGATGAAACCAAATGAACAATAACTGATATTAGTAATGTGAATACTTTGTGACGTCAGTGTTAAATATCAACCAGAGAATAGGCTGCCTGGTGGCTCAGTCACTTATAGTGCAACGTTTCACAAACAGTGGGGCGCGGCCCGTCTGTGTTTTCATGGGTCACCAGTAAATGTAACTGTTACTCAGTAATATATTACTCTAATAGTACTACAGCATGGCACTGAGTGACACGATGAGAGCTTGTAGGTCTGAGAGAAATGTGGTGCAAATATCTATTCTTTCAGGGCGAATGTTATTCAACTAAAATATTTGCCAATTGGGGTATCTCTCACTCACTGTGTGTATGTGTGTGTGTGTGCGCGTGCGCGCAGGGTTAGGGTCCGTATTTTCAGATGGTGGTCCGCAGCCCAATAATTCTGTAGACAATAATTCTGAAAGACTGGGATAAAAAAATAAAATAAAACATGTTGATTCAATTCATATTCATGTATGGTTGATTGACAGGTCCTTCACAACACCTCACTCAGTGGTCCACGCTGTCTGGCTGTTGATTGGGTGTCAGGAAACCTGTACTGGGGTGACGCTGGCAGTGACACCATAGAGGTGTCCAAACTAGACGGATCGTCCAGAAGAGTTCTGGTCAACACCGGTCTGGACCTGCCATACTCCATGGCTGTGGATGTACGCTACGGGTAAGAGAACTGCATCATGTTCTGTTCCTCTTACACATCTATGGTTAAAAACACTAAACTGATTCATATACACTGTTTAAAAATGAACAACATTCAACACATTTCAACCTGACATTCTATATTCTATAAAACATTACGCTCTGAAAGAATCTATAATATTCAAAGATTTCTGCTGCGTTTTCACCATTTCCCACATAAAATAGGAGGTGTACACGCCTCATATATGAGGCGTGTACAACACCCATGCAGACTGGGTTAAAGGGGGACTCCACCCATTTTCAACATTTTCCTGGCAATTTACAAATGTGACCAAATCATCATGAAACCAAATGGACTCGTACGGGTCTGTTTAATTTTATGCTCTCAAGAGTTAAAGATTATGGTCCATTTGGTTACCAACTCTCCATCATTTCGCCAGTGGTCCCTGAGAGGGGACCACCATAGATACATATCTATATAATATTGGACAATATATACCTACATACATATCAATAATATATCACAATTAATAATAGTAATGACCCAGGGTCATAACACAAGGTGTCTCCTGACAGATACTTGTACTGGTCAGACCATGGTATCAACCACATAGAGAGGATGGGGATGGACGGCACCAACAGGACAGTCATCCTGAAGGAGGACATCTCACAGCCCATGGGTCTGACGTTAGACTACATCAATGATCACATATACTGGGTCAACTACTACGGGAACCGCATTGAGTTTAGTAACCTGGATGGAACCAACAGACACACAGGTAACACACACACACACACACACACACACACACACACACACACACACACACACACACACACACACACACACACACACACACACACACACACACACACACACACACTAGTGCACACGCAAACACATGTATGTGCATGCTGCACTTACATGCTGCGCACACACACACATACACTGGTGTACACACACACACACACACACACACACACGCACACGCATGCACGTACGCACGCACGCACACGCACACACACAATGCACACACACACACACACACACACACACACACACACACACACACACACACACACACACACACACACAATGCACACACACACAATGCACACACACACACACACACACACACACACACACACACACACACACACACACACACACACACACACACACACACACACACACACACACAAACACACACTGCACAGACATTGAGGACTTGTTATATTTGTTAATTTGAACTTGTGTTATATTTATCTTTATAATACTGTGTTGATTTATTGTCTAATGTGACGTTTGTGTCCATAGTTGTGAGTCAGGAGGAGAACAGCATCGAGGCTTTGACTCTGTTTGAGGATCACATATACTGGACAGACTGGAGGACCGGCTCCATCTACAGAGCTGACAGGACTCAGGGAACCAACAAGATCACAGTCACCACAAACCTGAACATTCCATGGGACATCCACATGTACCATCCTGACCGCCAAGCTGAGGGTCTGTACACACACACACACACACACACACACACACACACACACACACACACACACACACACACACACACACACACACACACACACACACACACACACACACACACACGCACGCACACACGCACGCACACGCACACGCACACACACACAAAGCGGTGTTTGGAAAGTTCATTTCACAGTTCTCAAATTTAAAAACAAACTAGTTCCATTCATAGCTCACAATTCCAAATATTTGAGCTAAACTTTGAACCTTTTTTTTGTTTTCAAACTGATTGCAGCCCATAGTTATACACAACCACAGACTGTATTACTACTAGAACGAAGTCCAAACCTAAAAAATAAGAATTAATCATTTTGAATTTGTGAAAGCTACGTGCTTTTATTGTGAAGGCTCTCAGTTTTGTTCTCACAGCCTGACTATGTCTGATCTACATAGCTGATCTACAAGCTCACAATGTGTCACGAACATGATGCATTGTGAGCTTGTATACCCCCCCCCCCCCCCCCCAGGCACAGCCCCTGTGGGGCTAAAATGTCATCAGATGGTGGTCCTCCGTGGCTCAAATGCTGAATAAATAGTGGGCCCTGGTGTCAAAAAGGTTGAAAACCCCTGGCATACAGTAGGTCCAATACATACTGTATGCTGTATCGCAGTATGGGAGCCTTAAGGGCCTTTCACATGGGGAGTAATGAATCACACCTCTTAATTCATTTTCAACACGACTGGCGTTTTGTGCTTAAAAAAACGCTTGTGATAAAGCAAGCGCGTGACGAGGGGCGTTATCGCACAGCGTCCGTTTATTTTTGTTTTGTGCACACGCCCACGATTTATTTTAGACCTCCATTCTGGTGAGCTTTTTATTGACCCTGATTTTTTTCCTCTTTATCCTGATAAATGACCTGTCAGTTTGCTCGTACATGTGGAGACTGGAGAGGGACGCTAAAAGACACTTTTCCCTGTTTAAAATGCAAGGAAATGTGTGTGCACACAAGGCACGTGCACATACACACATAGTATGCATGCATGCACATTTTGTAGCACCCCTTAGAGAACGTTCAGCATCCACTATTGTAAATATCTTCCTGCAGCCATGTGGCTGGATGTACTTTGGTTAACCAAACCAAACCCTAATCAGGACTCCGTTAGACTATAGACTTGTAGTAGACTGTAATAGATAATAAAAAAGGAAATGTTCGAAAGCCCCATCCCATAGCCAAAATCCCTAAAACTAAAGATAGCAAGGAATGTAAAACAATTAAACTTTTAAAAGGAAATATCCATGCCTCCCACCCTTTAATACTTTAGACAAAAATTAGACAATAGCCTGTCAGGAAAGCAGCATTTAAAGAATGTTACTGCTGAGTGGGCGGATTGGAGCGTCTGATGTATAAATGAAGGTGAGCGTGTGATAGTGGTGCAGGAGGATGTCACACCAGACAGTGATGTGATAGTGGTGCAGGAGGATGTCACACCAGACAGTGATGTGATAGTGGTGCAGGAGGATGTCACACCAGACAGTGATGTGATAGTGGTGCAGGAGGATGTCACACCAGACAATGATGAGCAGGACAAAAGCCGTCGAGAGCAAAGAGCGGATTTCTCTAAAGCTCTGCGTCACTCACATGATCTGATTACCACAGAATACACCCTAATACCAGTAACTTGGGGGAATACAAAAGCCTAAATCCTAACCTCACAAAAACTATGCCTAAACCTAAACCTATCGCCACAAAAAACCTGTACCAGAACCAGAAAACTAACAGGATTGCAGCTCAAACCTTGTATAAAAGTGTAAAAGCAGAAACCTAAGTGTAACCTGGTACATGTGTGTGTTTTGTCCACCCTGCAGTGTCTGGTCATCCGTGTCAGATCAACAATGGAGGCTGCAGTGACCTGTGTCTGCTCTCACCTGGAGGAGGATACAGCTGCTCCTGTCCCACAGACTACACCTGGTCAGCTGACAACAAGCAGTGCATGTCCAGCTGCACTGCCAGCCAGGTGATTACACTGCTGGAATAACTGTAAAATATGTAAACATTTTAAAATTGTGGAACATTATTTTTAGATCATGGTCCGCGTCCTTGACATACAAACATTTGAGAAGCACTGATGTAGATTGTTTTGCTTGACCAGACCAGACTGCTTGCGTGTTGCATGTTGTATGCAGTGGCCAGTGATGGGCAAGTTACTGGGAAAATGTAGTAAGCTACACTACTTGCTACTCTCGAAAAAATGTAGCTAAGCTACACTACAAGCTATCCCCAGAAAATTGTAGCAAGCTACACTACAAGCTACACAACAAAAGTAGCTTGATGTAGCTTGCTACATCAACACTACATGATATAAATATATATCTCGACTTAATATACAACCTTCTAAATAATAATCATAATAAAATAATATAAATAAAATTATTACTAATAATAATAATTTAGGGGTGGGTTTGAACATAGGAGGTTTTCTCCCCATTAAAAATGGGTGGACTTTGAAAATGTGTGTGGGAAATGTAGTAAGCTACTTTCCTTGTTACTCGAAAGAAGTAGTGTAGCTACACTACAAGCTACACGAAACAAGTAGTGTAGCTTCACTACAAGCTATTCCCAGAACAAATGTAGTAAGCTACACTACAAGCTACGGGAATATGTAGTTAAGCTATGTAGCTTAGCTACTTGTAACAAGCTACTGCCCATCACTGGCAGTGGCAGTCAGAGGTTAAGAGAATTAAGTCTCTGTATTTCACTGTAAAACCACCACAGAGCTATGCAATCAACAGCATTCATCACAGCTGCACAGCTTCCCTGGGAGGGACAGATACGTGGACAACTGTGATCATTAACTTTGCTGTTTGTGGTGACTGATATGATATGATGATACTAAGTTGCAGGTTTCTACAGGTCACCACTATTGGTGTGACACACACACACGCACACACACACACACACACACACACACACACACACACACACACACACACACACACACACACACACACACACACACACACACACACACACACACACGTTTTTTGTTTACATGTGACCAGTGCTGGTTCTCCCTCAAGGTAGAGAACAGCAGGCGCGTAGCGTGCCTCGGACACCAGACTGGGCCAGCATACGATCCCCCCCCCCCCCCCCCGCCCCCATGCGCAACCCCCCACCCGCTGGCAAGGCACTAGGCCCCGGCGTCGTCTTGTTGGCCCTGGCGGCGAAGGCGAATGGTAGCGTTCCCTGGCCCTGAATCAGTCTCTTCTTTGCTGGTGGAAGCGGCATGGTTCTCGTATAGTACAAAGGCTATAAGTGAGTTCTGTTGTTTTTGGGGCAACCTTTACCCCCAGCCTCTCCAGGCAGGTAAAACAGGTTTTAGTGGACACATTAATGGCCCATTAACACTTAGCTTTGTTTTGGGGAGCATCTTGGGCACACCCAGTCTCCACGACCAGTTAAACAGGTTTTGACCCATTTGATCACAAGGCTGAATTAATGAGGGCGGCTAGCCGTCTAACACCTCGTTAAGGTCCTTCCTGAAGTCATTGTAATGTATAGTTACAGAAACCCATGACCTGATGAAGATCTTGACGATCGAAACGTTGTCATTCTAACAATAAAGATAGTCTTTCTGTACCTGTGGTGTGCGGGCCCCATCTCTTATCCGCTTAGTTACCGAAACCCCCCAACAATGGGCTTCTCATCGTGCCTGTGTTAGTTATCATTAGGCCTATAGAGATTTCCATTTCAATGACGATTTTTCCCGCCTGAATTCTTGGCCCAACTGTATTGTGCCTCAACCTGGGCCAGCTAAATAATTCTGGGCCGTGGCCCGAGCGGCCCAACAGAGGCTACGCCTCTGGAGAACAGTAATGAAGTTGTTTAATTTGATTATGAACTATAGCCTACTGTTGTGTTTCTAAAACACATTATAGCTACAAGTCTAGAGTTGGAACATATTTTATTCCCCAGAAAACTGAATGTGTTCTCGGTCCTCAAAGGGTTAAGACATACATGCCTCATGTCTGCTTTTGACACATCAGTGATTCTAAAGGTAAACCTGTGTCTCTCTCTTCAGTTTGTTTGTCAGAAGGACACATGCCTTCCGTTGTCATGGAAATGTGACCCTGCAGCCGATGAGTGTGGGGAGAGCTCTGAAAAACCTGCAGACTGCTGTGAGTAGAGACTGGAATATTACCTCACTATGAATGCTTTATTACTGTTTACACTGGAATATTACCTCACTATGAATGCTTTATTAATGTTTACACTGGAATATTACCTCACTATGAATGATTTATTACTGTTTACACTGGAATATTACCTCACTATGAATGCTTTATTACTGTTTACACTGGAATATTACCTCACTATGAATGATTTATTAGTGTTTACACTGGAATATTACCTCACTATGAATACTTTGCTGCTGTTTACATTGAACAGACAGACAGACAGACAGACAGACAGACAGACAGACAGACAGACAGACAGACAGACAGACAGACAGACATTTCTGTTGCAGTGAAACATGTTTATTTTATTATTTTTATTTTTCTCCCCAGCTCTCCAAGTTGAACCAAAACGCAACCCAACAGGTAAAGAAATGTGAAATAATTCAAGCTGATTCCAGAATGTATTCTTCCAGGTGTTGTACATAAAGTTACACATTGTTCCTGCTTATCGCTCCCTGCACAGATTCTGGTGACGTCAGGTTGGTTGGAGGTAGCAGTAAGTGCAGCGGTGCTCTGGAGATGCTACACCAGGGAGACTGGAGACGAGTGTTGGCTTGGTTTGACTGGAACCGGATGTCATCGTCTGTGGTGTGCCGGCAACTAGACTGTGGCTCTGCCGTTTCAACAGAATTCACTCCTACTTCTACACGTGAATCTGGATGGATAATTCCATCTTCCTGTGTTGGCTCTGAGTCTTCACCGGCGCAGTGTGGTGCAGTGAAGTCCCATCATGGCAACGTTACGCTGAAGGTCAACTGTTCAGGTACAGCAATGACTTCAACAATGTAAACGCTTTGACGTCTTCAACAGGCTTTGAACCCAAACTCAGAGGTCAGCAGTAGACGTACAACACTCACAGAATACATCAATCTAAGACAGGGGTCTCAAACTGCCGGCCCGCGGGCCATTTCCGGCCCCCGAGATGATATTTTGTGGCCCCCACCTTAATATGAACGTTTAATATTAATGTGGCCCGCGACGGCCGCCAGCCCCCCCGTCAAATGCAACCAAAAGCACGTCTGTTACTATGGACTGTTGATTGCTGAGATCCTGTTTAAAGCCCGCCTACTGGCTTTGCCATTTACACAGAATAGCAAAGAGGAACCGGATATCCCCCCGTGCAGTTTAGTTCATTCTGATTTGTCGCTGAACTGTCAATCTGATGAAATGCAATGACGCCATTGGCTGCAGTACGGGCGAGATACTGTCATGGCGTCTATCTATCCACCGCTTCGTGTTTACAAAAACATGTAGGGAAAAGAAAACTTTGCCTTTTTACCAAGGACTGCGTTCGGTTTGATAAATAATGACAGCGGAGCCGTTTTCTAATGCCCGATACGGGCGGATGCATGGATTATAAAGCAGCACGCTGAGCTAGAGTAAGTAACCTAAAACGAGCTGTTGTGTCCCCCTTGCCCGTAGTGAACGGTGTTGTCGATGCTCCAGGGCAGGCTTACATCTGCGCTGGATAGAATCATAGCCATCTAGTAGAAAAGTTGCGACATTGTGGGGTCAGAAACCGAACGTGCTGAATAGTATTTTCAAAGCCCAATTGCGCGACCACTGCAGACAGCATTGCCAGCAAAGATGAGACGTCGCGCAACTGGTATTATAGTTTTCAAAGAGGCTAGCGCAAATAAATAAAAGCCTATTTAGGCATGTGTAAAACATGACAACTATTGGGAAACCAATGCTGCTAGTTGGGCCTAAGTGGCGATTCTGATGGTCTACTCTAGCGTCATGTTTGCAAGACTAGTTTCTCAGTGACACTGACAAACTATATTTTTGATTTTATTTATTTCATGACGCTGCTTTGTAGTGGCTGTATAAGTTCAGAATTGCTGTAGTTGGCTTTGTTAGGAGGAATATAAATTGATAGCTAAAGTAAACATTTTGTTACTGGTTCCTTATTGGTTGTAATTCATGCCATCACAATCAAATCAGAGCCACTTTGTTGATGGGTTGGCTGGTCCAGTTATTGTGTCCAGTAAATAGTTCATTTAATATTGTTCAATTATAGTTATTATCCAGTTATACAGTTATTATCATAATCCTATTATGTGCTACTGAATGAAACAGATAGCACAGTGGTATCAAAAGGAAGGAAGGAATAGAAATAGAAAGGAATAGAAATATTATTATAGAAATGTTTTTTGTTTTTGTTTTTTTTGTGCGACACAACACCACATATGCACACACTCTTTATCCCACATTGGTGAGTGAATATACTTAAATTTAAGTGAAATGAAGGCGAAAATGGCGAAAAAATAGGCTTGAAATGGCAAAAAACGTTTGTCCATGTGACGCGCTGTGGCTGCGGCCCGGCCTCAACCAGGCTCTGCTTCTAGTGGCCCCAAGGCAAATTGAGTTTGAGACCCCTGATCTAAACGAATCTGTCACAGCCGGAATATCTCAGCTTTATTGATTAAACACTACTTTACCAAGCTGAGAAAATTTGGGGTTTCTTTAAATTTGGGGTTTCTCACATAGCTGGCGCTGGCTCTGAGTGGAGCCAACAGGTGGCGCCATATATCCAACATTCAATGAGCATAATATTAAACATTAAATATTAAAAACTAAATATTAAACATTACACATTAAACAAGGACAGTTGGATCTACAGCTTTGGTCTAAAATGAAACACCAACTAGACTTCCTGGTCATGTGCAATGACTATCTAATCAGGACACGAAGCCAAGACACCTATGGGGGAGTCCACATTGGTTCATGGGAGGAAACAGACATGCACAGTACAGACCTATGATAAATAAAGAGGATAGTGCACGAGGGCGTGGCTCAGGCTGGTGCCGGAGGTTTGCACATGCTCAGTGTAAACAGGAACTGCTCTAGTGGAATGTTCCAGCAGAGGCGCTAGAATTACTGAACCTGAACTGAAATGATAAAAAAAAAATATATATAAAAAGAGAATACTTTAATGCTTCTGTTTTTAGTTTAAATATTATGTCAATTTAACTACTGTGTGGAGGAAAAAGCTGTTTATAATAGACTGAAAGACAAGGGCAAGTAGCCTACATTTACTGAATGGAAATGTTTTGTACATTGTTCTTTTTGTAGATTTTCCCTGTTCGTGATGGTTGCTTTAATTACAGACAGTACATGAGTCAACTTTTATTTTTGTGAAATGACAAAGAAACATGGATACTGTTCATTTAAACAGTGGATGGATTATATAAAATGTTTGAAAAGGGAAGAGTGATGCTGTTTAATTCACAACTACTCTGGATCTCATTATTTACATCACAAGTTATGGGATTTCTATCTAGCGCCTCTGCTGGAACATTCCACCATAGCAGTTCCTGTTTACACTGAGCATGTGCAAACCTCCGGAACCAGCCTGCGCCACGCCCCCGTGCACTATCCTCTTTATTTTTATCATAGGTACAGACCAGGAAGTCAAACCATCCAAGAGACCAATGGCATGCATGGTTTGCAAGCGTCAAACTTCCTGGAATGTACTGCGCATGTCTGTTTCCTCCCATGAACCAATGTGGACTCCCCCAGAGGTGCCTTCGCTTCTTGTCCTGATTAGATAGTCATTGGTCATGTGACTATGTCAGGTGATGTGGATTCACACATTAAAGTTATTCCTCTCATAATATCATGCAAGAAATTGGAGACATTTTAATTCATCTTGTTCCAATAGTCTCTCTCTCTCTCTCTCTCTCTCTCTCTCTCTCTCTCTCTCTCTCTCTCTCTCTCTCTCTCTCTCTCTCTCTCTCTCTCTCTCTCTCTCTCTCTCTCTCTCTCTCTCTCTCTCTCTCTCTCTCCAGAGTCAGTGAGGTTGGTGAATGGGTCTAGTCAGTGTTCAGGCAGAGTGGAGGTGAAATCTAATCACTCCTGGGTCTCCATACATGAAGCTGACTTTGACCAGAAGGATGCAGAGGTGGTCTGTAGGCAGCTAGCCTGCGGAGCTCCTTCAGTTCTCCAGGGGGCGCTCTATGGAGAGGGCAACGTTTCAACATGGACCAAAGAGTTCCAGTGTGAAGGCACAGAGTCTGCTCTCCTGGACTGTAGAACCTCAAACTCATCTAGAAACTCCAGCTCACCTTACAAGACTGTTGAACTCACCTGCTCAGGTAAAGGTCAAGCTGTACTTTTAGTTTAGATTTTTACATATCATATTCTATTATAATAAAAGTTAATATTACCTTTTAAATGTTTCCTCTCTTTGCAGTGGTTTTGTCTGTGAGGTTGGTGGGAGGAACCAGTAACTGTGCTGGTACACTGGAGATGCAGCACCAGGCAGAGTGGAGACCAGCGGATGGTGATGACTGGAACCTGAAGTCATCAGCTGTCGTGTGTCGACAGCTGGACTGTGGCTCTGCCGTTTCAACAGAAAGGAGAGCTTTGTTTACACGTGACGCTGTATGGAGGGTTACACCTTACTGTGCTGGTTCTGAGCCTTCACTGAGTGACTGTGCCACAGTGGAGACTTCTAACATCACACGGAAAGGCTTGGTCACAGGCAGAACCACTGTGACATGTTCAGGTAACTCAGCAATGATTAGAACAATGGCTCCAATCTTTCAGTCAAACAACTGGCATCTGATGTTATTTTTGTCTCTCTCTCTCTCTCCAGAGTCAGTGAGGTTGGTGAATGGGTCTAGTCAGTGTTCAGGCAGAGTGGAGGTGAAATCTGATCACTCCTGGGTCTCCATACATGAAGGTGACTTTGACCAGAAGGATGCAGAGGTGGTCTGTAGGCAGCTAGCCTGCGGAGCTCCTTCAGTCCTCCAGGGGGCGCTCTATGGAGAGGGCAACGTTTCAACATGGACCGAAGAGTTCCAGTGTGAAGGCAACGAGTCTGCTCTCCTGGACTGTAGAACCTCAAACTCATCTAGAAACTCCAGCTCACCTTACAAGACTGTTGAACTCACCTGCTCAGGTCAGACTGTACTTTTGGATGTATTATCTAATCCTAAACCATTTCATAATGGCAGTAATATTAATTGCTGCTGTTTACTCTCTCGTCTCTGTACAGAGTCTGGTGCTGTCAGGTTGATAGGGGGAACCAATAAGTGTTCTGGCATACTGGAGATGCAACACCAGAGAGAGTGGAGACCAGTGGATGGTGGGTCTGCCTGGAACCAGAACTCATCAGCTGTCGTGTGTCGACAGCTGGACTGCGGCTCTGCCGTTTCAACAGAAAGGAGTTCTGGTTCCACACACAAACCGTCCTGGAGGATGACAACCTCCTGTGACGGCTCAGAGTCTTCAATGAATCATTGTGGAGCAAAGATGTCCGCTACTTCCTTCTACGTACTGGAGGTGAACTGTTCAGGTAAAACTACTGCGACTGCAGTAATATATAGTAATATAAAATAACGTTGTATCCACTGATAGTGTGTAGAACTGCTGTATGACTGTGTGTTGCTCTCTCATCTCTCTCTATAGAGTCAGTGAGGTTGGTGAATGGGTCTAGTCAGTGTTCAGGCAGTGTGGAGGTGAAGTCTAATCACTCCTGGGTCTCGGTGTATGAAGGTGACTTTGACCAGCAGGATGCAGAGGTGGTCTGTAGGGAGCTAGCCTGCGGAGCTCCTTCCATGCTCTGGGGGGTGCTCTATGGAGAGGTTAACAATCCAATGACGACCAAAGACTTCCAGTGTAAAGGCAACGAGTCTGTTCTCTTGGACTGTGTAACTTTAACATCCACGAGAAACATAAGCTCACTTGGCAAGACCGTGGGGCTCACCTGCTCAGGTACAAGACAATCTACACTTTGGATTTGGATCATTATGTCATAAATAAACAAATGCTGATCTTTGCTGTTCACTCTCTTGTCTCTGTAGAGTCTGGTGATGTCAGGTTGGTGCAGGGAACCACTAAGTGTATTGGAATACTGGAGATGCAACACCAGGGAGAGTGGAGACCAGTGGATGGTTGGTCTGACTGGAACCAGAACTCATCGTCTGTAGTGTGTCGACAGCTGCACTGCGGCTCTGCCGTTTTAACAGAAATGACTTCAGGTTCTACATATGGACCTGTTTGGTGGATTTCCTCTTTCTGTGTTGGATCCGAGTTCTCACTGAAGGAGTGTGGAACAAAGGTGTCTGGTAATTCCACTGCCAGACTGAAGATTGTCTGTTCTGGTAAAACAACGACTTCAATAATGACACATTTACATTATCTCTTCTAGCGTATCTGCCTGTACAATATATTTTAATTAAACAGGACATACAGTCAAATCTACTGAATTGCCAATTTCAGCCAATCACCTCTGATCTTGTTCCAGATATGCTGTTTAAACCAATCATCGCCTTGGTACGGCCCATTTCTGAAAGCCAGCAGCAGGGGCTGCAGGCGATGGAGGGTTCCTGCTCTGTCCAGCCAGCTGCCAATCACTCTGCATCCAACACAACGCACAACATCACATCACTGGACCCAACACAACGCACAACACCACTGTATTCAACACAAAACACAACACCACTGAATTCAACACAAAACACAACACCACTGAATTCAACACAAAACACAACACCACTGTATTCAACACAACAGACAACATCAGTGGTTACAGCACAACAGACAACATCTGTAGATGCAACACAACAGACAATATCTCTAAATGCAACACAGCAGACAATATCTCTAAATGCAACACAGCAGACAAAATCTCTAAATGCAACACAACAGACAACATCTCTAAATGCAACACAACAGACAACATCTCTAAATGCAACACAACAGACACCATCCCTGGACACAAGCCAACACACAACAACTCTGGGTACGTTTGTACGTTCCATTTCTGAAAGCCAGCCTCAGCGGCTGCAGGTGATGGAGGGTTTCAGCTTCAGCATCAGATGCTCCATCCGGCCGCAGTACCCAGGAGGCTTCTTCCACCTCACCTTCACTGGATCCGACACAACGCACACCTACACCCAGCCTGTCAATCACTCTGTGTCCAACGCAGCACACAACACCACTGAGTCCAACACAACATCACTGGATCAAACGCAGCACACAGCATCACTGGTTCCAACACAACGCACAACACCACTAGATACAACAACGCAACGAGCAACACCACTAGATACAACAACGCAACACACAACACCACTAGATACAACAACGCAACACACAACACCACTAGATACAACAACGCAACAAACAACACCACTAGATACAACAACACAACAAACAACACCACTAGATACAACAACGCAACGAACAACACCACTAGATACAACAACGCAACAAACAACACCACTAGATGCAACGACGCAACACACAACATCTCTGGATACAACGCAACACACCACACCACTAGATACAACACTGAACACAACATCTCTGGATACAACACAGAACACAACATCTCTGGATACAACGCAGCACACCACACCACTAGATACAACACTGAACACAACATCTCTGGACACAGCTCCAAACCTCACTGGATGTAACGAAACTCAGAACCACACCCAGACAGCTGCCAATCACTCTGCCACCTTCCTGTTTCCTGCAGCAAACCACACCCACCAGGGAAGTTACAGCTGTGTTTATCACATCCACGTGTTCCATCACAACTTCTCCTCCAAGAGCGACGTCCTCCTTCTCACTGTCAGAGGTAACATGAATTGTGGACTTTTCAGGTCGCATGTTGAAACTCAATCAGGCAAAATCAGAGCTGTTCTTTCATGAAGGTGGATGTTCTAACACATTTAACATTTCCCTCACAGCATCTCATCTGACCTCTAACATTATCAAATGTACAGTGGTGCCCTTAATCCTGATAATCGCCGTCCTCTATCGTCTCCGGAAGGTAACCGTACTTTACTTAAATCTACTTAAGACTACAATGTACATCTAGCAGTCAGATGTTTTGTTTTATTTTTTAACAGATCCATGTCTGAGCTAATGAATTAAATCCAGGCACTGCTGTTGTTTCTCCAGGTCATCAGAAGGCACTGCACAGGACAGCAGGACATGGCTGTTGTTTATTATAATGTAAGACGGGACAACGTCGAGATCGTTTATTATAACGAGTTTGCTCGTTCCGATGCTGAAGCCGGACTGAGTGAAGAGACAGAATACCAGCAGTATGATGATGTGGGTGTACCAGGTGTACCAGGTGTACCAGGTGTATCAGGTGTACCAGGTGTACCAGGTGTACCAGGTGTACCAGGTGTACCAGGTGTACCAGGTGTATCAGGTGTACCAGGTGTACCAGGTGTACCAGGTGTACCAGATGTACCAGGTGTACCAGGTGTATCAGGTGTATCCGGTGAACAGGGAGGTGTTGAAGCTGCAGAATACCACCAGTATGATGATGTGGGTGAACAGGGAGGTGTTGAAGCTGCAGAATACCACCAGTATGATGATGTGGGTGTACCAGGTGTACCAGGTGTATCAGGCGTACCAGGTGTACCAGGTGTATCAGGTGTACCAGGTGTATCAGGTGACTCTGAAGGGGCAGAAAGAGACAGGACAGCTCCTACATGGACTCCTGTGGAGTGGATCATTAAAAACTTCTGAGAGAACACAACAGTAGGTTAGGTTACAGATACTAGTTGGTTACAGATACTAGTTGGTTACAGATACCAGTTGGTTACAGATACTAGTTGGTTACAGATACCAGTTGGTTACAGATACTAGTTGGTTACAGATACTAGTTGGTTACAGATACTAGTTGGTTACAGATACTAGTTGTTGGTTACAGATACTAGTTGTTGGTTACAGATACCAGTTGGTTACAGATACCAGTTGGTTACAGATACCAGTTGGTTACAGATACTAGTTGGTTACAGATACTAGTTGGTTACAGATACCTGTTGGTTACAGATACCAGTTGGTTACAGATACCAGTTGGTTACAGATACTAGTTGGTTACAGATACTAGTTGGTTACAGATACCAGTTGGTTACAGATACCAGTTGGTTACAGATACCAGTTGGTTACAGATACCAGTTGGTTACAGATACCAGTTGGTTACAGATACTAGTTGGTTACAGATACTAGTTGGTTACAGATACTAAGAGAGGCGACAGCAGTGTTTGTTGTTTGTTTTTAAATATCATGGTAGGTTTTCAGGAATAGAAAGCCACCGTTTCTATAAGCTTGGATTTCCCACCGATTATGTCATGGGAGAGGGGTTTCTGAACTGCCCAGAGCCCTCCTAGGAGACAGACTGGTTTCTGAACTGCCCACAGCCCTCCTAGGAGACAGACTGGTTTCTGAACTGCCCTCAACCATCCTAGGAGACAGACTGGTTTCTGAACTGCCCTCAACCATCCTAGGAGACAGACTGGTTTCTGAACTGCCCACAGCCCTCCTAGGAGACAGTCTAGTTTCTGAACTGCCCACAGCCCTCCTAGGAGACAGACTGGTTTCTGAACTGCCCACAGCCCTCCTAGGAGACAGACTGGTTTCTGAACTGCCCACAGCCCTCCTAGGAGACAGACTGGTTTCTGAACTGCCCTCAACCATCCTAGGAGACAGACTGGTTTCTGAACTGCCCTCAACCCTCCTAGGAGACACAGACTGGTTCCTAAACTGCCCACAGCCCTCCTAGGAGACAGACTGGTTTCTGAACTGCCCACAGCCCTCCTAGGAGACACAGACTGGTTTCTGAACTGCCCACAGCCCTCCTAGGAGACACAGACTGGTTTCTGAACTGCCCACAGCCCTCCTAGGAGTTGAAAAATGTAGATTTACATTAATGAGGATCTACCTGTATTATATGAAGATGTGTTGAAAAGTGATGACATCGTCCTTCAAAGAGGTCGTGACATTTAAAAAGAAAACCAAAATCTACTGAATGTTCAGTTGTTTGTTTTCTGGGTGTAAATAAATGGAAATGTCCTCAGACTAGAAGATATGATCTTTGTAACTGTATAGGGCCTATGTATAAGACGTGTATTTTATTTGTTTAGTGCAGTGGTCCCCAAACTAGGGCCTGCGGGCCGCACACAGCCCACCTCTACATCTGACCCTAGTAAAAAAAAAATCATAGGATTTTCTTATAGGATTCCTATAAGATCCTATAGGATTCTTATAGGAATCCTATTGGAAATCCAATAGGATTTGTTCCAAAATCTGACAGGACTTTTCTATTGTAATCCTAGAGGATCTTTTGACTAGGGAAGGGAACCCTGAACAATACCAGAGACTAGGGCTGTTGAATGATTACAATTCTTAATTAGATTAATCACAGCTTCATTAATTAAATCATGATTAATCACCAACTGTGTACACAATACGCCTGTTTTCCTGTACAGGATTTGAACATTTTAAAGAAAGAAACAGAATGTGAGAAGCATGTCGTTAATGGGTCCATTTGGTTAGCTATGTGTTTGGTTGTTTACATGCCGTCGCCGCCGGGTGTTATCCCTTACATCAGGGGTTTTCAACAGGTGGTCCGGGGACCACCAGTGGTCCCTGAGAGGGTTCCAGGTGGTCCCCAGGCTAAATGATGGAAAGTTGGTTAACCAGATGTAACAAGATCTGCACTTCAAAAAAGTGATTATTCCATAGAAAGTTTAAGCTTTGAAATAGTGGTGATGGTGTTACTTACTGTTATATAGCAGGGGTTTTCAACCTTTTTCAAGTCAGGGACCACCATTTATTCAGGATTTGAGCCACGGACCACCATTTGACGACATTTTACCCCACAGACCCCAAATCTAAAGATTTATTTTGCTTTTGTCCACAATTCCAGGCTGGATTTTGGAAAGAAAACAAGACAAACATGCATTCCAAAATGGCTAATTCAGATGATGCATTATTTAACTCTTGAGAGTGTAATAATGAAACCAAATGGACCCGCCAGTGTCCATTTGGTTTCATTTTTACGTTCTCAAGAGTTACATCTGGTTAACCAACTTAGCTGGGGACCACCTGGAACCCTCTCAAGGACCACTGGTGGTCCCCGGACCACTGGTTGAAAACCCCTGTTATATAGTGTTTAAGAATAATGCACTTAGAGGGGGATAATTGGAAGGTTTTCTTACCACTGACGTTTAAAAACAGTATTTGAGGTTTGTGATGTGGTGAGTTTATCTCTTGCACGCCAAACTGAGAACTTTGACATTGTTTTGTCTTGGTCAAAATAACAATTATTCTCAATTTTCTAATTCTGTGGACTCTCGAAAATTATGTAATTTATGTAATAAATATAATTTATATTAACTCTTGAGAGTGTAAAAATGACCCGTGAGGGTCCATTTGGTTTCATTTTAACACTCTCAAGAGTAGATAGAGAATAGAATAGATAGAATAGATCTAGATCTATTCTATTGTAGCGTGCATGGGGAACCCTTTCTGCACAAAATTGCAAAGTGGAACATAAATTCTTGTTGGATTAAAGGCCTGGCTGGAAGGACATAGAGCAGGGAACCCTTTTCCTGCCCCCTGACTCCTGACCGGACAGTGACCCCCCCTGGTCCACACAGACCAACCGCTCAATCAGCATAAAACAGAGATAAGGACTCTACAACACCCAACACTTGGATGACATGAGATTAACTGGCCCAAACAGGCCAGCTTGACTAAAACCTCCATGCAGGAACAAGTGATGTGATTACAATGTGCCTTCGAACCACAAATTACCCTAGTATTTAGTAGTTTTAGTTAGTAGCGTATATATGCATGTTGTGTTGAAATTATTGTGATGTTGATTCAAATAATTATATCCCTTATACCTTATACTTACTTTAGTTGTACTGTTTGGTATCATAATGTGTGAAATTCCATACTGATTTAGTTTTGGCAGTCAAATATGATGTTGCAATGTCCTACATGATATTGTATTTAAAAGGGACTTTATGGACCAATATTAACAAGAGAGAGATAGAGCAGTTCCACTGGAAGTGGGTGGGACGACCCCACTCTGAGAGCAAGGGGGGGGTGATGTCCCAACCCCTCCCATCTCAGGACAAAATCCAGGAACTATTGTTTCTTCCCTCTCTTCTCTGGCACTGACTGAATCTGAACACTTCACTCACATGAGACAGCTACCAGGGCCAGCAGGGAAACGCCTGCTAGGCCCCGGGTCTTCCACGGTTGCGCTGACGCCCACCGACACTGCCATGCGGCCTGCCAGTCCATGCTGGATCAACCTGCTCCGCAGACCAACGCCCTGTCTGTACCGCAACGTGTGTCTGACTCTCTGAGTTCCGCCAGTACTCCATCAACCCTACTACAACCTGTGAGATGCCAGCCTAGATACCACCAGCAGCACTGCCAGTGTACTGCCACCCTCTTTGCAGACAACCACGCTGCCAACCTGTCAGCGCCATCATCGCCACATGTTCTACTACAGACGACCAGCTCCGGCCCTCCTGCTCTCCTCTACACGGGACAGCCACTTCCTCTGACAACTGACAAAGCGGCCTCCAAAGACTGGTTCACCCCAAAGGAGTGAGCTGCAGCCTACAGCCCGCATTGTCCAACCCAGAGCCACGGACAGGTCGTATGAAACTGAACATGTAAATGATGACAACACCGGTATGAATGTGTGGTTCTGCAAATGGCAGACATGGTGCGACTGCGTGCATAGTTCTATAGCTGCCCTCTACCCATTAGCCACTGAGCCTATTGTTCACTTACTCCACTCATGCCCCGCAATTACATCTTGAAGTTATTCTTCAGTTATTATTCTTGTTTTATTTTCATTTATTTTATTTGCACTCTACACTATATCCTGAAGTATACTTTATGCTACTAACACCTTAGCCTTTACCCAGTAGGAATAAATACTTTTACTTTATTTTATTGTTACCTCTTTTATTTCAAAATGATGATTTCCACTTAACCATTTCATTCTATCCATGTATATCCATTTTGTTTAATAAACTGATGATTTAATCAAGAAGTGGTTATGTCCTCTGTATCATCCCTTACAGTATAATACGGTTTTGATATATTTAATGTGGTCCGTCCAAGAACTCATGTTACATTAACAGTGACGTGAACAATATAATTAAATTATATTGTAATATTTTCATATTCAATCTTTCATATTGATTTTACAAAACATGAATATGAAAGGAATATGATATGTTACGTCCTGTATTTGCTACACTATCTATTCTATTCTCTAAGGGTCCAAGACAGTGCCCCTATAGAGATGCGCAGTGACATCACCGCCCCGGTTCCGGAAGTCTTTTCCCCATTCATTTTTCTCATAGACTTTTCGAAAATAATTTATATCAAGATGATTACGCCGCGGCCAAAGCCAACTCAGGTCGTGACAAATCATGACAACAAACACAATATCGTCATATAATATATAATTGGGAAGAAGTAGAAAACGCCATGATACAAGACTTTTTGTTTCGTTTTTCATCTTAGAAATTATTTTATTGTCCCAAAAGTTTGTGTGTGTCATCATGATTCGTCACGACTCGAGTTGGCTTTGTCCGCGGCGTAATCGTCTTGATATAAATTATTTTCGAAAAGTCTAGGAGAAAAATGAATGGGGAAAAGACTTCCGGAACCGGGGTGGTGACGTCACTGCGCATCTCTATTGCCCATGTCTTATGTCCTATATTTTCGGGGACTGTCATGTGCTCTATCTTTTTTTTCTCAGCATTTGCAGTGCATATGAAAAAAACACATGATGGCACTGCAACAGTGCTTTACGACTGGGGTTTTCAACAGTGGTCCTTGAGAGGGTTCCAGGTGGTCCCCAGGGTAAATGATGGGAAGCTTATCTACCAGATGTAACTCTTGAGAGTGTAAAAATGAAACCAAATGGACCCTTGTGGGTCCATTTGGTTTCATTTTTACACTCTCAAGAGTTAAAATATACATCGTCTGAATTAGCACCACTTAATTAAGAAGTCTAAACTGTTTTGTTTGCAAAATTGTGCCTGGAATAATGGAATTGTGGACAAAAGCAAAATAATTCTTTCGTTTTAGGTCTTTGGGGCTGACATGACATCAAATGGTGGTCCGTGGCTCAAACGCTGAATATATGGTGGTCCCTGGTGTCAAAAAGGTTGAAAACCCCTGCTTTAGGATTCCATGCACACATGTAGCCTATAAATACAACACACACTCACAAAGCTCTCGGCAATAAAAATTCTGAAAGATGAGGCAATTTCTTTTTTTTTTGTTCTTTTTTTGTGTCCATCCATATCACTATCACGCCCAAAAAGTAGTTCCATGTGATAGGGGCAGGGGTCAAAAACGAAACGAAGGATGTGTTCATATTTAAGATACAATTCAACAACAATACAAATTCTGATCGTTTTGTGGATTAATTTACTTTTACTGTGTGGCCCCAGTGACCTCCACAAAATGACCGGAAATACTGAACTAAATCTAAACTACGCTTTAAAACATACCTGGGCATCATGCGGCCCGGGGGCCAAATGCGGCCCTTTGGCTGACTCTGACCGGCCCGGGGACCACCAGTGGTCCTTGAGAGAGTTCCAAGTTAAATATGGAAAGCTGGATAACCAGATGTAACTCTTTGAGAATGTAAAAATGAAACCAAATGGACCCTTGCGGGTCCATTTGGTTTCATTTTTACACTCTCAAGAGTTAAAATATTCATCATCTGAATTAGCCCAAAGTCTACACAGTCAGTCAGAGAATGTAAGAGAATGGTCATTTTTGTTATCCTGTTTTGTTTTCCAAATCCAGCCTGGAATTGTGGACAAAAACAAAAGAAATCTTGAAGAAAGTTTTGCGATCTGTGGGGCTAAAATGTCATCAAACTGTGGTCCGTGGCTGAAATACTGAATGAATAGTGGGCCCTGGGGTCAAAATGGTCTTACTCTTACTTTTATCTTGAAATTAAATTAATATTACGCAGACTTTAGTTCAGCCTTTAGTCTTGGCCCACCACAATATTTTATGTATCTCATTTGGCCCCTTGGGAAAAGTAATTGCCCACCCCTGTTTTAAAACAATATATACTAAATGTGTCTGTTCTGAGGGATACATGTATGCATCAGTGTCTGCACTGCAGGCAAGTCAGAACTTTAATAGCCTACATTTATATTTAATATGGTGAGCTTGTAGATCTATTTGGGGCTAGGGGCGCGGTGGAACAGTGGTTAGTGCTGTCGCCTCACAGCTAGAAGGTCCTGGGTTCGATTCCCGCTAGGGGCGCTGCTGTGGGCTGTGGGTGCTGGCGGCGTGTCTGCTAGGGTAGATACCCTCACAAAAACATGCAGTAATCCTGGACTCTAAACTGCTTCCCCCTGGCCAGCCGGGGCGCCTGATGGAGGGGACTGGAACTGGTTGGAATAACGTGTTCCTACATCCAACCAGGGAAACTCCCCCCTGTCGGGTGAAAAGAAGGCGGCGCGACTCCTCATGCCTTGAAGGAAGCATGAGCCCAGTCTGCTGCCTCCCCAGGTTGGCGGAGGATGTGTAGAGCCCAGGATCACATTAGGAATTGGCACTGGGTGAAAAAATGTCTTAAAAAAAAAAAAAAAAAAAAAAAAAAAAAAAAAAAAAATATATATATATATATATATATATATATATATATATATATATATATATATATATATATATATATATATATATATATATATATATATATATATATATATATATATATATATATTTAGTTTATTTTTGTGTCCTGCACATAAAGTGCCCAACCCTCATGGGTTTATAAGACACCATTTCACAAGTACACGTACAGCGTGTTTTACAGTCAAATAATAATTCACACATTACAGCCCAGTATTATACATAGTACTCTGTCTCCTTTCCCAGGCCTGACAGATAAAGTCTGCCACAATAAAGGTCCCTTTGTCAAAACATATCTCTATTTTTTCATAGTCATTAAACTCTTGAAAATCCCCACAAACAGAAGACATCTTATTAACAAAACCTTCTCTGATGTCATCATAATTCGGACAATAAAACAAAAAATGAATTTCATTTTCAACTTCACTAAGTTCACAACACAAACAGTATCTCTCTCCTTCTGGAGTGGCACTAAACCTGCCAGTCTCCAGTGCTAGTGGTAAAACTCCTGAACGTAATTGTGCACACAGAGATCGTTTTCTTTTGTTTAAATTATACTTCACATAAGGTTCAGCAGTGTAACTGTCCTTTATAAGACAGTAGGTTCGTAACTTAGGTTTATACCATAAGTCCCTTTTCCAATTTTCTATATAACTATCAAACATTTTATTCTTGATTTGATTAATATTACTTTCTAATTTGTTCTGAAAAATAAAAAATAATTGATTGGAGTAAAATAGGTTTCTTAGTTCATTAGACCAGGGATGACCATTTCTGAGGTCCCACCCAAAGACCTTTTTTGTTAGTCTGTCATCAGACATCTTCACAAGTCTATTCCATAATCGCACCATATGGCATTTATGTCTAATGCTTGGATATAAAGATCTCAACGGGCCTAAAAATTAAGGCCCGGCCCTACCCGGCCCTAACAGTTCAGGCCCTAGGCCCTACCCGGCCCTACTAAATGGAATAGATTTTAGGCCCTACCCGGCCCTAAACTGTTGGGTTTGGGCAAAATTTGAGAATTCGCCACAGATTAAAATTGAAATGGCAATCAGCACCATCTTCATAATAGGTAAATACAGAAAATAACTATTATTCTTACTATATTAAAATATTTCAATATATATTATTTTTTCATGGGGCCCGAGACCCTACCCGGCCCTATTGGTTAGGATAGATTTTCGGCCCTACCCGGCCCTAAATGTCGGGTCGGGCCTGTTCGGGTTCGGTCCTGGTCGGGTTCGGGCAGAGTTTGAGAACTCTACTTGGATATATATATATATATATATATATATATATATATATATATATATATATATATATATATATATATATATATATATATATATATATATATATATATATATATATATATATATATATATATATATATATATTTGGGGCAGTGGTAGAGCTATTAATATAACATCCATTATTAATATAAAATTCATTATTACCCTAGTACCATTATTACCCTAGGCCTACGACAGTGGTTTTCAATTTCAACCAGTGGTCCCTGAGGAGATTCCAGGTGGTCCCTCGCTAAATGATGGGCAGTTGGTAAACAAATGGACCCTTTTATATCTGTAACTCTTGAGATCGTAAAACGATACCAAATGGAACCTTACGGGTCCATTTGGTATCATTGTACGCTTTCAAGAATCTACACAATGGCAAACTGTAGGAGAATTGTTATTTTGACCAACGTCAGTTGCCCAAACTTGAAAATCCTTAGTTTTAGGATCTGAGACACTAAACTTAACATCAAATGGTGGTCCGTGGCTAAATGCAGAATAAATAGTGGTCCCTTGTTAGGACAAAGGTTGAAAACAGCTGCCCCTACGATAATTTAGCGGGATAACAGGTCGGTCAGGAGGGGTAACCATTTCAGTGAGACAACACCACAGATCAGGCAGGCGAGAGCGGATAATGCAGGAGCCAATCACTCGCCGGGAGACGAACACCTCATTTGCATAGAGTGGCTATAAATACTGGCGCAGCGCCGCCCAGAGCTCACAGTTCTTTTCGTCAGTTCACTGAGAAAGAATCATGCCTGAAGTAGCGAAGCCAGCGCCCAAGAAGGGCTCCAAGAAAGCCGTCAGCAAGTCTGCCGCTAAGGGCGAGAAGGTAACGGCTGCGGCCTGTAGGAAGGTCCTGCCTGCAGTATCCTGCAGGCAGCGATCCTGCAGGATCCTGCATGCAGGGATCCTGCAGGAATGACCTCCCTACTGCTCCCAGTGGCAGCCCTCGGTACTATGGAAATTTATATTTCATAAAAAGGAACTATTAAGTGAATTATTAAGTGAATTAATTTCTCTCTGGCACATATATATATTTCCATATTTATTATAGGTTTGAGCTGACCCTTTGAGCAGGCCCTTTTGTCAATCAATGAAGTCACCCTATGACATATGTATATATTTCCATATTTATTATAGGTTTGAGCTGACATAGGCCCTTTTGTCAATCAATGAAGTCACCCTATGACATATGTATATATTTCCATATTTATTATAGGTTTGAGCTGACATAGGCCCTTTTGTCAATCAATCAAGTCACCCTATATTTCATATAAAGGAATAAAGGAACTATTAAGTGAATTATTAAAAAAATCCGGACATTTCGCTAAAAGCTCCCGTCCCGAGCGATACAGAACAGTCCCAGGGTGACCAGATGTCCCTCTTTGCGTGGGACAATCCCTCATTTCAAAACCTTCTCAGTCATCCCACAAATTGAGACCCTGTCCCACATTGTGACTGATAGACTACAGTTGTCAATTGTCCTAATATAGTGGCTTTATTATATAATATTGGTTTTCTGTTGTAAAATTCTCTCACTGTGTCTTTTCATGCTGGGTGTGCTTTTAAGCCTGTTTAAAATAAAATATGTCATGAAAAAGACGCGTCATGAAACTCTATACCTGAAAAGGAAAGAAATGAATTATAAAATGTAATGGCCTATCTGGTTCCTTAGAATAAATGGTCAGGGCCTGGAGTCAGATGATGATAGTGGTGAAAAGTAGCTGTTATAAAGGTGAGTGGTGTAAACACATGAGTGAGGGGCTGTGTTGCTGTTTTTCACCCCAAAGGGTAGCCTACGGTATTGTAATTACATCACTTGCACGCGCACATGCACTGACGCGCACAAACTTCCTTTCTGAGGTCTTGCTTCTGGCCACCCTAGTGACTGTGTCCCTGGACATGATGACCTGCAACTAGTCACATCACAGTCCTGTTCGCTATGCTGTCCTCATATAGAAGAATTTAATTACAGACGTGACTGACATTTTATTCATTTTTTTTTAATAAAAATCATTTTTGTCTACTTTTGTCTGAAATGCATTTGTACTAAACTGCTTATTTTGACAATGTATGGATATTTACATATTTTATGCTGTACAAGGATATTGTTTGGAGAGCTATCTTCGAAGAAAGCAGTGTGGCGTAGCATATTGTCTTGTAAAAAGTGCTTTAAACTGTTTTCTGTTCCATATTTAAATATTGTATGGGATTTGGCTGGTATGATAATACTGTAAGGAGGTGAAGGGAGAAAAGTCTAGGCAGTCTAGAGACAATGAGTGTCCAGTTTCACTTTTTTCTGTATTTTAGCAGTGTGATACACTATGGTAAAGTGCAATAATGGTCCTTGTTTTTTATGATCAGAAAACACCACATACCAAAATTGTTTTCCTTCATTAATGCTGTGAATTAATGGATAGACTTGATTGACGCATAACATAGCTGTAATTTTTGCAAACTAATTGGTGTAGGCCTGCAGCACCAGTGCAATGCATCATCACTTTAACATCAGAAAATGTTGATTTGACAGCTAATGCAATCCACCAGGCTCATGATCACTGTCCTATCCACTAACCTATAATTAACCCTGAACAATGAAATGGAAAAAGTGGAAAAGTTGAGTAACATGGCTACTCGAGCCAATTAAAACAATGGATCAAAGACTGAATACGGCTGAATATGTGTTGATTTAAACTGCTTACTTTGCTCTTTGGCATAGCCAAACTATACTAACTCATTCATTGAATTAGCTGCAACTATCTGCCCTGTATGACGGTTTTGTGATCTTGTTTCACGCTTTCACCTACTGTAGACATGCGTACAGTATAACCAGCCAGCCACCAACTCTAGATCTTACCTCAAACCCTTAGATCTCCTTATATAGAGTTGAACTGGATTGACCTTATCAAACCCTGTACACTCAAGACACATTCTCTCCATATATGGCCATGCAGAACATAAATTATAATGATTTGAATTACCTTGATCTGAGCAGCACTCATCCGGTCATTCGGATGCGTGCATGTGACCTCAGGCTTTAAGCCGAGGTTGCTTCTCACCCGGAGGGTGTCTTACTGGTAGTGTAGTGTAATAGCATACTAGTGTAGTGTAATAACTAAGAGCGTAAAAGTAACTGTGCAGGTAATTGTAATAGTGAAATTTGAATCTAAAAATACATTGCATGAATGCAATTGGGACGTATGCTGCAGTGATGTATCCCGGGTCATCGGTTTTGGATCTGTCATGTCGAAAATCATACCACTTACTCAGGCGACCCAGCCAGAGTTGATCAATTCCCGACTTATGTCCCAGTAGCTACCCTCGCGATCAGTCTCATTAGAGCAAGACCAAGGCCACAAAATCCATTGGATATACCGTATATTGGAATATTGGAGCTACTCTTCCAAGACTGGGAGAACCAGAATCTGGGGTTTGACTCCTTTCCAGCCAGGACCCTCCAACGTCTCGCCAGGTCCACTCCTGCTCTCACCTCTGCGTTGCACCAGACACTTCATTAAGGAATGGGGGATTCCTGAGCCACAATTGTTCACCTGAGCTAGGTGATGCTACAGGCTCCGCTTGCGGCTCGAATGGCCTTCCTAAAGGCCTCACCGAGGGTTGTTGGGCTTTCTCCTCACAGAGGACACAGGCTGGGGTGCTAACCCGAGCCTATATAGTAGTGTAGTAATAGTGTAGTGTAATAACTGTAAATAGAGTAGTAATTACATTACTACAGTATTACACTATTATAGTAATTTCCATATTACACTTATTACATTATTACACATTTCACTTATTGCAGTATTACACTACTACATTATAGTTATTACATGAGACTGGCCAGCCTCTGCTTTCCAGAAAAGACAGACCCCAGATGTTCTCAGAAACAATGACAATGGGTGCAATTCTGAATCGCCTTGGTGTAGCCAAGTATGGTGTAAGTCCTCTCATTGGCTGCATGGCAGCAAATCAGGTGTGGGTCCGTGCTCATTGGCTGCATGGCAGCAAATCAGGTCTGCGGCCTTGGGCTAGGCCAAAAGCCTATGCCACCAGGCCTGGGCCTGGGCCTACCAAATAATTATCCATAATAATTAAAACCAGACATCAAGAGCTTCAACTCATGATGAACAAAGCAGGGCAGTACAGTAACATTTTTAATTGGGGGGTTCAGGTGATTTCTGGACCTTTTGAATTGCAGATTTTAATTATTCTGGGTAATTATTTGGTAAGCCCAGGCCCAGGCCTGGTGGTATAGGCTTTTGGCCTACTACAGAGGCCCCAGAGCTGATTTGCTGCCCTGCAGCCAATGAGAAGACTTACACCATACCTGGCTACACCACAGCTTTCAGAATTGCACCCAATGACTGTTTGCTTGTCTTACTTTTTTTCTTATTTTTTGCTGAATGCTGGTAACTTCACACTATTACTATAGGCTTTTGGAAGTGATTATCCAAGGAGGTTTGGGGACCTGTATAGGCAGTGGCCCAGGGATAGGGTGACCGGATGGGAATCACAAGGTTGCCAGTCAGTTTGAACCGGGCTCCCTATAGAGTTATTGTCGAAGACTCTGAAGTCTGAACCCCTAATTTCTCCTGATGTGCAGGTTGGAGCATGTGTGTGAATGTGTGTGTGTGTGTGTGCATGTGAATGTAATACATCATCTCTGCAAAGTGCCTTGGATAAAGGCACTATATAAATGCACAATTTACCAAAACATGTTCTATTTGTCTAATTCCTATATTGATATAGTATAAGTGTTGGACTGGCAAAATGTCAAGTGACTTGACTTACAGTAGCATTAACGCACGGAGAAGAATATCACAAGATCACCATTTACAAGAGGACTGACTCATCTGTCTTGTCAGACTAGAAATTTATTGTTCATTATACAGAAACTCTGTCATCTTCTTCCCATAGAGTTTATCAGATTGTCAATTATGGCCTGTGAAATGTTGGTCCACTCCTCTTCCATGGCTATGTGAAGTTGCTGGATATTAGTGGGAACTGGTATGCACTGTCAAAATGGTAATAATGTGGTAATATTGTGTTATTACCATTTTTACAGCGTGTACCAGTTCCCACTAATATCCAGCAACCTCACATAGCCACGGAAGAGGAGTGGACCAACATTTCACAGGCCATAATTGACAATCTGATAAACTCTATGGGAAGAAGATGTGTTGCACTGCATGAGGCAAATGGTGGTCACACCAGATACTGACTGGTTCTGAGGCCTCAGAACCCCAATAAAGAAACAAAAAACTGCACATTTCAGAGTGACCTTTTGTTGTGGACAGTCTAAGGTACACCTGTGCACTAATCATGATGTCACACCTGCATCCTGATGTGGCACACCTGTGAGGTGGGGTGGATATTTCATCAAAGCAGAAGTGCTCAATACCACACATTTATGCAGATTTGTGAACAGTGTTTGAGAGAAATGGTTATATTGTATATCTGGAATGAATTTTAGGTCTTTAAGTCCATCCCATGAAAAATGGGAGCAAAAACAAAAGTGTTGCGTTTAAATTTTTGTTGAGTGTATACAGTATATATATATATATATATATATATATATATATATATATATATATATATATATTTATTCCTTTATATGAAATATAGGGTGACTTGATTGATTGACAAAAGGGCCTATGTCAGCTCAAACCTATAATAAATATGGAAATATATATATGTGCCAGAGAGAAATTAATTCACTTAATAATTCACTTAATAGTTCCTTTTTATGAAATATAAATTTCCATAGTACCGAGGGCTGCCACTGGGAGCAGTAGGGAGGTCATTCCTGCAGGATCCCTGCATGCAGGATCCTGCAGGATCGCTGCCTGCAGGATCCTGCAGGCAGGACCCGCAGCCGTTAGTACTTGCTAAGGGCGGCAAGAAGCGCAGAAAGTCCAGGAAGGAGAGCTACGCCATCTACGTGTACAAGGTGCTGAAGCAGGTCCACCCTGACACCGGGATCTCTTCCAAGGCCATGGGCATCATGAATTCGTTCGTCAACGACATCTTCGAGCGCATCGCCGGCGAGGCCTCTCGTCTGGCTCACTACAACAAGCGCTCCACCATTTCATCCAGGGAGATCCAGACCGCCGTCCGCCTGCTGCTCCCCGGGGAGCTGGCCAAGCACGCCGTGTCTGAAGGCACCAAGGCTGTGACCAAGTACACCAGCTCCAAGTAAACTGACCTGTCTGCTCTTTATAACACAACGGTCCTTTTAAGGACCACCCATCTTATCAGAGAAAGGGTTGTCCATATATTAAACGAGCGGTCGTTACAGACTGTGTAGGTAGTTGATCAATGTCAGCCATTTGGCTTTATATAAATTGAGCTCGAGGATCTTTACAAGATTTCATCATCAATGTATGTCTATGATGAAGTATCGTTTCCCGCTCTTCACGGTACAAAAGGACAATGAAGCTACAACTGTACTAGTCTAATGCAATGGAATGCTAGATAGCTGAAAACTGAAAGGATATGAGCCTGAACTTAATTATAAGTGGGTATTTTACATGTACAAGGGAGAGATGGTAGCAGTTGAATACATACTAGTACAATACTATACTCCAGTGATTCCCGCTCTTCCACAGTGTAAAAGGACAATGGAGCAACAGAAGTGCTAATTAGGTGAACTATAAAACCCTGAATTCATAGTGACTATACATTTGAACGGCTAAAATTTACAATAGAACCTAAATGTAAGTGGAGGTATTTTACATGTGTTTTACAAGGTCGATATGACAGCAGTTGGGTACAGGTATTTGTTGTGCAAAAGGGTTCTAAGCATTCGGACACAAAGAACTACAAAGGCGCATCGTTAAAGACTCTTGTAGACGTGCAGATTACGTTTGTGTTAATCACGGCATTGTGATACTGCCATTGGAAATCATTGCCACTCATATTAAACATATTCAAAGATGTTCAAATCTTGGAGACTCGATGCTCGACGTTGTAGTAGTTTAAACTATTATAAAATTATAATTACTATGCGTATTTAGACCACAGCAGGGTGTGTTCAGGACGTTGGAAAAGACTCTCATATAGAAATAGTGGGTGGCTCTTAAAAGAGCCTTTGTGGGGTTTGTGTAGTCGAGGTGATGCAGATTTATTTCTTGGCGGCTTTCTCGGTCTTCTTGGGCAGCAGAACAGCCTGGATGTTGGGCAGCACGCCGCCCTGAGCGATGGTCACTCCGCCCAGTAGTTTGTTGAGCTCCTCGTCGTTGCGGACGGCCAGCTGGAGGTGACGGGGGATGATACGGGTCTTCTTGTTGTCACGGGCAGCGTTTCCAGCCAACTCCAGGATCTCAGCGGTCAGATACTCCAGGACAGCCGCCAGATAGACCGGAGCGCCGGCACCCACTCTCTGGGCGTAGTTGCCTTTACGCAGCAGCCTGTGGACACGACCCACGGGGAACTGCAGCCCGGCACGGGATGAGCGAGTCTTGGCCTTCGCCCTGGCCTTTCCACCGGTCTTCCCACGTCCACTCATGATGTAGATTTATTTCTAGAGTTAAAACAGCTCGAAGAAATGTGTCGGAGCACAAGCGCGTGAGTCCTTTTATATCTTCAACTTGGTTTAAAAGAAAAAAAAAATCCTTTGTGTCTGTGCGCCTCACCAATCACGATAACGGACGAGAGCGCGGGCTTAGTGTATATTGCTCCCCACCAATCACCACTGTAGCAGAAGTTTGCGCCCTTTTTTGTTAGACTCAGAAAATGGCAAACCGCACGTAAAGATCAAGGCACATTTTAGAATTAGTCCAAAATCTTAAACCCTTTCAGGACGGTAATCCATATTTGGATTATGTACAGTATGTACTGTATTACAGAATACTTTTTTTGATGCTAATATACAAATATTTCAAGTTTTTCAGAAACCTTAGGTCAGGCCTAAATTGTTTAAGTGTGTAAAAAAAAAAAAAAAAAAAAAAAAAAACACAAGTAGCCAACGTTTCAACTCTGCATATCGTCACCTTCTTAAAATAATCGCATAAGTCATTTTTTCCTGGTTTTTCAGGAAACACAAAAAACTCCCCCAATTTTTTTTGGGGGGGGGGGGTTTTGTGTTTCCTGAAAAACCTAGAAAAAATGACTTATGCGATTATTTTAAGAAGGTGACGATAGGGCCTATATGAAAGAATGAATGAATGGATGACTCTGTTTTTTGTTTAAGTGTCATGCCACCTTGTGACACATCCCTTATGGGGTTATATGACACTTTTTCATAGAGAGTACATTCTATCTTCATCTATATACCGACCTGTCTCGATGTAGAGTGGCAGTATAGCTCCTCTAATCTGGGCACTGAGTGATGTTTGTGTCTTTGGGGGATTAAATAAAACATAATTTTCAACCGAATAATCAAACATGATCATTCGGTTGAAACTAATGATTTTATGGTTTTATCTCTGGTGCCTGTCAATCAATTCCCACCCAACTCACCAGCCAAAAAAAAGCACCAGAATTTCAGCCAGGAGTTTTTCACTAATTTTGGCGCCAGGGGGGGGTCTGAAAAAGCGCAAAATATAGTGACAAATGCGCCAAGTTGGCAACACTGGAATGTACAACGTACACTACTGTATATACCTTGTATTATCTTTGTCCACAGGAGCCCCAGTTCATTTGAATTGTGACGCATGGTACCTCCCCCAAAACAAGGAGGTTCCTGCTCACTGACCAATCAAAGAACGGCGGCGTCTCGCGAGGCGCTAATAAAAGGCAGCAGTCCGCGCTCTGCATTGACATTCTATTCTCAGCTTCTATAGAAGAGAGCAAGATAAGATGGCAAGAACCAAGCAGACAGCTCGTAAGTCCACCGGCGGTAAAGCGCCCAGGAAGCAGCTGGCCACAAAAGCAGCTCGTAAGAGCGCGCCGGCGACCGGCGGAGTGAAGAAGCCTCACCGCTACCGTCCCGGTACAGTGGCTCTGAGGGAGATCCGTCGCTACCAGAAATCCACCGAGCTGCTGATCCGCAAGCTGCCCTTCCAGCGCCTGGTGAGGGAGATCGCCCAGGACTTCAAGACCGACCTGCGCTTCCAGAGCTCCGCCGTCATGGCTCTCCAGGAGTCCGCCGAGGCTTATCTGGTCGGTCTGTTTGAGGACACCAACCTGTGCGCCATCCACGCCAAGAGGGTGACCATCATGCCCAAAGACATCCAGCTGGCCCGTCGTATCCGCGGAGAACGTGCTTAAACTCAACCCGTCACTGTAACGCCCCCAAAACGGCTCTTTTAAGAGCCACCAAATGTATTTTGAAGAGAAATTATTCCTTATACATATTGTCTACTGATTTAGTTAAAGCCACACTGGCCAATATATGCGCAAAAACACTATTCTTCCAGAAATAAATGCCTAAAATAGGTGGTGAGACAAAGTTATCAAGTTGTATTTCCATGTTAATGATTTTTCTTCGTGTACATATGGAACAGAATGGCAGATAGTGATTATCACAGTGACATAGCTGTTGAATATTGTGTAATAACACAAATAAGATCCCTTGCACCAACAGGGATGCCAACACTTGCAAGTTGAGGACAAAACACCCAGGGTTCCAAATGGTTTGATCAAGTTAGTCAAACTGGGTAGGGATATTACTGTTGGAGAGAGGACACAATGCTATTTGTTGATAACCATCTGAGTAAAACATCAATATAAATACAGTATGTAGGCCTAAGTGCAGATAGACTGTGACTATAGTGTAAATCTATATTGTATCGACACTTTCAGGATTCTGCTTTGTACAACTATCTTCAAATGACCAAACAAAAACAGGGTATTTGACTACCCAATGCTGGAGAAAAGTATGGATGCAAGTATTATGTTCAGATTAAACTAATTGCAAATAAAATGAGACATATCTCACAAATAGAACAGAATGCTACATGTCGAGGGCACTCAGGGCATGGCAGTGTTTCCATACACCAGGCAAAAAAGTTAATTTCCTTCAAAAACAGCATTTAATAGCAATTTAAACTGCTAGTCCCTTAATAGCAAGAAAAACTGAAAATGCATTATTAAAACTCAGTTTCAGATTCTGTGATCCTGGTGTAGTAAAATGAGAAAGTTAATCAGTTGATTTGAGAAAGTAAAACAATCAGTTGCATTCATTTCTAACAGTATTTAAATATCATCTGCGGGTTAGAGATATGAAGATATTTACATTTGTGTTTAAATTCCATGTTTTCATTTTAAACATTAGGAGAGACAGCAGACAAAGCATAGATTATTTAATTATTTAATTTAATTCTGTAGACCTGTACAGGGGTTGACACTCTTGAGAGTTAAAATTCATCATCTTAATTAGCCCATAGTGGTGACAGACCCAGTGGTCCCTGACTCCAGCAAAATGGTAGTTTGGAACCAAATGAACCTGGGAGAGAGATAGGAGAGATAGCTGGAAAGCAGGGAATAACAGAGGCAGAGTGCAATGACTGCCTTCAAGACAAATTTATCTTGTGTTGTGTTATAGTGCACTAAGTTGCACACTTGCCCGATCGGGCAACCAGGTAGCAGTCTTCACTTGCCCTACCATTTTTACTTGCCCCGGGCAAGCGGGCAAGTGTTAGTGTCAAGCCCTGCCTGTATATTAAGTAATGCAGCAGATGTTCAGCAGTGTGTAGTGTAACTGTTGAGAGTGTAAAATTTAACCGTATGGACCTGAAAGAGTCCAGTCCACTGACTATGTTTAGTGTACTGTCTGAAAATGCAGCACTAAGTTCAGACTCCATAGTCCATAGCAGGAGGGCAATTATTTTTCCCAACGGGCCAAATGAGATGCATCAAATATTGTGGAGGGACAAGACTAAAGGCTGAACTAAAGTCTGTGTGTATTCATTTAATTTTCAAGATACAAGTAAGAGTAAGACCAACCGTTTTGATACCAGGGCCCTCTATTTATTCAGTATGTGAGCCACAGAGGACCACATTTATGATATGTTAACCCCACTGACCCCAAAACTAAATATTTATTTTGTTTTTGTCCACAATATCAGGCTGGATTTGGGAAACAAAACAGGCAAACCTACAGATCAAAAATGACCATTTTTTTACATTACCTGATTGTGTAGATTTTAGGTAATTCAGATGATGATTAGTGTTATGTACTCTCTATACATGGGTTAATAGGGAATAAGGAGACGGACCAGGTATGGACACTGTAGCGGCTTCTTTACTCTGGATTCAACATGGTACAAAACGGAAGTGGCCATATCACAACAAGGCATGACGGGAGCACAAGAGGGACGAACTAGTGTGCGCCAAACTTGATATATAACATATTCCTCCCCTTTTACTTTTAAGCTTCCCTTAAATAAAAAACAAAATATTTCACTTAGTGTCCATATTGAAGAGTCAGCTTTCAAATACAACATAACAAAAAATATTCGCTCAGTGTCCATATTGAAAAGTCAACTTTGAAATACAACATAACTTTTTTTTTTTTTTTTTTAATAACTTCAAATAAGCATGAACTTTCCTGAACTAGGGAACGAGGGTAGACTACCTCAATTTCCCGACTGACCGAGGGATTATTTTGCCTCCAATTCAAGGGTCAGCACTATACTACAATGACAGTCTATTTGGAGGTCGTCTCTGCCTTTGGGGACGGACACGACCTGTGGGTACCTCAGTCACCGTAGACGGAGTTGTTTCTTGTCTGGGCGAAGTAGGACCCGGGGTAGGCACTTGTGCAGGTGCTGGTGTTCCCGGAGCCGGTCCGGGTGTGCTTGGAGCAGCAGCCATGTCGCCGGAGTCCTCCGAAGACTGATGCTGCTCCTGGTGGTCCCCCAGCTCAGGAACAAGGAATGTAGGCTGATCTGAGTCGTCGTGAGACCCAGAGGTGTGTAGTAGTTGATCGAGGTGTCTTCTCCAGATGCGATGATCACTGGTTTCCACCGTGTAGGAGACAGGACCCGTTTTGGCAACAACGGTCGCAGGTATCCACCTTAAACCATTGGTGTAGTTCCGAGCAAGAACGCTGTCCCCTGCCGTGAAGTTCCGCAGCTTTGCTTTAGCTCGTCTGTCCACTTGAGCCTTTTGTTGTTGATACACGACCTCTCTTGTCTTTAGGGGTTTCAGGAGATCCAGTCGAGTGCGGAGCTGTCTCTTGAGCATTAGTGAGGCAGGGGACACCTTTGTCGTAGCATGGGGTGTGTTTCTATAGGACAATAGGAAAGCACTGAGGCGCCTGTTTAGAGATTGCGTGCTTGGGGACGACTTGAGAGCTTTCTTCAGGGACTGCACAAATCTCTCTGCGAGGCCATTTGTAGCTGGGTGATAAGGTGCAGACGTGATATGCTGAATACCGTTCTCTTCCATGAACGCCTTGAATTCTTCAGACACCAGTTGTTGGGCGTTGTCACTAACCAGCTGTTGCGGAAGGCCATTACGACTGAAGATGGACCTTAACTCTTCAATGGTTTTCTCTGAGGAGGTGCTCTTCATGACAGCAACTTCAGGCCATTTGGTGTGAGCATCGACTACAATTAAGAACATGTGGCTCTCCAGTGGACCAGCAAAATCTAAATGGATTCTCTGCCATGGTTCTTCAGGCCAGTCCCACGGATGCAAGGGAGCCAGCTGTGGGAGATTTCTCATTTTCTGGCAGGCTGAGCATGACTTTGCCTTTTCTTCTATCACAGCATCCAAACCTGGCCACCAGAAATAGCTGCGTGCGATTTCTTTCATCCGCACTACACCACAATGACCAGAGTGGAGCTCATCCAGCACTTTGCCTCTTAATGGTGGTGGAATAATGACTCGATATCCCCACAATAAGCATCCGGACTGGACCGAAAGCTCATTTCTTCTCTCCAGGTAAGGCTTTAAGCTTGGGCTCATCTCTCCTTTCCTCCCACAAGTAATTATGTCCACCACCTCAGATAGAACCGGATCAGTGCGAGTGTGTTTCTTGACATGAGCAGAGGTCACTGGGGCAACCGGAACTTCCCTGAAGTAGAGTATCTCTGCTTGCTTTGGCTCAGTGTGAGTGACGGGCAGTGGTAGTCTTGATAGCCCATCAGCATTTCCGTGCAGATCAGCCTTCCTATATTTAATGTCATACTGGTGGGCAGACAGCAACAGGGCCCATCGTTGCATGCGGCTGGCTGCTAGTGAAGGAATGCCAGTACGGGGACCAAAAATGGAGGTGAGAGGTCGATGGTCAGTGAGTAGTGTGAACTTTCTGCCGTACAGGTACTGGTGAAACTTCTTCACTCCAAACACTATTGACAGGGCTTCACGTTCAATCTGGGCATAATTGCCTTCTGCTTTACTCAATGTCCTTGATGCAAAGGCGATTGGTCGTTCATCCCCTGACGGCATTATGTGCGATACGACAGCCCCCACCCCATAGGGTGAGGCGTCACATGCCAGCTGAAGTGGCAATTTGGGGTCAAAGTGGGTGAGAACTTCAGACTGGGCGAGAGCTGTTTTCACTTCCTTGAAAGCTGTCTCACATTTGTCTGTCCATTTCCATGTCTTGGTTTTGTTAAGAAGCTCATGCAGGGGCTTCAGCTTGTTCGCAAGGTTAGGCACGAACTTCGAATAGTACGTCAATAAGCCCAGAAATGATCTCAACTGACTCACATTCTTCGGTGATGGAGCCTCCACCACAGCCTTCACCTTTGATGGTGCCTTGTGGAGTCCTGTGCCGTCGATCACATGCCCCAGGTATTCAACAGAGGGTCTGAAAAACTCGCATTTGTCTTTCCGAACTCTCAGGCCATATTCTTCCAATCTTTGCAGTGTGATATCCAGGTTCCTCAAGTGTGACGCCTCGTCCGGTCCCGTAATCAACAAATCATCAAGGTAACATTGAACCCCTGGTATCCCACTGAGAATCTGGTCCATGGCTCGTTGGAAGAGTGCCGGAGCAGAGGTAATTCCGAAAGGAAGCCTCCGGTACTTATACAGGCCTTTGTGAGTCACTATGGTCAAAAGCTCCTGTGACTCTGGATCCACGTGCATCTGAAGATAGGCTTGACATAAATCTATCTTGCTAAATTTCTGACCCCCAGCTAAGCCTGCAAAGAGGTCGTCAATAAGGGGCAATGGATACTGTTCTGTGTGCAAAACAGGGTTCAGAGTGACTTTAAAGTCACCACAGATTCTCGGCGTTCCATCTTTTTTCATGACTGGAACAATCGGTGTCGCCCAGTCACTTGTGCTTACTGGTTCCAGCACCCCACTCTTCACTAAGCGGGCTAGTTCCGCCTCCACCTTGGGTTTGATGGCGTATGGGACGGGTCTTGCTTTGAAAGCCTTTGGTGTACTTCCTGGTTTGACTGTCAACTTAACCGTAATGTCCTTCATGCTACCAAGTTCTCCATCAAAAACTGGTGAGTGTTTCCTTAAGATCTCCTGTAGGGGTCCTGTGTCCCCGTCCCTAACGAGGAACACTTCCTGCCAATCCAGCCTAAGCTTCTCCAGCCACCGTCGGCCTAGCAGCGCAGCATGGTTTCCTTGAACAATGTACAGTGGGAGAGTCATTTTCTGTTTGTGGTGTTCCACTGTCACCTCCACAACTCCCAGAACCGGGACTGGTTCCCCTGTGTAGGTTCTTAACTTCAGCCTGGTGGATCTCAGCGCAAGGTGCTGCAGCTTCTCACGGTAAACAGTGTCTGATACCAGGGATACACGCGAACCAGTGTCTACTTGCATCCTCACAGCATGGTTTTCTAACAGTGGAGTGACCCAGTATCCATCATCATTGTCCATAACAGATAAAACATGCACAGTGACCTCATCATCAGACTCACAGTCACTCTGGTTGTCCTGGTCGTGCTCCACCATGTTCACCTGTTTCCTCTTGTTTCTTTGGAATCCACCTCTCTTTGTTTCCGTGCCCTTCTTGCTTGTTTGTGCCCGTTTTGCTCTACAAGCACGTTCTACGTGGCCTTTTTTTTCCACAGTTTCTACAGTCCAAGTCCTTACACCAACACTCAGATGAGTGATGTCCTGATTTGCCACAGCGGTAACATGGATTGACAGCTGTAGGCTTGCTTGGAGGCTCCAAAGACAACTTATTCACTCGCAGTGATGCACTTAGCTCTTGTGCCTCACGGGCAGCCATCTCCATTGACATACATATATTCAGAGCCTTGTCCAAGGGCAAGTCAGCCTCAGTAAGCAGTCGTTTCTGTATAGCTTCACTGCGTAGGCCACACACAAGTCTGTCACGTAAGGTGTTATTAAGCACCGCTCCAAATTCACAATGTTCAGCTAGCCGTTTCAATACAGCCATGAACTGTGAAACGGATTCGCCCTCTTCCTGGTTCCTTTTATGAAATCTGAATCTCTCTGCAATCACCAGTGGTTTAGGAGAGTAGTGATTGCGCAATAATGTCACTATTTCCTCATAAGTTTTGTCTCCTGGCTTTTCAGGCTGGACTAAACTGCGCAGTAAGTTGAATGTTTTTCCTCCCATAACACTCAAAAACGTTGGCACCAAGACATCTTCTTTAATCTTGTTAGCCAGTACAAAGTACTCAAACCTCTCTGTGTACGAACCCCACTGTTCCTCATTTTCCTCAAATGGTCCAATATGTCCAATGAGTGCAGCCATTATCAGCAATGTTCAGTACGTAGTCGGATCCCCGTTCGTCTCGTCCGTTTTTTTTTTTTTTTTTTTTTTTTTTTTTTTTAAGTCCCAAACAGATCCGACCTTGTTGCTGTGTATTTGCGTCCTGGATATTCCCTCGATATCCCTCCTTCCCTTGCCTGCGCCGTCAGTCAGTCTTTAGTTTCCAGCAAGTAGCCAGGTCCCGCTACGACCACAATATCACGGCACCCGCGGCACTTCGCAACGGCTCGTTAAACACGGAAAACAACAAACACCACGTGGGAAGGCACCACCTCGTCGCCAGTTTGTTATGTACTCTCTATACATGGGTTAATAGGGAATAAGGAGACGGACCAGGTATGGACACTGTAGCGGCTTCTTTACTCTGGATTCAACATGGTACAAAACGGAAGTGGCCATATCACAACAAGGCATGACGGGAGCACAAGAGGGACGAACTAGTGTGCGCCAAACTTGATATATAACAAATAGTTTAACTCTTGAGAGTGTAAACATGAAACCAAATGGACCCGCAAGGGTCCATTTGGTTTAAGTTCCAGTCTATTTAACTGGAACTCTCTCAAGGACCACTGGTTGAAAACCACAGTACCCTTTCACAGGCCGGTCAGAGTCAGCCAAAGGGCCGCATTTGGCCCCCGGGCCGCATAATGCCCAGGTATGGGCCATAGGCTCAATATACTGTAATATACTATTACACTGTTGGGCTCTTATAAGGATAGTACATTTTTTTTTCACTCACTCACTCACTCACTCACTCACTCACTCACTCACTCACTCACTCACTCACTCACTCACTCACTCACTCACTCACTCACTCACTCACTCACTCACTCGCACACAGCTGTAATGTTATGATCTATCTACCCATGGTTGTGTCAACACCACAGACAGTTTATGTTGATCCATTCAGTATTTACATAATTGATATCCATATCCATCCTTAGCTGCCTTAATTGCCTCCCTTTTCTGGTGACAATATCAGCCATCAGGGGAAAAAAGACGTTTTAAGTTACATTGGGTTTGTATAGGAAGGGGGCAGTGCACAAAAACAAATATAAAATAAAATGACCAAAGGTTGTTTTGAAAGTGAAATATCTCTTTAAGCTTAAGTAGGATTCATGATTATCTTGATGCTTTGCTGAGTTTCTACTTAATTTAAATTGCTCTGGATTAAGATTGGCTGCAAAAAAAAAAGCTCTCTTGGTACTAAAATGATTCTAATAGTAGCATACTAATAAATTATGGCAATTTTCATGGTCCTTGTAACAATGTCCATGTCCCAAAGCAACGTCTGTCTGCTTACATCATCACAGGATTACCAGTGATAACATGAGTGCATATTGCATAAATGCATTTATTTCATAAACAAATACAGATACCGGTACCACAGTTGACTTGAAGATGCAAACGTGGAAACGTCGGTTTTCTGCATTTTGATCATCATACGTTTGGAATGGAAGTGTTCTAACATCTCATTGGAAGTTGGTATAACTCATGCTGTCAACTGGACTGTGTTAACTTGTGTCAGAAACCTCCTGTTTATAGAAAAGTAGAAGAGAAACCAAAAGTATAGTTCATGTTATTGCGTCGCCAGGGATGTCAGCTAAGATTGGTTTAAGTATAATTGTTCATGTGTCGTTGTTTAAAATGTTTTCGAGGACAAATGGCAGAGGAATAACTGGTGTCGGACTGTGGAAGGGTGATGTATTTAACATAAACCTTAAAAATCAGAACCTCGTTTTCATCTCAGATGAATGGATGTCAAAAAGGAGCGTGTGTTTTAACTGGTCATCTCTTTGTTATATTAAATAATACACTCCGTAATTAGTTATATGTTGTTTTATTCGAGGAGAAAACACAAGTTTCACATTTCAGACATCCAGAGTAGAGCTGCTGGCATCGTTGAGTCTAAATGGCTCTCATGCGGTGTTTAAGTCCAGCCCCTTCAGAGCGTCCAGCATCACTCTGTTAGAGTTTACTTTACAGAAGCAACTGCAACCGACTACGAGAGAATAATGGCAGAAGTCGCTCCCGCAGCAGCTCCAGCACCGGCCAAGGCCGCCAAGAAGAAGGCCGCTCCCCGACCCAAGAAGGTCGGCCCCAGCGTCGCCGAGCTGGTCGTCAAGGCAGTGTCCGCCTCCAAGGAGCGGGGTGGCGTGTCTCTGGCCGCGGTCAAGAAGGCTCTGGCTGCCGGCGGCTACGATGTGGAGAAGAAAAAGGTCCTCGTCAGGAGCGCCATCAAGAAGCTGGTCACCAAAGGCACCCTGGTCCAGGTCAAAGGCTCCTACAAGATGAGCAAGAAGGCTGCACCTGTGAAGGCAAAGAAGCCTGCGGCCAAGAAAGCGGTTAAAGCAAAGAAACCCGCAGCGGCTAAGAAGTCGCCCAAGAAGGCGGCAGTTAAGAAACCCGCAGCCGCCAAGAAGTCACCCAAGAAGGCCAAGAAGCCTGCCGCCAAGAAAGTAGCAGCTAAAAGCCCCAAGAAGGCCGCCAAGAGCCCCAAGAAAGTGGCCAAGAAGCCCGCAGCAGCCAAGAAGGCTCCGGCCAAGAAGGTTGCCAAGCCCAAGGCAGCAAAGAAGGCAGCGCCCAAAAAGAAGTAAACTGTCCACTAAATATTTAAACCCACAAAAGGCTCTTTTAAGAGCCAACCACATTGTTTTAGAAGAGTGTCCTCGATCTTACTATGCTCACATAGTACACGGGAGCAATACGATATAAAAATGTATAGTAAATGTATGTATACCCAGTATAATAGCAACAGTATAAACTATTGTAACGCGAGTTGTCAACGTAAAGCACTCCTTTTCTTGACTGTACAAATGGACCGGGTTCAGTTCTAGAATAGCGTCACCATAACACGCATTTCAAGTGTTCTTTTTTTATATATACAGTTTGGGAACGTGCTAATACACGCAACTAAAATAGTGAAGCTAATGCCGATATTTTCTAATAAGGCCATTTCTCTCATCTAATCCACATATATAACCTTAATTGAAGCAATCAATCGCTTTTTTTTTTTTTTTTTTTTTTTCAAATATAGCGGGCATATCCATCCACGATCATGAATGAAACATTACTAATAACACATGAATATCACTTGCGTCTCTGCCCCTTTTCTGTTCAAGACAAATATCAAATCGAGTTCTGATTACATACGATTAGGGTTTTGCAGCGCTGTGACAGCACGGGGGAGGAATGTGTTTATGTGTGGGCGTGGTTAGTTACGCCCACGCCGTTGTGTCCTCTCTTACGTCCTCAGAACACAAATATTAAGGCAGGGCTCAGAAGTTTGGACTCATTCAGTTTTTGTATCTACAACAGCTGCAGTATTCAAGATGTCCGGAAGAGGCAAAGGCGGGAAGGGTCTAGGAAAAGGAGGCGCCAAGCGTCACCGTAAAGTTCTCCGTGATAACATCCAGGGAATTACCAAGCCCGCTATCCGCCGTCTGGCTCGCCGTGGCGGCGTGAAGCGTATCTCCGGTCTGATCTACGAGGAGACCCGCGGTGTTCTCAAGGTGTTCCTGGAGAACGTGATCCGTGACGCCGTCACCTACACCGAGCACGCCAAGAGGAAGACCGTGACCGCCATGGATGTTGTCTATGCTCTGAAGAGACAGGGACGCACTCTGTACGGCTTCGGAGGTTAAATGATACTACCCTGATCTACCAACAACCCAAAGGCTCTTTTAAGAGCCGCCCACGTTTTCTATTAAGAATTAATTCTCAATATATCTCAGTACTAATCAATGTATGAACACTGTCTGAACATTAAAACGATACTATAAACAATTGTTAGGCATTACATTAGGCAATGACTCAAAGGCCTGTCAGTGTCAGCACTTGAATTCATGCTACTTTACACTTAGGATATAGCACGTCTGAATCAGGCCAAACTCTCCAGCAACTGAATGGCAATCTGTAGTTTTTGTGGTGGACCCACTACACTATTCTATGCACGCACCGATGGGTTTGATTTGGAGTCAGAATCTCACTCTGGCTGTGGATAAGTCCAACTTTACACTTATGTTTTCCCACCCCAATCCATCCCTTTGATGCTGAGCGCCAAGCAGGGAGGCATTGGGTCCCATTTTTCTTTGGTATGACCCGACCGGGAAACTCACTGCTCTTAATGGGGAGTTTTGGCACGTACGGACGAAACGTATACCTGGCCTGTACAATCTGAAGAAACTCACCCCCCTTTGCTTCCTCTGTTGTTTGGCTACATAGAAGCGCATGCCGGTATTTGTACGTAAATGTCATGATGGATTGCACAAGGTGGGCCGTATTGTAATGCTTAAAAGGTAAAAATAAAAAAAAATAAAAAAGGGGGGGGGGGTTAGGGTCTTTGCGTCCACTCATTTTGTTAGCTGTGCTTTAAACGTACCAGTTATTGCCAGCGAACTGGTAATATATCAAACAATCTGACATGTAGCCTTTATCTGATATTGCCAAGTTTGTGACCGATCACACTGTAGGGGTCAGTTACACATTTTATGCAGTAAAGCTCTTTAGGCAACGTAACCATGACCACACATTTCCCTACAATAGATTCATGTGTGTATTGAATTATTGATTTCCTCTATCACTACCCCACTCTTTATTTGAGCGGGACAACAGATCAGGCGGGAAGGAAAACAGCGGCTGTAAAACAGTGAGCCTTCTCAGTGGGTCAGTTGCACAAGCAGTAGCCAATCATCTGCTGGCAGTCGCACACTTCATTTGCATAGGCTTCCTAGAAATGCTGCTACACCGCCGTTCAGAGCTCACTTCTATTCTTCATTTCGTTGAGATAGAATCATGCCTGAAGTAGCGAAGCCAGCGCCCAAGAAGGGCTCCAAGAAAGCCGTCAGCAAGTCTGCCGCCAAGGGCGGCAAGAAGCGCAGAAAGTCCAGGAAGGAGAGCTACGCCATCTACGTGTACAAGGTGCTGAAGCAGGTCCACCCCGACACCGGGGTCTCTTCCAAGGCCATGGGCATCATGAACTCGTTCGTCAACGACATTTTCGAGCGCATCGCCGGCGAGGCCTCTCGTCTGGCTCACTACAACAAGCGCTCCACCATCTCATCCAGGGAGATCCAGACCGCCGTCCGCCTGCTGCTCCCCGGGGAGCTGGCCAAGCACGCCGTGTCTGAAGGCACCAAGGCTGTGACCAAGTACACCAGCTCCAAGTAAACTGACCTGTCTGCTCTCTACAACACAACGGTCCTTTTAAGGACCACCCATCTTATCCAACAAAGAGTTTATCCACTAGATACCATGATAATTATTTAGGCCCTTGCGATGTTTGCAGGAACGGGCAGTGCGCACGGGCGAAGACGTTACCACTATGGCCCAGGGACATTACTAATATCAATAGTGCAATGCGATTTTGTAATCTATACCAGGGCTTTTCTACCCTTTTCATTCCAGGGACCACCATTTATTCAGGATTTGAGCCACGGACCACCATTTGAAGATATTTTATTATTTATTTTGCTTTTGTCCACAATTCCAGGCTGGATTTGGGAAACAGAACAAGCAAAACATACATTCCAAAATGGCTAATTCAAATGATGAATATTTTAACTCTTGAGAGTTACATCTGGTTAACCAACTTAGCTGGTGACCAGATGGAACCCTCTCAAGGACCACTGCAAGGACCATTAACTACCTCTCGGTAGTGTGGAATGGAGCCATTTGACAGATTTAGTCCAGTCTATAATTTATTTTAGCGTGATAAGCCTAGTGACCAGTAATCTCCAAACATTGCATTATGAATAGTAATAGTCCTCTCTAAAACACCAGGTCATAAAGCTTCATTGGCATGGCTAAACAAACGTCTACATTGCCAAAGCGAGTGTCACAAATACAATTAAAACGGTTGAGATGGGGTAAGTGTACAGTTGGAGAGGGTACAACAGTTTTCCTAAACAGTTATAACATGTTATAAAACAATACACTGTCACATAACAGGGCATAAATGTTTTTCTTAAGCAAGTCATGGAGTTTTTCATTAAGGGGCTTTATAATCTTTGGCAACAGCAAATGACTATAGCACCCCATTCAAATATGGGGTGTAGGAATATACAGTAGGCCTACTGAAATATGGACTAACCCCCATTCAAACGTATAGGTTCATTTGATTTATGTATAATGAGGGGTCAATTTGGTTTAAATTGCTCTTGAAAGTAAAAAACCTTACAGCAGGTTTTGAGAGACTTCGATTCTTACTGTGCACAACAGTTGTCATATATTGCACACACCGTGACACACGTGCCCTAAAATGGCTCTTATTTGTGTTAGGTTGCTGATCCCTCAATGTCGCAACTCTATGGCTGTGGAACGTGACGTGATCAAGTGGGCGGAGCTTTGCGTTTAAAAGAAAGATGGCGCCAACAGCACGGTCTCACTGGGGCCATGCGCTGTTTGAGGTATGTTTATGTTTGTTCACAAATGTTTGTTTGAGAAGCACACGGTTTTATCCACCTTCAACGCTGTTGTTTAAACTTTTTGTGGCTTTATAGGACCATTGGTTGTTTACTGTTGTGTTTTTCCAACCAGTTTTATACCAGGGTTCATATTTATCAACATTTAAGCCACACAGACTAGGAATACATTTAGCCTCAGTTCTAAAACTAAAGGTCTTTATTTAATCAACAGTTCCATGTTGTATAGATGTCTGTACAATTGACAGGCAAATTGTACACATGAACTTTAGGCAAATTTAGTAAATCAGATGTTCAACAATTTGTTTTTGCTTTTAAATGTGGTTTTCAAATGTAGCATTTGGTCACATTTTCTGCTTCCTACAGCCAAGTGAAAATCTAACACATTTAGACCTGATGCTAGATAATACAAACTTTTCAAAAAATGGAGACTGTTACAATCTTGTAGGCCATTTTTCAACTGCTAATGCTTTGACTAGCTAGACCTTTTTTATGGTTAAAGTTAAAACTGATTTCAGTGGCTAAAGGTAATGCTTTCAATAGCTAAATGTAATGCAGTGATTTCACTAGCTAATGCTAAAACCCACATGCTTAGCAGTGTTACTCATTCCAGGAATGTCTGTTCTCTACAAGCCATATTTTGTTGTAAATTTGACTAATGGATGATTAAAATGAAACGATACAAACTAGTAAAAAAAAAAAAAAAAAAAAAATTCCCACATTTGGATTTCTGAACTCATGTAGGCCAGTTCATATAATGTAGATGTTGAAGACTTGAGTTTCCATATCTAACATCTTTAATATATTCTACACAATATAAAATCTATCAACATTGTAATGTATTTTTTTGGCATGTGTCTTACAGGTTCATGTGACCTTGGACGGTGTCTTCAGGAGACAGCTGGTGTAATGGAGTGTCTACTCGGCTGAGCTGAAACCTTACGGTGCCAACAAACGTTCTGTCTGAGATGAGACGCAGAACTGTTCATACCAGCGCCCTGCGCAGCACCAGGCCCTCCACGGTACGTCCCTGCATTACATGTGACTGTGGTAGAAACCTATAGGGCTGTGTCACCATTATAACATGTTATAATGCATTACATGTGACTGTGGTAGAAACCTATAGGGCTGTGTCACCATTATAACGTATAAGGGGTACTCTACTTTCAAAAAAACTTTTGGTCATTTTATGGTCTACTCAGCCTCATGTGAACACACCAGACAGTTTATAAGTTACTCCTTTCAGTATTTAGATATTTGATGTTCATTAATCTGCCGTAACGTCCTTCCTATACAAACTCATTATTATAACTTAAAACTCCATTTTAACCATGACAGATTATTTGAAAACAACCCATCTTTTTTCTGGTGACTGATATTGTCCTCCTAATACGTGACTGAGAGGGCTGTGGAAGGACGTTCCGGCAGATTAATGAACATCAAATATCTAAATACTGAAAGGAGTAACTTATAAACTGTCTGGTGTGTTCACATGAGGCTGAGTAGACCATAAAATGACAAAGTTTTTTTGAAAGTGGAGTACCCCTTTAAGATGTAGCTGCATTGCAACTCTAGATTCCTTTTATAATGGGCTGAATCTTCCAATACCCTCCATTGACTCCCAATGACAAAAGATCTGTGATTTGCTTGTATTAAACAACGTTAAACTTGACAACATTGGAGCTGTATGGACAGGTTGAATTATCCTTTCTTTCTGCAAAGCATTTGTTTGATAAAAATCCACCGTAGACATGTTATGGGCTACTTTCTGTCAATAAATTCACTGCAGGTGATTCTTTTTCCAAGTACTGGAGTTTGGAAGCGCTCATCATTGGTCACTGAACGTCCCTGTGGACCACCTGTTTAGAATTTACACATGATGCAGGAGGCCGCAGCCTGACCTGTTGATAAAAACGAGTGCCTCAAAAGTCCAGTATTTTTTATTTACAGAGAAAGTAGCTCATAACATGTCTATGGTGGATTTTTATCAAACAAATACTTTACCTACAGCTGCACTTCCTTCAGTTTGGGCTGCTCAAAAGCTTCCTGTCATGGATGTTGCCATGTTCACTGAAAAACAAGTCACGGGTCACATAAAAAGTGAAGTTGCTTGAAAATAATGGTACTTGTTACAAAAAATATTTAGCTAATGTTTAAACCTGCTTGATTCTGCTCAAACACTTTCATAAAGTTTCATTCAAACAGTATCTGTTACACAGATATCTGTTCAAACAGTAGCCTATCTGTTACCCCATATGAAAACTGTTGAGCCAGATTTTTATTTTTCATTTATATAAAACAAGAACTATTTTGGTAAATGTCTGATCCGCAAGCCCACAACAACACATTGTGAGCCGTATATCTGCTATTCAGTAGTTGCTCATTTATTTTTTTTAGGTGGCGTTTACACTCTGGTGTTGCCAGATTGTGATAAAAATAAGTAATTGGGTCTATGGAAAGTAGCCACCCCAAATGGGCTATATACATTAGGGGAACATTGGGGGAACGCTAAAACATAAAAATGATTATTTAAAAAAAAAAAAAAAAAAAAAAAAACGCTTCTTGAAACTAGTAACTTTTTTAAAGCAACTTTACGGGGGAAAAAAACAAGACATGGCAACCTCCATGACGGGAGGCTTTTGAGCGGGCCAAAACAAACAAGGAAGTGTTGTTCACATAGACATTAAGCTTTCCATAAAATCAAGATGTGGTTACACCCCTATTGTGGACACAAAACTTAGTCCATGTGATAGATGGGTCAGAAATGAACGAAGGATGTAGCTAATATTTTAGAAATGAGTCAACAATACAAATGATAGGGTTTTGGTTAACTTTATTTTACTTTGTGGCCCCAGTGACCTCCACAAATGACCAGAACTACTTAAGATTCACTAAAACCAGAACAGAACTCCCACCACAGGACTCAATTAACACCGTTGACATCACTATATTAATGACAAGTAATCCATGCAGCTTAACTTTCAACAAATCTGAACCATCCCTTTTTAATGGATTGAATCGTTCACAATTTTAATAAAGTTGAATAATGGTGACACAGCCCTTTTGGACTATGCTATGACTTCCAAAATGTCAACGTGTAGGACAAACTATTTTTTCTAATCTTTTTCTTTCTTGTTCCTTCCTCAGAACGTGAAGCTGACCAGAGGTAGAGACTCGATGCTGCTGTTGTCACTGCTGGCTGCTGTTGGCTGTGAAGGTGAACCAATGGTTCCACTGCTGGGTGAACCAATGGTTCCACTGCTGGCTGCTGTTGGCTGTGAGGGTGAACCAATGGTTCCACTGCTGGTGCTGTTGGCTGTAAGGGTGAGTAATGATTCCACTGCTGGTTGCCGTTAGCAGTGAAAGGTTAGTGAACCTGTTCATGTTTGTGTAAGTGAGCTATATGCTACCATACCACAGGTTGTCATTCTCGCCGTGTATAATGCTATTCCACGTCACATGCCACTACGGGGCAATGTGTAAATTATGTTAAATGATCGCATGGCACTTGGTGCCGTGTTATAGATCTGATATTTTTCAAGTTAATGGTTAAAAGCGGTTACGCTCCATTCTAGTCTCTCCTTTCTATTCTCTATTCTTTGCTTTTAATAAAGTTATCTGTTTCTTTTGTTGTCTGAGTCTTTAATCGCATTTTATTTCTTTAAAGTATTTTCTTCCTTTCCTTCTGTCCTATCTATTTCTTCACTAGTCTACTAGTCAACCTCCACATCACCTTAGGTGATGTGGAGGTGATGTGATTTGTCTGGTATCATTATGGTAGCATGTAGTCCTGCTTAACGTTGTGTTTAAGTCTGTGCAAACCAGAGGGAGCGATTCTATGCAATCACCAGCAGTGACAGCTGCTGAGGAAGAGCCAGTGCAGCTGATGGTGTTATCTGGCAACCCAAACCCTTGCCTTAAAGGGGAATTCCACCCATTTTTTTTTTCTTTTTTTTTTTTCTGAAAAAAATGAACCCCAACGGGTTCATTTGGTTCCATTTGTACACTCTCAGAAAAAAAGAAGCGTCTAAAGAAATCCATTAACATGGTGAATACATCTTGATGATGTTTCACCATGTTAGTGGTTTTCTTCAGACCATTTCATGTCCACCCAACACCTCCAGGGTAATACTAATGACATATTAGAATGTTTAAAATGGGTGGAGTTCCCTTTACCTGTCCCTACTCAAACAGCAAAATTCATTGATTAAACATTGGGATTTTGGTTATCTAACCAAATCCAACGTTGAATCAATGCATTTGCTATCTGGGAAAGGTAAGTGAGCGTAGTTTATTAATTTTACCTGTCAGGTAGAAACCTTGTACCTCCCTAAATAGTTCAACCTTTTTGTTTTGTAAATTAATTTGTTACTTGGTCATGCTGTAGTGTCACACACTAAAGGACTGAAGTAACAAATATTTGATCTACAAGATCACTGTTTGGGATGTACAAGGTTTCTAACCAACACCTTTCTCTTCTATTCTTTTGCTTTAATAAAGTTATTTGTTGTTGTTGTCTCAGACTCTTTTGATCGAATTTTATTTATTCGCTATTTTTTAAGTCATTTCTTTCTTTCTCCTGCCTGTCACACTAGTTGTTGACTAGTGTTTGTGGTGCGTCAATCGGGGTGCGTTTTTTATTTTATTTGCGTTGCGATATTTCCACATAAATCCTAATCACGTGAGTTCACATTACATATGAACACATGCCGGTATGTAATGTGCATTCATGTGATAATTTACAGCTTATCATTCACGTCGGTCGTAGTTTTATAAAGTTAAAGGGGAATTCCACCCATTCTAATTTTATTATGTCATTAATATATAATTTTGAAATTGGGTGGAATTCCCCTTAAGTTGAGAACTAAAAGTAATGTAGGCGCATCGATCATGGCATGATCATTTACTGTTGTATGTTGTGACCTAATGTCATTCATATGTTGTACAAATGTTCATAGTGTTGACAAATGACTACTGTGGCACAATTTTGTGTTGCCTCATTTGCAAGGTGGCTTTTAGCCATCCTTCATTTCTCTTTATTCTTTGCTTTAATGTTTTAAAGTAATTTCTTTTCTACCTCATCTCTAGATTGTGTGTTTTTTTTTTAATACTTATGTCTCTCCAAAAATACTAAGGCAAACTGCTTGGGCGGAGACCAAGGAAAACTATTTTGTTTTGTGTTCATAAAGTGCTCAAAGTGCATAAAGTGAGAAGTGCAGCAGTAAACATCTAGGTCATAAGACCATTGTTAGTGTTCCATAATCAGCTCTAATTTGCGAGTAAAGTTTCACCACAAGCTCACATCAAATATGAACACAGGCCCGGTATTTGATGTGCGTTTATGATGATTAGAGACCAAACACGTCTGCCTGCATCACATAACACACACAGGGTTAGGTTAGGGTTAGGTATGTGATGCAGGTTGATGAGAAGTGTCTTATAATGTGCGAGTAGATTTACGGATGCTGCCATTTGCAGCTAAAACGTCATCAAGCATTGGCGATGGGCCTATGACCCAAACGTTTGCTGCTGCACTCTTCACTTGTTGCACTTTGTAGCACTTTATGAGCACAGAAATAAAATGTATTTTCTTAGTTTGTGTCTGAGGAGTCTACCTTAAGGTATTTGTGTGGCGAGGCTTATGTTTTGTATGTATAGAAGATGTAAACTGCCATTTATGTATTAATAAAATTCAAGTTTAAACAATGTAAATTGTGAAGTGACTTTATTGAAATGTTTTGTTGTTGGGGTGGTTGAGATGTCAATCAATGCGATTGATTTTTGGACCTGTAAATTACAACAAAACAAACTATGGCGCTTGTGTGGACTTCTGGTTTACCGGAACGGGGTTCAATTCCCTGCAGTGCCCTGCTCAATGTGTTGTATTTACCTGGTCCTGCCAATTTTGGCTCAATTTTTTTGCATAAATTATAATTGCCAGATTCAGTTACCCAAGTCTATTAAGTGACTGTGGCATACTGTGTGGTCTTAAAATGACCCGTAGCTTGCAGAGTTATTGGTTAAGTCAGATATTGGAGAGGTTTCCTGCTGTGCTCTAGAGCACATACTGAATGGGTTAATATGCTGAACTTCATGTGAGTGTATTCAGTACGTGCAAGACCCATTGGCTGATGTGGTACCAGCTGACCCATTGGTTTTTAAGCTCTTTAGTCTGGTTCTATAATAGAGAGAAGAAAAAGAGGATGATGCACAGGGGCGTGGCGCAGGCTCCTATCCTGCGAGAGGTTTGCACATGCTCAGTGTAACCAGGAATTGTGGTGATGGAATGTACCAGCAGAGGTGATAGATGCACATCCTCAGAGAGCCTCTCCAATGTTGAAGCGGTCGGCCCTAGTGGCTGTAGTGTAAACTGCATGCAGCTGTGGATTCATGACTAGGAAACCCTGTGCTCCTGGAGCTTAACATTGCCACTGCATTCATGGAGAAAACACTTTTCATCACTTCCACCCACCAAAGTTTGGTGAGCGGAAGTGCGAAAATGCGGAAGTACGTGCTACTTCTGGTGGTCTTCGGGAGCTTCAAAACGCAATGAGCAACTTGTATTGAAATGAGCGGCAAGGGGGCGGGCCTATCGCTCCGGTTAACTCTCTATATTTTATTACTCTATGGCTAGGTAGAAATCCCATAACTTGTGATCTTTGAATCCTTGTGATGTAAATGACATCCAGAGTAGCTGTGAAATAAACGGCATCACTCTGTTCTCTATTCTCTTTTCAAACGTTTTATCATCTACCCACATCTACCCACTGTTTGAATAAACAGTATCCATGTTTCTTTGTCATTTCACAAAAGTTGAACTCATGTACTGTCTGTATACAATTAAAGCAAGCATCAAGAACATGGAAAATCTACAAAAGAAAAACGTACAAAACATCTCCATTTAGTAAATGTACTACTTGCCCTTATCTTTCAGTCTGTTATAACCAGCTTTTCTTTCCTCCACACAGTAGTTAAATTGACATATTTAAACTAAAGACTAAGGCTGTCAGAGTTAACTAGTTAATCGCGAGTTAACTCAGCCATGAGTTAACTCGATTAATTTTTTTAGTGCGAGATTAACTCAAAGTAAAACCAAAAGCCAAGTGGGTCCATTTGGTTCAATTTTGCCAAATGCAGGTGAATAATTTTTAAATATCTGCATCAGTTAAGTTACTTTAAAATAAGTCTACACAATTACAGAATGTAGAGAACTTTCTACAAAATGTGCATGTTCGTTCCTAATGATATCGTTGACAAAATTCTTTAATTTAGGTCTGGAATTCTAAATAAATGTCATCAAATGGTGGTCTGTGGCTCAAATGCAAAATAAATAATTGACCATGATATGAATATTCTTGAAAAACACTCATTTAAGGTATATTTAGAACTCATGAAAATATGCGAATAAATTGCGATTAATCAAAGATTAACTATGGGCAATCATGCGATTAATTTTTTTTAATCAATTGACAGCTCTACTAAAGACAGAACATAGCTAGTATTTTCTTTTTATATTCTTTTTTTATTATTTCAGTTCAGGGTCAGCAACTCAAGCGCCTCAGCTGGAAAATTCCACCATAGCAGTTCCTGTTTACACTGAGCATGTGCAAACCTCTGGCAGGAGCCTGCGCCACGCCCACGCGCATCATCCTCTTTTTCTTTTTCTTTTTCATATCTGGTTGCTTCTTCCTTCTGCATTCTGGTTTCTGGTTGTTATATGATGTTTGCTCCCAACCACCCTTACCCTGAAGAAAGCAGTTTACCTGTCCGAAACGTTAATATAATATAAATATAATTATGCAATTTTCACTTGGTTAGTATATCCTTATTAAAGGTGGGGAAGTGATTTCACTTTTGTCAGATATCACCCATTTTCTTTTTCTGTTAAAATGCTCTATTATAGTGTGCAGACCATATATGGAGTTTCCCCCTCCCCCACGTTAGCAGAGGAGCTAATAAAAGTTCCCAGGTGGGAGGTTGAATTCTCCTCCAATCAGGATCGAGCAGCAGGTTCACATAGTGTAGCTACTCTTGGGCGCCCCTAGTGCACCAGGCTGGTACTACACCATGAATTTCAAATCACTTACCCTACAAGAGCAATCATATTTTAAGTCTAGATTTAAGATTATAGGACTTGCTTTGTTCAGAGTTTTTTTTTTTTTTTTGCAGTGTTCGGACTTTAGTTTATGGTTTACGAGTTTTTCACTTTCAAGGATTTTAAACAAGGATGATTATCACATAAAACAACATAGTTCATGGTTTCAGACATGACGTTTTTCATCTTCTATTGGGAGGTGGCTGTCCCAACTTCTAACTTCTAAATTTCAAGAAATGAAAACACTATATGATTTTTGTAATTTTATTAAAGGATTTAAGACAAATCATATTGATTTACCTTAAAGGAAAGTTTAATTATGTAGATTGATTTTGTCCATTTGCTTTAAATTAAAAAAAACTTTTCCTAACACGTAGACATGTAAAAAAGCTGTCCTATGTTTTCATGTGCCCTACCGAGACAAGTCAAGTTTATTTATAAACCACATTTCACTCGACAAGCGAGAACCCAATGTGCTGACAGAAATTACAGAACAGATAGAAAATACAGAAAGTTAATGAATATACTGTACATAGTAGACAATTAATTGCGATGAAAATAAAAAGATACAACACATTTCATCTAGGTAAAAGCTATAGTGAAAATAAATACATTTTCAGCTTTTAAATAAATAGAGCGAGGTTGCTGATCTTAATTCAATAATTCATTCATAATGTAGGACCCCATAGTATAAGGCACCATAACCAGATCATGAATTAATCCTTTTTATACTGAGGAGCCCTTTGTCGGATGACCTAATGGTCCTAGAAGGCACATAAGGTTGAAGCATGTCAGCAGTATAAGGGTGACTGATCTAAGTACCGAAGTCCCACAGATCAGAACTCCCATTAGTCCGAACGCTGGAAATCCACAATCAGCTGCAACGTGCTTGTGGTTATGGTGAGGATGAGGGTTAGAGAAGGCTTTAGGCATGTTTGTAGCAAAACCCTACCCTTCTCCAACCGTAACCCTAAGAGCCTAAACCCCCGACCCGTTAGGTTGAGGGTCGGGGGTTTAGGCTCTTAGGGTTACGGTTGGAGAAGGGTACACTGTAATCAATGGCTGTAAATTTACGGTGGAATTTCAACAGTATCTACTGTTTTTCACAAAATCTGTAAAATACTGTTAAATTGCCATCTCTTTCTTGTAAATTCACATTTTATACTGTAATTTAACAAATATCAGTAGAAACTGTTATTTACCAGTACAATACCGTTAAATAAATAATCCCTTTCCTGTAAATTAACAGTTTGTGCCTTTATTTTACTAGGGACTGTATTCTAACAGTATAATGCAGTATTTTCTGCCAAGTCATGTGGAAATAGGCCACACCCACGTTTCTCTTCAAATTTAGTCAGTTGGTGGACAGCAAAGGACCCTTCTCTACTTTACTCTATTTAACCAACCATTGGAATATAGTCAACTAACAAACATCACAAATGGACAAAAGAAGAAGCAAAAAGAAGTCTGACAAGTTAAGAAGAAAAGAAGATTGATTTAAGGTAAGGAAGTCCCTTACAGTCTTTGTTTTCTATATTTATACATGCTAGCTGCTAACAACATTGCTCAAGCTACACAACTTTTTCCCCTTTTCTGAAACATCAATAATGAGCAAGATGATATCATGATATGTGTACAAATTCTTGCTCTGACAATGTTAATATAATTATGAGGCACACAAGGAGCCACATGTGCAAACCCAATGCTTATTTTAAATGTCTTCATTCTGGATGTCAGACAGTTGCAAACATACAGAGCATGTGATGTGTAAATTGTTTCCCAGGGCTTGGATGGGGATTTGACTGCATGTAGTTCAGCTTCTTACAACCCATCTCGGAGAAAGTAAAGATGCACTGCTGATTTTGCTAATGTGGGTACCCTATGGATCAATTATGATTCAATTTTATACACATGCTTAATTAATAATTCGTGCTCTGCTTTATTTTAACCTTTCAGTGGTCTAACACAAGTGCTGATGTTGGCGAATTCACCCTACCGGCCCAGCCCTGGACTCGTTCTGCTCAGTATGTATTTTCGTGTACATATAAATGTATACATACTCTATGTGTACATTTGTTCATAATATGTTCATTTTAACATTAGAATCAGGCAACCTTTGAACAGCTGACAGGACCACTTTTCAACTTACTTTCATATACGTAAGTGGTCTCTCAGTAATGTTCATGATAAAATACCACAATATTTTCTACTCAGTAATGTTTTTCAACCGTCCCTCCTATGAGGCACAGACAGTGTGTCATAAGAGGGCTGTGGGCAGTTCACTAACCAGCCTAAAGCCTGCATTTTCTGTTAGCTTTCTTGTTTGCTTGGTATTTAGGCAGGTGAAGGCAGGTTAAAAGTGTTTTTTAATTGTGATGAAAATGAGAAATAAGGAGAATCTTCTGTTCAATAAGTATTTTTTTGAGAATTATTTTATTCATCTTGGAGTCAAATGTGCAAGTGTGTAAGTGTGCAAGACAGTATACATTATTTGTGTCTCCATCTAATTTCAAATGCTGTATTTAACAGGGAATGGGCCCATGATGACAAGAGCAGTGGATGATGGACACCCAGGTCAGGATTTGCTGCACTCTTTGCGGTCTTCTACATTTTCAACCTTCAGTACCGAGGCAAGGCCTTCAGAACCCTGGAGTTCATTCAAAGGTATGTATTACCTAAAAAACATCATAGGTAATCCAAGCTCAGATAGTAAGCTGGTAGATCTGCTATTTTCTGTGAATGCTCCCACCAGAATATAGGTAAACTAGATCTGTCACAGGTCTCCACCAGCTCTGGTGTCACGTCAACTGTTACATCACCCTCACGGGTGACGTAACAGTTGCACGGACAGACATACAGACGGACAGGGGGTAAATCATAGTCACCACCATACTGGTGGAGACAAAAATACAATTTAAAGTTTGTGTAAAAATTATTTTTGTTGTACTATAGCCCATGGGTTTTTTTCGATTTCGACATTTTTTCGAAAAAAACGCTCAAAAACGACGAAAAAAGCGCCATTTTAGTATGGCCTTCGAGACCATGTACTATAGCCCATGGTTTTTCGTCGATTTCGACATTTTTTCGAAACGCTCCGAGACCGTGTGTACTATAGCCCATGGGTTTTTTTTCGATTTCGACATTTTTTCGAAAACGCTCAAAAACGACGAAAAACGCCATTTTAGTATGGCCGTCGAGACCATGTACTATAGCCCATGGTTTTTCGTCGATTTCGACATTTTTTTCAAAACGCTCAAAAACGCTCAGAGACCGTGTACTATAGCCCATGGTTTTTTTTCGATTTCGACATTTTTCGAAAACGCTCCGAGACCGTGTACTATAGCCCATGGTTTTTTTTCGATTTCGACATTTTTTCGAAAACGCTCAAAAACGACGAAAAACGCCATTTTAGTATGGCCGCCGAGACCATGTACTATAGCCCATGGTTTTTCGTCGATTTCGACATTTTTTCAAAACGCTCAAAAACGCTCCGAGACCGTGTACTATAGCCCATGGGTTTTTTTCGATTTCGACATTTTTTCGAAAACGCTCAAAAATGACGAAAAACGCCATTTTAGTATGGCCGTCGAGACCATGTACTATAGCCCATGGGTTTTTTTTTCGATTTCGACATTTTTTCGAAAACGCTCAAAAACGACGAAAAACGCCATTTTAGTATGGCCGTCGAGACCATGTACTATACGCCCATGGTTTTTCGTCGATTTCGACATTTTTCGAAACGCTCAAAAGCGCTCCGAGACCGTGGTACTATAGCCCATGGGTTTTTTTTTTCCGATTTCGACATTTTTTCGAAAACGCTCAAAAATGACGAAAAACGCCATTTTAGTATGGCCGTCGAGACCATGTACTATAGCCCATGGTTTTTCGTCGATTTCGACATTTTTTCGAAACGCTCAAAAACGCTCCGAGACCGTGTACTATAGCTCATGGGTTTTTTTTTCGATTTCGACATTTTTTCGAAAACGCTCAAAAACGACGAAAAACGCCATTTTAGTATGGCCGTCGAGACCATGTACTATAGCCCATGGTTTTTCGTCGATTTCGACATTTTTTTCGAAACGCTCAAAAACGCTCCGAGACCGTGTACTATAGCCCATGGGTTTTTTTCGATTTTGACATTTTTTCGAAAACGCTCAAAAATGACGAAAACGCCATTTTAGTATGGCCGTCGAGACCATGTACTATAGCCCATGGTTTTTTTTCGATTTCGACATTTTTTCGAAAAAACGCTCAAAAACGACGAAAAAAAACGCATTTTAGTATGGCCGTCGAGACCATGTACTATAGCCCATGGTTTTTCGTCGATTTCGACATTTTTTCGAAACGCTCAAAAACGCTCCCAGACCGTGTACTATAGCCCATGGGTTTTTTTTTTCCGATTTCGACATTTTTTTCGAAAACGCTCAAAAACGACGAAAAACGCCATTTTAGTATGGCCGTCGAGACCATGTACTATAGCCCATGGTTTTTCGTCGATTTCGACATTTTTTCGAAACGCTCAAAAACGCTCCGAGACCGTGTACTATAGCTCATGGGTTTTTTTTCGATTTCGACATTTTTTCGAAAACGCTCAAAAACGACGAAAAACGCCATTTTAAGTATGGCCTTCGAGACCATGTACTATAGCCCATGGTTTTTCGTCGATTTCGACATTTTTTCGAAACGCTCAAAAACGCTCCGTGACCGTGTACTATAGCCCATGGGGTTTTTTTTTTCGATTCGACATTTTTTCAAAAACGCTCAAAAACGACGAAAAGCGCCATTTTAGTATGGCCGTCGGAATACCATGTATATAGCCATGGTTTTTCGTCGATTTCGACATTTTTTCGAAACGCTCGAGACCGTGTACTATAGCCCATGGGTTTTCTTTCGATTTCGACATTTTATCGAAAACGCTCACAAAAACGACGAAAAACAGAATTTTAGTATGGCCGTCGAGACCATGTACTATAGCCCATGTTTTTCGTCGATTTCGACATTTTTTCGAAACGCTCAAAAACGCTCCGAGACCGTGTACTATAGCACATGGGTTTTTTTCGATTTCAACATTTTTTCGAAAAACGCTCTCAAAAATGACGAAAACGCCATTTTAGTATGGCCGTCGAGACCATGTACTATAGCCCATGGTTTTCGTCGATTTCGACATTTTTTCGAAACGCTCAAAAGCGCTCCGAGACCGTGTACTATAGCCCATGGGTTTTTTTCGATTTCGACATTTTTTCGGAAAACGCTCAAAAAATGACGAAAAACGCCATTTTAGTATGGCCGTCGAGACCATGTACTATAGCCCATGGTTTTTCGTCGATTTCGACATTTTTTCGAAACGCTCAAAAACGCTCCGAGACCGTGTACTATAGCCCATGGGTTTTTTTCGATTTCGACATTTTTTCGAAAACGCTCAAAAACGACGAAAAACGTCATTTTAGTATGGCCGTCGAGACCATGTACTATAGCCCATGGTTTTTCGTCGATTTCGACATTTTTTCAAACGCTCAAAAACGCTCCGAGACCGTGTACTATAGCCCATGGGTTTTTTTCGATTTCGACATTTTTTCGAAAACGCTCAAAAACGACGAAAAACGCCATTTTAGTATGGCCGTCGAGACCATGTACTATAGCCCATGGTTTTTCGTCGATTTCGACATTTTTTCGAAATGCTCAAAAACGCTCCGAGACCGTGTACTATAGCCCATGGTTTTTTCGATTTCGACATTTTTTCGAAAACGCTCAAAACGACGAAAAGCGCATTTTAGTATGGCCGTCGAGACCATGTAAAATTGTTGAAATAATATTCCAGTGGGTTAAGGGTTTTGGCACAAAGCTTCCATAGCCAAATAATTAAAACAAAATTAACAGAAACAGAGTAATTATTGCTGAACAGATCAATGTGACTATGGGGATAGGCCTGAATCTTACAAAAACAAATAACCCTGAACAAGTTGGAAGAAAGAAATCTCTAGTCTAGACTTTCCCTTTTAACATACCGAGCTTTATATACACACACAAATCCAGGGAGGCAGTCAGAACAAACCAAAAAGGTCAGAACGTTATAGAAAATGTTTAGCCATGGTTTTTCGTCGATTTCGACATTTTTTCGTAACGCTCCGAGACCGTGTACTATAGCCCATGGGTTTTTTTCGATTTCGACATTTTTTCGAAAACGCTCAAAAACGACGAAAAACGCCATTTTAGTATGGCCGTCGAGACCATGTACTATAGCCCATGGTTTTTCGTTGATTTCGAATTTTTTTCGAAACGCTCAAAAACGCTCCGAGACCGTGTACTATAGCCCATGGGTTTTTTTTTCGATTTCGACATTTTTTCAAAAACGCTCAAAAACGACGAAAAGCGCCATTTTAGTATGGCCGTCGAGACCATGTACTATAGCCCATGGTTTTTCGTCGATTTTGACATTTTTTCGAAACGCTCCGAGACCGTGTACTATAGCCCATGGGTTTTCTTTCGATTTCGACATTTTTTCGAAAACGCTCAAAAACGACGAAAAACGCCATTTTAGTATGGCCGTCGAGACCATGTACTATAGCCCATGGTTTTTCGTCAATTTCGACATTTTTTCGAAACGCTCAAAAACGCTCCGAGACCGTGTACTATAGCCCATGGTTTTTTTCGATTTCGACATTTTTTCGAAAACGCTCAAAAACATGACGAAAAACGCCATTTTAGTATGGCCGTCGAGACCATGTACTATAGCCCATGGTTTTTCGTCGATTTCGACATTTTTTCGAAACGCTCAAAAACGCTCCGAGACCGTGTACTATAGCCCATGGTTTTTTTCGATTTCGACATTTTTTCGAAAACGCTCAAAAACGACGAAAAACGCCATTTTAGTATGGCCGTCGAGACCATGTACTATAGCCCATGGTTTTTCGTCGATTTCGACATTTTTTCGAAAACGCTCAAAAACGACGAAAAACGCCATTTTAGTATGGCCGTCGAGACCATGTACTATAGCCCATGGTTTTTCGTCAATTTCGTCATTTTTTCGAAACGCTCAAAAACGCTCCGAGACCGTGTACTATAGCCCATGGGTTTTTTTCGATTTCAACATTTTTTCGAAAACGCTCAAAAATGACGAAAAACGCCATTTTAGTATGGCCGTCGAGACCATGTACTATAGCCCATGGTTTTTCGTCGATTTCGACATTTTTTCGAAACGCTCAAAAACGCTCCGAGACCGTGTACTATAGCCCATGGGTTTTTTTCGATTTCGACATTTTTTCGAAAACGCTCAAAAACGACGAAAAACGCCATTTTAGTATGGCCGTCGAGACCATGTACTATAGCCCATGGTTTTTTCGTCGATTTCGACATTTTTTCGAAAACGCTCAAAAACGACGAAAAACGCCATTTTAGTATGGCCGTCGAGACCATGTACTATAGCCCATGGTTTTTCGTCGATTTCGACATTTTTTCGAAAACGCTCCGAGACCGTGTACTATAGCCCATGGTTTTTTTTCGATTTCGACATTTTTTCGAAAACGCTCAAAAACGACGAAAAGCGCCATTTTAGTATGGCCGTCGAGACCATGTACTATAGCCCATGGTTTTTCGTCGATTTCGACATTTTTTCGAAACGCTCAAAAACGCTCCGAGACCGTGTACTATAGCCCATGGGTTTTTTTCGATTTCGACATTTTTTCGAAAACGCTCAAAAATGACGAAAAACGCCATTTTAGTATGGCCGTCGAGACCATGTACTATAGCCCATGGTTTTTCGTCGATTTCGACATTTTTTCGAAACGCTCAAAAACGCTCCGAGACCGTGTACTATAGCCCATGGGTTTTCTTCGATTTCGACATTTTTTCGAAAACGCTCAAAAACGACGAAAAACGCCATTTTAGTATGGCCGTCGAGACCATGTACTATAGCCCATGGTTTTTCGTCGATTTCAACATTTTTTCGAAACGCTCAAAAACGCTCCGAGACCGTGTACTATAGCCCATGGGTTTTTTCGATTTCGACATTTTTTCGAAAACGCTCAAAACGACGAAAAAAACGCCATTTTAGTATGGCCGTCGAGACCATGTACTATAGCCCATGGTTTTTCGTCGATTTCGACATTTTTTCGAAACGCTCAAAACGCTCCGAGACCGTGTTACTATAGCCCATGTTTTTTTTTCGATTTCGACTTTTTTCGAAAACGCTCAAAAACGACGAAAAACGCCATTTTAGTATGGCCGTCGGGACCATGTACTATAGCAATGGTTTTTCGTCGATTTCGACATTTTTTTCGAAACGCTCAAAAACGCTCCGAGACCGTGTACTATAGCCCATGGGTTTTTTTTCGATTTCGACATTTTTTCGAAAACGCTCAAAAAATGACGAAAAAACGCCATTTTAGTATGGCCGTCGAGACCATGTACTATAGCCCATGGTTTTTCGTCGATTTCGACATTTTTTCGAAACGCTCAAAAACGCTCCGAGACCGTGTACTATAGCCCATGGGTTTTTTTTTTTTTCGATTTCGACATTTTTTCGAAAACGCTCAAAAACGACGAAAAACGCCATTTTAGTATGGCCGTCGAGACCATGTACTATAGCCCATGGTTTTTCGTCGATTTCGACATTTTTTCGAAACGCTTAAAAGCGCTCCGAGACCGTGTACTATAGCCCATGGGTTTTTTTTTTTTTTCGATTTCGACATTTTTTCGAAAACGCTCAAAAACGACGAAAAACGCCATTTTAGTATGGCCGTCGAGACCATGTACTATAGCCCATGGTTTTTCGTCGATTTCGACATTTTTTCGAAACGCTCAAAAACGCCCCGAGACCGTGTACTATAGCCCATGGGTTTTCTTCGATTTCGACATTTTTTCGAAAACGCTCAAAAACGACGAAAAACGCCATTTTAGTATGGCGTCGAGACCATGTACTATAGCCCATGGTTTTTCGTCGATTTCGACATTTTTTCGAAACGCTCCGAGACCGTGTACTATAGCCCATGGTTTTTTTTCGATTTCGACATTTTTTCGAAACGCTCAAAAACGCTCCGAGACCGTGTACTATAGCCCATGGGTTTTCTTTCGATTTCGACATTTTTTCGAAAACGCTCAAAAACGACGAAAAAACGCCATTTTAGTATGGCCGTCGAGACCATGTACTATAGCCCATGGTTTTCGTCGATTTCGACATTTTTTCGAAACGCTCAAAAACGCTCCGAGACCGTGTACTATAGCCCATGGGTTTTTTCGATTTCGACTTTTTCGAAAACGCTCAAAAACGACGAAAAACGCCATTTTAGTATGGCGTCGAGACCATGTACTATAGCCAATGGTTTTTCGTCGATTTCGACATTTTTTCGAAACGCTCAAAAAACGCTCCGAGACTGTGTACTATAGCCCATGGGTTTTTTCGATTTCGACATTTTTTCGAAAACGCTCAAAAATGACGAAAAATGCCATTTTAGTATGGCCGTCGGACCAGTACTATAGCCCATGGTTTTTCGTCGATTTCGACATTTTTTCGAAACGCTTAAAAGCGCTCCGAGAACGGTTACTATAGCCATGGGTTTTTTTTTCCGATTTCGACATTTTTTCGAAAACGCTCCAAAACGACGAAAAACGCCATTTTAGTATGGCCGTCGAGACCATGTACTATAGCCCATGGTTTTTCGTCGATTTCGACATTTTTTCGAAACGCTCAAAAACACTCCGAGACCGTGTACTATAGCCCATGGGTTTTTTTCGATTTCGACATTTTTTCGAAAACGCTCAAAAACGACGAAAAACGCCATTTTAGTATGGCCGTCAAGACCATGTACTATAGCCCATGGTTTTTCGTCGATTTCGACATTTTTTTCGAAACGCTCAAAAACGCTCCGAGACCGTGTACTATAGCCCATGGGTTTTTTTCGATTTCGACATTTTTTCGAAAACGCTCAAAAACGACGAAAAACGCCATTTTAGTATGGCCGTCGAGACCATGTTACTATAGCCCATGGTTTTTTTTCGTGATTTCGACATTTTTTCGAAACGCTCAAAAAAGCTCCGAGACCGTGTACTATAGCCCATGGGTTTTTTCGATTTCGACATTTTTTCGAAAACGCTCAAAAACGACGAAAAACGCCATTTTAGTATGGCCGTCGAGACCATGTGCTATAGCCCATGGTTTTTCGTCGATTTCGACATTTTTTCGAAACGCTCAAAACGCTCGAGACCGTGTACTATAGCCATGTTTTTTTTTCGATTTCGACATTTTTTCGAAAACGCTCAAAAACGTCGAAAAACGCCATTTTAGTATGGCCGTCGAGACCATGTACTATAGCCAATGGTTTTTCGTCGATTTCGACATTTTTTCGAAACGCTCAAAAAAGCTCCGAGACCGTGTACTATAGCCCATGGTTTTTCGTCGATTTCGACATTTTTTCGAAACGCTCAAAAAACGCTCGAGACCGTGTACTATAGCCCATGGTTTTTTTTTTCGATTTCGACATTTTTTCGAAAACGCTCAAAAACGACGAAAAACGCCATTTTAGTATGGCCGTCGAGACCATGTACTATAGCCCATGGTTTTTCGTCGATTTCGACATTTTTTCGAAACGCTCAAAAACACTCCGAGACCGTGTACTATAGCCCATGGGTTTTTTCGATTTCGACATTTTTTCGAAAACGCTCAAAAACGACGAAAAACGCCATTTTAGTATGGCCGTCGAGACCATGTACTATAGCCCATGGTTTTTCGTCGATTTCGACATTTTTTCGAAACGCTCAAAAACGCTCCGAGACCGTGTACTATAGCCCATGTTTTTTTTTCGATTTCGACATTTTTCGAAAAACGCTCAAAAACGTCGAAAAAACGCCATTTTAGTATGGCCGTCGAGACCATGTACTATAGCCAATGGTTTTTTCGTCGATTTCGACATTTTTTCGAAAAGCTCAAAAACGCTCCAAGACCGTGTACTATAGCCCAGGGGTTTTTTTCGATGTCGACATTTTTTCGAAAACGCTCAAAAAACGACGAAAAACGCCATTGTAGTATGGCCGTCGAGACCATGTACTATAGCCATGGTTTTTCGTCGATTTCGACATTTTTTCGAAACGCTCCGAGCCGTGTACTATAGCCCATGGGTTTTTTTCGATTTCGACATTTTTTTCGAAAACGCTCAAAACGACGAAAAACGCATTTTAGTATGGCCGTCGAGACCATGTACTATAGCCCATGGTTTTTCGTCGATTTCGACATTTTTTCGAAACGCTCAAAA
>CM076976.1:53428496-53450762 GCA_039105355.1 Benthosema pterotum | reverse complement strand
TTCTTTTCGTCAGTCCACTGAGAAAGAATAATGCCTGAAGTAGCGAAGCCAGCGCCCAAGAAGGGCTCAAAGAAAGCCGTCAGCAAGTCTGCCGCCAAGGGCGGCAAGAAACGCAGAAAGTCCAGGAAGGAGAGCTACGCCATCTACGTGTACAAGGTGCTGAAGCAGGTCCACCCTGACACCGGTATCTCTTCCAAGGCCATGGGCATCATGAACTCGTTCGTCAACGACATCTTCGAGCGCATCGCCGGCGAGGCCTCTCGTCTGGCTCATTACAACAAGCGCTCTACCATCTCATCCAGGGAGATCCAGACCGCCGTCCGCCTGCTGCTCCCCGGGGAGCTGGCCAAGCACGCCGTGTCTGAAGGCACCAAGGCTGTGACCAAGTACACCAGCTCCAAGTAAACTGATCTGTCTGCTCTTACAACACAACGGTCCTTTTAAGGACCACTCATCTTATCAAAGAAAGGGTTATCCATATATTAAACAAACGGTCGTTACAGAATTTGTAGGTGTAGTTATCATTGTGAGCCAGCTGACTTTATATTAGATGGGAACTCGACGATCTCAAGATTTCATCATCAACGTATGTCTATGAATAGTTTCCCGCTCATCCACGGTACAAAAATACAATGAGGCTATCTGGTGCAAGGAAGATGATGGAGCTATAAACCCTAAACAAAGTGGCAAGCGAGATATGGTAGCAGTTGAATACATACTTCCACAGTGTAAAAGGACAATGGAGCAACATAAGTGCTAAATAGCTGGACTATAAAACCCTGAATTTAGTGACTTATTTTTACAATGGGATGCTTTTTGAGGTTGGGTACATACTACCAGGTCTTTGTTGCGCCAGAGGGATAGAAGCATCCGGCCACATGAATTACACAGGCGGTTTAGAAAGACCTTTAGACGTGCACATTGCATTAGTGTTAAACACGGCATTGTGATTGGGCGACAGCTTATGTCCACCCATTGGAAATCTTATTTCCCCCTCATACCAAGCATATTCAAAGATGTTCAAACCTTGGAGATTCCATGCTCGACATTTTAGTAGTAATAAAATATAATTACATGCATAATTAGACAACAGTAGGCCAGTAGGGTGCGTTCTGGACGTAGGAAAAGACTCTCATATAGAAATAGTGGGTGGCTCTTAAAAGAGCCTTTGTGGGGTTTGTCTAGTCGAAGTGACGCAGGTTTATTTCTTGGCGGCTTTCTCGGTCTTCTTAGGCAGCAGAACAGCCTGGATGTTGGGCAGCACGCCGCCCTGAGCGATGGTCACTCCACCCAGCAGTTTGTTGAGCTCTTCGTCGTTGCGGACGGCCAGCTGGAGGTGACGGGGGATGATACGGGTCTTCTTGTTGTCACGGGCAGCGTTTCCAGCCAACTCCAGGATCTCAGCGGTCAGATACTCCAAGACAGCCGCTAGATAGACGGGAGCGCCAGCACCCACTCTCTGGGCGTAGTTGCCTTTACGCAGCAGCCTGTGGACACGACCCACGGGGAACTGCAGCCCGGCACGGGATGAACGGGTCTTAGCTTTCGCCCTGGCCTTTCCACCGGTCTTCCATTTTAAAGTATTTTATTAAATTTCCACAGTTACAAAATATCGAACAGTATACAATAAACATTGGAAACATTGACCAATACACAATAATGATAACTACATGAGATACTTACAATACTTGTTACACAGCAAAAACACATCCATAAACAGCTCACATAGAATGATCCTGAGCCGGGGGGCGAACCCGGGCCCTTTTGACAACTAGGCAGCCGCTCTACCAGTCGGCCACCGAGCCGCGATACAGTTCACAAAGAAAGTGCATCAGCAGGTGTAATAAAGTGCGCTGTTTCAAAGTGCAAAGTGTCTAAAGTGCCAGAGTGGACCAGTTCATTACTGGACGCGGTCTTTTTAGGTCCAGGGTTTTCCTCCTTTTCAGTTCAGCTGTGATGTGTCTGTAAACAGTCTGTGCATCAATAAAAACATTATTGATTGTTATCTTGCAGCGGGTTGTCCAGATCTTATAAACAGTTATGCAGATACAAAGCCAGAATATGTCAAAAAAAATCTTTTTTACAGTTAAAAACTCCATATAAAATTTCCTTACGGCATGGCACCCTTAGACCTATATCATTTGCTCCAGACTGCCTTGGACCTGTCGCAGTCTATCAGCAGGTGCGAGACAGTCTCGAGCTCATTACAGTTTGGCATCGGGCATACAGTTGTGGTTACAAAGCAGCTCCACTTTACCACTGCTCTAACGGGCAGTCTACCGTGCGCAGTCAGCCACATGACATCTTGCACACCCCCAGTGACAAGGCCGCTGTTAAAAATACAAGATGTTGACTTTGCTCACGTGTACAATCTTTAAAAATCACAAGGCCTCCATATAGTCTGTCACTTATTACATTATATATTATTTTACTAGTTTGTGTAATCCAATTAATATTTAAAGTGCCGTGCATAGTGGTGAAGTCCCCATAGGCTACTTTATAATAAGGCACGGCACGTCTGCCCCTGCCCCGTTTCTTCTCCCACGTTTTAGGGTCCCCCACCCAGGCTGCTCCACATGAAATGCCCTTTGCCACATTCTTACAAAATGCCACCATTCATTTCGTGCCTACGTCCATCGCGCCCAGACCTCCGTCTGTGACGCTCTTATACATAAAAAACCCTTTTTGTGACCTCCCGGTTATTTCCCCATATAAGTTTTACGCATAATCTATTTATTATTTTAAAATGTTTCTCAGGTGGCGGTATTATAGTTGCTAGGAATAATAATTTTGATAAAATAAATGTTTTCACAATACCAACTCTTGACTTGTATGTTGTGTCTCTAACTTTCCATCTTTCTACTTCTTCTTTAATTTCTATTTCTTTTCTGTCCCAATTCTTTTTAACATAGTCCTTATTACTAAAACAAATACCCAGGATTTTCATCTCCTCTTTTACCTCCATTTGCAGACTGGGCCTCTGGTCGTCTGCTCCAACCCATATACACTCCGTTTTAGTTTCATTTAATTTGGCTCCCGCGGCTTTCTCATACAGGTGAAAGTGTCCTTTTACAAGATTAAGTTCAGCCTGTGTTGATATAAATGCTGTTACGTCGTCCGCGTAAGCAGACACCTTGGCCACAGTACTGTTAAGTTTAACACCTTTTATTTTATGGTCGTGTTTAATTCTATTTAATAATGGGCTGATGGCCAGTACATAGAGCGCTGCGCTCAGCGGGCAGCCCTGTTTTACCCCCTTTTGGATATTTATATAATTAGATGTTTTCCCGTTAACTTTAATTGCCACCTGAGATTTAGCGTATAACATTTGAATAGTGTCAATAAACTCTTTTGGAAATCCATATTTATCCATCACCCTCCATAGATACTCTCTGTTTATGAAATCAAAAGCCCTCTTTTGGTCAAAACCTACAATAAAAAAGCCAGACTCGTGGCTCGCACTGATCATCTCTCTGATTTTATTTAGGTTGTCCCACATGACTCGCCCTTTAATGGCGCATGTCTGTTCATTTTCGATAATTGTATTTAGTACTTTATTTAATCTCAGCATTATGATTTTCGCTAGTATTTTATATTCAATATTCGTTAGAGTTATTTGTCTCCAATTATTTAAATCATGTTCATCACCTTTTTTAAAAATCATAGAGATGCTCCCCTGGTAGAAACCATCATGCATAGACCTTTTGCGACACCCATCATTAAAAGCAGAGGCCAATATATCAGCGAGGTCGTCTGAGAAAGCTTGATAAAATTCTGAAGGTATAGGCCGTCAGGGCCGGGCGCTTTCCCTCTGTTTAACAGTGAAATAGCCTTTTTGACCTCGTCACTGGTGAAGTCACCAAGGAGCGTTTCAAAGTGCGCTCTGTCCATTTTTTTCACCTCTGATAAACCGGTCTTCCCACGTCCACTCATGATGTAGATTTATTTCTAGAGTTAAAACAGCTCGAAGAAATGTGTCGGAGCACAAGCGCGTGAGCCCTTTTATATCTTCAACTTGGTTTAAAAGAGAAAAAAAAATGCTTTGTGTCTGTGCGCCCCACCAATAACGATAACGGACGAGATCGCGGGCTTAGTGTATATTGCTCCCCACCAATCACCACTGTAGCAGAAGTTTGCGCCCTTTTTGTTAGACTCAGAAAATGGCAAACCGCACGTAAAGATCAAGGCACATTTTAGAATTAGTCCAAAATCTTAAACCCTTTCAGGACGGTAATCCATATTTGGATTATGTACAGTATGTACTGTATTACAGAATACTTTTTTTGATGCTAATATACAAATATTTCAAGTTTTTCAGAAACCTTAGGTCAGGCCTAAATTGTTTAAGTGTGTGTAAAAAAAAAAAAAAAAAAAAAAAAAAAACACAAGTAGCCAACGTTTCAACTCTGCATATCTTCCCGTCAAAGACCGCATCACCTACAAACTCCTCCTGCTCACCTTCAAAGCTCTCCATGGACTAGCCCCTCAGTACCTGTCCGATCTCCTTGAGGACTACACCCCAGGACGTACTCTGCGGTCTTCAGACCTTGGGCTCCTCACCATACGCCATGGGAAAAGGCGGTCCCTCGGCGACAGAGCCTTCAGTGTGGCTGCCCCTGCACTCTGGAACTCTCTGCCCTATGAGATCCGCCATGCTAAAACTTTGGACTCTTTCAAGTCTGCACTGAAGCGACACTTGTTTGTCCAGGCTTTTGGACTTTAGTTTTGTTTTGTTGTTCTTTATGTTGTTAAGCGCTTTGGGTATCTTGAAAGGCGCTATATAAATGCAAGTTATTATTATTATTATTATTATCATCACCTTCTTAAAATAATCGCATAAGTCATTTTTTCAAGGTTATTCAGGAAACACAAAAAACTCCCCCCCCAAAAAATTGGGGGAGTTTTTTGTGTTTCCTGAAAAACCTGGAAAAAATGACTTATGCGATTATTTTAAGAAGGTGACGATAGGGCCTATATGAAAGAATGAATGAATGGATGACTCTGTTTTTTGTTTAAGTGTCATGCCACCTTGTGACACATCCCTTATGGGGTTATATGACACTTTTTCATAGAGAGTACATTCTATCTTCATCTATATACCGACCTGTCTCGATGTAGAGTGGCAGTATAGCTCCTCTAATCTGGGCACTGAGTGATGTTTGTGTCTTTGGGGGATTAAATAAAACATAATTTTCAACCGAATAATCAAACATGATCATTCGGTTGAAACTAATGATTTTATGGTTTTATCTCTGGTGCCTGTCAATCAATTTCCCCCCAACTCACCAGCCAAAAAAAAGCACCAGAATTTCAGCCAGGAGTTTTTCACTAATTTTGGCGCTAGGGGGGGGGGGGGGGGGGGGTCTGAAAAAGCGCTAAATATAGTGACAAATGCGCCAAGTTGGCAACACTGGAATACAACGTACACTACTGTATATACCTTGTATTATCTTTGTCCACAGGAGCCCCAGTTCATTTGAATTGTGACGCATGGTACATCCCCCAAAACAAGGAGGTTCCTGCTCACTGACCAATCAAAGAACGGCGGCGTCTCGCGAGGCGCAATCAGAGCCTTAGAAATAGACAGAGTTGCGACATTGAGGGGACAGAAAATAGTCTGGTCACGTGGTTCTAGTACTCGCGCGAGCCCATAGGCTCCAATGCATTCGGTAACTTCCGGCTGTCACTATTCGTTGTCACTATCCCATAGAAGTCTATGTAGAGGAGCCGCCATTGGACTGGCCCCATGAAGTGAACGGAATTGGCGTAACTCTGTATTTCTAAGGCTCTGGGAACCAATAAAAGGCAGCAGTCTGCGCCCTGCAAGACATTCTATTCTCAGCTTCTATAGAAGAGAGCAAGATAAAATGGCAAGAACCAAGCAGACAGCTCGTAAGTCCACCGGCGGCAAAGCGCCCAGGAAGCAGCTGGCCACCAAGGCAGCGCGTAAGAGTGCGCCGGCGACCGGCGGAGTGAAGAAGCCTCACCGCTACCGTCCCGGTACAGTGGCTCTGAGGGAGATCCGTCGCTACCAGAAATCCACCGAGCTGCTGATCCGCAAGCTGCCCTTCCAGCGCCTGGTGAGGGAGATCGCCCAGGACTTCAAGACCGACCTGCGCTTCCAGAGCTCCGCCGTCATGGCTCTCCAGGAGTCCGCCGAGGCTTATCTGGTCGGTCTGTTTGAGGACACCAACCTGTGCGCCATCCACGCCAAGAGGGTGACCATCATGCCCAAAGACATCCAGCTGGCCCGCCGTATCCGCGGAGAACGTGCTTAAACTCACCCATCACTGTAACGCCCCCAAAACGGCTCTTTTAAGAGCCACCAACTGTGTTTTTAAGAGGACTATTCCCTTGTATTTTGTCTGCTGTAGATTAGGGCACGCTGCCCATAAAAAGTAGTTTCTGTCCTTTACATGCTTCCACCAACCTCCTGCCAATTACAACGTGTAGTTACAGATTGTGTAACTGCCTAACATGGGCTTGGTGACGGCATGTAATATCCATTAGTATAGATGTATGGGCATAATGAACAGTCGCCCATTCTCCTAGAAATAAAGGCCTAAAAATCCGTGTCGAGACAAAGTTGTCAAGTTGTATTCCCATGTTAATGATTTTTCTTAGAGTTTACATATGGAACAGAATGGGCGATAGTGATTATCACAGCGGCATAGCTGTTGAATTGTGCAATAAAACAAATAAGATCAATTGCACCGACAGGGATACCAAGACTTGCAAGTTGAGGACAAAAAACACCCAGGATTCCAAATGGTTTGATCAATTTCGTCAAACTGGGTAGGGATATTAGTGTTGAAGAGAGGACACAATGTTAGTTATTGATAACCATCTGAGTAAAACATCAATATAAATACAGTATGTACAGGCCTAAGTGCAGACTGTGAGTATAGTGTAAATCTATATTGTATTGATAGTTGTAGGATTCTGCTGTCTACAGCTATCTTCAAATGACCAACAAAAAAAATGTATTTGACTACCCAATGCTGGAGAAAAGTATGAATGGAAGTATTATGTTAAGAATAAACTAATCGCAAATAAAATGAGACATCTCACAAATAGAACATCAGGCAAAAAAGTTAATTTCCTTCAAAAACAGCTTTTGATGGCAATTTAAACTGCTAGTCCCTTAATGAGAGCCAGCGAAATCCAAAAGCGCCCTCGCCCGCGGGCGCCCGGTTTCAAAAGCGGGCGCCCGGTTTCACAAAAACGGGCGCCCGTTTTCACAAACTAGGCTATGCCTAAATCTAACTCTAACCCTAAACTTAACCTCAGTAAACCTATGCCTAAACCTAACCTAACCCTAACCATAACCTTTTGAAAAGGGCGCCCGTTTGTGAAAACGGGCGCCCGCTTTTGAAAACGGGCGCCCGCTTTTGAAAACGGGCGCCCGCTTTTGAAAGCGGGCACCCGTTTTTGTGAAACCGGGCGCCCGTTTTTGTGAAACCGGGCACCCGTTTTTGTGAAACCGGGCGCCCGCTTTTGAAACCGGGCGCCCGCGGGCGAGGGCGCTTTTGGATTTCGCCCCTGCTGGCCTTAATAGCAAGAAAAACTGAAATGCATTATTAAAACTCACTTCAGATTCTGTGATCCTGGTGTAGTAAAAAGAGAAAGTTAATCAGTTGATTTGAGAAAGTAAAACAATCAGTTGCATTCATTTCTAACAGTATTTAAATATCATCTGCGGGTTGGAGATATTATTATATGAAGATATTCACATTTGTGTTTAAATTCCATGTTAAACATTTGGTTGGTCCATTTGGTTTCATTTTTACACTGTCAAGAGTTAAAATATTCCTCATCTGAATTTGCACCACTTAATTAAGAAGTCAACACTGTTTTGTTTGCAAAATCGAACCTGGAATTGTTGACAAAACCAAAATAATTCTTTAGTTTTAGCTGAAAATGTAATCAAATGGTGGTCCGTGGCTCAAATGCTGAATAAATGGTGGTCCCTGGATCAAAAAGGTTGAAAACTCCTGGTTTACACGGTGCTTGGAACAATTTCCATGTTCCAAAGTAACGTCTGTCTGCTACATCATCACGGGATTAGTGATAATACATGGAAGGAATGAACTGTCCATTCGTTCCATAAATAAATACAGATACAGGTAGGCCTATCACAGTTGACTTGAAGATGCAAACGTGGAAATGTCGGTTTTCTGCATTTTGATCATCATACGTTTGGAATGGAAGTGTTCTAACATCTCATTGGAAGTTGGTATCAACTCAACTCATGCTGCCAACTGGACTGTGTTTACTTGTGTCAGAAACCTCCTGTTTATAGAAAAGTAGAAGAAAAACCAAATGTATAGTTCATGTTATTGCGTCGCCAAGGATGTCAGCTAAGATTGGTTTAAGTATAATTGTTCATGTGTCGTTGTTTAAAATGTTTTCGAAGACAAATGGCAGAGGAATAACTGGTGTCGGACTGTGGAAGGGTGATGTATTTAACATAAACCTTAAAAATCAGAACCTCGTTTTCATCTCAGATGAGTGGATGTCAAAAAGGAGCGTGTGTTTTAACTGGTCATCTCTTTGTTATATTAAATAATACACTCCGTAATTAGTTATATGTTGTTTTATTCGAGGAGAAAACACAAGTTTCACATTTCAGACATCCAGAGTAGAGCTGCTGGCATCGTTGAGTCTAAATGGCTCTCATGCGGTGTTTAAGTCCAGCCCCTTCAGAGCGTCCAGCATCACTCTGTTAGAGTTTACTTTACAGAAGCAACTGCAACCGACTACGAGAGAATAATGGCAGAAGTCGCTCCCGCAGCAGCTCCAGCACCGGCCAAGGCCGCCAAGAAGAAGGCCGCTCCCCGACCCAAGAAGGTCGGCCCCAGCGTCGCCGAGCTGGTCGTCAAGGCCGTGTCCGCCTCCAAGGAGCGGGGTGGAGTGTCTCTGGCCGCGGTCAAGAAGGCTCTGGCTGCCGGCGGCTATGATGTGGAGAAGAAAAAGGTCCTCGTCAGGAGCGCCATCAAGAAGCTGGTCACCAAAGGCACCCTGGTCCAGGTCAAAGGCTCCTACAAGATGAGCAAGAAGGCTGCACCTGTGAAGGCAAAGAAGCCCGCGGCCAAGAAAGCGGTTAAAGCAAAGAAACCCGCAGCGGCTAAGAAGTCGCCCAAGAAGGCGGCAGTTAAGAAACCCGCAGCCGCCAAGAAGTCACCCAAGAAGGCCAAGAAGCCTGCCGCCAAGAAAGTAGCAGCTAAAAGCCCCAAGAAGGCCGCCAAGAGCCCCAAGAAAGTGGCTAAGAAGCCCGCAGCAGCCAAGAAAGCTCCGGCCAAGAAGGTTGCCAAGCCCAAGGCAGCAAAGAAGGCAGCGCCCAAAAAGAAGTAAACTGTACAAAATATTTAAACCCACAAAAGGCTCTTTTAAGAGCCAACCACATTGTTTTAGAAGAGTGTCCTCGATCTTACTATGCTCACATAGTACACGGGAGCAATACGATATAAAAATGTATAGTAAATTTATGTATACCTAGTATAATAGCAACAGTATAAACTATTGTAACGCGAGTTGTCAACGTAAAGCACTCCTTTTCTTGACTGTACAAATGGACCGGTTTCAGTTCTAGAATAGCGTCACCATAACATGCATTTCAAGTGTTTTATTTTTTATATACAGTTTGGGAACGTGCTAATAGCCTACATGCAACTAAAATAGAGAAGCTAATGCCGATATTTTCTAATAAGGCCATTTCTCTCATCTAATCCACATATATAACCTAATGGAAGCAATCAATCGCGGTTTTCTTCAAATATAGCGGGCATATCCATCCACGATGATACGTTTGTATAAATCGTAACTCTGATCGAAGCCTCATTGAGACAATTCTGCACTAAATGAAGCATTACTAATAACACATGAATATCACTTGCGTCTCTGCCCCTTTTCTGTTCAAGACAAATATCAAATCGAATTCTGATTACATACGATTAGGGTTTTGCAGCGCTGTGACAGCACGGGGGAGGAATGTGTTTATGTGTGGGCGTGGTTAGTTACGCCCACGCCGTTGTGTCCTCTCTTACGTCCTCAGAACACAAATATTAAGGCAGGGCTCAGAAGTTTGGACTCATTCAGTTTTTGTATCTACAACAGCTGTAGTATTCAAGATGTCCGGAAGAGGCAAAGGCGGGAAGGGTCTGGGAAAAGGAGGCGCCAAGCGTCACCGCAAAGTTCTCCGTGATAACATCCAGGGAATTACCAAGCCCGCTATCCGCCGCCTGGCTCGCCGTGGCGGTGTGAAGCGTATCTCCGGTCTGATCTACGAGGAGACCCGCGGTGTTCTCAAGGTGTTCCTGGAGAACGTGATCCGTGACGCCGTCACCTACACCGAGCACGCCAAGAGGAAGACCGTGACCGCCATGGATGTTGTCTATGCTCTGAAGAGACAGGGACGCACTCTGTACGGCTTCGGAGGTTAAATAATACTGACCTGATCTACCAACAACCCAAAGGCTCTTTTAAGAGCCGCCCACGTTTTCTATAAAGAAATAATTCTCAATATATCTCAGTACTAATCAATTGTCACACTGTCTGAACATCATAACGATACTATAAACAATTGTTAGGCATTACATTAGGCAATGACTCAAAAGCCTGTCAGTGTCAGCACTTGAATTCATGCTACTTTACACTTAGGATATAGCACGTCTGAATCAGGCCAAACTCTCCAGCAAATGAATGGCAATCTGTAGTTTTTGTGGTGGACCCACTACACTATCCTATACACGCACCGATGGATTTGATTTGGAGTCAGAATCTCACTCTGGCTGTGGATAAGTCCAACTTTACGCTTATGTTTTCCCACCCCAATCCATCCCTTTGATGCTGAGCGCCAAGCAGGGAGGCATTGGGTCCCATTTTTAGAGTCTTTGGTATGACCCGACCGGGAAACTCACTGCTCTTAATGGGGAGTTTTGGCACGTACGGACGAAACGTATACCTGGCCTGTACAATCTGAAGAAACTCACCCCCCTTTGCTTCCTCTGTTGTTTGGCTACATAGAAGCGCATGCCGGTATTTGTACGTAAATGTCATGATGGATTGCACAAGGTGGGCCGTATTGTAATGCTTAAAAGGTAAAAAAAAAAAAAAAAAAAAAAAAAAGGGGGGGGGGGGGTTAGGGTCTTTGCGTCCACTCATTTTGTTAGCTGTGCTTTAAACGTACCAGTTATTGCCAGCGAACTGGTAATATATCAAACAATCTGACATATAGCCTTTGTCTGATATTGCCAAGTTTGTGACTGATCACACTGTAGGGGTCAGTTACACATTTTATGCAGTAAAGCTCTTTAGGCAACGTAACCATGACCACACATTTCCCTACAATAGATTCATGTGTGTATTGAATTATTGATTTCCTCTATCACTACCCCACTCTTTATTTGAGCGGGACAACAGATCAGGCGGGAAGGAAAACAGCGGCTGTAAAACAATTCTCAGTGGGTCAGTTGCACAAGCAGTAGCCAATCATCTGCTGGCAGTCGCACACTTCATTTGCATAGGCTTCCTAGAAATCCTGCTACACCGCCGTTCAGAGCTCACTTCTATTCTTCGTTTCATTGAGATAGAATCATGCCTGAAGTAGCGAAGCCAGCGCCCAAGAAGGGCTCCAAGAAAGCCGTCAGCAAGTCTGCCGCCAAGGGCGGCAAGAAGCGCAGAAAGTCCAGGAAGGAGAGCTACGCCATCTACGTGTACAAGGTGCTGAAGCAGGTCCACCCTGACACCGGGATCTCTTCCAAGGCCATGGGCATCATGAACTCGTTCGTCAACGACATCTTCGAGCGCATCGCCGGCGAGGCCTCTCGTCTGGCTCACTACAACAAGCGCTCCACCATCTCATCCAGGGAGATCCAGACCGCCGTCCGCCTGCTGCTCCCCGGGGAGCTGGCCAAGCACGCAGTGTCTGAAGGCACCAAGGCTGTGACCAAGTACACCAGCTCCAAGTAAACTGACCTGTCTGCTCTCTACAACACAACGGTCCTTTTAAGGACCACCCATCTTATCCAACAAAGAGTTTATCCACTAAATACCATGATAATTATTTAGGCCCTTGCGATGTTTGCAGGAACGGGCAGTGCGCACGGGCGAAGACGTTACCACTATGGTCCAGGGACATTACTAATGTCGATAGTGCAATGCGATTTTGTAATCTATACCAGGGCTTTTCTACCCTTTTCATCCCAGGGACCACCATTTGAAGATATTTTGGCCCCATCGACCCCAAATCTAAAGATTTATTTTGCTTTTGTCCACAATTCCAGGCTGGATTTGGGAAACAGAACAAGCAAAACATACATTCCAAAATGGCTAATTCAAAAGATGAATAATTTAACTCTTGAGAGTTACATCTGGTTAACCAACTTAGCTGGTGACCAGATGGAACCCTCTCAAGGACCACTGGTGGTCCCCGGACCACCTGTTGAAAACCCCTGACATAACTACCTCTCGGTAGTGTGGAATAGAGCCATTGGCAGATTCAGCCCAATCTTTAATTTATTTGAGCGTGATAAGCCTAGTGACCAGTAATCTCCAAACATTGCATTATGAATAGTAATAGTCCTCTCTAAAACACCAGGTCATAAAGCTTCATTGGCATGGCTAAACAAACGTCTACATTGCCAAAGCGAGTGTCACAAATACAATTAATACAGCTGAGATGGGGTAAGTGTACAGTTGGAGAGGATACAACAGTTTTCCTAAACAGTTATTGAGTTATAACATGTTATAAAACAATACACTGTCACATAACAGGGCATAAATGTTTTTCTTAAGCAAGTCATGGAGTTTTTCATTAAGGGGCTTTATAATCTTTGGCAACAGCAAATGACTATAGCACCCCATTCAAATATGGGGTGTAGGAATATATGGACTAACCCCCATTCAAACGTATAGGTTCATTTGATTTATGTATAATGAGGGGTCAATTTGGTTTAAATTGCTCTTGAAAGTAAAAACCTTACAGCAGGTTTTGAACTAACAACCTCCTAATCATTTAAGCGCCCAACCTCACTGAGCTACTTAGGCTATTACCTGCCACAGGACAGTAGCCTATTACTTTATATTTGAGTGACATTCATACAAAAATAATAGGTTACTTAATAATAATGATATTAACAACATCTATTATTATTATTATTATTAGGCTATTATCAAATTTCTACTCCACTGTGCGCTTGTCTGTCAGAGGAGGTTTATGGTACAACAGCGGCGCCGTGTGTGTATATGTCCTCATTACACCACCAACGCTCATTGCATTACATTAGGCTACATTACATGGCTGTCTTCAAACCTTTTCACGTCAAAGGACATTTTAGACATTGGACCCATAAGCGTCCATTTGGTTCCAAACTATCATTTAGCTGGGACATAGACTTGTATTGAGAATGGGGACAACAATTAAGGACAAGTCGTGGATCTGAAGTATGCAGAACTGCAGTTAACAAATAATAGTACAACATAGACATTACAGAGACTTCGATTGTTACTGTGCACAACAGTTGTCATATTGCACACACGTGCCCTAAAATGGCTCTTATTTGCGGCGCCCCCGTTGAAAACAATGTATTTCCAACTCCAACAGTGTGTCCCTGTTTAGGTTGCGCTTGTGTTCGGTTGCTGATCCCTCAATGTCGCAACTCTATGTCTGTGGAAAGTGACGTGCTCAAGTGGGCGGGGCTTTGGGAAAGATGGCGCCAACAGTAGGTCTCTACTGGGGCCATGCGCTGTTTGAGGTATGTTTATGTTTGTTCACAAATGTTTGTTTGAGAAGCACACGGTTTTATCCACCTTCAACACTGTTGTTTAAACTTTTTGTGGCTTTATAGGACCATTGGCTGTTTACTCTAGTGTTTTTCAACCAGTTTTATAACAGGGTTCATATTTATCAACATTTAAGCCACACAGAAGGAATACATTTAGCCTCAGTTCTAAAACTAAAGGTCTTTATTTAATCAACATTTCCATGTTGTATAGATGTCTGTACAATTAACAGGCAAATTGTACACATGAACTTTAGGCAAATTTAGTAAATCAGATGTTCAACAATTTGTTTGTGCTTTTAAATGTGGTTTTCAAATGTAGCATTTGGTCACATTTTCTGCTTCCTACAGCCAAGTGAAAATCTAACACATTTAGACCTGATGCTAGATAATACAAAATTTTTAAAAAATGGAGACTGTTACAATCTGTAGGGCATTTTTCAACTGCTAATGCTTTGACTAGCTAGACCTTTTTTATGGTTAAAGTTAAAACTGATTTCAGTGGCTAAAGGTAATTCTTTCAATAGCTAAAGCTAATGTCTGTGCTACTACTTTCAATAGCTAAATGTAATGCAGTGATTTCACTAGCTAAACCTAAAACCCACATGCTTATCAGTGTTACTGATTCCAGGAATGTCTGATCTCTACAAGCCATATCCTGTTGTAAATGTGACTAATGGATGATTAAAATTATATAAGACAAATGACAAATTAGCATAAAAAAAAAAATAAAATCCCACATTTGGGTTTCTGAACTCATGTGGGCCAGTTTATATAATGTGTAGATGTTGAAGACTTCAGTTTCCATATTTAACATCTTTAATATATCCTACAAGATAGATAAAATCTATCAATCTATCAACATTGTAATGGTGGTTAGTGCTGTCGCCTCACAGCTAGGAGTCCCTGGGTTCGATTCCCACTAGGGCCGCTGCTGTGGGTGCTGGCGACGTGTCTGCTCCTCCGTGTCATCAGTGCCCATACCCGAGGCGGGGTTGGTGAAAGGGCCTTTCTGTGTGGAGTTTGCATGTTCTCCCCGTGTCCCCTAGGGTAGATATCCTCACATGTTCTCCCCGTGTCCCCTAAGGTAGATACCCTCACATGTTCTCCCCGTGTCCCCTAGGGTAGATGCCCTCACATGTTCTCCCCGTGTCCCCTAGGGTAGATACCCTCACATGTTCTCCCCGTGTCCCCTAGGGTAGATACCCTCACATGTTCTCCCCGTGTCCCCTAGGGTAGATGCCCTCACAAAAACATGCAGTAATCCTGGACTCTAAACTGCCTCCCCCTGACCAGCCGGGGCGCCTGATGGAGGGGACAGGAACTGGTTGGAATAACGTGTTCCTTCCACGCGCTACGTCCAACCAGGGAAACTCCCCCCTGTCAGGTGAAAAGAAGGTGGCGCGACTCCTCATGCCTTGAAGGAAGCATGAGCTAGGGATGTGAAAAAAAGTCGGAAATCGACACGATTGTCGACACGTGCTGACGTCGACACAAAAAAGTACGAGTCGAAAATCGCCTCTTTTTTCTTTTTTTATATTAATGATTTTTATTTTGTATTCTTTGCAATTTCTTGTTCAAAAACGTCACAACGTTACTGTTTTCAAGGGAAGAGAATTGCTTATTTCGGGTATTAGGCTACTATCAGTCACTGTAGTGAGACCATGTATATGCTGCGCGCGTCTGTGCCGCCGCGTCCGTCCTCCTCCTGCTTCCCCCTGCGCTCTGCCCCCGAGTAGGAGGAGGAGGCGGCAGCGGCCCTCGTCTGCACCCGCGGTCTGCACCCGCCGGAATGCGTCTTCCTCCTTCTCCCTGCGTTCTGTCCCGCGAGTTCGGCTTTCCCCGAGGGGGAGGCGGCAGCGGCTCCTGCCTAGTGCACCCGCCGCAATGATTGACTTTTATTTCGCCGAGCAGGCGCCTCTGTCGAGGCCGAAATGGAGCGTTACGTATGGGAGAAAGCTATCTCTCCTGCACAAGACCGAGGTCTCACATGAGAGAGAGAGAGAGAGAGAGAGAGAGAGAGAGAGAGAGAGAGAGAGAGAGAGAGAGAGAGAGAGAGAGAGAGAGAGAGAGAGAGAGAGGCGCGCGCTGCTGCTGCTGCTGCTGCTGCTGCTGCTGCTGCTGCTGCTGCTGCTGCTGCTGCTGCTGGTGGTGGTGGTGGTGGTGGTGGTGGTGGTGGTGGTGGTGGTGGTGGTTAATAGAACAAGCCTATATTATTTGTACTTATCTTGTCCGGTGTTCTGTTTCACGTTGTTTGGCCATGTCTAACAGCAGACGCAGGAAAAAGCAAAGATGCAGGGAATCCGTCGCAAGGAAAGAGGAAAACTCCTCTATCAAGTCGATTAGGCTACTAATGAATGTGGAATGCCAGGTGCGGGTGCGTGTCTGTTGTCTGTTGCGTGGTGCACTCTGCTCTCCTGCGCCCTGCTCTGCCATGCGCTTTGCTTTGAGAACATGCCTGATCATTGTGGAGCGCAGTATGGAACGTTCTCCTCAGATATGCATATTTTGGTATTATATATTGCTCGATTTCGCGGTCCCGCTTATTTTATCTTGCACCTCTCCCTCCTGCAGGCATTTTCATGCCGCCCGCGCTGCAACATTTTGCGTTAGGTCCCGCCGGCGCCGCGGGCTAAAATAAATAAATAAAAAAATTGACGACAAATCGAAAATGGGGCCCGACACGTCGACATTCCAAATATGTGTCGATTAACATCCCTAGCATGAGCCCAGTCTGCTGCCTCCCCAGGTTGGTGGAGGGTGTGTAGAGCCCAGGATCACATTAGGTCTTGGCACTGGGTGAAAAAATGGGTTACAAAATCGTGGGATAAAAATTATATATATATAAAAAAAAAAAAAAAAAAAAACATTGTAATGTATTTTTTGGTATGTGTCTTGCAGGTTGATGTGACCTTGGACAGTGTCTTCAGGAGACAGCTGGTGTGATGGAGTGTCTACTGGGCTGAGCTGAAACCTTACAGCGTCAACAAACGTTGTGTCTGAGATGAGACGCAGAACTGTTCATACAGCACCCTGCACAGCACCAGGCCCCCCGCGGTACGTACCTGCATTACATGTGACTGTGGTAGAAACCTATAGGGTTGTTACACCATATAACACATACCTGGGCATTATGCGCCCCCCGGAAAGTTGGTTAACCAGGTATAACTCTTTGAGAGCGTATAAATGAAACCAAATGGACCCTCGCTCAGTCTGAGAATGTAAGACAATGGTCATTTGTGTTATCCTGTTTTGTTTCCCAAATGGAATTGAGGACAAAAACAAAAGAAATCTTGAATAAAGTTTTGGGATCTGTGGGGCTAAAATGTCATCAATATTCCCGTAATAATATCACTTGACCTGCAACTAATTGCAAAAAAAAAAAAAAAAAAAAAAAAAACTCAACTGATTTTGAATCTTTAATATGCCCAGAATAACATACAAAAAGTTGCCTGGATTTGTCTGGGGGGGAAGTTGTGAAAATAGCCTCTAAAATATGAGAATACAAAAAACGTTTTTTGTCCATGTCTGCTAGATTTCACCATGCTAAACCAAATAACAATTTGATTGAATGGTTTACCAAACATTTCTCAGTTGTTCCATATGTATTTCTTCCTATAGAATCCAGTTCTGCAATGTACATTTTTGTATTGTGCATAACTATTGAATTTATCAGTATATTCACACATGGGCGGAAATGACAGGAAATATCCTATTTTTTGTCAAGCAGTTGTCAAGCAGTTTTATCAAACTTTGCTCGGATGTTCAGTATGTATATTTTCCTCTAGATTCAATTTCTGCAATGTACAGTACTGTGCATAATTAATGACAATTAGTATATTTGACACATAAGCGGAATTAATTTGATATGTTGATGTGTATGTGTAATTTGATTGTTTGTTTCTGGCATTACATCATAAACATACAACATAGTCACTATGAATGAAATATAAGCTAGGAATGTAAGGATAGAAATTCTATATGCATATATTAACACTATGGTCCCATGTTTACAAAAATGGTATACGGTATGTTTGCTAACTGCAAAATAAGTTCTGTTTCACATTCGGCTCATGTGTCGGCTAATCTGAGTGCTCTGGAGGGCTTGTGGGGTGCGATCAGACAAGATATATAGTTCCATATTGTATTTGCTTTGAATGCCAACATCCAATATTCGTACTGCAGACAGGAGCCAATGGAGGGACCAAGGAAGCTGTAGTATGTTGGATCAGTGGAGAGGCTTAAGTATGCCAGTAAGGATGGAGTTAACAGTAGAGCCCAGGATCACATTAGGAATAGGCACAGGGTGATGTCTGAAGTATCAATCTACAAGAACGGGTGATAGCTGTAATGTGTGCTTTGAACGAGAGCTGACTGTCCAGGACAACACCAAGGTTCCTGGCTGTTGGGACAGATGATACCAGCGTGTTGTCAACGGAAATGGTTTCGTTCCGGCCCTATGCTCAGAAGAACCTCAATCTTGAACCCAGAATTGAGAATATTGTTTGCTATTATTAAGCAACACTGGTCAGAGTCCAATGGGCATGCTGGAAGAGGAAAGCTTGAAAAGGAAAGCCTGACCTGGATGGCAACAGTTGCTAAAGTATGTGGATTGGCATTGGACAGTGAACAAACCCCGCCCCAAAAGGTGGGGCTTAGAGAAGAGAACTTACTGATACTGACGAGTTCAAAACAAAAGGAAACTATCCAAGGTGCTGAAAATTAACAAGTTGACCAGATAGATGTCCATGCACATGAATCAATTCGCATCAGAAGTGGCAAGGCATTTAAAGACTGGCCAAGCCATAGATGAAGAAGTTGTGAAAGGCTTGTTAGAATCATCATAGACACTTGACAAAAAAGGGAAGGGGCTAAGTCAGCCTTTCTACAGTACATAGTGATGAAAACAAGACTGAACTGATCAGAAAATCTGAAGGAATTTAAACATCTGGAGACAGTGTACTCAGATATATATTGATTATCGTACACCAGAGGACAATGCCTGCAAGTGGCAACAGACAACAGTCAATGGTCTAGTCCCAGTTTGGTTCACCCACAGAGTTTTCACCAAGCCTGAACAGAAAACCTCCCAGGAAATGAAGGGAGAAGACGAAAATGATTAAGAATTCCCGGGAAGAGTTCAAGATGAAAAGGCAAAGCAGAAAAAATCCTAGATCCTTTTCAGACATCTTCTTCCTTATTAGAGAGTGACAGTGATTTTGTACTAATGCATCAGACAAATGACTTTTAATAACACTTGTCAGTTGATCTCAAATCAAATATCAAATTATCCATATACAGTAGATCAGGGGTGGCCAACCAGTCAGAGATTAAGAGCCACTTTTTTACCGTGTTACTGCAAAGAGCCACCTCATACACATGGAAACACGTGAAGATCACCCCATCCCTTCCTCTCTCTCACACACACACACACACACGCACGCGCACACGCGCACACACACACACAGACCTCTACTCAGCCAGAGTTATTGTAAATGTGACACACCAACATGATAATGACAGAAATGGACTCCTAGCCCATGCAAACTGACTACTGATAATCGTTTTAAGGTCGATGGATGTAGTAGTCCAGTTATTCTCAACAATTAACATTGTGTGCACTGTATCACCCTCACAAACTCTCAGTTCAACCAAGTCCACAAACAAAAATATATCATTGTCTGCACTGTTTCACCCACACAAAAAAATATAATCATAATAGGGAATGAATGGCTGCGCCAGGCCAAGCAATTTTGACACTTGTCATGTGAAAGCCCCTTAAGAGCCACATGAAACCAGCCAAAGAGCCGCATGAGGCTCAAGAGCCACGGGTTGGCCAGGCCTGTTCTACATTCTCTAGTTGTTTCTGCCCATGTGACAAATATGCTAATTATCAAATTATATATGCTCAAGATATATTGCAGAATTGCATTCTATAGGGAAGAATACACAGAGATTACCTGAGAAAAGTTTGGTAAATCAAATTTCCCAAACTATCAAAACTGTCAAATTGCTATAGGGTTTTCCCTGTTATTTCCACCCATGTCAAATATGCAAATTATCTTATTAATTATACACAATACAAAAATGGCCATTACAGAAATTGATTCTACAGGACTAAATAACAATCAACTGAGAAAAGTTGGGTAAACAATTTAATCAAAATGTTACAGGGTTTGACATGGTGAAATCTAGCAAAAATTGCCAATAAGATGTTTTTTTTGGTAGGGTCATACCTGACAGGCAATTTTCTAAACTTCCCCTCACAATTCCAGGCAACTTTTTGTATGTTATTCTGGGCATATTAAAGATTCAAAATCAGTTGAGTTTTTTTTTTTTAGTTGCAATTAGTCCAAGGTCAAATGACATTATTACTGGACTGAAACAATCTAATTATACATACACATCAACATACCAAATTAATTCCGCCTATGTGTCAAATATACTAATTGTCATTGATTATGCACAACAATGTACTGTGCATTGCAGAAATCAAATCTACAGGAAAGATACATACTGATCAACCGAGCAGAGTATGATAAACCCGTTTAACAAATTGTTAAAGGATTTTTCCTGTCATTTCCGCCCATGTGTGAATATGCTGATAAATTCAATAATTATGCACAAATACAAAAATGTACATTGCAGAACTGGATTCTACAGCATGAAATACATATGGAACAACTGAGCAATGTTTGGTAAACCATTCAATCAAATTGTTATATGGTTTAGCATGGTGAAATCTAGCAGAAAGGGACAAAAAACGTTTTTCTCATCAGGCAAATTTGCCTGACGAAGACCTTAGGGTCGAAACGTTGCAGTTGTTGCCTGAACTAAATAAAAAGTGTGTTTTGGAGCATATAAACAGTGTGTGGGCGTTCCTCTCCGTTCTCTTAAGTTTGATGCCTTGATGCCCAGCACCTGGCCTGAATATAGGCGTGAGATGTGCACACAATCCGTTTGCCTTTGGATATCCCTTTTAAACATTGATATGTTGGCATATTGATTATTTCGCCCACCCCTAGTGTATATTACATTGGTATGCCTTTGAGTGAGAGAAACCAGTGGTTTTCAACCTTTTTCATCCATGGGGCCACCATTTCTTCAGGATTTGAGCCACGGACCACCATTTGAGGATATGTTAGCCCCACAGACCCCAAAACTAAAGATTTATTTTGCTTTTGTCTACAATTCCAGGCTGGATTTGGGGAAACCAAACAAGCAAAACATACATTCCGAAATGGCTAATTCAGATGATGAATATTTTAACTCTTGAGAGTGTAAAAATGAAACCAAATGGACCCGCAAGGGTCCATTTGGTTTCATTTTTACATTCTCAAGAGTTACATCTGGTTAACCAACTTTCCATTATTTAGGCCGGGGACCACCTGGAACCTTTTCAGGGACCACTGGTGGTCCCCGGACCACCTGTTGAAAACCCCTGCACTACAACGTCAACACTGTTTTAAACCCAAAGCACTGCAGAGCATGATGTTACAGTTAGCAGACAGCAGGGGGCAGCAGAATCCCTTCCCATCGGTATGCTCTGTACGAGTGCTTTTCACCCTTTTTGGTACCAGGGCCCACTATTTATTCAGCATTTGAGCCACGGACCACTTTGAGGAGATTTTGGCCCCACAGAACCCCAAACATAAAGATTCCTTTTGCTTTTGTCCACAACTCCAGGCTGGATATAGTTATTCAACTAGCAAAACCCAATTTGACATGATTAATTCATTTTTTTACTTACAGCAGTGCAGTAGACATGTTTTAGAGCAGGGGTTTTTAACAGGTGGTCTGGGGACCACCGGTGGTCCTTGAGAGGGTTCCAGGTGATCCCCAGGGTAAAAGCTTATCTACCAGATGTAACTCTTGAGAGTGTAAAAATGAAACCAAATGGACCCTTGCGGGTCCATTTGGTTTCATTTTTACACTCAAGAGTTAAAATATTCATCATCTGAATTAGCACCACTTAATTAAGAAGTCTAAACTGTTTTGTTTGCAAAATTGTGCCTGGAATAATGGAATTGTGGACAAAACCAAAATAATTCTTTAGTTTTAGGTCTTTGGGACTGAAATGTCATGAAATGGTGGTCTGTGGTGTCAAAAAGGTTGAAAACCCATGTTGTAGAGGAAGAAGTTGGGCTGCTATGGCTGATTCCACATGCACACATGCACATGCACGCTGCAAGAGTGGACATTTATGCAGAATGTTTATACATAGAGGCAGAGGCGTCATCTTGCGTCCGTCCTCACGTAGGCTGCACGTAGGCTGCAGTTACCATGCAAGGGTGATTTTCCCCCTACCCTGAATTGCTGGCCCAAGCCTAGCCTGGGCCAGCAAATTAAGTCGGGACCACAGTCCCTGTGAAATCCTACTGAAATCCTCACACACAAACTACACAAACTTTACGCGCCTGCATAGAGGTACAATCATACATTTAAAAACATAGCTTTGACGGTTGTCAGTTTTTTTCTGTATGTG
>CM076976.1:53410996-53418496 GCA_039105355.1 Benthosema pterotum | reverse complement strand
TACTTTGGCCCACTCTGTATTTTGTTTTGACACCCCTGATCTAACCAATCACAGCCAACAGACATTCTGATTGCCATGATGATACACGATTATAAGAGTGCCCCTCACTTCACATGGGTGTGATTTGAGAGAGGGGGTCTATTTGTAACAGTGTGATATTGATATTAAATAGTCTAGTTTTGCAGGTTTGATTTATTTTTTTAAAGGAAACCATCTCAGATGTAATGTCTCACTTCCTCCAGAGGGGAGCCCTTCTCATCGTAGCTGAGAGGGACGGAGGGCTGTTGAAGATCATCTTGGACGACTCCAGAACAACAACAAAAACAACAACAACACAGCTCTATCAGGTGCAAAACATTTAGACGTCACACACACACACACACACACACACACACACACACCACACACACACACACACACACCACACACACACACACACACACACACACACACACACACACAACACACACACACCACTGTTGATTTTAACAGCACATTTTGATTTGGGTTTTTCATTTAGTTTTAGTCATCTAATTGTTTTTGCTTGTAGGTCTGCTGTCTATAAAAAATATGAAAATATGGTGCAAAAAAACATCTACAGTTGATTTTATTTTACTTACAGAAAAATCCATAATAGCGTTGCTTTGTTTTTGTTTGACAAATCATCATCCGACCAAAAGAGCAAAAAGCAACCAGATCTATATATCCATACTAAAATTAAGGAGTTGTCTGTCCGAATGTCTGAAACACAAATATCTCCGCGACGGCTCCAGCCATCGCTGTAAGTTTCACACAGCCGTTCACCATAATGTCATGAAGAGACTGACGAGCCCTTTTGCCAAATTAACACACCGTTGATTTATAATGAATTTATGTGTGCGTCCCATTAGCTTTATATGCGGGAAGCGACCCGCCCACTATCACACACGTCACACCGACCCAACATGGAATTATCATTGCGCATGGAGACGAGTGAGACGCGAGCACAACGACTACAACGAATCGCCGACCCTCCCTCAACGCCTTTGCATTGCCTGCTCTGCTGCTCAGTCAATGATAAACATAACCTCGACTCGCGGCGTGTCGGCTGCTTTAGCCTACTCGACACGGTGTTTTCTATGGGAGCAGCAGGACGCTGCTAGCAGCCAAGCTACCATCATCCACTTAGCCACATCCAGCCTCTGCCGCTGCTGCCCAATGTCCATGTTACACCCTGCTAGCAGTCAAAGCTACCATCATCCACTTTAGCCACATCCAGCCTCTGCCCTGCTGCCCAATGTCCATGTTACACCCTGCTAGCAGTCAAAGCTACCATCATCCACTTAGAAACATCCAGCCTCTGCCGCTGCTGCCCAATGTCCATATTCCAACACTACACTACCCCCTGCAAAGTGCAAACACGATCGTATTTCACTCTTTTTCGAACAATGCCTATCACACACGTGTTGTGTTGTCTAATAATAAACTGTATGTTCGTCTGTCCCTATTCAGGCTGCACGAACAGCGCTCGAGCGCTCAGTTTCTGACCCCGCAATGTCGCACGTATTACTCTACATGCCATTGATGTCGCAACGTTGACTCTGCATGCCCCTGAACGGCCAGAGTGTTACAGACAGTAGACAGAGTTGCGACAACTCCATAGACATGTACAGGCAGTTCGCCATCATGGCCATCATCGTTTCTTTTTTTCTATGCGTGTGGTGTGTGTGTGTGTGTGTGTGTGGTGTGTGTGTGTGTGTGTGTGTTGTGTGTGTGTTGTGTGCGCGCGCGCGCACGTGTCGACTCTACACTAACACCGTGGTTTTCAACCAGTGATCTAGGGACCACCAGTGGTCCCTGAGAGCATTCCAAAAGGTCCCCAGGCTAAATGATGGAAAGTTGGTTAACCAGATGTACTGTAACTCACATCGCACATCATGCCACAAACAAGTTAAAGGGTACTCCACCTTCAAAAAAACTTTTGGTCATTTTATGGTCTACTCAGCCTCATGTGAACACACCACCAGACAGTTTATAAGTTACTCCTTTCAGTATTTAGATATTTGATGTTCATTAGTCTGTCGGACCCAAACCCATTATAACTTAAAACTCCATTTTAACCATGACAGATTATTCCAAAAACAACCCATCTTTTTTCTGGTGACTGATATTGCACACACATTACCCACGCTTCGCATGATTTGGACTTCACATATTAAACGGGTAAGGTCCTAGTTTCAGTTAAATCTCTGATTTTGGGGCGTCATAATTTCTCTCTCCTCTCTTTGTCTCTCGGCTAGTTTAAACCGTTCCCTTTTGGTTTACTTCAAAGCTGACACCTTGAGATAAGCTGTTGGTCAGAACATTAACATTTCTAGAGCTTCAGTGTCACTCATTCATCCAATGTTCACATCAAGGAATGTGTTAGTTCCGTTTGTGTCCGCAAATACATGCACGCATGTGTACACAACGCCACGCATGCGCGCACGCGTGCGCACACACGCCGCACACACACACCACACACACACACACACACACACACACACACACACACACACACACACACACACACACACACACACACACACACACACACACACACACACACATATGCGGTGCAGTCACAGGGCCTTGCATCCACTTCCTCTCCTTCTCCTCCTCATGTTTGTTCTAATCATTCACAGATCCTATCTCCAGTTCTATCCTGAGGTGCACAAATGGTTAATTGTGTTTTTTTTTTTCACAGCTCAGAAGAATAACATAGGCTGGATCTGCTACACAAAATGGTCACAAAACTTTCATTTTGTTTAAAGCGGTCGCGACCTAGGCCGAAGTCGCGAAAAGATTTAGCTGTCTTTCTGTTAGTCAGTTAGTTAGTTATTTTGCGGTGAATAAAGGTTGTTGATAAAACTGTGTACATGGAATGTATTTCTGTCTGAGACTAAAACAACTTCTGTGTTGTGACAGATCCAGGAGAGGCTTGGACTCAGGCTCTGGACTTTGACTACCAGCAGCAGATGATCTATTGGATAGAACTGAACCCCTCCAGGATCCTCTGCATGCACATCAGTGTCAGAGACGTCCAGGTCAGCGTGACAATGACCATGAGGATGAAACCAAATGAACAATAACTGATATTAGTAATGTGAATACTTTGTGACGTCAGTGTTAAATATCAACCAGAGAACAGGCTGCCTGGTGGCTCAGTCACTTATAGTGCAACATTTCACAACATGGGGGGCGCGCCCCGTCTGTGTTTCATGGTCACCAGTAAATGTAACTGTTACTCTAATATATTACTCTAATAGTACTACAGCATGGCACGGAGTGACACGATGAGAGCTTGTAGGTCTGATAGAAATGTGGTGCAAATATCTATTCTTTCAGAGCGAATGATTTTAACTAAAATATTTGCCAATTGGGGTATCTCTCACTCACTGTGTGTGTGTGTGTGTGTGTGTGTGTGTGGTGTGTGTGTGTTGTGTGTGTGTTGTGTGTGTGTGTGTGTGTGTGTGTGTGTGTGTGTGTGTGTGTGTGTGTGTGTGTGTGTGTGTGTGTGTGTGTCTGTGGTTAGGGTCCGTATTTTCAGATGGTGGTCCGCAGCCCAATAATTCTCTAGACAATAATTCTGAAAGACTGGAATAAAAAAATAAAACATGTTGATTCAATTCATATTCATGTATGGCTGATTGACAGGTCCTTCACACAGCACCTCACTCAGTGTTCCAGTCAGTCTGGCTGTTGATTGGGTGTCAGGAAACCTGTACTGGGTTGACGCTGGCAGTGACACAATAGAGGTGTCCAAACTAGACGATCGTCCAGAAGAGTTCTGGTCAACACCGGTCTGAAGGATCCAGACTCCATGGCTGTGGATGTACGCTACGGGTAAGAGAACTGCATCATGTTCTGTTCCTCTTACACATCTATGGTAAAACACTAAACTGATTCATATACACTGTTTTAAAAATGAACAACATTTAACACATTTCAACCTGACATTCTACATTCTATAAAACATTACGCTCTGAAAGAATCTATAATATTCAAAGATTTCTGCTGCGCTTTCACCATTTCCCACATAAAATAGCTGTTGTACACGCCTCATATGAGGCGTGTACACACCCATCCAGACTGGGTTAAAGGGGGGACTCCACCCATTTTCAACATTTTCCTGACAATTTACAAATGTGACCAAATCATTATGAAACCAAATGGACTCGTACGGGTCTGTTTAATTTTATGCTCTCAAGAGTTTAAAGATTATGGTCCATTTGGTTACCAACTCTCATCATTTCGCCAGTGGTCCCTGAGAGGGGACCACCATAGATACATATCTATATAATATTGGACAATATATACCTACATACTTATCAATAATATATCACAATTAATAATAGTAATGACCAGGGTCATAACACATGGTGTCTCCTGACAGATACTTGTACTGGTCAGACCGTGGTATCAACCACATAGAGAGGATGGGGATGGACGGCACCAACAGGACAGTCATCCTGAAGGAGGACATCTCAGAGCCCATGGGTCTGACGTTAGACTACATCAATGATCACATATACTGGTCCAACTACTACGATGGGAAACGCATTGAGTTTAGTAACCTGGATGGAACCAACAGACACACAGGTAACACACACACACACACACACACAACACACGCACACGCACACGCACACGCACAACGCACACCACACACACACACACCACACACACACACACACACACACCACACACACACACACGCTGCACAGACATTGAGGACACTGTTTGGTCAAAAGCCAGAATGGGGCTTTGACCAGGCATCCAGGTTCTAAAACTACACTTCCCAGAGTGCAGCAGAAAATGGCCGCTGCTCATCAAGAGCACCTGAGGACTTGAAAAAGCCATTCAGACAAACTGAACTCAGAAGGAGAAGATGAAGGAAGCTCTAAGTCCTTTCAGAAGTTCAGCCCAAAGACGCCAATGGTCTGTTAAAATGTTCTTTTATATATATATATATATATATATATATATATATATATATATTATATATATATATATATATATATATATATATATAATATATATTATATATATATAAATATATAATGTTGTAATGTCTTAAGGCATTGAATGTTTAATTATTGTGTTTAGTGTTTAATTATTGCATTTTGGTTCAAGATTAGGAACAGATTTTAGAATACTTTAACTGTGTGCATGCTGGGCACCTTTGTGTTCAGTGTTAAGAATTGATTTAAGTTATTAGGGCCCGAGCACTGCAACGCATGTGCGAAGCCCTATTGAAACCGTTAGGTTTTTCTTCTTCTTTCTTTCTTTCTTTACCCGAAATAAATCGCGTTTTTCGGCCGCATAACTTACTCAAAGTTGCGAGAATTGGCACGCACGTTACTGGTGGCGAAAATTTTCGTAATTTAAAATTGTTAAAAGTGGGCGTGCCTAAGTATGCAACAGCGCCCCCTAGAAAATTTCGTGCCTCAAGCCCTGCCATAGGTTTGACGTACATCCACGAAAATCGGCAACGCACCTGTATCATGTCGCAACTTAAAAAAAAGTCTCTTGGTGCCGCGTCCGAAACCGAACAGGAAGTTGGTTATTTCAAAATAAAGGCTGCGTTTTGGTGCAATTTAGGCCATTTCCACATGTCGCATTTTGGCGAACTCGTCGGAGCAGGGGGGTCCGTTCGGAAAAAAAATCGCTCGGCAAGCAGAAAAGACGTTGACGATGAAAAGTTGTGCAAATCGTGAGTTTTCGTGAAACGGCGCCACCGTGGCGGAGTGCCAAACTTCGCCGCCAAACAGGAAGTGGTACTTGCACCTGATTGGTCGATACTATTTCCTGCCATAACTCCTCAATGCTATGTCATAGAGACATATGGGTGGTAGCATTAAACTCGGTATGGCGTCCTTGACCCGTACCTGACGTTGATTGGTGTAACTTAGCCCCGCCCCCCTCTTCTGATTGGTCGATACTATTTCCTGCCATAACTCCTCAATGCTATGTCATAGAGACATATGGATGGTATTATTGTACTATGTTTTGGGTCCTTGTGACTTAGCCGCGTTCCCTTTTCTGATTGGCCGATATTTTCCCGAAACTTGCACGATCGAGGGCCCGTTAATCGCTGCTTGCAGCTTTAATATTATAGTTATATTTCAGATGTGACTACAAAGACTTTAAGAATTTAAAGAGAATTTAAACTACTAAATGTGAATAATTAAAGGTAAAAGTGCATAGTTTGCAGGGCTGATCTACAAGCACATACCGCTTATCCTTTAGTACTTAAATAGTTACTTGATTTGGAACCTTATTGATTTAATTAGGGCCCGAGCACTGCAAAGCAAGTGCGAAGCCCTATTGATTCCGCAATGTTTATTCTTTTGTTCGTTTGTTTCTTAACCGAAAGTAAATCGCGTTTTTCGGCCGCATAACTTACACGAAAAGTTGCGAAAGTTGGCACGCACGTTACTAGTGGCGTAAATTTACGTATGGTAAAATGTGTAAAAGTGGCGTGGCCTAATTGTGCAAACAGCGCCCCCTAGAAAACTTCGTGCCTCAAGCCCCACCATACGGCTTTGACGTACATCCATGAAAATCGGCACGCAACCTGTATCATGTCGCAAAAAAGTCTCTTGGTGCCGCGTCCGAAACCGAACAGGAAGTCGGTTATTTCAAATTAAAGGCTGTTTTGGTGCAATTTAGGCCATAACTCCTCGATGCTATGTCATAGAGACATATGGGTGGTATCATTGGACTATGTGTGGCTCCTTGTGACTTAGCCGCGTCCCCTTTTCTGATTGCCGATATTTGCCCGAAACTTGCAACTTGCCCGTAAATCGCTGCTTGCAGCTTTAATTTTAAAATTAATTTGAATTTAAATAATTTAATGAATTTAAATTCAATGAATTAAAGGTCCATTAGAAATGGTTAAATGAGCAACATGATTAAAATGTATAAGTTAATCATTGACTTAAAATTGACTCTAATTAATTAATGAGTTTTTTATACAATAAGTTAATAATTCGACTAAAAATGTTTGCTTTAATAGGAAATAATTAAAATGACTAAGTAAAAAGACAAACTATAGATTTAAATTACAGAACATTTCATTTAGGCATTAAATGATTATTTTAATGTAATATTAAATTTTTTAAAATGACTTTGAGAGTTTAAAAGTAATTGAAATGAATTACTTAAAGGTAGGGGAGTGATTTGAAATTCATGGTGTAGTAACCAGCCTGGTGCACTAGGCCCCAAAAGTAGCTACACAAATGTGAACCTGCTGCTCTCTCCGATTGGAGGAGAATTGTGGTGACCTGGGGAACTTTTATTAGCTCCTCTGCTAACGTGGGGAGGGGGAAACTCCATATGTGGTTTCCACACCTTATAATAGAGCATTTTAACAGAAAAAAAAAAATACATTTTTGGGTGATATCTGACAAAAGTGAAATCACTTCCCCTACCTTTAAAATAGTTAAGACCATGTTTTAAAATACTTTATTGTTAAAA
>CM076976.1:53395454-53410496 GCA_039105355.1 Benthosema pterotum | reverse complement strand
CATTTTTGAGCATTTCGAAAAATTGTCGAAATTTTGAAAAAAAACGCAAAGGCTATAGCCTTACCGTTTTTCATGATTTTGAGGATTTCGAAAAATGACAAAAACTGGCAAAAAAGCAAGGCTATAGCCTTACGGTCTTGGTCAGCATGCTTTTTTTCATCGTTTTGAGCATTTTTGAGCATTTTCGAAAAATGTCGAAAATTTTAAAAAAACGCAAAGGCTATAGCCTTACCGTTTTTCATGATTTTGAGGATTTTCGAAAAATGACAAAAACTGGCAAAAAAGCAAGGCTATAGCCTTACGGTCTTGGTCAGCATGCTTTTTTTCATCGTTTTGAGCATTTTTGAGCATTTTCGAAAAAATGTCGAAATTTTGAGAAAAACGCAAAGGCTATAGCCTTACCGTTTTTCATGATTTTGAGGATTTTCGAAAAATGACAAAAACTGGCAAAAAAGCAAGGCTATAGCCTTACGGTCTTGGTCAGCATGCTTTTTTTTATCGTTTTGAGCATTTTTGAAAAAATCGAAATTTTGAAAAAAACGCAAGGCTATAGCCTTACCGTTTTTCATGATTTTGAGGATTTTCGAAAAATGACAAAAACTGGAAAAAAAGCAAGGCTATAGCCTTACGGTCTTGGTCAGCATGCTTTTTTTCATCGTTTTGAGCATTTTTGAGCATTTTCGAAAAATGTCGAAAATTTGAAAAAACGCAAAGGTATAGCCTTACCGTTTTTCATGATTTTGAGGATTTTCGAAAAATGACAAAAACTGGCAAAAAAGCAAGGCTATAGCCTTACGGTCTTGGTCAGCATGCTTTTTTTCATCGTTTTGAGCATTTTTGAGCATTTTCGAAAAATGTCGAAATTTTGAAAAAACGCCGCACAAGGCTATAGCCTTACCGTTTTTCATAATTTTGAGGATTTTCGAAAATGACGAAAACTGGCAAAAAACGCAAGGCTATAGCCTTACGGTCTTGCTCAGCATGGCTTTTCATCATTTGAGTTTTGAGCATTTCGAAAAATGCGAAATTTTGAAAAACGCAAGGCTATAGCCTTACCGTTTTTCAGATTTTGGGATTTTCGAAAATGACAAAAAACTGGCAAAAGCAAGGCTATCAGCTTACGGTCCTTGGTCAGCATGCTTTTTTTTCATCGTTTGAGCATTTTTGAGCATTTAAAAAAAATTCGAAAATGTCGAAATTTTGAAAAAACGCAAGGCTATAGCCTTACCGTTTTTCATGATTTGAGGATTTCGAAAAATGACAAAAACTGGCAAAAAAAGCAAGGCTATAGCCTTACGGTCTTGGTCAGCATGCTTTTTTTCATCGTTTTGAGCATTTTTGAGCATTTTCGAAAAATGTTGAAATTTTGAAAAAACGCAAAGGCTATAGCCTTACCGTTTTTCATGATTTTGAGGATTTTCGAAAATGACAAAAACTGGCAAAAAAGCAAGGCTATAGCCTTACGGTCTTGGTCAGCATGCTTTTTTTCATCGTTTTGAGCATTTTTGAGCATTTTCGAAAAATGTCGAAATTTTGAAATAAACGCAAAGGCTATAGCCTTACCGTTTTTCATGATTTTGAGGATTTTCGAAAAATGACAAAAACTGGCAAAAAAGCAAGGCTATAGCCTTACGGTCTTGGTCAGCATGCTTTTTTTCATCGTTTTGAGCATTTTTGAGCATTTTCGAAAAATGTCGAAATTTTGAAAAAACGCAAAGGCTATAGCCTTACCGTTTTTCATGATTTTGAGGATTTTCAAAAAATGACAAAAACTGGCAAAAAAGCAAGGCTATAGCCTTACGGTCTTGCACAGCATGCTTTTTTCATCTTTTAGCATTTTTGAGCATTTTCGAAAAATGTCAAAATTTTGAAAAAAAGCATAAGGGCTATAGCCTTACCGTTTTTCATGATTTTGAGGATTTTCGAAAATGACAAAAACTGGCAAAAAGCAAGGCTATAGCCTTACGGTCTTGGTCAGCATGCTTTTTTTCATCGTTTTGAGCATTTTTGAGCATTTTCGAAAAATGTCGAATATTTTGAAAAAACGCAAAGGCTATAGCCTTACCGTTTTTCATGATTTTGAGGATTTTCGAAAAATGACAAAAACTGGCAAAAAAGCAAGGCTATAGCCTTACGGTCTTGGTCAGCATGCTTTTTTTCAGCGTTTTGAGCATTTTTGAGCATTTTCGAAAAATGTCGAAATTTTGAAAAAACGCAAAGGCTATAGCCTTACCGTTTTCATGATTTTGAGGATTTTCGAAAAATGACGAAAACTGGCAAAAAAGCAAGGCTATAGCCTTACGGTCTTGCACAGCATGCTTTTTTTCATCGTTTTGAGCATTTTGAGCATTTCGAAAAAATGTCGAAAATTTTGAAAAAAGCAAAGGCTATAGCCTTACCGTTTTTCATGATTTTGAGGATTTTCGAAAAATGACAAAAACTGGCAAAAAAGCAAGGCTATAGCCTTACGGTCTTGCACAGCATGCCTTTTTTCATCGTTTTGAGCATTTTGAGCATTTCGAAAAATGTCGAAATTTGAAAAACGCAAAGGCTATAGCCTTACCGTTTTTCATGATTTTGAGGATTTCGAAAATGACAAAAACTGGCAAAAAAGGCAAGGCTATAGCCTTACGGTCTTGGTCAGCATGCTTTTTTCATCGTTTTGAGCATTTTTGAGCATTTTCGAAAAATGTCGAAATTTTGAAAAAACGCAAAGGCTATAGCCTTACCGTTTTTCATGATTTTGAGGATTTTCGAAAATGATGAAAAAACTGGCAAAAAAGCAAGGCTATAGCCTTACGGTCTTGGTCAGCATGCTTTTTTTCATCGTTTTGAGCATTTTTGAGCATTTTCGAAAAATGTCGAAATTTTGAAAAAACGCAAAGGCTATAGCCTTACCGTTTTTCATGATTTTGAGGATTTTCGAAAACTGACAAAAACTGGCAAAAAAGCAAGGCTATAGCCTTACGGTCTTGGTCAGCATGCTTTTTTTCATCGTTTTGAGCATTTTTGAGCATTTTCGGAAAATGTCGAAATTTTGAAAAAACGCAAAGGCTATAGCCTTACCGTTTTTCATGATTTTGAGGATTTTCGAAAAATGACAAAAAACTGGCAAAAAAGCAAGGCTATAGTCTTACGGTCTTGCCAGCATGCTTTTTTTCATCGTTTTGAGCATTTTTGAGCATTTTCGAAAAATGACGAAATTTTGAAAAAACGCAAAGGCTATAGCCTTACCGTTTTTCATGATTTTGAGGATTTTCGAAAAATGACAAAAACTGGCAAAAAAGCAAGGCTATAGCCTTACGGTCTTGGTCAGCATGCTTTTTTTCATCGTTTTGAGCATTTTTGAGCATTTTCGAAAAATGTCGAAATTTTGAAAAAAACGCAAAGGCTATAGCCTTACCGTTTTTCATGATTTTGAGGATTTTCGAAAAATGACAAAAACTGGCAAAAAAGCAAGGCTATAGCCTTACGGTCTTGGGCAGCATGCTTTTTTTCATCGTTTTGAGCATTTTTGAGCATTTTCGAAAAATGTCGAAATTTTGAAAAAACGCAAAGGCTATAGCCTTACCGTTTTTCATGATTTTGAAGATTTTCGAAAAGAAAAATGACAAAAACTGGCAAAAAAGCAAGGCTATAGCCTTACGGTCTTGGTCAGCATGCTTTTTTTCATCGTTTTGAGCATTTTTGAGCATTTTCGAGAAAAATGTCGAAATTTTGAAAAAAACGCAAAGGCTATAGCCTTACCGTTTTTCATGATTTTGAGGATTTTCGAAAAATGACAAAACTGGCAAAAAAGCAAGGCTATAGCCTTACGGTCTTGGTCAGCATGCTTTTTTTCATCGTTTTGAGCATTTTTGAGCATTTTCGAAAAATGTCGAAATTTTGAAAAAAGCAAAGGCTATAGCCTTACCGTTTTGTTTCATGATTTTGGAGAGATTTCGAAAATGACAAAAACTGGCAAAAACGCAAGGCTATAGCCTTACGGTCTTGGTCAGCATGCTTTTTTCATCATTTTGAGCATTTTTGAGCATTTTCGAAAAATGTCGAAATTTTGAAAAAAACGCAAAGGCTATAGCCTTACCGTTTTTCATGATTTTGAGGATTTTCGAAAAATGACAAAAACTGGAAAAAAGCAAGGCTATAGCCTTACGGTCTTGCTCAGCATGCGTTTTTTCATCGTTTTGAGCATTTTTGAGCATTTTCGAAAAATGTCGAAATTTTGAAAAAACGCAAGGCTATAGCCTTACCGTTTTTCATGATTTTGAGGATTTTCGAAAAATGACAAAAACTGGCAAAAAAGCAAGGCTATAGCCTTACGGTCTTGTCAGCATGCTTTTTTTCATCGTTTTGAGCATTTTTGAGCATTTTCGAAAAATGTAAAAATTTTGAAAAAACGCAAAGGCTATAGCCTTACCGTTTTTCATGATTTTGAGGATTTTCGAAAAATGACAAAAACTGGCAAAAAAGCAAGGCTATAGCCTTACGGTCTTGGTCAGCATGCTTTTTTTCATCGTTTTTGAGCATTTTTGAGCATTTTCGAAAAATGTCGAAATTTTGAAAAAACGCAAAGGCTATAGCCTTACCGTTTTTCATGATTTTGAGGATTTTCGAAAAATGACAAAAACTGGCAAAAAAGCAAGGCTATAGCCTTACGGTCTTGGTCAGCATGCTTTTTTTCATCGTTTTGAGCATTTTTGAGCATTTTTCGAAAAATGTCGAAATTTTGAAAAAAACGCAAAGGCTATAGCCTTACCGTTTTTTCATGATTTTGAGGATTTCGGAAAAATGACAAAAACTGGCAAAAAAGCAAGGCTATAGCCTTACGGTCTTGCTCAGCATGCTTTTTTTCATCGTTTTGAGCATTTTTGAGCATTTTCGAAAAATGTCGAAATTTTGAAAAAACGCAAAGGCTATAGCCTTACCGTTTTTCATGATTTTGAGGATTTTCGAAAAATGACAAAAATGGCAAAAAAGCAAGGCTATAGCCTTACGGTCTTGGTCAGCATGCTTTTTTTCATCGTTTTGAGCATTTTTGAGCATTTTTCGAAAAATGTCGAAATTTTGAAAAAACGCAAAGGCTATAGCCTTACCGTTTTTCATGATTTTGAGGATTTTCGAAAAATGACAAAAACTGGCAAAAAAGCAAGGCTATAGCCTTACGGTCTTGGTCAGCATGCTTTTTTTTCATCGTTTTGAGCATTTTTGAGCATTTTCGAAAAATGTCGAAATTTTGAAAAAAAACGCAAGGCTATAGCCTTACCGTTTTTCATGATTTTGAGGGATTTCGAAAAATGACAAAAACTGGCAAAAAAGCAAGGCTATAGCCTTACGGTCTTGGTCAGCATGCTTTTTTTCATCGTTTTGAGCATTTTTGAGCATTTTCGAAATTTTGAAAAAAACGCAAAGGCTATAGCCTTACCGTTTTTCATGATTTTGAGGATTTTCGAAAAATGACAAAAACTGGCAAAAAAGCAAGGCTATAGCCTTACGGTCTTGGTCAGCATGCTTTTTTTCATCGTTTTGAGCATTTTTGAGCATTTTCGAAAAATGTCGAAAATTTTGAAAAAACGCAAAGGCTAAAGCCTTACCGTTTTTCATGATTTTGAGGATTTTCGAAAAATGACAAAAACTGGCAAAAAAGCAAGGCTATAGCCTTACGGTCTTGGTCAGCATGCTTTTTTTCATCGTTTTGAGCATTTTGAGCATTTTCGAAAAATGTCGAAATTTTGAAAATAACGCAAGGCTATAGCCTTACCGTTTTTCATGATTTTGAGGATTTTCAAAAAATGACAAAAACTGGCAAAAAAGCAAGGCTATAGCCTTACGGTCTTGGTCAGCATGCTTTTTTTCATCGTTTTGAGCATTTTTGAGCATTTTCGAAAAATGTCGAAATTTTGAAAAAAGCAAAGGCTATAGCTTTACCGTTTTTCATGATTTTGAGGATTTTCGAAAAATGACAAAAACTGGCAAAAAAGCAAGGCTATAGCCTTACGGTCTTGCACAGCATGCCGTTTTTCATCATTTTGAGCATTTTTGAGCATTTTCGAAAAATGTCGAAATTTTGAAAAAACGTAAGGGCTATAGCCTTACCGTTTTTCATGATTTTGAGGATTTTCGAAAAATGACAAAAACTGGCAAAAAAGCAAGGCTATAGCCTTACGGTCTTGCACAGCATGCTTTTTTTCTTCGTTTTGAGCATTTTTGAGCATTTTTCGAAAAATGTCGAAATTTTGAAAAAACGCAAAGGCTATAGCCTTACCGTTTTTCATGATTTTGAGGATTTTCGAAAAATGACAAAAACTGGCAAAAAGCAAGGCTATACCTTACGGTCTGGTCAGCATGCTTTTTTTCATCGTTTGGAGCATTTTGAGCATTTCGAAAAATGTCGAAATTTTGAAAAAAACGCAAGGCTATAGCCTTACCGTTTTTCATGATTTTGAGGATTTCGAAAAATGACAAAAAACTGGCAAAAAACGCAAGGCTATAGCCTTACGGTCTTGCACAGCATGCTTTTTTTCATCGTTTTGAGCATTTTTGAGCATTTTCGAAAAATGTCGAAATTTTGAAAAAAGCGTAAGGCTATAGCCTTACCGTTTTTCATGATTTTGAGGATTTTCGAAAAATGACAAAAACTGGCAAAAAGCAAGGCTATAGCCTTACGGTCTTGGTCAGCATGCTTTTTTCATCGTTTTGAGCATTTTTGAGCATTTTCGAAAAATGTCGAAATTTTGGAAAAAACGCAAAGGCTATAGCCTTACCGTTTTTCATGATTTTGAGGATTTTCGAAAAATGACAAAAACTGGCAAAAAAGCAAGGCTATAGCCTTACGGTCTTGGTCAGCATGCTTTTTTTCATCGTTTTGAGCATTTTTGAGCATTTTCGAAAAATGTCGAAATTTTGAAAAAACGCAAAGGCTATAGCCTTACCGTTTTTCATGATTTTGAGGATTTTCGAAAATGACAAAAACTGGCAAAAAAGCAAGGCTATAGCCTTACGGTCTTGGTCAGCATGCTTTTTTTCATCGTTTTGAGCATTTTTGAGCATTTTCGAAAAATGTCGAAATTTTGGAAAAAACGCAAGGCTATAGCCTTACCGTTTTTCATGATTTTGAGGATTTTCGAAAAATGACAAAAACTGGCAAAAAAGCAAGGCTATAGCCTTACGGTCTTGCACAGCATGCCTTTTTTTCATCGTTTTGAGCATTTTTGAGCATTTTCGAAAAATGTCGAAATTTTGAAAAACGCAAAGGCTATAGCCTTACCGTTTTTCATGATTTTGAGGATTTCGAAAATGACAAAAAACTGGCAAAAAGCAAGGCTATAGCCTTACGGTCTTGGTCAGCATGCTTTTTTTCATCGTTTTGAGCATTTTTGAGCATTTTCGAAAAATGTCGAAATTTTGAAAAAACGCAAAGGCTATAGCCTTACCGTTTTTTCATGATTTTGAGGATTTTCGAAAAATGACAAAAACTGGCAAAAAAGCAAGGCTATAGCCTTACGGTCTTGGTCAGCATGCTTTTTTTTCATCGTTTTGAGCATTTTTGAGCATTTTCGAAAAATGTCGAAATTTTGAAAAAAACGCAAAGGCTATAGCCTTACCGTTTTTCATGATTTTGAGGATTTTCGAAAAATGACAAAAACTGGCAAAAAAGCAAGGCTATAGCCTTACGGTCTTGGTCAGCATGCTTTTTTTCATCGTTTTGAGCATTTTCGAGCATTTTCGAAATTTAAAAAAAAAAAAAAAAAACGCAAAGGCTATAGCCTTACCGTTTTCATGATTTTGAGGATTTTCGAAAAATGACAAAAACTGGCAAAAAAGCAAGGCTATAGCCTTACGGTCTTGGTCAGCATGCTTTTTTTCATCGTTTTGAGCATTTTTGAGCATTTTCGAAAAATGTCGAAATTTTGAAAAAATGCAAAGGCTATAGCCTTACCGTTTTTCATGATTTTGAGGATTTTCGAAAAAATGACAAAAACTGGCAAAAAAGCAAGGCTATAGCCTTACGGTCTTGGTCAGCATGCTTTTATTCGTCGTTTTGAGCATTTTTGAGCATTTTCGAAAAATGTCGAAATTTTGAAAAAACGCAAGGCTATAGCTTTACCGTTTTTCATGATTTTGAGGATTTTCGAAAAATGACAAAAACTGGCAAAAAACGCAAGGCTATAGCCTTACGGTCTTGCACAGCATGCTTTTTTTCATCGTTTTGAGCATTTTTGAGCATTTTCGAAAAATGTCGAAATTTTGAAAAACGCGTAAGGCTATAGCCTTACCGATTTTCATGATTTTGAGCGATTTCGAAAAATGACGAAAACTGGCAAAAACGCAAGGCTATAGCCTTACGGTCTTGCACAGCATGCTTTTTTTCATCGTTTTGAGCATTTTTGAGCATTTTCGAAAAATGTCGAAATTTTGAAAAAACGCAAAGGCTATAGCCTTACCGTTTTTCATGATTTTGAGGATTTTCAAAAAATGACAAAAACTGGCAAAAAAGCAAGGCTATAGCCTTACGGTCTTGCACAGCATGCGTTTTTCATCATTTTGAGCATTTTTTCAGCATTTTCGAAAAATGTCGAAATTTTGAAAAAAGCGTAAGGCTATAGCCTTACCGTTTTTCATGATTTTGAGCGATTTCGAAAAATGACGAAAACTGGCAAAAACGCAAGGCTATAGCCTTACGGTCTTGCACAGCATGACGTTTTTCATCATTTTGAGCATTTTTGAGCATTTTCGAAAAATGTCGAAATTTTGAAAAAAGCGTAAGGCTATAGCCTTACCGTTTTTCATGATTTTGAGGATTTTCGAAAAATGACAAAAACTGGCAAAAAAGCAAGGCTATAGCCTTACGGTCTTGGTCAGCATGCTTTTTTTCATCGTTTTGAGCATTTTTGAGCATTTTCAAAAAATGTTAAAATTTTGAAAAAACGCAAAGGCTATAGCCTTACCGTTTTTCATGATTTTGAGGATTTTCGAAAAATGACAAAAACTGGCAAAAAAGCAAGGCTATAGCCTTACGGTCTTGGTCAGCATGCTTTTTTTCCTCGTTTTGAGCATTTTTGAGCATTTTCGAAAAATGTCGAAATTAAAAAAAAAACGCAAAGGCTACAGCCTTACCGTTTTTCATGATTTTGAAGATTTTCGAAAAATGACAAAAACTGGCAAAAAAGCAAGGCTATAGCCTTACGGTCTTGGTCAGCATGCTTTTTTCATCGTTTTGAGCATTTTTGAGCATTTTCGAAAAATGTCAAAATTTTGAAAAAACGCAAAGGCTATAGCCTTACCGTTTTTCATGATTTTGAGGATTTTCGAAAAATGACAAAAACTGGCAAAAAAGCAAGGCTATAGCCTTACGGTCTTGGTCAGCATGCTTTTTTCATCGTTTTGAGCATTTTTGAGCATTTTCGAAAAATGTCGAAATTTTGAAAAAACGCAAAGGCTATAGCCTTACCGTTTTTCATGATTTTGAGCGATTTCGAAAAATGACGAAAACTGGAAAAAACGCAAGGCTATAGCCTTACGGTCTTGCACAGCATGCTTTTTTTCATCATTTTGAGCATTTTTGAGCATTTTCGAAAAATGTCGAAATTTTGAAAAAACGCAAAGGCTATAGCCTTACCGTTTTTCATGATTTTGAGGATTTTCGAAAAATGACAAAAACTGGCAAAAAAGCAAGGCTATAGCCTTACGGTCTTGGTCAGCATGCTTTTTTTCATCGTTTTGAGCATTTTTGAGCATTTTCGAAAAATGTCGAAATTTTGAAAAAACGCAAAGGCTATAGCCTTACCGTTTTTCATGATTTTGAGGATTTTCGAAAAATGACAAAAACTGGCAAAAAGCAAGGCTATAGCCTTACGGTCTTGGTCAGCATGCTTTTTTTCATCGTTTTGAGCATTTTTTGAGCATTTTCGAAAAAATGTTGAAATTTTGAAAAAACGCAAAGGCTATAGCCTTACCGTTTTTCATGATTTTGAGGATTTTCGAAAAATGACAAAAACTGGCAAAAAAGCAAGGCTATAGCCTTACGGTTCTTGGTCAGCATGCTTTTTTTCATCGTTTTGAGCATTTTTGAGCATTTTCGAAAAATGTCGAAATTTTGAAAAAACGCAAAGGCTATAGCCTTACCGTTTTTCATGATTTTGAGGATTTTCGAAAAATGACAAAAACTGGCAAAAAGCAAGGCTATAGCCTTACGGTCTTGGTCAGCATGCTTTTTTTTCATCGTTTTGAGCATTTTTGAGCATTTTCGAAAAATGTTGAAATTTTGAAAAAACGCAAAGGCTATAGCCTTACCGTTTTTCATGATTTTGAGGATTTTCGAAAATTGACAAAAACTGGCAAAAAAGCAAGGCTATAGCCTTACGGTCTTGGTCAGCATGCTTTTTTTTCATAGTTTTGAGCATTTTTGAGCATTTTCGAAAAATGTCGAAATTTTGAAAAAACGCAAAGGCTATAGCCTTACCGTTTTTCATGATTTTGAGGGATTTTCGAAAATGACAAAAACTGCAAAAAGCAAGGCTATAGCCTTACGTTTTTCATGATTTTGAGGATTTTCAAAAATGACAAAAACTGGCAAAAAAGCAAGGCTATAGCCTTACGGTCTTGGTCAGCATGCTTTTTTTCATCGTTTTGAGCATTTTTGAGCATTTTCGAAAAATGTCGAAATTTTGAAAAAACGCAAAGGCTATAGCCTTACCGTTTTTCATGATTTTGAGGATTTTCGAAAAAATGACAAATCTGGCAAAAAGCAAGGCTATAGCCTTACGGTCTTGGTCAGCATGCTTTTTTTCATCGTTTTGAGCATTTTTGAGCATTTTCGAAAAATGTCGAAATTTTGAAAAAACGCAAAGGCTATAGCCTTACCGTTTTTCATGATTTTGAGGATTTTCGAAAAATGACAAAAACTGGCAAAAAGCAAGGCTATAGCCTTACGGTCTTGGTCAGCATGCTTTTTTTCATCGTTTTGAGCATTTTTGAGCATTTTCGAAAAATGACGAAATTTTGAAAAAACGCAAAGGCTATAGCCTTACCGTTTTTCATGATTTTGAGGATTTTCGAAAAATGACAAAAACTGGCAAAAAAGCAAGGCTATAGCCTTACGGTCTTGGTCAGCATGCTTTTTTTCATCGTTTTGAGCATTTTTGAGCATTTTCGAAAAATGTCGAAATTTTGAAAAAACGCAAAGGCTATAGCCTTACCGTTTTTCATGATTTTGAGGATTTTCGAAAAAATGACAAAAACTGGCAAAAAAGCAAGGCTATAGCCTTACGGTCTTGGTCAGCATGCTTTTTGTCATCGTTTTGAGCATTTTTGAGCATTTTCGAAAAATGTCGAAATTTTGAAAAAACGCAAAGGCTATAGCCTTACCGTTTTTCATGATTTTGAGGATTTTCGAAAAATGACAAAAACTGGCAAAAAAGCAAGGCTATAGCCTTACGGTCTTGGTCAGCATGCTTTTTTTCATCATTTTGAGCATTTTTGAGCATTTTCGAAAAATGACGAAATTTTGAAAAAACGCAAAGGCTATAGCCTTACCGTTTTTCATGATTTTGAGGATTTTCGAAAAATGACAAAAACTGGCAAAAAAGCAAGGCTATAGCCTTACGGTCTTGGTCAGCATGCTTTTTTTCATCGTTTTGAGCATTTTTGAGCATTTTCGAAAAATGTCGAAATTTTGAAAAAACGCAAAGGCTATAGCCTTACCGTTTTTCATGATTTTGAGGATTTTCGAAAAATGACAAAAACTGGCCAAAAAAGCAAGGCTATAGCCTTACGGTCTTGGTCAGCATGCTTTTTTTCATCGTGTTGAGCATTTTTGAGCATTTTCGAAAAATGTCGAAATTTTGAAAAAACGCAAAGGCTATAGCCTTACCGTTTTTCATGATTTTGAGGATTTTCGAAAAATGACAAAAACTGGCAAAAAAGCAAGGCTATAGCCTTACGGTCTTGGTCAGCATGCTTTTTTTCATCGTGTTGAGCATTTTTGAGCATTTTCGAAAAATGTCGAAATTTTGAAAAAACGCAAAGGCTATAGCCTTACCGTTTTTCATGATTTTGAGGATTTTCGAAAAATGACAAAAACTGGCAAAAAAAGCAAGCCTATAGCCTTACGGTCTTGCACAGCATGCTTTTTTTAATCGTTTTGAGCATTTTTGAGCATTTTCGAAAAATGTCGAAATTTTGAAAAAACGCAAAGGCTATAGCCTTACCGTTTTTCATGATTTTGAGGATTTTCGAAAAATGACAAAAACTGGCAAAAAAGCAAGGCTATAGCCTTACGGTCTTGGTCAGCATGCTTTTTTTCATCGTTTTGAGCATTTTTGAGCATTTTCGAAAAATGTTGAAATTTTGAAAAAAACGCAAAGGCTATAGCCTTACCGTTTTTCATGATTTTGAGGATTTTCGAAAAATGACAAAAACTGGCAAAAAAGCAAGGCTATAGCCTTACGGTCTTGGTCAGCATGCTTTTTTTCATCGTTTTGAGCATTTTTTAAACATTTTTGAAAAATGTCGAAATTTTGAAAAAAACGCAAGGCTATAGCCTTACCGTTTTTCATGATTTTGAGGATTTTACAAAAAATGACAAAAACTGGCAAAAAAGCAAGGCTATAGCCTTACGGTCTTGGTCAGCATGCTTTTCTTCATCGTTTTGAGCATTTTTGAGCATTTTCGAAAAACGTCGAAATTTTGAAAAAAACGCAAAGGCTATAGCCTTACCGTTTTTCATGATTTTGAGGATTTTCGAAAAATGACAAAAACTGGCAAAAAAGCAAGGCTATAGCCTTACGGTCTTGGTCAGCATGCTTTTTTTCATCGTGTTGAGCATTTTTGAGCATTTTCGAAAAATGTCGAAATTTTGAAAAAAACGCAAAGGCTATAGCCTTACCGTTTTTCATGATTTTGAGGATTTTCGAAAAATGACAAAAACTGGCAAAAAAGCAAGGCTATAGCCTTACGGTCTTGGTCAGCATGCTTTTTTTCATCGTGTTGAGCATTTTTGAGCATTTTCGAAAAATGTCGAAATAATTTTGAAAAACGCAAAGGCTATAGCCTTACCGTTTTTCATGATTTTGAGGATTTTCGAAAAATGACAAAAACTGGCAAAAAAGCAAGGCTATAGCCTTACGGTCTTGGTCAGCATGCTTTTTTTCATCGTGTTGAGCATTTTTGAGCATTTTCGAAAAATGTCGAAATTTTGAAAAAACGCAAAGGCTATAGCCTTACCGTTTTTCATGATTTTGAGGATTTTCGAAAAATGACAAAAACTGGTAAAAAAGCAAGCCTTTAGCCTTACGGTCTTGGTCAGCATGCTTTTTTTCATCGTGTTGAGCATTTTTGAGCATTTTCGAAAAATGTCGAAATTTTGAAAAAACGCAAAGGCTATAGCCTTACCGTTTTTCATGATTTTGAGGATTTTCGAAAAATGACAAAAACTGGCAAAAAAGCAAGGCTATAGCCTTACGGTCTTGGTCAGCATGCTTTTTTTCATCGTTTTGAGCATTTTTGAGCATTTTCGAAAAATGTCGAAATTTTGAAAAAAACGCAAGGCTATAGCCTTACCGTTTTTCATGATTTTGAGGATTTTCGAAAAATGACAAAAACTGGCAAAAAAGCAAGGCTATAGCCTTACGGTCTTGGTCAGCATGCTTTTTTTCATCGTTTTGAGCATTTTTGAGCATTTTCGAAAAATGTCGAAATTTGAAAAAACGCAAAGGCTATAGCCTTACCGTTTTTCATGATTTTGAGCGATTTCGAAAAATGACGAAAACTGGCAAAAACGCAAGGCTATAGCCTTACGGTCTTGCACAGCATGACGTTTTTCATCATTTTGAGCATTTTTCAGCATTTTCGAAAAATGTCAAAATTTTGAAAAAGCGTAAGGCTATAGCCTTACCGTTTTTCATGATTTTGAGCGATTTGAAAAAAATGACGAAAACTGGAAAGACGCAAGGCTATAGCCTACGGTCTTGCACAGCATGACGTTTTTCATCATTTTGAGCATTTTTCAGCATTTTCGAAAAATGTCGAAATTTTGAAAAAAGCGTAAGGCTATAGCCTTACCGTTTTTCATGATTTTGAGGATTTTCGAAAAATGACAAAAACTGGCAAAAAAGCAAGGCTATAGCCTTACGGTCTTGGTCAGCATGCTTTTTTTCATCGTTTTGAGCATTTTTGAGCATTTTCAAAAAATGTTAAAATTTTGAAAAAACGCAAAGGCTATAGCCTTACCGTTTTTCATGATTTTGAGGATTTTCGAAAAATGACAAAAACTGGCAAAAAAGCAAGGCTATAGCCTTACGGTCTTGGTCAGCATGCTTTTTTTTATCGTTTTGAGCATTTTTGAGCATTTTCGAAAAATGTTGAAATTTTGAAAAAACGCAAAGGCTATAGCCTTACCGTTTTTCATGATTTTGAGGATTTTCGAAAAATGACAAAAACTGGCAAAAAAGCAAGGCTATAGCCTTACGGTCTTGGTCAGCATGCTTTTTTTCAGCGTTTTGAGCATTTTTGAGCATTTTCGAAAAATGTCGAAATTTTGAAAAAACGCAAAGGCTATAGCCTTGCCGTTTTTCATAATTTTGAGCGATTTCGAAAAATGACGAAAACTGGCAAAAACGCAAGGCTATAGCCTTACGGTCTTGCACAGCATGCCGTTTTTCATCATTTTGAGCATTTTTGAGCATTTTCGAAAAATGTCGAAATTTTGAAAAAACGCAAAGGCTATTGCCTTACCGTTTTTCATGATTTTGAGGATTTTCGAAAAATGACAAAAACTGGCAAAAAAGCAAGGCTATAGCCTTACGGTCTTGGTCAGCATGCTTTTTTTCATCGTTTTGAGCATTTTTGAGCATTTTCGAAAAATGTCGAAATTTTGAAAAAACGCAAAGGCTATAGCCTTACCGTTTTTCATGATTTTGAGGATTTTCGAAAATGACAAAAACTGGCAAAAAAGCAAGGCTATAGCCTTACGGTCTTGGTCAGCATGCTTTTTTTCATCGTTTTGAGCATTTTCGAAAAATGTCGAAAATTTTGAAAAAAAAAAAA
>CM076976.1:53347954-53390454 GCA_039105355.1 Benthosema pterotum | reverse complement strand
TGATAAGTGTCTATTCAATCGATGGATAGAGGTCGAAGTGGGTGGATTTCCAGCGTTCGGACTAATGGGAGTTCTGATCTGTGGGACTTCGGTACTTAGATCAGTCACCCTTATACTGCTGACATGCTTCAACCTTATGTGCCTTCTAGGACCATTAGGTCATCCGACAAAGGGCTCCTCAGTATAAAAAGGATTAATTCATGATCTGGTTATGGTGCTTTTAGTCACTATGGGGTCCTACATTATGAATGAATTATTGAATTAAGATCAGCAACCTCGCTCTATTTATTTAAAAGCTGAAAATGTATTTATTTTCACTATAGCTTTTACCTAGATGAAATGTGTTGTATCTTTTTATTTTCATCGCAATTAATTGTCTACTATGTACTGTATATTCATTAACTTTCTGTATTTTCTATCTGTTCTGTAATTTCTGTCAGCACATTGGGTTCTCGCTTGTCGAGTGAAATGTGGTTTATAAATAAACTTGACTTGTCTCGGTAGGGCACATGAAAACATAGGACAGCTTTTTTACATGTCTACGTGTTAGGAAAAGTTTTTGAATTTAAAGCAAATAATTAAACTTTCCTTTAAGGTAAAACAATATGATTTGTCTTAAATCCTTTAATAAAATTACAAAAATCATATAGTGTTTTCATTTCTTGAAATTTAGAAGTTAGAAGTTTGGGACAGCCACCTCCCAATAGAAGATGAAAAACGTCATGTCTGAAACCATGAACTATGTTGTTTTAAGTGATAATCATCCTTGTTTAAAATCCTTGAAAGTGAAAAACATCAAATCGTAAACCATAAACTAAAGTCCGAACACTGCAAAAAACTCTGAACTAAGCAAGTCCTATAATCTTAAATCTAGACTTAAAATATGATTGCTCTTGTAGGGTAAGTGATTTGAAATTCATGGTGTAGTACCAGCCTGGTGCACTAGGGGCGCCCAAGAGTAGCTACACTATGTGAACCTGCTGCTCGATCCTGATTGGAGAATTCACCCTCCACCTGGGGAACTTTTATTAGCTCCTCTGCTAACGTGGGGGAGGGGGAAACTCCATATATGGTCTGCACACTTTATAATAGAGCATTTTAACAGAGAAAAATGGGTGATATCTGACAAAAGTGAAATCACTTCCCCTACCTTTAATAAGGATATACTAACCAAGTGAAAATTGTATAATTATATTATAATCATACAATATACTGTATATGTATGATTGTAAGATTGTAAGATTATATGTGTTTAGAACATATTTCTACAAGAATTCTTACAAATAAACCAACGTTTCGGACAGGTAAACTGCTTTCTTCAGGGTAAGGGTGGTTGGGAGCAAACATCATATAACAACCAGAAACCAGAATGCAGAAGGAAGAAGCAACCAGATATGAAAAAGAAAAAGAAAAAGAGGATGATGCGCGTGGGCGTGGCGCAGGCTCCTGCCAGAGGTTTGCACATGCTCAGTGTAAACAGGAACTGCTATGGTGGAATTTTCCAGCTGAGGCGCTTGAGTTGCTGACCCTGAACTGAAATAATAAAAAAGAATATAAAAAGAAAATACTAGGCTATGTTCTGTCTTTAGTTTAAATATGTCAATTTAACTACTGTGTGGAGGAAAGAAAAGCTGGTTATAACAGACTGAAAGATAAGGGCAAGTAGTACATTTACTAAATGGAGATGTTTTGTACGTTTTTCTTTTGTAGATTTTCCATGTTCTTGATGCTTGCTTTAATTGTATACAGACAGTACATGAGTTCAACTTTTGTGAAATGACAAAGAAACATGGATACCGTTTATTCAAACAGTGGGTAGATGATAAAACGTTTGAAAAGGGAAGAGTGATGCCGTTTATTTCACAGCTGCTCTGGATGTCATTTACAACACAAGGATTCAAAGATCACAAGTTATGGAATTTCTACCTAGCCATAGAGTAATAAAATATAGAGTTAACCGGAGCGATAGGACCGCCCCTTTGCCGCTCATTTCAATACAAGTTGCTCATTGGCGTTTTGAAGCTCCGAAGACCACCAGAAGTAGCACCTACTTCTGCATTTTCGCACTTCCGCTCACCAAATTTTGGTGGGTGGAAGTGGTGAAAAGTGTTTTTCTCCATGAATGCACACAAGTGCCCAATGTTAAAGGTAGGGGAAGTGATTTGAAATTCATGGTGTAGTACCAGCCTGGTGCACTAGGGGCCCCCAAAAGTAGCTACACTATGTGAACCTGCTGCTCTCTCCTGATGGGAGGAGAATTGTGGTGACCTGGGGAACTTTTATTAGCTCCTCTGCTAACGTGGGGGAGGGGGAAACTCCATATGTGGTTTCCACACCTTATAATAGAGCATTTTAACAGAAAAAAATATTTTTGGGTGATATCTGACAAAAGTGAAATCACTTCCCCTACCTTTAAGCTCCAGGAGCACAGGGTTTCCTAGTCATGAATCCACAGGCTGCATGCAGTTTACACTACAGCCACTAGGGCCAACCGCTTCAACTGCTTGGAGGCTCTCTGAGGATGTGCATCTAGCGCCTCTGCTGGTACAATCCATCATCACAATTCCTGTTTAGACTCTGAGCATGTGCAAACCTACCGCAAGAGCCTGCGCCACAACCCTGTGCATCATCCTCTTTTTCTTCTCTCTATTATAGAACCAGACTAAAGAGCTTAAAAACCCAATGGGTCAGCTGATACCACATCAGCTAATGGGTCTTGCACATACCGAATACACTCACATGAAGTTCAGCATATTAACACATTCAGTATGTGCTCTAGAGCACAGCATGAAACCTCTCCAGTATCTGACTAAACCAATAACTCTGCAAGCTACGGATCATTTTTAGACCACACAGTATGCCACAGTCACCTAATAGACTTGGGTAACTGAATCTGGCAGTTATAATTTATGCAAAAAAAAAAAAAAAAGAGCCAAAATTGGCAGGACCAGGTAAATACAACACATTGAGCAGGGCACTGCAGGGAATTGAACCCCGTTCCGGTAAACCAGAAGTCCACACCAGCGCCATAGTTTGTTTTGTTGTAATTTACAGGTCCAAAAATCAATCGCATTGATTGACATCTCAACCACCCCAACAACAAAACATTTCAATAAAGTCACTTCACAATTTACATTGTTTAAACTTGAATTTTATTAATACATAAATGGCAGTTTACATCTTCTATACATACAAAACATAAGCCTCACCACACAAATACCTTAAGGTAGACTCCTCAGACACAAACTAAGAAAATACATTTTATTTCTGTGCTCATAAAGTGCTACAAAGTGCAACAAGTGAAGAGTGCAGCAGCAAACGTTTGGGTCATAGGTCCATCGCCAATGCCTTGATGACGTTTTAGCTGCAAATGGCAGCATCCATAAATCTACTCACATTATAAGACACATCTCATCAACCTGCATCACATACCTAACCCTAACCTAACCCTGTGTGTATTATGTGATGCAGGCAGACGTGATTGGTCTCTAATCATCATAAACGCACATCAAATACCGGGCCTGTGTTCATATTTGATGTGAGATTGTGGTGAAACTTTACTCGCAAATTAGAGCTGATTATAGAACACCAACAATGGTCTTATGACCTAGATGTTTGCTGCTGCACTTCTCACTTTACGCACTTTGAGCACTTTATGAACGCAAAACAAAATAGATTTCCTTGGTCTCCGCCCAAGCAGTTTGCCTATATGTTTGTGGAGACATAAGTATGGAAAAAAAAAATACAAAACCCATTTCAGAATTTACACAATCTAGAGATGAGGTAGAAAATAAATTACTTTAAAACAGGGGTTTTCAACAGGTGGTCCGGGGACCACCAGTGGTCCTTGAGAGGGTTCCAGGTGGTCCCCAGGCTAAATGATGGAAAGTTGGTTAACCAAATGTAACTCTTGATAATGTAAAAATGAAGCCAAATGGACCATTGCGGGTCCATTTGGCTTCATTTTCACACTCTCAAGAGTTAAATTATTCTGAATTATCACAATTTAATTAAGAAGTCTACGCGGTTTTGTTCTAGCCTGGAATTGTGAACAAAACCAAAAGAATTCTTTAGTTTTAGGTCTGTGTGGCTAAAATGTCATCAAATGGTGGTCCCTGGTGTCAAAAAGGTTGAAAACCCCTGGTTTAAAACAATATCAAAGCAAAGAAAAAACAGAAATGAAGGATGGGTAAAAGCCAACTTGCAAATGAGGAAACACAAAAGAAATTGTGCCACAGTAGTCATTTGTCAACACTATGAACATTAGTACAACACATGGACAACATTAGGTCACAACATACAACAGTAAATGATTATGCCATGATCGATGCGCCTACATTACTTTTAGTTCTCAACTTAGGGGGAATTCCACCCAATTTCAAAATTATATATTAATGACATAAAATTGAAATGGGTGGAATTCCCCTTTAACTTTATAAAACTACGACCGCCGTGAATGATAAGCTGTGAAATGATCACATGAAAGCACATTACATACCGGGCCTGTGTTCATATGTAATGTGAACTCACGTGATTATGATTTATGTGGAAATAACGCAACGCAAATAAAATAAAAAACGCACACCCGATTGACGCACACACAAAACACTAGTCAACAACTAGTGTGACAGGCAGGAGGAAAGAAAGAAAGGACTTAAAAATAGCGAATAAATAAAATTCGATCAAAAGAGTCTGAGACAACAACAACAAATAACTTTATTAAAGCAAAAGAACAGAAGAGAAAGTGTTGGTTAGAAATCTTGTACATCCCAAACAGTCATCTTGTAGATCAGATATTTGTTACTTCAGTCTCTTTAGTGTTGGACCGAGTAACAAAATTAATTTACCAAAACAAAAAGGTTGAACTATTTAGGAGGTACAAGGTTTCTACTGACAGGTGAAATTAATGAAACTACACTCACTTACCTTTCCCCAGATAGCAAAAATGCATTGATTCAACGTTGGATTTTGTTAGATAACCAAAATCCAACGTTGAATCAATGAATTTTGCTATCTGGGTTAATATCAGCCATTAAACTCACAACACTCACTAACCAAAGGAATCAAATGACACATCGGCCATCATTTGCTTCCTCTGTAGTTTGTCCAGAAGGAGCGCATATGCAATCACCTGCCCTCAGCATTGCCAGCTAAGCATCACATTGCCAGGTGCCAACAGGATTGGCACCTACCATGGCAGTTCAGCATTGCACTGTGGTTATGGTTATGATTGATTCAAAGTGCATTGATACAACGTTGGATTTTGGTTAGATAACCAAAATCCAATGTTTAATCAATGAATTTTTGCTGTTTGAGTAGGGACAGGTAAAGGAACTCCACCCATTTTAAACATCTAATATGTCATTAGTATACCCTGGAGGTGTTGGATGGACATGAAATGGTCTGAAGAAAACCACTAACATGGTGAAACATCTTGATGACATCATCAAGATGTATTCACCATGTTAATGGATTTCTTTAGACGCTTCTTTTTTCTGAGAGCGTCAAATGGAACCAAATGAACCCGTTGGGGTTCATTTTTCAGAAAAAAAAAAAGAAAGAAAATGGGTGAAATTCCCCTTTAAATTGCAACCCGATTCTAAGGGTATGCTTCAAATTAACACCCATCAGATACTGCACTGCAGAACGCATTCCCGTCAACTAGCTCTAGGTCCCTGCTATGGGTTAAGGCATTGCATAGACCATCAGCTGCACTGGCTCTTCCTCAGCAGCTTTCGCATTGCATAGAATCGCTCCCTCAGGTTTGCACAGATTTAAACACAACGTTAAGCAGGACTACATGCTACCATAATGATACCATACGAATCACATAACCTCCACATCACCTTAGTGGACAGAGGTGATGTGGAGGTGGACTAGTAGACTAGTGAAGAAATAGATAGGACAGAAGGAAAGGAAGAAAATACTTTAAAGAAATAAAAAGCGATTAAAGACTCAAACAAAAGAAAACAGATAACTTTATTAAAAGCAAAGAATAGAGAATAGAAAGGAGAGACTAGAATGGAGCGTAACCGCTTTTAACCATTAACTTGAAAAATATCAGATCTATAACACGGCACCAAGTGCCATGCGATCATTTAACATAATTTACACATTGCCCCGTAGTGGCATGTGACGTGGAATGGCATTATGCACGGCGAGAATGACAACCTGTGGTATGGTAGCATGTAGCTCACTTACAAACATGAACAGGTTCACTAACCTTCTCACTGCTAACGGCAACCAGCAGTGGAATCATTACGGTACTCACCCTTACAGCTAACAGCACCAGCAGTGGAACCATTGGTTCACCTTCACAGCCAACAGCAGCAGCAGTGGAACCATTGGTTCACCTTCACAGCCAACAGCACTCAGGGACAACAGCAGCATCGAGTCTGTACCTCTGGTCAGCTTCACGTTCTGAGGAAGGAACAAGAAAGAAAAAGATTAGAAAAAAATAGTTTGTCCTACCGGTTGACATTTTGGAAGTCATAGCATAGTCCAAAAGGGCTGTGTCACCATTATTCAACTTTATTAAAATTGTGAACGATTCAATCCATTAAAAGGGATGGTTCAGATTTGTTGAAAGTTAAGCTGCATGGATTACTTGTCATTAATATAGTGATGTCAACGGTGTTAATTGAGTCCCATGGTGGGAGATCTGCTCTGGTTTTAGGGAATCTTAAGTAGTTCTGGTCATTTTGTGGAGGTCACGCAGTAAAATAAAGTTAACCAAAACCCTAACATAATTTGTGTTGTTGACTCATTTCTAAAATATTAGCTACATTCTTCGTTCATTTCTGACCCATCTAATCACATGGACTAAGTTTTTAATATGGGAGTAACCACATCTTGATTTTATGGAAAGCTTAATGTCTACTGAACAACACTTCCTTGTTTGTTTTGGCCCGCTCAAAGCCTCCCCGTCATGGAGGTTGCCATGTCTTGTTTTTTCCCCCCCGTAAAGTTGCTTAAAAGAGGTTACTAGTTTCAAGAAGCGTTTTTTTTTTTTTTTAATAATCATTTTTTATGTTCTAGCGTTCCCCAATGTTCCCCTAATGTATATGTATATAGCTCATTTGGGTGGCTACTTTCCATAGACCCAATTACTTATTTTTATCACAATCTGGTAACACCAGAGTGTAAGCACCACCTAAAAAATATAAATGAGCAACTAGGCTACTGAATAGCAGATATACGGCTCACAATGTGTTGTAGTGGGCTTGCGGATCAGACATTTACCAAATAGTTCTTGTTTTATATAAATGAAAAATAAAAATCTGCTCAACAGTTTTTCATATGGGGTAACAGATAGGCTACTGTTTGAACAGATATCTGTGTAACAGATACTGTTTGAATGAAACTTTATGAAAGTGTTTGAGCAGAATCAAGCAGGTTTAAACATTAGCTAAATATTTTTTGTAACAAGTACCATTATTTTCAAGCAACTTCACTGAAAAACAAGTCACGGGTCACATAAAAAGTGAACATGGCAACATCCATGACAGGAAGCTTTTGGAGCAGCCCAAACTGAAGGAAGTGCAGCTGTAGGTAAAGTATTTGTTTGATAAAAATCCACCCATAGACATGTTATGAGCTACTTTCCTCTGTAAATAAAAATACCTGGACTTTTGCGGCACTCGTTTGTATTAACAGGTTGGGCTGCGGCCTCCCTGCATTATGTGTAAATTCTAAACAGGTGGTCCACAGGGATGTTCAGTGACCAATGAGCGCTTCCAAACTCCAGTACTTGGAAAAAGAATCACCTGCAGTGAATTTATCGACAGAAAGTAGCCCATAACATGTCTACGGTGGATTTTTATCAAACAAATGCTATACAGAAAGAAAGGATAATTCAACCTGTCCATACAGCTCCAATGTTGTCAAGTTTAACGTTGCTTAATACAAGCAAATCACAGATCTTTTGTCATTGGGAGTCAATGGAGGGTATTGGAAGATTCAGCCCATTATAAAAGGAATCTAGAGTTGCATTGCAGCTGCAGTTATAATGGTGACACAGCCCTATAGGTTTCTACCACAGTCACATGTAATGCAGGGACGTACCGTGGAGGGCCTGGTGCTGTGCAGGGTGCTGTATGAACAGCTCTGCGTCTCATCTCAGACACAACGTTTGTTGGCACCGTAAGGTTTCAGCTCAGCCCAGTAGACACTCCATTACACCAGCTGTCTCCTGAAGACACTGTCCAAGGTCACATCAACCTGCAAGACAAATACCAAAAAATACATTACAATGTTGATAGATTTTATATCTTGTAGGATATATTAAAGATGTTAGATATGGAAACTCAAGTCTTCAACATCTACATTATATAAACTGGCCCACATGAGTTCAGAAACTCAAATGTGGGAATCTTTTTTTTTTTTTTTTACTAGTTTGTATTGTCTCATTTTAATCATCCATTAGTCAAATTTACAACAAAATATGGCTTGTAGAGAACAGACATTCCTGGAATGAGTAACACTGATAAGCAGGTGGTTTTAGCATTAGGTTTAGCTAGTGAAAGCACTGCATTAGCATTAGCTATTGAAAGCATTACCTTTAGCTACTGAAATTAGCTAGTCAAATCATTAGCAGTTGAAAAATGGCCTACAAGATTGTAACAGTCTCCATTTTTTGAAAAGTTTGTATTATCTAGCATCAGGTCTAAATGTGTTAGATTTTCACTTGGCTGTAGGAAGCAGAAAATGTGACCAAATGCTACATTTGAAAACCACATTTAAAAGCACAAACAAATTGTTGAACATCTGATTTACTAAATTTGCCTAAAGTTCATGTGTACAATTTGCCTGTCAATTGTACAGACATCTATACAACATGGAACTGTTGATTAAATAAAGACCTTTAGTTTTAGATCTGAGAGGCTAAATGTATTCCTAGTCTGTGTGGCTTAAATGTTGATAAATATGAACCCTGGTATAAAACTGGTTGGAAAAACACAACAGTAAACAACCAATGGTCCTATAAAGCCACAAAAAGTTTAGACAACAGCGTTGAAGGTGGATAAAACCGTGTGCTTCTCAAACAAACAAGAACCATAAACATACCTCAAACAGCGCATGGCCCCAATAGAGACTGTGCTGTTGGCGCCATCTTTCTTTTAAACGCAAAGCTCCGCCCACTTGATCACGTCACGTTCCACAGACATAGAGTTGCGACATTGAGGGATCAGCAGCCGAACACAAGCGCAACCTAAACAGGGACACACTGGAGTTGGTTGGAAATACATTGTTTTCAACGCGGGCGCCGCAAATAAGAGCCATTTTAGGGCACGTGTGTCACGGTGTGTGCAATATATGACAACTGTTGTGCACAGTAAGAATCGAAGTCTCTCAAAACCTGCTGTAAGGTTTTTACTTTCAAGAGCAATTTAAACCAAATTGACCCCTCATTATACATAAATCAAATGAACCTATACGTTTGAATGGGGGTTAGTCCATATATTCCTACACCCCATATTTGAATGGGGTGCTATAGTCATTTGCTGTTGCCAAAGATTATAAAGCCCCTTAATGGAAAAACTCCATGACTTGCTTAAGAAAAACATTTATGCCCTGTTATGTGACAGTGTATTGTTTTATAACATGTTATAACTGTTTAGGAGAACTGTTGTACCCTCTCCAACTGTACACTTACCCCATCTCAGCTGTATTAATTGTATTTGTGACACTCGCTTTGGCAATGTAGACGTTTGTTTAGCCATGCTAATGAAGCTTTATGACCTGGTGTTTTACGGAGGACGATTACTATTCATAATGCAATGTTTGGAGATTACTGGCCACTAGGCTTATCACGCTAAAGTAATTTATAGACTGGACTAAATCTGTCAAATGGCTCCATTCCACACTACCGAGAGGTAGTTATGTCAGATTTAAGCACAATCCAGGCATAGGAATATAAACGAACACCAATTGTTTGTTTTCTTCAGTTGGAATGGATTTATGGACTTAATTGTTGAAACTTGTCTACAGTCTACACTGCTGTGTAGTGGTAACGTCTTCGCCCGTGCGCACTGCCCGTTCCTGCCAACATCGCAAGGGCCTAAATAATTATCATGGTATCTAGTGGATAAACTCTTTGTTGGATAAGATGGGTGGTCCTTAAAAGGGACCGTTGTGTTGTAGAGAGCAGACAGGTCAGTTTACTTGGAGCTGGTGTACTTGGTCACAGCCTTGGTGCCTTCAGACACGGCGTGCTTGGCCAGCTCCCCGGGGAGCAGCAAGCGGACGGCGGTCTGGATCTCCCTGGATGAGATGGTGGAGCGCTTGTTGTAGTGAGCCAGACGAGAGGCCTCGCCGGCGATGCGCTCGAAGATGTCGTTGACGAAGGAGTTCATGATGCCCATGGCCTTGGAAGAGATCCCGGTGTCAGGGTGGACCTGCTTCAGCACCTTGTACACGTAGATGGCGTAGCTCTCCTTCCTGGACTTTCTGCGCTTCTTGCCGCCCTTGGCGGCAGACTTGCTGACGGCTTTCTTGGAGCCCTTCTTGGGCGCTGGCTTCGCTACTTCAGGCATGATTCTATCTCAACGAAATGAAGAATAGAATGAGCTCTGAACGGCGGTGTAGCAGCATTTCTAGAAGCCTATGCAAATGAAGTGTGCGACTGCCAGCAGATGATTGGCTACTGCTTGTGCAACTGACCCACTGAGAAGGCTCACTGTTTTACAGCCGCTGTTTTCCTTCCCGCCTGATCTGTTGTCCCGCTCAAATAAAGAGTGGGGTAGTGATAGAGGAAATCAATAATTCAATACACACATGAATCTATTGTAGGGAAATGTGTGGTCATGGTTACGTTGCCTAAAGAGCTTTACTGCATAAATTGTGTAACTGACCCCTACAGTGTGATCAGTCACAAACTTGGCAATATCAGACAAAGGCTACATGTCAGATTGTTTGATATATTACCAGTTCGCTGGCAATAACTGGTACGTTTAAAGCACAGCTAACAAAATGAGTGGACGCAAAGATGTTTTTTTCTAACCCTACCCCCCCCCCCCCCCCTTTTTTTTTTTTTTTTTTTTTTTACCTTTTAAGCATTACAATACGGCCCACCTTGTGCAATCCATCATAACATTTACGTACAAATACCGGCATGCGCTTCTATGTAGCCAAAAAACAGAGGAAGTAAAGGGGGGTGAGTTTCTTCAGATTGTACAGGCCAGGTATACGTTTCGTCCGTACGTGCCAAAACTCCCCATTAAGAGCAGCCAGTTTCCCGGTCGGGTCATACCAAAGACTCTAAAAATGGGACCAAACGCCTCCCTGCTTGGCGCTCAGCATCAAAGGGATGGATTGGGGTGAAATATAAGTGTAAAGTTGGACTTATCCACAGAGTGAGATTCTGACTCCAAATCAAATCCATCGGTGCGTGCATAGAATAGTGTAGTGGGTCCACCACAAAAACTACAGATTGCCATTCATTTGCTGGAGAGTTTGGCCTGATTCAGACGTGCTATATCCTAAGTGTAAAGTAGCATGAATTCAAGTGCTGACACTGACAGGCTTTTGAGTCATTGCCTAATGTAATGCCTAACAATTGTTTAGTATCGTTATAATGTTCAGACAGGGTGACAATTGATTAGTACTGAGATATTGAAATTAATTCTTTATAGAAAACGTGGGCGGCTCTTAAAAGAGCCTTTGGGTTATTGGTAGATCAGGGCAGTATCATTTAACCTCCGAAACCGTACAGAGTGCGTCCCTGTCTCTTCAGAGCATAGACAACATCCATGGCGGTCACGGTCTTCCTCTTGGCGTGCTCGGTGTAGGTGACGGCGTCACGGATCACGTTCTCCAGGAACACCTTGAGGACACCGCGGGTCTCCTCGTAGATCAGACCGGAGATACGCTTCACGCCGCCACGGCGAGCCAGACGGCGGATAGCGGGCTTGGTGATTCCCTGGATGTTATCACGGAGAACTTTGCGGTGACGCTTGGCACCTCCTTTTCCTAGACCCTTCCCGCCTTTCCCTCTTCCGGACATCTTGAATACTGCAGCTGTTGAAGATACAAAAACTGAATGAGTCGAAGCTTCTGAGCCCTGCCTTAATATTTGTGTTCTGAGGACGTAAGAGAGGACACAACGGCGTGGGCGTAACTAACCACGCCCACACATAAACACATTCCTCCCCCGTGCTGTCACAGCGCTGCAAAACCCTAATCGTATGTAATCAGAATTCGATTTGATATTTGTCTTGAACAGAAAAGGGGCAGAGACGCAAGTGATATTCATGTGTTATTAGTAATGTTTCATTTAGTGCAGAATTGTCTCAATGAGGCTTCGATCAGAGTTACGATTTATACAAACGTATCATCGTGGATGGATATGCCCGCTATATTTGAAAAAAAAAAAAAAAACGGCGATTGATTGCTTCAATTAGGTTATATATGTGGATTAGATGAGAGAAATGGCCTTATTAGAAAATATCGGCATTAGCTTTATATTATATATAAAAAACATGAAATGCATGTTATGGTGACGCTATTCTAGAACTCAACCCGGTCCATTTGTACAGTCAAGAAAAAGAGTGCTTTACGTTGACAACTCGCGTTAGAGTAGTTTATACTGTTGCTATCATATACTAGGAATACATACATTTACTATACATTTTTATATCGTATTGCTCCCGTGTACTATGTGAGCAAAGTAAGATCGAGGACACTCTTCTAAAACAATGTGGTTGGCTCTTAAAAGAGCCTTTTGTGGGTTTAAATATTTTGTACAGTTTACTTCTTTTTGGGCGCTGCCTTCTTTGCTGCCTTGGGCTTGGCAACCTTCTTGGCCGGAGCTTTCTTGGCTGCTGCGGGCTTCTTGGCCACTTTCTTGGGGCTCTTGGCGGCCTTCTTGGGGCTTTTAGCTGCTACTTTCTTGGCGGCAGGCTTCTTGGCCTTCTTGGGTGACTTCTTGGCGGCTGCGGGTTTCTTAACTGCCGCCTTCTTGGGCGACTTCTTAGCCGCTGCGGGTTTCTTTGCTTTGACCGCTTTCTGGCCGCGGGCTTCTTTGCCTTCACAGGTGCAGCCTTCTTGCTCATCTTGTAAGAGCCTTTGACCTGGACCAGGGTGCCTTTGGTGACCAGCTTCTTGATGGCGCTCCTGACGAGGACCTTTTTCTTCTCCACATCGTAGCCGCCGGCAGCCAGAGCCTTCTTGACCGCGGCCAGAGACACGCCACCCCGCTCCTTGGAGGCGGACACTGCCTTGACGACTAGCTCGGCGACGCTGGGGCCGACCTTCTTGGGTCGGGGAGCGGCCTTCTTCTTGGCGGCCTTGGCCGGTGCTGGAGCTGCTGCGGGAGCGACTTCAGCTCCATATCGTCACCTTATTAAACTAACGGCCTAAGTCATTTTTTCAAGGTTTTCAGGAGACACAAAAAACTGTCCCAAATGAAGAATACTTTAGATATCTTAATTATTTCAATTGCAAAAAATATTTAAAAATATGACTATTAACATGCAAATAAAGGTGTATGTCAATCATGTAACATCTAACCATAAAATGACTTAGGCCAATATCTGAACATGACAGTTTTAACTTAGGCAATTATAAAGCTTATTTAGGCCAAATTACTTATTACTTACTTGACTTAGGCAAATTGTTTTCATTACATTTATTTTTAATAGATCATGGTTTGGGCCTTTGGGGTCACCCACAGACAGTTTAAAATAATATCAGAGCACAAATTCATTCAAGACACCTAGAGGATATTTGGCCATGGATGGCTTTTTATTTCAATGGAAAATGTATAGCTGAAATCAATCTTAGCTTAGAACAATCAACAAAAAGCACAAAGAAAGATAAATCAGTTTCTGATGAGGCACGTGAACATGTGACTTTCCTAACTTCTTCCAAAAAAAAGAGCTCTCCTAGGTAGGTTTCAATTTAGCTTTCTCATTTTAATAACTAAAACAAATACTTAAAATGTAAAAGGGAACTTCAAATGTCCAACTGTGTGGTCTAAAATAACTACTTCCATTTAAAAAGGGAACTTCTTCTTCAAAAGTGCAACTTAAATTATTGTTGACGTAAAATAAACAAATAATAATGAGGAGGTTCATTTCGCTCCAGCTTTTCAATCAGCCAGTGTGGCCTTGTTCTCTCAGGGACACCAACTGTAGATGCGAATAGTGACTTGCAAACTCTGCGACTGGTTCCATCCTCAAGTTTGAGTATGTAGGAGAATGTGGTATTGCGCCTGGAACCCGGAATAACTTTCCTTTGCTTACTAGCAATCTTTGTGGCCAAAGTGGTGATGTGTATATATACGTTGTTCATCCCAGGTGTCACCATCTGGAATACATTCTGTCGCTGCTCTTCAGTTATTGATTAGCTGTCTCAAGTTTTGACTTGTTGACAGAACTTTGAATTGCAGGGAGGTCCATAACATTTGTGGCTACTTCCTTGCCTTTATTGGATCTGTATGGAAGTCCTTGGAGCAGTTTCTTCTTGGCTTGATCTTGCTTCCATGTTTGTGGGCTCAGAGTTTTATTCCTTTTCCTTACATCTTCATACTCGTCCTCTAGCTGTTGTGGAGTTTGCACATCCTCAACCTCTGGATGCAGTAGGTTAGTTTCTGCATCCTCATCCTCCTGATGTTGACAGCCACAGTAGCTAGGCTGCCTTTATGGGCAGAGGATTCATCCACCTGTGGTGATCTCTCACTAGATCATCCTCATCTTCTGTGTCTGGGTGTTCTTCTGTCTCTGTCTGGTTTAGATCTTCAACGGCAATGTCTGTCTTGTCCTCTGTGTCTGTATGGGTTAGATCCTCAGCAGTATTGTCTCTCTGTCTGAAATCTCCAACAGTATTCTCATCAAGTGAAACTCCTAACAAAAAGGATAATCATTCCTATAAATGTCATCGTTTTAGACATATGGTCACAAAGGTGTCACCATAGCTATTTGGTTTAATATTATTTGGAGATTATTATTTAAAGAGATAAATATTGTCCACCAATATAGCCCATTTACCATTGAAATGAGTAACTACAGATGTGACATTCAAACTCTGGAAGTTTTCATGATCTATTCCTGTATCAATCTGTATTGCAATATTGCATGTGCCCTCCTTTCTCCGAACAGTGTTCTGACAACTCACTATAATTTATTGACTTTTCAATGGCAATATTTGTGAAATTCTCAAATGGCACATCTGTAGTAACAAGCTACTGTAACTAATGTCTAGCCTAATTCATTCTGTACAACCCACTGGTAAGCAGTGTTGGGCAAATGGGCAGTAACAAATTTTAGATTACATATTACTGTAATATTATTACTTTTGCTCCAAAAAGTAAAGTAACGAGATTACTCTGCGAAAATGGGTAATAAGTAATGCATTACTTTGCTTTTATTGATTTTTTTTTAATCTAAGAAGACATTTACATACTTATATGTCGGATTTTGTTGGCTTTGTTTTCAGGTGCAGTTTGTGGGATTGGAGACTATTATATTCCAATAAATTGGATTCAGTTCTAAAAAGAGCTTGCTAAACAGATTATGTTGTGCAACTCTATTTTTTCAAAGGTGGGAATTGAGAACTTGGGAAAGTAAAAATGTAATATGTAATATATTACTCTTCAATTCCAGTAATAAGTAAAGTAATGATATTACTTTGTCTAAGGGGTAACGAGTAAAGTAAAGAAGTTACTTTCCTAAGTAATATTGACTAACACGGCTGGTGAGTGAGTGAAATTAGTTTTTGAGGAAGTACCAAGATTAAAGTATAACTTGTGTGTAGGTAAAAGACGAAATAACTACACAGCATACAAGGATAACCCGTATTAGAGTAAAAATTCGAAAGGTGTTAAATGGCCTAAGTCACAAATTATTATGACTTAGGCAAAATAAAATTGCCTAAGTCTCACTATTGACAAAGGCAAAAATTTTAATAGGGTGTAACAGGAAGGCCTTTTAACTTAGAGCTTAGGCGCTTTTACCAGAGGTGGCCAGCTTCATCAGGATGTGATTTAGGCCAAAAACTCATTTTTGGCAAAAAATGACTTAGGCCATTAGTTTAATAAGGTGACGATATTCTCTCGTAGTCGGTTGCAGTTGCTTCTGTAAAGTAAACTCTAACAGAGTGATGCTGGACGCTCTGAAGGGGCTGGACTTAAACACCCGCATGAGAGCCATTTAGACTCAACGATGCCAGCAGCTCTACTCTGGATGTCTGAAATGTGAAACTTGTGTTTTCTCCTCGAATAAAACAACATATAACTAATTACGGAGTGTATTATTTAATATAACAAAGAGATGACCAGTTAAAAGACACGCTCCTTTTTGACATCCATTCATCTGACATGAAAACGAGGTTCTGATTTTTAAGGTTTATGTTAAATACATCACCCTTCCACAGTCCGACACCAGTTATTCCTCTGCCATTTGTCCTCGAAAACATTTTAAACAACGACACATGAACAATTATACTTAAACCAATCTTAGCTGACATCCCTGGCGACGCAATAACATGAACTATACTTTTGGTTTCTCTTCTACTTTTCTATAAACAGGAGGTTTCTGACACAAGTTAACACAGTCCAGTTGACAGCATGAGTTGAGTTGATACCAACTTCCAATGAGATGTTAGAACACTTCCATTCCAAACGTATGATGATCAAAATGCAGAAAAACCGACATTTCCACGTTTGCATCTTCAAGTCAACTGTGATAGGCCTACCTGTATCTGTATTTATTTATGGAACAAATGGACAGTTCATTCCTTCCATGTATTATCACTAATCCCGTGATGATGTAGCAGACAGACGTTACTTTGGAACATGGAAATTGTTCCAAGCACCGTGTAAACCAGGAGTTTTCAACCTTATTGATCCAGGGACCACCATTTATTCAGCATTTGAGCCACGGACCACCATTTGATTACATTTTCAGCTAAAACTAAAGAATTATTTTGGTTTTGTCCACAATTCCAGGTTGGATTTTGCAAACAAAACAGTGTTGACTTCTTAATTAAGTGGTGCAAATTCAGATGAGGAATATTTTAACTCTTGACAGTGTAAAAAATTAAACCAAATGGACCAACCAAATGTTTAAAATGAAAACATGGAATTTAAAACACAAATGTGAATATCTTCATATAATAATATCTCTAACCCGCAGATGATATTTAAATACTGTTAGAAATGAATGCAACTGATTGTTTTACTTTCTCAAATCAACTGATTAACTTTCTCATTTTACTACACCAGGATCACAGAATCTGAAGTGAGTTTTAATAATGCATTTCAGTTTTTCCTGCTATTAAGGGACTAGCAGTTTAAATTGCTATCAAAAGCTGTTTTTGAAGGAAATTATTTTTTTTTTTGCCTGGTGTATGGAACCACTGCCCTGCCCCGTACCATTCTGTTCTATTTGTGAGATGTCTCATTTTATTTGCGATTAGTTTATTCTTAACATAATACTTCCATTCATACTTTTCTCCAGCATTGGGTAGTCAAATACCTTTTTTTGTTGGTAATTTGAAGATAGCTGTAGACAGCAGAATCCTACAACTATCAATACAATATAGATTTACACTATAGTCACAGTCTGCACTTAGGCCTATACATACTGTATTTATATTGATGTTTTACTCAGATGGTTATCAATAACTAACATTGTGTCCTCTCTTCAACACTAATATCCCTACCCAGTTTGACTAAATTGATCAAACCATTTGGAATCCTGGGTGTTTGTCCTCAACTTGCAAGTCTTGGTATCCCTGTCGGTGCAATTGATCTTATTTGTTTATTGCACAATTCAACAGCTATGCCGCTGTGATAATCACTATCGCCCATTCTGTTCCATATGTAAACTCTAAGAAAAATCATTAACATGGGAATACAACTTGACAACTTTGTCTCGACACGTATTTAAGCCTTCATTCCTAGGAGAATGGGTGACTGTTTATTATGCCTATACATCTATACTAATGGCTATTAGATGCCGTCACCAACCCCATGTTAGGCAGTTACACAATCTGTAGCTACATGGTGTAATTGGCAGGAGGTTGGTGAAGGCATGTGAAGGACAGAAACTACTTTTCATGGGCAGCGTGCCCTAATCTACGGCAGACAAAATACAAGGGAATAGTCCTCTTCAAAATATATTTGGTGGCTCTTAAAAGAGCCGTTTTGGGGCGTTACAGTGACGGGTGAGTTTAAGCACGTTCTCCGCGGATACGGCGGGCCAGCTGGATGTCTTTGGGCATGATGGTCACCCTCTTGGCGTGGATGGCGCACAGGTTGGTGTCCTCAAACAGACCGACCAGATAAGCCTCGGCAGACTCCTGGAGAGCCATGACGGCGGAGCTCTGGAAGCGCAGGTCGGTCTTGAAGTCCTGGGCGATCTCCCTCACCAGGCGCTGGAAGGGCAGCTTGCGGATCAGCAGCTCGGTGGATTTCTGGTAACGACGGATCTCCCTTAGAGCCACTGTACCGGGACGGTAGCGGTGAGGCTTCTTCACTCCGCCGGTCGCCGGCGCGCTCTTACGCGCTGCCTTGGTGGCCAGCTGCTTCCTGGGCGCTTTGCCGCCGGTGGACTTACGAGCTGTCTGCTTAGTTCTTGCCATTTTATCTTGCTCTCTTCTATAGAAGCTGAGAATAGAATGTCTTGCAGATCGCGGACTGCTGCCTTTTATTAGCGCCTCGCGAGACGCCGCCGTTCTTTGTCAGTGAGCAGGAACCTCCTTGTTTTGGGGGAGGTACCATGCGTCACAATTCAAATGAACTGGGGCTCCTGTGGACAAAGATAATACAAGGTATATACAGTAGTGTACGTTGTATTCCAGTGTTGCCAACTTGGCGCATTTGTCACTATATTTAGCGCTTTTTCAGACCCCCCCCACTGAGCACAACACGGTTTAAAACACGTATGGTCTAAGTGTAACACGCGATTTACACCGGCTAGATGGGGTGTTGTATGGTGTTTTTTTTAGACCAGCTTATTTATCGGGTGTTGAATACATATTGATAAAATATAACAACCGTACGTTGCATACCTGATCTCTGCATGAAGCCTAAACACATTTAAGGGTTGTTAGTGGGTAAATAAGTTTGGTGTTTATCTAGCCACCTTTTACACGTGTTGGACAACACCGCTATTAGACGTATTTCCTACACCAAATCTAGACTTGCCTTTAATTTCTTAATGAAAACTCTTCAATTGAAGGAACAACTGAACGCTCCATTAATATCTCCAAATGTTGTAGAAAAAAAAACGTTTTTATTAGCTATTTAATGAACAAAGTTACAAAACGTTTAGTGTTGATTAACACGTGTTGAAAACGTATTTTTATTAGACCATAAGACCTGCGCAGTGACACGGCACCAGCCCTGTTCCACTAGTGGATTCCTCATTCATTTTCCTCATAGACTTTTCGAAAATGGTTAATAAAAACACGATTGCGCCGCGACCAAAGCCAACTCGGGTCGTGACAAATCATGACAACAAACACAATATCGTCATATAATATATAATTAGGAAGAAGTAGAAAACGGCATGATACAAGACTTTTTGTTTCGTTTTTCATCTTAGAAATTATTTTATTGTCCCAAAAGTTTGTGTGTGTCATCATGATTCGTCACGACTCGAGTTGGCTTTGTCCGCGGCGTAATCGTCTTTATATAAATTATTTTCGAAAAGTCTATGAGAAAAATGAATGGGGAATCCATTTCTGGAACAGGGGCAGTGACGTCACTGCGCAGGTACGTCACCATGAGCACTAGACGACTGCGCATGCGCGGAGCCGGGGCATTGTTCAAAGCACAAGGAAGTTTTTGCAGAGGAAGGACACATCGCGTCGTGCATTTCTTGGAATAAACCTCAATATGTCATCCAATCCCCCCTAAAAAGAAGCGACTTGCGTGTGCAGCAATGGTGAGTGCTAACAGAAGTGGTTATTTCATGTTTTACTATCGTTTTGGTTAATTTTACCGTGCTAATGTAAATGGAGGAGGAGGAGGAGGGGGCGGCGGCGGCGGCGCAGCACATGAAAAATAATGCTTCTAGTCCAGGGGTTTTCACCAGTGGTCCTTGAGAGGGTTCCAGGTGGTCCCCAGCTAAGTTGTTTTACCAGATGTAACTCTTGAGAACGTAAAAATGAATGAATGAATTTGGTTTCATTTTTACAGTATCAAGAGTTAAAATATCCATCATCTGAATTAGTCCAAGTCTACACAACTGAAAGATTAATGGTCATGGACAGAAGCAAAAGAAATCTTTAGTTTTGCTGAATAAATGGTGGTCCCTGGGATGAAAAAGGTTGAAAACCCTGCTCTAGTCATCAGTGGTTTTCAACCTTTTTGACACCAGGGCCCACTATTTAGACAAAATTTGTGCCACGGACCACCATTTGATGATGTTTTAACCGCACAGAACCCCAAATACTAAAGATTTCTTTTGTTTTTGTCAACAATTCCAGGGTGGATTTTGGAGAAAGCAAAACCGTCAAACGTACAGATGACCATAAATCAGGGGTTTTCAACATGTGGTCTGGGGACCACCAGTGGTCCTTGAGAAGGTTCCACGTGGTCCCCAGGATAAATGATGGGAAGTTGGTTAACCAGATGTAACTCTTGAGAGTGTAAAAATGAAACCAAATGGACCCTTGCGGGTCCATTTGGTTTCATTTTTACTCATCATCTGAATTAGCACCACTTAATTACGAAGTTTACACTGTTTTGTTTCCAAATCCAGGCTGGAATTGTGAACGAGAAGGTTTCTATGGCTCTAGTGATTCTCAAACCATTTATAGCGACAATATATAGACCCCCATCTAAATTAGAAAAACTAACTGTTTTACTATTATGCCCCCATCTTAACAGTAGAATGCTCCAACACCTGAATAGACAGTCTGGAGGACCACCAGCTGCTCAGCAAGGACTCCACAAGGTAATCTTTCAAATTAATTATAGAAATGAAGATCACAAAAGTGATTGTGCAGTGAGTGTCTGTTTTCTGTTTTCATGATAACAAATTAATTTTACACTCTTGTTTCAGGAAATGGTGATGAAGACTAGGAGGAGGATGTGAGTGACTTTCACCAGGCAGCTGAATGTGCACAGGTATGTAAAGTTCTATTGTGCTGTTATTTAATTTCAATTGTCTGTATTGCTGTTAACATGTCATGATATGTACAGTATGTGTTTTGAGCCGTGCTTGCGCAGCTTTTTAATGTCTGTCCTTTTTTTGCACAGGATGTGCTCAGCTGATTGGCTGAGCAAGGAATATGATCGGATGTCTTCCAGACTTCAATGGCCTTTTGGTGCTTTTTAATATGTTTGGTGGTTGGCAGCAGGTAATAAGTATTGTTTCTGCCAATTTTTTCATGTTATAATGTGTGAGTGACAAACATCCTGTTTTCTGGAGTATACTAATCTCTGTAATGGCCACTGACTGTTAAAGCTTCTTATTGAATTACAGTATTTTAAAGGATCACTAGGCCTATGGCTATAATTGTTACTAAATATTTTCAGGAGGTTATCTAATACTGTAATAATGGAAAAAAGGGAAAAAAAGAAAGGGTCATTAAAATCTTGAGATTTTTTTGCTTATAAGTTTTTTTTCCCCCTCTCATTTCAGAGTTGGTTCACAAGGTCTTCAATGGAGAGGAGAGCCAATTCTGTGTTGACTGACCACATCAAACAGGCCCTGCACAAAGTAGTGGTGGTGGGCGTGTATAAGAGGGCAAATAAGTAGCCATGGCATTCATCATTATTTGGCAACATTTGTATGTTATTGTTTGTTATGATTTAGAGTTGACACTGCATTTTTAACACTATGGCACTTTAGGAGTCCACTGCTGTACTTCTGTTGTTGTTTTTTTTTTTTTTTTACAGCGAAGCACATTTGCAGCTGAGCTGTTGCACGCCTTCCCCCATTCACCAATTAAATGTGTCAAAATGCCTGCACTGATGTCCTGTCAATGAAGAACAGTGGTTTTTCAGGGGTCCATTATTTAATTTGCATATGAAGCATGGGCAACCATTTTACATGTAGCTTCTCAGAACAAAAGATATGTAATGATTCCATTTGTTACAGTTTTGTCCACAAACATTATAGTGTAATACAACGACTGCAAAATTGAACCAAATGGACCTGAGAGGGTCCATTCGATTTCATACTTGAGATATTTAAGGTTCCATTTGGTTACCAACTTGCCATCATTTAGCTGATGACCACACAGACCCACCTCAAGGACCACTGGTTGAAATCACTGTTCTAGTCTGATGACCAAGGAACCCAATTTGTTGTGATTATTGGAGTGCTAATAAAAATGAAAACATTGTTTCCAACGTTGATGTGTTAACTATTTACCAGTGGTGGTAATTGTCAGAAAATTAAGGGATTATTTGCAGCAAGGTAAGTTTTGACCCTTCCCTTTTGTACTCCAGGAAAAAGATCTGAAAGAAAAATCATTAACATAGTGAAACAAATTGTGATGCATCATTGAGAAATGTTTCAGCATGCTATTGTTTTTTTATATGTCCACTCAGCAAGTCTAGGGTATATTATTTACAGTGAAATGTTGAAAATGGATGGAATTTCCCTTTAATCTGGGTGTTAATTAGATTGGATACTTTATGCCCACTTCCAATTTTAGACGTTTTTTTTTTTTTTTTTTTTTTTTTTTACCGATTTTTAGATGTGTTTTATCAACGTGTTTTAGACCAGAAAATGGGTCTAAATCACGTTGATAACAACACGTCTAAAAAATCGGTAAAAAAATGGTCTAAAAGTGAAAGTTTAAAACACGTCTAGTCTAGACGTGTCATAGACGTCTTAGTCTAGACGTGTTATAGGCGTCTAAAAGAAGGACGTCTATAAACGGTGTTGGGCTAGACGTGTTTTAAACTTTCACTTTTACACCATTTTTTACCGATTTTTTAGACGTGTTGTATAGCCACAAAAACACGTGTTATCAACGTGTTTTAGACCAAAAAATGCCCAGAGGGCCCCTAGCGCCAAAATTAGTGAAAAACTCCTGGCGGAAATTCTGGTGCTTTTTTTTGCTGGTGAGTTGGGGGGAAATTGATTGACAGGCACCAGAGATAAAACCATAAAATCATTAGTTTCAACCGAATGATCATGTTTGATTATTCGGTTGAAAATTATGTTTTATTTAATCCCCCAAAGACACAAACATCACTCAGTGCCCAGATTAGAGGAGCTATACTGCCACTCTACATCGAGACAGGTCGGTATATAGATGAAGATAGAATGTACTCTCTATGAAAAAGTGTCACCCCATAAGGGATGTGTCACAAGGTGGCATGACACTTAAACAAAAAACAGAGTTATCCATTCATTCTTTCATATATGCAGAGTTGAAACGTTGGCTACTTATGTTTTTTTTTTTTTTTGTACACACTTAAACAATCTAGGCCTGACCTAAGGTTTCTGAAAAACTTGAAATATTTGTATATTAGCATAAAAAAAAAGTTTATTCTGTAATACAGTACATACTGTACATAATCCAAATATGGATTACCGTCCTGAAAGGATTTAAGATTTTGGACAATTCTAAATGTGCCTTGATCTTTACGTGCGGTTTGCCATTTTCTGAGTCTAACAAAAAAGGGCGCAAACTTCTGCTACAGTGGTGATTGGTGGGGAGCAATATACACGAAGCCCGCGCTCTCGTCCGTTATCGTGATTGGTGGGGCGCACAGACACAAAGGATTTTTTTTTCTTTTAAACCAAGTTGAAGATATAAAAGGACTCACGCGCTTGTGCTCCGACACATTTCTTCGACCTGTTTTAACTCTAGAAATAAATCTACATCATGAGTGGACGTGGGAAGACCGGTGGAAAGGCCAGGGCGAAGGCTAAGACTCGCTCATCCCGTGCCGGGCTGCAGTTCCCCGTGGGTCGTGTCCACAGGCTACTGCGTAAAGGCAACTACGCCCAGAGAGTGGGTGCCGGCGCTCCGGTCTATCTGGCGGCTGTCCTGGAGTATCTGACCGCTGAGATCCTGGAGTTGGCTGGAAACGCTGCCCGTGACAACAAGAAGACCCGTATCATCCCCCGTCACCTCCAGCTGGCCGTCCGCAACGACGAGGAGCTCAACAAACTGCTGGGCGGAGTGACCATCGCTCAGGGCGGCGTGCTGCCCAACATCCAGGCTGTTCTGCTGCCCAAGAAGACCGAGAAAGCCGCAAAGAAATAAATCTCCATCACATCGACTAAACAAACCCCACAAAGGCTCTTTTAAGAGCCACCCACTATTTCTATATGAGGGTCTTTTCCAACGTCCTGAACATACCCTGCTGTCGTCTAAATATGCATAGTAATTATAATTTATAGTTATAATTTTATAATGGTTTAAACTACTAGAACGTCATCGAGTCTACAAGCTTTGAACATCTTTGACTGAGTGGCAATGATTTCCAATGGCAGTATGGAAATAGGTGGAAAGTCGTCGCCCGATCACAATGCCGTGATTAACACAAACGTAATCTGCACGTCTACAAGAGTCTTAAACGATGCGCCTTTGTAGTTCTTTGTGTCCGAATGCTTAGATCCCTTTTGCACAACGAATACATGGTGACATGTACATGTGCTGTCATATCGACCTTGTAAAACACATGTAAAATACCCCCACTTACATTCAGGTTCTATTGTAAGTTTTAGCCGTTCAAATGTATAGTCACTATGAATTCAGGGTTTTATAGTTCACCTAATTAGCACTTCTGTTGCTCCATTGTCCTTTTACACTGTGGAAGAGCGGGAATCACTGGAGTATAGTATTGTACTAGTATCTATTCAACTGCTACCATCTCTCCCTTGTACATGTAAAATACCCACTTATAATTAAGTTCAGGCTCATAGCGTTATAGTGTATAGCTCATACTGTTATCCTTTCAGTTTGCCACTATGCTTAGGGTTTTATAGTTCAGCCATTTAGCATTTCATTGCACTAGACTAGTACTGTTGTAGCTTCATTGTCCTTTTGTACCGTGGAGGAGCGGGAAACGATACTTCATCATAGACATACATTGATGATGAAATCTTGTAAAGATCCTCGATACGAGCTCAATTTATATAAAGCCAAACGGCTGCCATTGATCAACTACCTACACATTCAGTAACGACCGCTTGTTTAATATATGGATAACCCTTTCTTTGATAAGATGGGTGGTCCTTAAAAGGACCGTTGTGTTGTAAAGAGCAGACAGATCAGTTTACTTGGAGCTGGTGTACTTGGTCACAGCCTTGGTGCCTTCAGACACGGCGTGCTTGGCCAGCTCCCCGGGGAGCAGCAGGCGGACGGCGGTCTGGATCTCCCTGGATGAGATGGTGGAGCGCTTGTTGTAGTGAGCCAGACGAGAGGCCTCGCCGGCGATGCGCTCGAAGATGTCGTTGACGAAGGAGTTCATGATGCCCATGGCCTTGGAAGAGATCCCGGTGTCAGGGTGGACCTGCTTCAGCACCTTGTACACGTAGATGGCGTAGCTCTCCTTCCTGGACTTTCTGCGCTTCTTGCCGCCCTTGGCGGCAGACTTGCTGACGGCTTTCTTGGAGCCCTTCTTGGGCGCTGGCTTCGCTACTTCAGGCATGATTCTTTCTCAGTGAACTGACGAAAAGAACTGTGAGCTCTGGGCGGCGCTGCGCCAGTATTTATAGCCACTCTATGCAAATGAGGTGTTCGTCTCCCGGCGAGTGATTGGCTTCTGCATTATCCACTCTCGCCTGCCTGATCTGTGGTGTTGTCTCACTGAAATGGTTACCCCTCCTGACCGACCTGTTATCCCGCTAAATTATCGTAGGGGCAGCTGTTTTCAACCTTTGTCCTAACAAGGGACCACTATTTATTCTGCATTTAGCCACGGACCACCATTTGATGTTAAGTTTAGTGTCTCAGACCCTAAAACTAAGGATTTTCAAGTTTGGGCAACTGACGTTGGTCAAAATAACAATTCTCCTACAGTTTGCCATTGTGTAGATTCTTGAAAGCGTACAATGATACCAAATGGACCCGTAAGGTTCCATTTGGTATCGTTTTACCATTTGTCCATTTGTCCATTTGTTTACCAACTGCCCATCATTTAGCGAGGGACCACCTGGAATCTCCTCAGGGACCACTGGTTGAAATTGGAAACCACTGTCGTAGGCCTAGGGTAATAATGGTACTAGGGTAATGATGAATTTTATATTAATAATGAATGTTATATTAATAGCTCTACCACTGCCCCAAATAGATTTTTTTTTTTTTTTTAAGACATTTTTATACCCAGTGCCAATTCCTAATGTGATCCTGGGCTCTACACATCCTCCGCCAACCTGGGGAGGCAGCAGACTGGGCTCATGCTTCCTTCAAGGCATGAGGAGGCCGCCTTCTTTTCACCCGACAGGGGGGAGTTTCCCTGGTTGGATGTAGCGTTATTCCAACCAGTTCCAGTCCCCTCCATCAGGCGCCCCGGCTGGCCAGGGGGAGGCAGTTTAGAGCCCAGGATTACACCAGCGTCAAGCCATCAAGGATTTTACTTCCTGTTTACTTCCGCAGTGGGCGTAACCGGGCGTGTCTAAGCGCTAAAGACTTCAGAATAAGATCAAGACGTCGTAATTAATCTGTGCCTGTAAATAAACTCTGAAAACATAGTGTTTATGATACGAGAGTTGAAACGGTATATATTAGAGTACTTATTTGTCCTTAAAAAAAAAAAAAAACGAAAATTGTCCCCGATTATTGTTTTTAACACTGCAAGCAAGGCTCTATATTTCACCTATATTTCCACACTCACACACTGGTCTGACCTACAATAGCCAATCTACAAGCTGTAGATAAGCTGTTTTGCTATATTTGAATTGCAATCCATAAATTGAAAAGTGTGTGTGTGTGTGTGTGTGTGTGTGTGTGTGTGTGTGTGTGTGTGTGTGTGTGTGTGTGTGTGTGTGTGTGTGTGTGTGTGACAATATATTCATATATGGGTAATAATAATATTAATAATAATCATTAAAAATAACAGTTACTTTACTTGTTACATGGGTAAAGGTAGAAAATAGCCCACTATTAGGGTGGAATTTAGGGGGTTATGAGGGGGGTTAGGCCATCAATGACTCTGCAAATGTAGCTCGGCCATTAACAGCTAATTTGAATACTTGGCCTACATATAATCTGTGTATGAATGTTGGGCGTTTTTCTCAAGTTAGGGTGAATAGGTGTCACTGCATTGTGAGAACGACTTGGGATAGGCACTAATTGCCCGTTGCCCCAGGAACTTTTATGGCCATAAATTATTTGGCATGCTTATTGTTAATAAAGGCCAAATCTAATGTAAATACAAAAATCAAAGTGTTCTTACATAGCTAATAAAAGTAGTAGGCCTAGTAGTAGTTATAGTTTGCTATAGTTTGTCCTTTCTTGACAATAGTCAAACAGACAAAGTCACTATTCAAATCAAATGGCTTTATTGGCATGAGAAAACATATGTTTACATTGTCAAAGCAAGAACATAACAAGAAAATACAGTATAACAAGAAAACACAACATAACAGAAACAGGGAAGCGCAATACAACAGTAGCCTACAACATTGTACCAATAAAAAAAGTTAAGAATATGGAGGTCGTAGTCTTCAATAAATCACATTTCTATATGCCTAGATCAATTGATGAAGGGTGTAATTCTCTGAAGTCTGAAGATCATAATAGGCAAATCATATACTTACTGCATATGATTGAGGGGCAATTATTTGGCATGCCATGCTTATTGTTAATAAACGCAAAATCCAAGTATTCCCACTCCACTCTCTACTAAAAGCAGTAGTAGTAATTAAAGGGATATTTCACTTCCAAAAAAACATTTTGGTCGTTTTATCCTGTTAGCTGCCCCTGCCCAGACTGGGTAGAGCATAAAAAATGACTAAAAGTGGAACAAGTGAAACATCCCTTCAGAGTAGACCATATCATAATTGTTTTTGCAAATTCCCAGCTAACTGATGGATAGTTGATAACCAAATACAACCAAATAGCTCATTCTACATATTTAACTCTGGGGAGTGTCACCATACTAATAAAGTACCAATACAGTAAATACAATAAATGGAGAAAACAAAATATACATACATATTTACAGGTGACATAAGTAGCTGTGAACCACAAGTGGTCCTTGATTGGATTCCAGGATGTCCCCAGCTAAATGTTTATTTATTTTGCTTTACATGCGTACATCTATCTTTGGATCGTATTTTTTGTATTGCATTTCTTGTATTACATATTTCTTGTATTCTATTTTTGATTGTATTTTTTATGATAGTTTTTGTGAAACTATATGTGCTTTTCTTTTCATTGAAAGTGTTTTATTAGCAATGAATAAACGGTATTTTTGGTAACTTTCAAAGCCCTGTCTGTATCCTTTTTTTTGATGATGGCACTTTTTGCATGCGTGCCGCCACTAAAAGGCCCGGTGCTCGGAATTTTAACCGTCTCCTTCTTAGCGAACAGTGGCATGTTGTAGGGGACATCTCCCCGCACGCGTGGATATGTCCCAACATTTGCCTCGTAGCAGCGTTTTTGGTCCAGTGCTCACTCTGGGTCCAGAAATGGCACTTTTTGCATGCGTGCCGCCACTAAAAGGCCTGGTGCTCGGAATTTTAACCGTGTCCTTCTTAGCGGATAGTGGCATGTTGTAGGGGACATCTCCCCGCACGCGTGGATATGTCCCAACATTTGCCTCATAGCAGGGTTTTTTGTCCAGCATCCTATTTGTAAGGCATATGCTCTCCAATTAACAGTGTTTATCTATTTAGTTAATTTTTACTGTTTTTAACTGTCATAAATGGTAATAAAATGTAATAAAAGTGCATATAAACATATTTTGTATGTTGTGTGTCATATATTCTCGTTTATATACTTGAATTTATTGTTTTACTGTGGAAATTAATATTTTTTGTTTAATTTAGCGAGTACTTTTATTCTGAAGGATGACGTCACCGGAAGTGAAATCCTTGATAAAAAATCCTTGATGGCTTGACACTGGTCAGGATTACTGCATGTTTTTGTGAGGGTATCTACCCTAGCAGACACGCCGCCAGCACCCACAGCCCACAGCAGCGCCCCTAGCGGGAATCGAACCCAGGACCTTCTAGCTGTGAGGCGACAGCACTAACTACTGTTCCACCGCGCCCCTAGCCCCAAATAGATCTACAAGCTCACCATATTAAATATAAATGTAGGCTATTAAAGTTCTGATTTGCCTGCAGTGCAGACACTGATGCATACATGTATCCCTCAGAACAGACACATTTAGTATATATTGTTTTAAAGGGTAGTTTAGATTTAGTTCAGTATTTCCGGTCATTTTGTGGAGGTCACTGGGGCCACACAGTAAAAGTAAATTAATCCACAAAACGATCAGAATTTGTATTGTTGTTGAATTGTATCTTAAATATGAACACATCCTTCGTTTCGTTTTTGACCCCTGCCCCTATCACATGGAACTACTTTTTGGGCGTGATAGTGATATGGACACAACAAAAAAAAGAAATTGCCTCATCTTTCAGAATTTTTATTGCCGAGAGCTTTGTGAGTGTGTGTTGTATTTATAGGCTACATGTGTGCATGGAATCCTAAAGCAGGGGTTTTCAACCTTTTTGACACCAGGGACCACCATTTATTCAGCGTTTGAGCCACGGACCACCATTTGATGTCATGTCAGCCCCAAAGACCTAAAACTAAAGAATTATTTTGGTTTTGTCCACAATTCCATTATTCCAGGCACAATTTTGCAAACAAAACAGTTTAGACTTCTTAATTAAGTGGTGCTAATTCAGACGATGTATATTTTAACTCTTGAGAGTTACATCTGGTAGATAAGCTTTCCATCATTTACCGTGGGGACCACCTGGAACCCTCTCAAGGACCACTGTTGAAAAGCCCTGTCCTAAAGCACTGTTGCAGTGCCATCATGTGTTTTTTTCATATGCACTGCAAATACTGAGAAAAAGATAGAGCACATGACAGTCCCCGAAAATATAGGACATAAGACATGGGCAATAGAGATGCGCAGTGACGTCACCACCCCGGTTCCGGAAGTCTTTTCCCAATTCATTTTTCTCATAGACTTTTCGAAAATAATTTATATCAAGACGATTACGCCGCGGACAAAGCCAACTCGAGTCGTGACGAATCATGATGACACACACAAACTTTTGGGACAATAAAATAATTTCTAAGATGAAAAACGAAACAAAAAGTCTTGTATCATGGCGTTTTCTACTTCTTCCCAATTATATATTATATGACGATATTGTGTTTGTTGTCATGATTTGTCACGACCTGAGTTGGCTTTGTCCGCGGCGTAATCGTCTTGATATAAATTATTTTCGAAAATCTATGAGAAAAATGAATGGGGAAAAGACTTCCGGAACCGGGGCGGTGACGTCACTGCGCATCTCTATAGGGGCACTGTCTTGGACCCTTAGAGAATAGAACAGATAGATCTAGATCTAGATCTATTCTATCTATTCTATTCTCTATCTACTCTTGAGAGTGTTAAAGTGAAACCAAATGGACCCTCACAGGTCATTTTTACACTCTCAAGAGTTAATATAAATTATATTTATTACATAAATTACATAATTTTCGAGAGTCCACAGAATTAGAAAATTGAGAATAATTGTTATTTTGACCAAGACAAAACAATGTCAAAGTTCTCAGTTTGGCGTGCAAGAGATAAACTCATCACATCACAAACCTCAAATACTGTTTTTAAACGTCAGTGGTAAGAAAACCTTCCAATTATCCCCCTCTAAGTGCATTATTCTTAAACACTATATAACAGGGGTTTTCAACCAGTGGTCCGGGGACCACCAGTGGTCCTTGAGAGGGTTCCAGGTGGTCCCCAGCTAAGTTGGTTAACCAGATGTAACTCTTGAGAACGTAAAAATGAAACCAAATAGACACTGGCGGGTCCATTTGGTTTCATTATTACACTCTCAAGAGTTAAATAATGCATCATCTGAATTAGCCATTTTGGAATGCATGTTTTTCTTGTTTTCTTTCCAAAATCCAGCCTGGAATTGTGGACAAAAGCAAAATAAATCTTTAGATTTGGGGTCTGTGGGGTAAAATGTCGTCAAATGGTGGTCCGTGGCTCAAATCCTGAATAAATGGTGGTCCCTGAGATGAAAAAGGTTGAAAACCCCTGCTATATAACAGTAAGTAACACCATCACCACTATTTCAAAGCTCAAACTTTCTATGGAATAATCACTTTTTTGAAGTGCAGATCTTGTTGTCATTTTGAAAGTATAGCTCTCAAGTAAAAAAAATAATAATAATAAAGTATGGGCACCTCTGATGTACGGCAGGGGTTTCAACCTTTTTGACACCAGGGACCACCATTTATTCTGAATTTGAGCCACGGACCACCATTTGATGCCATTTTAGCCCGAAAGAACTAAAACTAAAGAATAATTTTGGTTTTGTTTACAATTCCAGGCTGGACTTTTGCAAACAAAACAGTGCAGACTTCATTCATTAAATGCATGTAGAGTTAATTCAGAGAATGAATATTCTAACTCTTGAGAGTGTGAAAATGAAACCAAATGGACCCGCAAGGGTCCATTTGGTTTCATTTTTACATTCTCAAGAGTTACATCTGGTTAACCAACTTTCCATCATTTAGCCTGGGGACCACCTGGAACCCTCTCAGGGACCACTGGTGGTCCCCGGACCACCTGTTGAAAACCCCTGATGTAAGGGATAACACCCGGCGGCGACGGCATGTAAACAACCAAACACATAGCTAACCAAATGGACCCATTAACGACATGCTTCTCACATTCTGTTTCTTTCTTTAAAATGTTCAAATCCTGTACAGGAAAACAGGCGTATTGTGTACACAGTTGGTGATTAATCATGATTTAATTAATGAAGCTGTGATTAATCTAATTAAGAATTGTAATCATTCAACAGCCCTAGTCTCTGGTATTGTTCAGGGTCCCCTTCCCTAGTCAAAAGATCCTCTAGGATTACAATAGAAAAGTCCTGTCAGATTTTGGAACAAATCCTATTGGATTTCCAATAGGATTCATATAAGAATCCAATAGGACCTTATAGGAATCCTATAAGAAAATCCTAGGATTTTTTTTTTTTACTAGGGTCAGATGTAGAGGTGGGCTGTGTGCGGCCCGCATGCCCTAGTTTGGGGACCACTGCCCTAAACAAATAAAATACACGTCTTATACATAGGCCCTATACAGTTACAAAGATCATATCTTCTAGTCTGAGGACATTTCCATTTATTTACACCCAGAAAAACAACTGAACATTCAGTAGATTTTGGTTTTCTTTTTAAATGTCACAACCTCTTTGAAGGACGATGTCATCACTTTTCAACACATCTTCATGTAATACAGGTAGATCCTCATTAATGTAAATCTACATTTTTCAACTCCTAGGAGGGCTGTGGGCAGTTCAGAAACCAGTCTGTGTCTCCTAGGAGGGCTGTGGGCAGTTCAGAAACCAGTCTGTCTCCTAGGAGGGCTGTGGGCAGTTCAGAAACCAGTCTGTCTCCTAGGAGGGCTGTGGGCAGTTCAGAAACCAGTCTGTCTCCTAGGATGGTTGAGGGCAGTTCAGAAACCCCTCTCCCATGACATAATCGGTGGGAAATCCAAGCTTATAGAAACGGTGGCTTTCTATTCCTGAAAACCTACCATGATATTTAAAAACAAACAACAAACACTGCTGTCGCCTCTGTTAGTATCTGTAACCAGCTAGTATCTGTAACCAACTGGTATCTGTAACCAACTGGTATCTGTAACCAACTGGTATCTGTAACCAACTAGTATCTGTAACCAACTAGTACCTGTAACCAACTAGTATCTGTAACCAACTAGTATCTGTAACCAACTAGTACCTGTAACCAACTAGTATCTGTAACCAACTGGTATCTGTAACCAACTAGTATCTGTAACCAACTAGTATCTGTAACCAACTAGTATCTGTAACCAACTAGTATCTGTAACCAACTGGTATCTGTAACCAACTGGTATCTGTAACCAACTGGTATCTGTAACCAACTAGTATCTGTAACCAACTAGTATCTGTAACCAACTGGTATCTGTAACCAACTAGTATCTGTAACCAACTGGTATCTGTAACCAACTAGTATCTGTAACCTAACCTACTGTTGTGTTCTCTCAGAAGTTTTTAATGATCCACTCCACAGGAGTCCATGTAGGAGCTGTCCTGTCTCTTTCTGCCCCTTCAGAGTCACCTGGTACATCTGGTACACCTGGTACACCTGATACACCTGATACACCTGGTACACCCACATCATCATACTGGTGGTATTCTATCTCTGCAGTGCAGGCTGCAGCTTCAACACCTCCCTGTTCACCCACATCATCATACTGGTGGTATTCTGCAGCTTCAACACCTCCCTGTTCACCCACATCATCATACTGGTGGTATTCTGTCTCTTCACTCAGTCCGGCTTCAGCATCGGAGCGAGCAAACTCGTTATAATAAACGATCTCGACGTTGTCCCGTCTTACATTATAATAAACAACAGCCACGTCCTGCTGTCTTGTGCAGTGCCTTTTGATGACCTGGAGAAACAACAGCAGTGCCTGGATTTAATTCATTAGCTCAGACATGGATCTGTTAAAAAATAAAACAAAACATCTGACTGCTAGATGTACATTGTAGTCTTAAGTAGATTTAAGTAAAGTACGGTTACCTTCCGGAGACGATAGAGGACGGCGATTATCAGGATTAAGGGCAGCACTGTACATTTGATAATGTTAGAGGTCAGATGAGATGCTGTGAGGGAAATGTTAAATGTGTTAGAACATCAACCTTCATGAAAGAACAGCTCTGATTTTGCCTGATTGAGTTTCAACATGCGACCTGAATAGACCACAATTCATGTTACCTCTGACAGTGAGAAGGAGGACCTCGCTCTTGGAGGAGAAGTTGTGATGGAACACATGGATGTGATAAACACAGCTGTAACTTCCCTGGTGGGTGTGGTTTGCTGCAGGAAACAGGAAGGTGGCAGAGTGATTGGCAGCTGTCTGGGTGTGGTTCTGAGTTTCGTTGCATCCAGTGAGGTTTGGAGCTGTGTCCAGAGATGTTGTGTTCAGTGTTGTATCTAGTGGTGTGGTGTGTTGCGTTGTATCCAGAGATGTTGTGTTCTGTGTTGTATCCAGAGATGTTGTGTTCAGTGTTGTATCTAGTGGTGTGGTGTGTTGCGTTGTATCCAGAGATGTTGTGTGTTGCGTCGTTGCATCTAGTGGTGTTGTTTGTTGCGTTGTTGTATCTAGTGGTGTTGTTCGTTGCGTTGTTGTATCTAGTGGTGTTGTTTGTTGCATTGTTGCATCTAGTGGTGTTGTTTGTTGCGTTGTTGTATCTAGTGGTGTTGTGCGTTGTGTTGGAACCAGTGATGTTGTGTGCTGCGTTTGATTCAGTGATGTTGTGTTGGACTCAGTGGTGTTGTGTGCTGCGTTGGACACAGAGTGATTGACAGGCTGGGTGTAGGTGTGCGTTGTGTCGGATCCAGTGAAGGTGAGGTGGAAGAATCCTCCTGGGTACTGCGGCCGGATGGAGCATCTGATGCTGAAGCTGAAACCCTCCATCACCTGCAGCCGCTGAGGCTGGCTTTCAGAAATGGAACGTACAAACGTACCCAGAGTTGTTGTGTGTTGGCTTGTTCTTGATGTTGTCTGTTGTGTTGCATTTAGAGATATTGTCTGTTGTGTTGCATTTAGAGATAATGTCTGTTGTGTTGCATTTAGAGATATTGTCTGCTGTGTTGCATTTAGAGATATTGTCTGCTGTGTTGCATTTAGAGATATTGTCTGTTGTGTTGCATCTACAGATGTTGTCTGTTGTGTTGTAACCACTGATGTTGTCTGTTGTGTTGAATACAGTGGTGTTGTGTTTTGTGTTGAATTCAGTGGTGTTGTCTGTTGTGTTGAATTCAGTGGTGTTGTCTGTTGTGTTGAATTCAGTGGTGTTGTGTTTTGTGTTGAATACAGTGGTGTTGTGCGTTGTGTTGGTTCCAGTGATGTGATGTTGTGTGTTGTGTTGGATGCAGAGTGATTGGCAGCTGGCTGGACAGAGCAGGAACCCTCCATCGCCTGCAGCCCCTGCTGCTGGCTTTCAGAAATGGGCCGTACCAAGGCGATGGTTGGTTTAAACAGCATTTCTGGAACAAGATCAGAGGTGATTGGCTGAAATTGGCAATTCAGTAGATTTGACTCTATGTCCTGTTTAATTAAAATATATTGTACAGGCAGATACTCTAGAAGAAATAATGTAAATGTGTCATTATTGAAGTCGTTGTTTTACCAGAACAGACAATCTTCAGTCTGGCAGTGGAATTACCAGACACCTTTGTTCCACACTCCTTCAGTGAGAACTCGGATCCAACACAGAAAGAGGAAATCCACCAAACAGGTCCATATGTAGAACCTGAAGTAATTTCTGTTAAAACGGCAGAGCCGCAGTGCAGCTGTCGACACACTACAGACGATGAGTTCTGGTTCCAGTCAGACCAACCATCCATTGGTCTCCACTCTCCCTGGTGTTGCATCTCCAGTATTCCAATACACTTAGTGGTTCCCTGCACCAACCTGACATCAGCAGACTCTACAGAGACAAGACAGTGAACAGCAAAGATCAGCATTTGTTTATTTATGACATAATAATCGAAATCCAAAGTGTAGATTGTCTTTTACCTGAGCAGGTGAGTCCCACGGTCTTGCCAGGTGAGCTTATGTTTCTCGTGGATGTTAAAGTTACACAGTCCAAGAGAACAGACTCGTTGCCTTTACACTGGAAGTCTTTGGTCGTCATTGGATTGTTAACCTCTCCATAGAGCACCCCCCAGAGCATGGAAGGAGCTCCGCAGGCTAGCTCCCTACAGACCACCTCTGCATCCTGCTGGTCAAAGTCACCTTCATACACCGAGACCCAGGAGTGATTAGACTTCACCTCCACACTGCCTGAACACTGACTAGACCCATTCACCAACCTCACTGACTCTATAGAGAGAGAGAGAGAGAGAGCAACACACAGTCACACAGCAGTTCTACACACTATCAGTGGATACAGTTATATATTACTATATATTACTGCAGTCGCAGTAGTTTGTTACCTGAACAGTTCACCTCCAGTACGTAGAAGGAAATAGCGGACATCTTTGTTCCACAATGATTCATTGAAGACTCTGAGCCGACACAGGAGGTTGTCACCCTCCAGGACGGTTTGTGTGTGGAACCAGAACTCCTTTCTGTTGAAACGGCAGAGCCGCAGTCCAGCTGTCGACACACGACAGCTGAGGAGTTCTGGTTCCAGGCAGACCCACCATCCACTGGTCTCCACTCTCTCTGGTGTTGCATCTCCAGTATGCCAGAACATTTATTGGTTCCTCCTACCAACCTGACAGCATCAGACTCTGTACAGAGACGAGAGAGTAAACAGCAACAATTAATATGACTCCCATTATGGAGTGTATGATAATACAACCAACAGTACAGCTTGACCTTCACCTGAGCAGGAGAGTTCAACAGTCTTGTAAGGTGAGCTGGAGTTTCTAGATGAGTTTGAGGTTCTACAGTCCAGGAGAGCAGACTCTGTGCCTTCACACTGGAACTCTTCGGTCCATGTTGAAACGTTGCCCTCTCCATAGAGTGCCCCCTGGAGGACTGAAGGAGCTCCGCAGGCTAGCTGCCTACAGACCACCTCTGCATCCTTCTGGTCAAAGTCAGCTTTATGTATGGAGACCCAGGAGTGATCAGACTTCACCTCCACTCTGCCTGAACACTGACTAGACCCATTCACCAACCTCACTGACTCTGGAGAGAGAGAGAGAGACAAAAATAACATCAGATGCCAGTTGTTTGACTGAAAGATTGGCGTCATTGTTCTAATCATTGCTGAGTTACCTGAACATGTCACAGTGGTTCTGCCTGTGACCAAGCCTTTTCGTGTGATGTTAGAAGTCTCCACTGTGACACAGTCACTCAGTGAAGGCTCAGAACCAGCACAGTAAGGTGTAACCCTCCATACAGCGTCACGCGTAAACAAAGCTCTCCTTTCTGTTGAAACGGCAGAGCCGCAGTCCAGCTGTCGACACACGACAGCTGATGACTTCAGGTTCCAGTCATCACCATCCGCTGGTCTCCACTCTGCCTGGTGCTGCATCTCCAGTGTACCAGCACAGTTACTGGTTCCTCCCACCAACCTCACAGACAGAACCACTGTAAAGAGAGGAAACATTTAAAAGGTAAGGTAACTTTTCTTATAATAATATAATATATTAATAAAATATGATATGTAAAAATCTAAACTAAAAGTACAGCTTGACCTTTACCTGAGCAGGTGAGTTCAACAATTTTGTAAGGTGAGCTGGAGTTTCTAGATGAGTTTGAGGTTCTACAGTCCAGGAGAGCAGACTCTGTGCCTTCACACTGGAACTCTTCGGTCCATGATGAAACGTTGCCCTCTCCATAGAGCGCCCCCTGGAGGACTGAAGGAGCTCCGCAGGCTAGCTGCCTACAGACCACCTCTGCATCCTTCTGGTCAAAGTCACCTTCATGTATGGAGACCCAGGAGTGATCAGATTTCACCTCCACTCTGCCTGAACACTGACTAGACCCATTCACCAACCTCACTGACTCTGGAGAGAGAGAGAGAGAGAGAGAGAGAGAGAGAGAGAGAGAGAGAGAGAGAGAGAGAGAGAGAGAGAGAGAGAGAGAGAGAGAGAGAGAGAGAGAGAGAGAGACTATTAGAACAAGATGAATTAAAATGTCTCCAATTTCTTGCATGATATTATGAGAGGAATAACTTTAATGTGTGAATCCACATCACCTGACCTAGTCACATGACCAATGACTATCTAATCAGGACAAGAAGCGAAGGCACCTCTGGGGGAGTCCACATTGGTTCATGGGAGGAAACAGACATGCGCAGTACATTCCAGGAAGTTTGACGCTTGCAAACCATGCATGCCATTGGTCTCTTGGATGGTTTGACTTCCTGGTCTGTACCAAGGAGAATTGAAAAAGGAGTTGTCGCGAAGGCACCCACGGGGGAGTCCACATTGGTTCATGGGAGGAAACAGACATGCGCAGTACAGATCAGGAAGTCAAACCATCCAAGAGACCAATGGCATGCATGGTTTGCAAGCGTCAAACTTCCTGGAATGTACTGCGCATGTCTGTTTCCTCCCATGAACCAATGTGGACTCCCCCGTGGGTGCCTTCGCGACAACTCCTTTTTGAATTCTCCTTGGTCTGTACCTATGATAAAAATAAAGAGGATAGTGCACGGGGGCGTGGCGCAGGCTGGTTCCGGAGGTTTGCACATGCTCAGTGTAAACAGGAACTGCTATGGTGGAATGTTCCAGCAGAGGCGCTAGATAGAAATCCCATAACTTGTGATGTAAATAATGAGATCCAGAGTAGTTGTGAATTGAACAGCATCACTCTTCCCTTTTCAAACATTTTATATAATCCGTCCACTGTTTAAATGAACAGTATCCATGTTTCTTTGTCATTTCACAAAAAATAAAAGTTGACACATGTACTGTCTGTAATTAAAGCAACCATCACGAACAGGGAAAATCTACAAAAAGAACAATGTACAAAACATTTCCATTCAGTAAATGTAGGCTACTTGCCCTTGTCTTTCAGTCTATTATAAACAGCTTTTTCCTCCACACAGTAGTTAAATTGACATAATATTTAAACTAAAAACAGAAGCATTATAGTATTCTCTTTTTATATTATTTTTTTTATCATTTCAGTTCAGGTTCAGTAATTCTAGCGCCTCTGCTGGAACATTCCACCATAGCAGTTCCTGTTTACACTGAGCATGTGCAAACCTCCGGCACCAGCCTGTGCCACGCCCCCGTGCACTATCCTCTTTATTTATCATAGGTCTGTACTGAGCATGTCTGTTTCCTCCCATGAACCAATGTGGACTCCCCCATAGGTGTCTTGGCTTCGTGTCCTGATTAGATAGTCATTGCACCTGACCAGGAAGTCTAGTTGGTGTTTCATTTCAGACCAAAGCTGTAGATCCAACTGTCCTTGTTTAATGTGTAATGTTTAATATTTAGTTTTTAATATTTAATGTATAATATTATGCTCATTGAATGTTGGATATATGGCGCCACCTGGTGGCTCCACTCAGAGCCAGTGCCAACTATGTGCAGAAAACCACCGAAAGTGAAAACTACACAAAATAGACAGCCGTGAACTCATTTGTCTTCTAAACATCGTTGTTTACGTCAATCTGATCCGGAAAGATGTGTCAGGTCACGTGCATGCGCAGAACTTTGGATATTCAATGTCACACCATGGAATCTTATTGGGGATAGCCACTGATGCTAAAAACAGCTAATGCACGGCAGATAAAACTATATAATACATGATAAAACTATTATTATTTTTGGATTAATAGACATTAAAGAAACCCCAAATTTCTCAGCTTGGTAAAGTAGTGTTTAATCAATAAAGCTGAGATATTCCGGCTGTGACAGATTGGTTTAGATTGATGCTATTCTGTGAGTGTTGTACGTCTACTGCTGACCTCTGAGTTTGGATTCAAAGCCTGTTGAAGACATCGTTGAAGTCATTGCTGTACCTGAACAGTTGACCTTCAGAGTAACGTTGCCATGATGGGACTTCACTGCACCACACTGCGCCGGTGAAGACTCAGAGCCAACACAGGAAGATGGAATTATCCATCCAGATTCACGTTTAGGAGTAGGAGTGAATTCTGTTGAAACGGCAGAGCCACAGTCTAGTTGCCGGCACACCACAGACGATGACATCCGGTTCCAGTCAAACCAAGCCAACACTCGTCTCCAGTCTCCCTGGTGTAGCATCTCCAGAGCACCGCTGCACTTACTGCTACCTCCCACCAACCTGACGTCACCAGAATCTGTGCAGGGAGCGATAAGCAGGAACAATGTGTAACTTTATGTACAACACCTGGAAGAATACATTCTGGAATCAGGTTGAAATATTTCACATTTCTTTACCTGTTGGGTTGCGTTTTGGTTCATCTTGGAGAGCTGGGGAGAAAAATAAAAATAAAATAAACATGTTTCACTGCAACAGAAATATGTCTGTCTGTCTGTCTGTCTGTCTGTCTGTCTGTCTGTCTGTCTGTCTGTCTGTCTGTCTGTCTGTCTGTCTGTCTGTCTGTCTGTTCAATGTAAACAGCAGCAAAGTATTCATAGTGAGGTAATATTCCAGTGTAAACAGTAATAAAGCATTCATAGTGAGGTAATATTCCAGTGTAAACAGTAATAAATCATTCATAGTGAGGTAATATTCCAGTGTAAACAGTAATAAAGCATTCATAGTGAGGTAATATTCCAGTGTAAACAGTAATAAAGCATTCATAGTGAGGTAATATTCCAGTCTCTACTCACAGCAGTCTGTAGGTTTTTCAGAGCTCTCCCCACACTCATCCACTGCAGGGTCACATTTCCATGACAACGGAAGGCATGTGTCCTTCTGACAAACAAACTGAAGAGAGAGACAGGTTTACCTTTAGAATCACTGATGTGTCAAAAGCAGACATGAGGCATGTATGTCTTCACCCTTTGAGGTCAGAGAACACATTCAGTTTTCTGGGGAATAAATATGTTCCAACTCTAGACTTGTAGCTATAATGTGTTTTAGAAACACAAAAGTAGGCTATAGTTCATAATCAAATTAAAGAACTTCATTACTGTTCTCTACCTTGAGGGAGAACCAGCACTGGTCACATGTAAACAAAAAGCATGTGTGTGTGTGTGTGTGTGTGTGTGTGTGTGTGTGTGTGTGTGTGTGTGTGTGTGTGTGTGTGTGTGTGTGTGTGTGTGTGTGTGTGTGTGTGTGTGTGTCACAACAATAGTGGTGACATGGAGAAACCTGCAACTTAGTATCATCATATCATATCAGTCACCACAAACAGCAAAGTTAATGGTCAGAGCTGTCCACGTATCTGTCCCTCCCAGGGAAGCTGTGCAGCTGTGATGAATGCTGTTGATTGCATAGCTCTGTGGTGGTTTTACAGTGAAATACAGAGACTTAATTCTCTTAACCTCTGACTGCCACTGCCAGTGATGGGCAGTAGCTTGTTACAAGTAGCTAAGCTACATAGCTTAACTACATTTTCCCGTAGCTTGTAGTGTAGCTTACTACATTTGTTCTGGGAATAGCTTGTAGTGAAGCTACACTACTTGTTTCGTGTAGCTTGTAGTGTAGCTACACTACTTGTTTCGAGTAACAAGGAAAGTAGCTTACTACATTTCCCACACACATTTTCAAAGTCCACCCATTTTTAATGGGGAGAAAACCTCCTATGTTCAAACCCACCCCTAAATTATTATTATTAGTAATAATTTTATTTATATTATTTTATTATGATTATTATTTAGAAGGTTGTATATTAAGTCGAGATATATATTTATATCATGTAGTGTTGATGTAGCAAGCTACATCAAGCTACTTTTGTTGTGTAGCTTGTAGTGTAGCTTGCTACAATTTTCTGGGGATAGCTAGTACTGTAGCTTAGCTACATTTTTTCGAGAGTAGCAAGTAGTGTAGCTTACTACATTTTCCCAGTAACTTGCCCATCACTGGCCACTGCATACAACATGCAACACGCAAGCAGTCTGGTCTGGTCAAGCAAAACAATCTACATCAGTGCTTCTCAAATGTTTGTATGTCAAGGACGCGGACCATGATCTAAAAATAATGTTCCACAATTTTAAAATGTTTACATATTTTACAGTTATTCCAGCAGTGTAATCACCTGGCTGGCAGTGCAGCTGGACATGCACTGCTTGTTGTCAGCTGACCAGGTGTAGTCTGGGGGACAGGAGCAGCTGTATCCTCCTCCAGGTGAGAGCAGACACAGGTCACTGCAGCCTCCATTGTTGATCTGACACGGATGACCAGACACTGCAGGGTGGACAAAACACACACATGTACCAGGTTACACTTAGGTTTCTGCTTTTATACTTTTATACAAGGTTTGAGCTGCAATCCTGTTAGTTTTCTAGGTCTGGTACAGGTTTTTGTGGCGATAGGTTTAGGTTTAGGCATAGTTTTTGTGGGGTTAGGATTTAGGCTTTTGTATTCCCCCAAGTTACTGGTATTAGGGTGTATTCTGTGGTAATCAGATCGTGTGAGTGACGCAGAGCTTTAGAGAAATCCGCTCTTTGCTCTCGACGGCTTTTGTCCTGCTCATCACTGTCTGGTGTGACATCCTCCTGCACCACTATGACACTGGTGTGACATCCTCCTGCACCACTATCACATCACTGTCTGGTGTGACATCCTCCTGCACCACTATCACATCACTGTCTGGTGTAACATCCTCCTGCACCACTATCACATCACTGTCTGGTGTGACATCCTCCTGCACCACTATCACATCACTGTCTGGTGTGACATCCTCCTGCACCACTATCACATCACTGTCTGGTGTGACATCCTCCTGCACCACTATCACACTGGTGTGACATCCTCCTGC
>CM076976.1:53200454-53342954 GCA_039105355.1 Benthosema pterotum | reverse complement strand
ACTAACTAACTAACATGTGTGAACCAGATTCTGATGAAGAAGTACAACAAATTCATAACTGCCTACATGTAGTCGCAAAGGTCCCCCTGACAGCTGAGTCCCCAGCTTACAGATATTAGTTGTAATTTGGACACCTAGGCCTACTAGTATTGGTATCCATTACATCAAGCACATTATTACCATCACAGCACACATTATACTATCATCGGGATACTTGTTTATTTGTCATTATTTATTCTAATGATATATTGTAATGATAATTTATTTATTCCTTCATCTGACTATAAATATAAACACTTAGCCTATGTTGGCTATATAGCTGCCCATCCTGTCACAAACTACAAGGTTCCTTCACAATTTCCCCTCCGCTCCACAAGGAGACACAAGTTCAGTAGAACCCCCTTTGCATGGAACCTACAACCACCTCACTTCTTGTCACAGTCTACATACAGGCCTGGATCCCCAGGCCCAGTATTCTATTGTCTACAAACAATTCACAGCCAGCAGAGCCTGCTGTGTTTCCTACAAACTGATGATGATGCCATGCGTCTTTGAACATTGATCTATGTAAGTCCAAATGCCCTGACTCTGATGTTTATGGATGGATGCATTTGATTGAGATGTGATTTGGTATATTATATTATGAAATTACTTTTACTTGGCTTGCTATTTATTATTTGAATGCTCTATTAGGTAATATATTAGACTATATGCAAGTATTTAAATGCCATATTTATCTTCTACTTTAAGAGAATATTACAATCTGTTCCTTTTATAGAACCATGAAGAAGACAATAGGCAACGCACATCGACTGATGGGTGCTGGGTTAAAAGAATACTATTAAAATGGATGGAGCCCGCACACCAGATAAGGTACAAAAAGACTTTCTTTATTTGGATCGTCCAAATAAAGAAAGTCTTTTTGTACCTTATCTGGTGTGCGGGCTCCATCCAGCTTGCAGCAAAAAGCAGCAAGCTCATAAAGTTTATCCAAAATAGGAACCTTTGATTCCTAAAAGGTACCATAAGTCATTTGGGCGATTTGGAAAATCCTACTGGATGTAGCAGCTTTCTGGACTGAAGTGGTGGGGGGGCTGCACAGGTGCAGTGATTAGAGGCAATTCTACTCCACTACATCTCATAGCCAAACATAGCCCCATTTACCCACTACAATTATATACTGTATATGGTATAGTAAGTGATTTGTGTGATTTGGGAAACCCTCCAGTCCTCCTGGTTACAAGATGTGCACATGCACATACTCTACAGTGGGGTGAAGTGCAACAGTGCCCACCTTGGGGTACAGTATACACTGGAGCTGTGTGTAAAGTTGGTCTGACCTCTTCAATAGCTTGTTTCATTTATGCTCCGAGTTGAACTGTCAGCTAGACTGCACCCATCCCCCACTCCACTCTACTGTAGCATTCTGTAGCAGCTTTACAAAATGCTACAGTAGAGTGGAGTGGGGGATGGGGGGGGGGCTGCGCAGGTGCATTGATTACAGGCAATTCTACTGCACTATCTCAGAGCCAAACATTGTATTAGGCTCATTTCCCACTACAGTTATATAAAAGGTATAGTTAGTGATTTGTGTGATTTGGGAAATCCTTCAGTCCTCCTGGTATGTGCACATGCTCATACTTTACAGTGAATGAAGTGCAACAGTGCACACCTTATAATGGAGCATTTTAACAGAAAATGTTTTGGACCACTTACTATACCTTTAAATCCTTAATGGTTTACTTTGGAGATATGACTTAAGCATTAACCACTTCGATCCTGTGCATTTCGGCCACACTGGCTACTTAACTGTAAATCAACTGATTTGGCAGTGTACCAAGTACAAAAAAAACAATCAAACAAAAAAAAAAAAAACTTTTGGTCATCTTATGGTCTACTCAGTCTCTTATAACTTATAAACAGTCTGGGGTGAAACACTTCTTTAACAGAGCCCAGAACGGCGCCAAGACCAGTTATTTTCTTTTGTTTGTGAAGGCTTTCAGTTCAGCTCTCACATCACCACAAGCTGAAAATAGCTGATCTAAAAGCTCACAGCGCGACGCAGACACAATGTGCTGTGAGCTTGCAGAGCTGCTCTATTTTCAGCATGGAACACGCAGTAGGACAGGGGTCTCAAACTCATTTAACATAAGTCAAGTAGTTCCAATTTGATCCGTTCAGTGAATAGAGTGGACTAGTTGCTGCAGGAGAGAGCACCAGCCAGGAAGCACCAGGAAAGCAAGGGTTGCTGCTTTCCAGAAAGGCATACTTTTCAATATGCACTAATATATAATAATGCACATATGATCGTTGTAAAAATGTACATCATGGTTTCTTCATAAGAATACAAAAAGAAAGTTCCACAGGTTTACCAAGGTCCAAGGTGTGAGATACTGTTCCAAATTCCAAACTGTTCTGCTCTGCCCTTCATAGAGTAGAGTGCAGGGTCGTTAATTAGGCTGTGTTGCTACATTAACGACCCAACCGTGGCAGTATGGGGGAAGGGCAGCAGTTGAACTGAGCTTACAGAAACTACAGCAGTGAATTGTTCTGACAGGTGAAAGAAAAAAATCTGAGTATCCTATTATTGCATCATACTGATTTTTGCCTCACACAAACATCTATTCTAATCACATAATATAAGTGTATTTAAACTGGCTAAAATAAATATTGATAGAAAATGTTTTGGATGTGATATAGTAGTGATTCTTGTAGCTTGGAGTCACCTCTTAAGAATTCAAGAGGGTGCCCACTGATTATGCCTCGGGCATTTTTAATTATTAACCCCTTAATGTCATATATATATATATATATATATATATATATATATATATATATATATATATATATATATATATATATATATATATATATATATATAAATCCATACAAAATAGAGTTGTATGGTATTTAATGCAAGGGCAGTTAAGGCTCAAGGCCTACTGTTTTGGCCAGAGCCTGTGCCAGAGTGTTTGTGACCTGGAAGCAGGTGGTGCTCAGTCCTACAAAGGTGACATCGATAATACTGAATTATAAAGTGGCTGAAAGCAACAACCAAGCCTTCAGTGCGTCCAGGTCCTTTAGACATACATACAGTGGGCTGCTGAAAATATACTGACTTGGAGGACCAATCTGCTCATTAAATCACAGTTTTTTCCACGTGCCATATACATACATATATTTATTGTGGATTTGAAAGTTTGAGTGTTGCAATGATTATGAGTCGGGCTGTGTGCAATAATAGAACGTATTAGGCCTATACTGGGCCTTTAATTATTATTTAATTATTTAATTATTTGCATGATTTGAGTTTTGTTTGCCATGATTACTTTATTTTGCTTTATTTACATAAGTTACTTCCTTTGATTTGGAGTGGTTGATTTGCAGTGTTTGTTTAGTTTTGAGGACTCAGTAAATCTATTACTATTGTTTGCCTATACATCCGCCCTAGAGCATCATGATATATATTGATATGACTTAATATAACCCCCGCTTCCCTTCTGTATTTTAAAGTAGTCTTTCTAATTGTGAATAAACTTTACACTTTTGATACATCAGCCGCTGGTTCTATTCATACGGAGCCCGTACCTACAGTAACAGTATATGGTTCATGCTATGGTTAATGTATTTATAGGATCTCTCACTCCTATATGTGATAGTGGGGTTGTTAAGTCATAATTGACCCAGTGTTTCACTGTCAACAATTAACCAGGAACTGTTGGATGCAGTACAGTGCTTGTGGGCAAAGTAAAAAAAAAAAAAAAAATCACGTAACCATGCATTCATCTCTGGTCCTATGTCAAAGAAGCAGTCTTATGGGTGGTCCGGTAGGCTATAGGAAACAGGTGGTGAATAAATCTTTAGCAGTCTGCTTATCTTCACCATACTGGTATTCTGTGTGGTTTGCCAAGGTTAACTCACTGGGTTTTTCAAGAGGGTTCCCTGCCTTCAATTGTGATGGCATACCCTATTTTTGTGGGCCTGGTCAATGCCCGGCCATCACCCACTCCTGCTTCCAAAATCTTGTTAGCCGAATGTAGTATTACGCAAGTATAGGGCAGTGCCCGATTAGCTGGGCTGTTGCATGCTGGTTATTTCGTTTGGGGCTACACATGCATTGACAGACAGGTCCTCAGCGATAGAACAGAGCTGAAACGGTCACCAAGTACTGAAGTGCAAAACTACCTCCCCAACCTTCCCTCAGCAGCATTCAGCAGCCGATGGAGTTAGGGACAAAGGAACATAAAGCAATTCTTATGAATGAGGGGGGCTTGCAGGCGCCCAGACGGTAACAGTATGTACTATGTACATATAGAGGGTGAGCTCTATCAGCTTGAATGGACTTAACTTTAGGAACACCTGCTTATTATAGATGTGGTCTAGACTGTTCATTTGGGTGCCAAACTCACAAGGGAGTTCTTATCCTTGACGCTAAGATTACCAAACCAGCAGATAATCAAGAAAGTAATAATAGACTCAACATAAGCACCATAGAGCAGTTTCATGATAGTTTTATCCACATTGAACTTAGCCAGTTTCCTCAAACAATGTAGGTGCTGTCAACCTTTTTTGTACAACATGCCAGTGTTGAGGTCAAATTACAATTTCTCATTGATGATTGTGCCAAGGTACTTGTAGCTGGGAACAAGCTCAGTTTGTCTGTTAACAACAGTGCTTTGGGCAGCATATAAGGAGGAATAACAATACCGAGATCTCCATATATTGGCATAAATGTGACAAAGACAGATTAGATCTCAAATATCTGCATACCACAGGGTTGAAACGTATATGGGTTGGCTGTGGTCCTTCAGTGCATGTAACAATGTGATGTTGATGTTCTATCAGTCTGTAATGGCTAGCTCGCTGTTCTTTGCAAATGCACAGGGGGTTACATACATACATATATATACATCTATTATGTTATCTGATGATATCTTGCTTGCAAAGTAATTGGTGTCATTAGTAGTGACATGGTACAGACTCCTACAAAGACTAGTGCTAGGATGAAGACATGGATAATATACATAATACATAGATAATAGATAGCTCTATATATAGCATTTGGCTGCACCTTCATGACAGAACTTGCTTTCCTGACCAACCTGTTATTGTTGATTATGTCTTGGGCAATGTATGTGTGTGTTTGTTTTTGGGGCATAGTGAGGACCGGCGTGGGTTTTTAACCGACAAAGAGAGGACATTTGTATGTATGTATGTATGTACTGTATGTATGTAACTCCCGGTGCATTTGCAAAGAAGAGAGAGCTAGCCATTACACACTGATAGAACATCAGCATCACATTGTTACATACACTGACGGACCACAGCCAACTCAAAGGACAATCTACTCAGGCCCTTAGTTTAGAGGGCATCAGAATTGTTAGTCTAGTCCGATGCAATGCTCCCATAGTGTCGGTCTGTACACCCTTCTTACTTGCATGTGCTCCTTGTTTAGCCATTTAAAGGCCACAAAAAAACACCCTGATCATCCAATCCTACACATACTGAAAATACATATGAAAACTATGTGATGATTAACACTGATAAAACTGAGGAGATCATTGTCGATCCGAGGTCAGATTGTAATTAATATCCATGACCGTAACATCAAACAGGTCTCCTCCTATAAATATGAGGAGATTGATCAAGATGTGAGATGGCACATACATGTATCCTGTAACAAGTAGTGACATGGTACTGACTCCTACAAAGACTAGTGCTAGGATGAAGACATGGATAATATACATAATACTAGGCACATTTGTCACTATATTTAGCTTTTTTTCAGACCAAGCGCCAAAATTAGTGAAAATCTTCTGGTGGAAAATCTGGTGCTTTTGAGTTGGAGCGAAATTGGTTGACAGTCACCAGAGACAAAACCCTTGTTTTTCACCATTTTTACTTCTATGATGATGAGTCCTCCTTCCTTCCTAGAAAGGACCATTGGTAACCAAATGGACCCCTTATAGACCTGTAACTCTTGAGAGCGTAAAATGAAACCAAATGGACCCTACCAAATGGACCCTTACGGTCCATTTGGTTTCATTTTACGCTCTCAAGAGTTAAATTATATTATATCTGAATTACCTAATTTTCAAGAATCGACACATTTAGAAGATGTAGAAGAAATGCTATTCTGACAAACATTTTACCACTTATTTCACCTAAATTAGTCTGAGGGACTAAAATCAACATCAAATGGTGGTCCTTGGCTAAAATGAGGAATAAATAATGGGTCCTGATATGAAAATGGTTGAAACCCACTACTCTAGTGCATTTGGATTTCGGCAGTTGGCAACACTTGGCTTGGATCATCCCTGGGAGCTCCCTGGGGGAACGAGGAAGAGGCCTAACAAGTTGTTGTTGTACGCAATAAAAGGAAATGAAACCATCTCTAGATTCTCTACATCTGTGTCTTTCCACCTCTGGAACGTGCATGTATATTAGTGTTTACATTTATCTGGCTCCATCACAATAGATGCTGATTCTGGAAGGACATGTGAGGGTATAGTGACTTGTAGTAAATTCAACATTTGGCTCTGAAGACGCAAGTAAAAAGTGCTCCAACTTCTCTTGTATTATAATTGTTATATTCAATTTGTCCCACTGCTGAGCATAGGGCCCTTATACAAATAACTGGCTTACACACTAAACCCACAGATGGCTCCATCCCAAAGGTACTTTATGGTAGGTTGAATCTGCTTATACAGTGTATCTACACAAGAGGGGGGGAAAGCAGGCAGCGCAAGTTCAAATTAAATGTTTTTATTCATGTTGAACAAAAGACATGGCTTACAGGTCTATAGATGCAGTAATTTGTTACATAATTACATTTTATCTAAATATTTTCATTATTAACGCTAGTTCAGATAAGCAACACACCAACATAACTGTTAAGAATCTACAGGTTGTGGCCGGTCCTCACTATGCCCCAAAAACAAACAGGAGTGTGTGTGTGTGTGTGTGTGTGTGTGTGTCCTCACTTTCCTGTTAAAAATATTTTTAAAAAAAGAGGTTTTCAGCTAATCTAAGTGAGTATTTGGGATAAGGGTACCCCCAAGTGTCCAGAATGACCCTTGGTATTTTCGTAAATCAATCAGAAGTGGTGGTCCTCAGTTTATATGGATTTTGGGAGGACCTCACTTTATACCAAAAACAAGGATGTGTGTGTGTGTGTGTGTGTGTGTGTGTACGTGTGTGTGTGTGTGTGTGTGCGCGCGCACTAGTGTGCGTGTGTGTGTGTGTGTGCGTGCGTGTGCGTGTGTGTGGCGCAATGATATGGTTGCTGACAATTTAAAAGTTCAAGTTTACTAATATAGGTGTGGGTGTCAATGTTTTCTATGTGCATTTATGGTGGAAACGTTATTTTGGTTATTTTGGGTTCAATATCACAGAAATGTAAAAACAGTACCAGTTTGCGCCAGGAGATGGCAGAGTATCACCTGGGGAACGGTGTGTGAGGTGTGTCAACTCTACAGTTAGGCTGAGATATCACGTGGTGCCACGAGAGTTTCATACCATTACAACTCATGCTGCTGCAGACATCGTGCAGTGTGTGTTTCTGATGCATATATCGTTCTATTTTGCAGGTGAGCTGGTTATACTGGGAATATACATACTGTGAGATGATATATTAAGATCGTGTATATCTGGGGTGTGTTTAAACTGTGTGTACTGGGGTTAATGGACAAATATAACATGAAAAAGACTGAGTTGGCTGAACAACCATTACGCGGCCTAGCTAATGATACTACCTGCAGCACTAGCATAGCAGTAGTTTTAGCCACAACGGGGCATGGAGAGACGGTTGGGCTAACTGATTTGCATTGGTGGGAGTAGTGAAGGATCTGATCTGTGTGATACTGTATGTTGAGCACGTGATGGTATATTGTTATACTATTATGGTTCTATTAATGTTGGGTTATATAAATAGGGAATTGGGTTATTATTTGAAAACGACTACTAATGTGATGTGTGTTACTATGACCTGATTATTGAGTTAATTGACTAATGACTGAATTTATTGATTATTGTTTTGGTAATTGAATAAGTAATTGTTATGACAGCTAAAAACGAGAGTTACATACCATTACAACTCATGCTGCTGCAGACATCGTGCAGTGTGTGTTTCTGATGCATATATCGTTCTATTTTGCAGAAATTGCAACACAAATAAAAACAAATGTGTAACACCAGTTGGAGCCTGCAGTCCATCCATCTGGACCCCGTTACATATTCTGGGGGCTCGTCCGACACGGTGTGATCCAGCCAGTTATTCACCCGAGAGAGAAGAACCTGGGTCATCACCCTCAATCTGATGTTGGTTTCATTAATAATTTTAATTCGTTTTGGTCTGTTAGCAATCTATTTAAGCCTGATGGGCTGCACCCTAATATGAAAGGCATAAGAAAACTTACGAGTAACTTTATTAACTTTTTTGCCTTTCAATTCAAGTGAGGGTTTTTTCAGCAGGATCCCATCCAGTATGTCCCTCCTTCAGTTCCAAGTAGTCCTGCTGTTGTCACTAGCTGCGTCTCACCTACGACTTCTGCCCCCCAGTGGCCGGAGGATATTGCTGCTATCTATACACATTCCGACCGTATTGTGCGGCCCCCTCAGCATATTCCAGTATTAATTAGGCCTAGATCTCATCCACTATGTCTTAAACGTTTAGTATCCTCTTCAAATCTCATTTATCCACAACGTCTCCCTGCCCAATCAGTCAGTACTCTTGACATCTCTCATAAAAACTCTGCTCTGCCCCCAACCCCTGCCAACACTGAGGTTAAGGTACCAATCCTAAACGACCCATACCGTTTTAAAAACAGGAAGGGCCTAGGTTTAGTTCATCTGAACATCAGAAGTATACTAAAGCAGTATAAATTAGATCATCTGAAAATCTTGATCTCTCAGGCAGATCCAGACATTTTAGTACTGACCGAATCCTGGTTAAAACAGGTAAATGGTGATTCTGATATAGCTCTAGACAACTATAACGTTTCCAGAGTGTATAGAGTCGGGAGAGGAGGTGGTGTCGCTATTTATACAAAATCATGGATCACCACTACAATTATGACGGCTAGTTCCGTCCCGAATCATTTTGAATTCCTTTCTCTGAAGGTGGAATTATGTCCAAATGATTCATTTATTATAGTTGGGATCTATAGACCTCCTTCGGCAAATGTAAGCGCCATAGATAAATTAGCAACTCTACTCTCTCAGCACATTAATACAGAAACCATTGTAATGTCTGATCTAAACCTGGATTGGTTAACCAATGCCTCCAAATACCTTAAAGAGGTCAGCGGAAATCTCAACCTTACTCAGCTGGTTACAGAACCCACCAGACCAAATTTAAAAGATAGCTCTAGATCCACGCTAATTGACTTGATTTTCTCAAATAGGAGTGATAAAATCGTCTCATGTGGTGTCTTTGATATTGGCATCAGTGACCACTGCCCTACGGCATGTATCAGGAACACTAGGCTAAAGAAAACACTACCACATATGATTATTAAAAGGAATTTAAAACACTTTAATGACCAAGCATTCATAGCAGAACTTCTCAACAGTGATATTCGGTACACTTCAGAAATTACAGATGTAGAAATGGCACTAGACTTCTTTAGTAAAATCTTTATCACGATTACTGATAAACATGCACCATGGAAGAGGCTAAGAATAAAAGATACCTCCTCACCGTGGTTCACACCAGAGTTTGTCTGCCCTTCTCAAAGAGAGAAACAGGACCTGGTTATTAGCCAGAAAATCTGGAGATCCTCTGCACTGGGCCTCTTTTAGGCAAATCAGAAATAAATGCACTTCGGCAGTAAAAAGTGCCAAATCTAATTATTACTTGGACCTAGTGACTCGTTCATATTCCGACCCTTCAAAATTCTGGAAGGCTGTGAACTCTGATAAAAGCAAGTCAACCTCAACTTTACCAACAAAAGTAAAATATAATGATTGCTTGCTAACTAATGAGAAGGCGATTCATCAAGCTTTTAACAAACATTTTATAAATGCTGGTAATTTATTTGATATCAACTATCCAGCACCCCCTACTGTTAGAAATCGCCAGGTGCAAGCAGAGAGAAATCTTAATTTCCACTTCCAACCCTTATCTGGAAATGATGTCCTTAGTGCACTACAAACCATCGACACTAGGAAATCAACTGGAGAGGACAGTCTTGATCCTTTTTTTCTGAAACTTGCTGCACCAGTTATATTTGAACAAATAACATATATATTTAATCTCTCTCTATTATCATGCACTTTTCCCATGTCTTGGAAAACAGCGCATGTAATCCCCTTACATAAAGGAGGTGATAGGGATGACTTAAATAACTATAGACCTATTTCAAAGCTATCTTGTTTAGCTAAAATTATGGAAGCCCTAGTAAACAAGCAAATTAAAGCATTCCTCTCAGAACAGTCCGTCCTAAGCCCACATCAATCCGGCTTTAGAGAAAAACACAGTACAATTTCAGCCACCACTTTAGTAATAAATGACTTAGCATCAGCCTTAGATAAAAAACTGCACTGTGCTGCTCTATTTGTAGATTTATCAAAAGCTTTTGATACAGTTCATCATTCCCTTCTCCTGCAGAGATTACACAATATTGGTTTTGATACAAATGCCTGTAATTGGTTCCAGAGTTACCTGTCCGAAAGACGTCAGTGTGTGAAAACAGGAAATACCCAGTCTGATTTCTTAACCATTTCTAAAGGTGTTCCTCAAGGTTCTATACTAGGGCCTATCCTTTTTAGTATTTATATAAATAATATTCCCTCTTTCTTAGATGACTGCAGCTGTCATTTATATGCAGATGACACAGTCATCTACTGTGCTGCAGCCTCTGTAGAAGCAGCAATTAAAAAATTACAGCTTTCTTTTAACATCCTCCAGGATGCCCTTATTGATCTCAGATTGATGTTGAACATCAGTAAGACTAAATTCATGTTATTCTCCAGAGCAAAAAATATTCCCCTTGATGACATTCATATTACCTCTATAAATGGGACTGACATTGAACGAGTTACAGAGTATAAATATCTTGGTATTTGGATAGACGAGAAACTTACTTTTAAACACCATGTAGAGGTACTTTCTGCAAAACTGCGACAGAAAATTGGATTTCTCTACAGAAATAATTCCAGTTTTCCTGTCATTAGTAGGAAGAGGGTAGTTGAGGCAGTGTTCTTGTCTGTCCTAGATTATGGAGACATAATCTATAGACATGCATCAGCATCCACTCTCAAATCCTTAGACTCTGTCTATCACTCATCAATCCGATTTATCACAGGTGATAGTTATGATACTCACCATTGTATCCTATATAACAAAGTTGGATGGTCCTCTCTGGCAGAGAGGCGGAAACTGCACTGGCATCTGTTCTTGTATAAAGCCATGCTCGGTGATTGTCCAAATTACATCTCATCATTCCTAAAATGGGACTCGGAACCCTATCACACCCGAGCAAGTAATTTCCCTAAATTCAAGGTTCCAAAAATGAACTCTGAACTTGGTAGATCTGCTTTCAGCTTTTGTGGTCCAAGTACATGGAACAACCTGCAAACCACCTTAAAATTAACCACAATGGTATCATTGAGTCACTTTAGAACTCTAGTAGGGATACAGACTCCCATAGTATGTAACTGTTTCTAGATTATTTATGTGTACACGTGTTGGTATGCATGTATGTATACTGTATGAGTATGTGTATGTACAGTATGTATGTTTATATGTGTATGTGTTTATATGTACTGTATATGTGTACTACATGTATGTATATGTGTATGCATGTACAGTATATATACAGTATATATATTGTTTGCCTTATCCTTCAATTGCACACCTCATGAATTTTGTTCACCCTCTGTTCTTATTTTCCTTTGACGTGCTGCCATGTTTTATTGTTCGAAATTGTGTACTCTCGACAACACCGAAAATGAGTTCGCTCAGTGTATTTTCGAGAATAAATAAAACTTAAAACAAAACAAAACAAAAAGAAGAATGGAGCAACTACGGGATGAAGTAAGCAGACTGCTGTTGTCACTGGAAAAGCCAGAGCTCATCTCCACCTGTCAAGATCTAAAGTGTACAGAGCCATCGGAGGGGTTTGAGAAGCAAGCTCGCCGTGCCCTCATCAGATTGGCTGAGAAGACACTGGATGAAGTGGAGGATAGAGAGGAGAGCCTGTCATTTCAGTTGTACTTACAGCATGTCCTGACAAGAATGAAGTCCCTGACAAAGACTGACCCACCGAGTGAACTAGAGACTGTACCTGATAAACCAAGTGAACTAGAGATCCTGAAAGAGAAATACCTCAAGCTTCAAGAGGAACAGAGGGAAGCCCGCCGATTGCTAGAAGAAGAGATGGAGCAGATCAGCGTCCAGGAGGTAAAACAACCGACCACGGAGCCAGAGGTGAACACAAAGACTGTTATTAGGTCACCACCGGCACTACCAGAAGTGACTCTGAGAAGGGAATTTCGTATCTCCGGCCAGATCGGAGAACCAGGCCAAAAAGACAAAATCTCCTACACCAGCCTAATCAACCAAATAGAGTCTGGGCAACGTAAGGGTCACGAGGAAGCAGAGATAATTGAAGCTGTCACACGTGCAGTGAGCCCAGGCCTACATTTGAGGGATATCCTGGAGATTAAAAGAGGATTGACGCTGCCCAAATTAAAAACTATACTCAGAGGTCACTACAAGATCGACTCATCTTCAGATCTGCTACACCGGCTGATGAACATTACGCAAGACCCCAAGGAGTCAGCTCAAATGTTCCTGTTCAGAGCCATTGAACTGAAGGAGAAGCTAATGTATGAAAATGAAGGTGAGCAGTTTAGTCCCGAACTAATACAGAGAAAATTCCTCCGCTCTCTTGAAACAGGACTTTATAGTGATGCGGTGAAATTCCAAATTAAGCCGTACCTCAGCAGCCCTGATGTGACAGACGAAGAGTTGATAGAGCGGATAAATGAGGCTGCAAATCTGGAGCATGAACGGCAGCAAAAACAAAAGAAAACAGTCACGAGCAAGCCTAGAGTCAGCGAAATCCACACAGAGGTATCCACTAATGCTGCCCAACCACGTTACAGCGGAGAGACAGAGACACCAGATGATCGCCAAGACAACACGAACACAGCAAAGACCAAAAGTAAGAAAAAACAGGGCCACAGCTCAGAACAGACCGACTCCAACACCAGTCACCTCATCGAAGGACTCAGAGCAGAGCTGCTGGAAATGAAGAAGCTGGTTCTGGAGAGTGCGGAGGCTACAAAAAGGGCTCAGACAGACAGATCTCCAGCACCCACCCGGAACAGACCAAGAGGATGCAGAGCCTGCCAGGAAGCTTCAATCGGAGACTCATGCAGACACTGTTTCAAGTGCGGCCACGAGGGGCACGTTTCCAGGGGTTGCCGACAGAGCAGAGGGCAGCAGGGAAACGAGTGAGGGCTGCTGGGTTGGGACCCTCAGTAGCCCGTGAAGAGGAAACATCGATGAGTCCCACTGAACAGACTGCTGTCACGCAAACAACCTCCCCGTTCCAGAGCCCAGCCAACTATCTCTCACCACGAAGCCAAGCCAAACTCCTAGATCTCGTTGGTAAGCGATGTACTGTCCACTGTCAGTTTGATGGTGTCCCTGTAGTAGCATTATGGGACACGGGGGCTCAGTCTAGCCTGATTAATGATGAATGGAGGAAAGAACATTTGCCCCATCGTGTGGTGAGACCTATTAATGAACTGGTGGAGGCAGACAGATTAATAGGACTTGCAGCAAATCAAACAGAGATCCCTTTCCTGGGTTGGGTGGAGGTAGAGTTCAAGCTAGGCAAAGACACAGACCATGCAGAGCCACTGTTAGTTCCCACCTTAGTGTCAAGTGACCCAAATGTCGCAGAACAGCCCATAATTGGCTTTAATGTAATTGAGGCAGTGTTGAATGGGGAGGTGATGGCAGAGGGAAGTTCAGCATCCATTCTCCAAGTGAGCAAGGCATTCTCTGTGACCTTTAAAGCAGCAAAGTCAATGCTCAGGCTTGTACAGTCTCCAGAAATCAATGAAGAAGTGGGAATTGTGCACACAGGGAGGAAGACTATTCACTTGGCAGCGGGACAGGTCAGCGTTGTTTATGTTAAAGCCAACAGCGGAGCACAGTTTCAAGGTCAAAACCTTCTACTTGTCCCTAGTGAAGAGTCCACATTACCTGAGGGCATCATAATTGAAGAGGGGCTAGTTAGCATCCCTACAGACAAGTCAATGTATGTGCCAATCCCCATCGCTAATGTCAGCAAGCACAAAATGACACTAAACAAACGCACAGTTCATGCTCTCTAAAAAATGTTGGGTAGACTAGCCCTACCCAGCCCAGGGTAGGGCTAGTTGGGTAATTTAATTTAGTTATTTTTACTTTAAATGGGTTATCTAATAACCCAAATCTCATAGTTGTTGTGTTTGGTATGTAGTAATTCTGTATTGGGTAGAATTTCCAATGGAGTTTGTTGGGTAGACTTGGTTTACCCAACAAGGTAGTTAAACTACTAGGGTATTTACCCAGTTTGTTGGTTAAATTTTGAACTTCGGGCATGCGCATTGTGCAGTCCAACCAGCAGGTTATGGAGGGAAGCCAGTGCAGAGCCAACTGTGGTTTTGCTGTGTTTTTTTTGTAGGAGATATTGCATTTAGCAAAAAATGAAACCTGTAATTTGTTGACGGTCCCTAAGATTAGCGAATATCTATCTGGGTGGATTATTCAACTTGAATTTAACTTCACCGCGGTGCAGACTGCAGAGCTATTTGCTCCAGTGGAACTGATGTCCAAACTCAACACATGCTACGACAGCCGGAGGAGGATTGGGAAGTGCCTTTTTTCCATGAAGCAAGGTTTGTAACATACATTTTGTTATTATGTTTTATCACAGGGGGTTTCAACCTTATTCATCTCAGGGACCACCATTTTTTCAGAATGCGCCAAGACAGTGTAGACTTCTTAATTAAATATTGCTAATTCAGACGATGAAAGTTTTTAACTCTTGAGAGTGTGAAAATAAAACCAGAAATGGACCCGCAAGGGTCCATTTGGTTTCATTTTTACACTCTCAAGAGTTACATCTGGTTAACCAACTTTCCATCATTTAGCCAGGGACCACCTGGAACCCTCTCAGGGACCACATGTGGTCCCCAGACCACCTGTTGAAAACCCCTGCTTTATCATATCGTTGACTTGATATTATATAAAGCTTGATATTGTCAGTTCGCAAATAACTATAGGTTACAAACGTAACACCGGTTCTTTAATAATACAAGCGAGGTGACTAGCCCTGTTGTGTCCTACGTAAACACCAGGAATCACAAGTTAACTGTTCGTCGAGTGTCAAGCCGGGTCGGCTTCTCCTCTCCGTTGTCCCCACAAACCCAGCTCCGAACGCCGGCGGAGGCCGTGAGTTCTCCCCCGACTCCCCGTCTCCCTTCTATCAGAGCCATCTAGTAGAACTGTTGCGACATTGAGGGTGCAGAAACTGAGCACTCGAGCGCTGTTCATGCAGCTTGAATAGAGCGCTGTTCATGCAGCCACAATAGGGACAAACTGGAGTTAGAAAAGCATTGTGTTCAACATTTGTGCATGTGTTCAACATGTAAACGGTATTGTTCAGTAACAACTTTACTGTACAATGATGTTTATGTTGCACTATTACTAAAACACGATCTAAAGTAAAGTGATCATTAACGCTGGGCTGTTGCCTGAGTCTGAGTCCGATGCATTTCTGCCTACTTCAGGTCCAGGACTTGTCCCCATCCTCTATTCAAGTCTAAGTAGAAGAGACGCCATTGAACTGGCCCCATGAAGTGGACACAGTTGTCGTAACTCTGTCTATACTCAATGGCTCTGCGTGTGTGAACCAACACACATCCACACACACACAGACACACACACACACAGAGAGGGGCATCGTCAACAGACACTGCACTTTTACTTCAAGGAGAAGAGGTAGCCTACTCGGCCTATTGCTCTAGCTCACCATAAACTTTAGAAACAGAACAGAGGATTTATTTGGAATTAGCCTAGAGTAGGAACTGTATGGACTATGGAGCACTTGTCTCCTCGACGCTAGCCATTAGCGATTAGCGCAAGCATCTCGGCAACGGGACAGGTGGTCCCCAGCTAAATGGAAAGTTGGTTAACCAGATGTAACTCTCTGAGAGCGTCCATTTGGTCTCATATTTATGATCTCAAGAGTTAAAATATTCATCATGTGATTTATCCCAAGTCTACACAACTAGAGAATGTAGAAGATTAATGTTGGACTGTTTGGTTTCCCAAATCCAGCCTGAAATTGTGGGCAAAAGAAACCTTTGGGTCTGTGGAATTAAAATATCATCAAATGGTGGTCTGTGGCTCAAATGCTGAATAAATAGTGGACCATTGGTATCCAATAGAGAAAAAACGTTTACCAAACAAGAGCAGAAAGCCAATTAAACTAAAAGGTAGATGTTTATAACAGTGGTTGTCAACCAGTGGTCCAGGGACCACCAGTGGGCCTTGAGAGGGTTCCAGGTGGTCCCCAGCTAAATTGTGGAATGTTGGTTAGCCAGATGTAACTCCTGACAGCATAAACATGAAACCAAATGGACCCTTGCGGGTCCATTGGGTTTCATGCTTACTGTGACACAAGCTGTTTTGAGTGCCCTGCTACGAGCTTGTAGATCTGTTAATTTTGACATAAGCCGAGCGTTGCAACTTGCAAAGGCTGGCTAGCTGTGTCAGTGCAGTTGTAGTTGCACCCTGATATGGACGGAATCATAAATATTCATAACCCTGGCTTTCAACATGTACTATGAGCATTGTTAAAGGGGGATTCTGTCATTCCGCCCATTTTCACTTTTTAATTATGCAATGGAATATTCTTATTATGCACTAGGTCAGTGGTTCTCAAACCTTTTTAGACTGTGATCCCCCAAAATAAACATATTTGAACTGGGGACCCCTCAATTTGGTTTAACCCTGTTCCAATGATGATTTTTTTGCCTAGTTCGTTGACTACTTTTGATGCAGTAATGGTCATTTTCTTTGGGGGTCTAGAAAGTCCTTAAATTATCACTTCATCATCATCTGGGGACCCCCCAATTTTTTGGACCGACAGCTTGAGAACCACTGCACTAGGTATATTTGTTTGTATAGTCATATTGTCTACATGACCTTGTTTCTGAATTTGTCCCCATATCTTAGATCGCACAAGACTTTTCAATCCTTCATGTAGAGGCTGCACCCGAGCTCTTTGAAACCTGGGTTCCTTGTTTGCTGACAAGATCATCCTTCCGGCAAAACTAGAAAAGAAGCTCCCAGTTCCAGAGGAAAATATCCCACAAGGTTAGTTACTTTGTCTCATAAGGCGTGTTACTTGCTTGGTGATGTCGTTGAGCAGGTTGGCATTTGAGGAGGCTGCAAGTGATGGAGTGATATCAGTCAGGTATGAGGGGGCTTTTTGGTGCTGTGATTTTTATGTTCATGCGTTGGTGTTCTGGTAGCCAGTTGAGTTGATTGGAGTCCTGTATTGTCTGGAGTGGGAGTGACTGAGCAACTTGGGTGGCTGAGGCCTGAACATAGAGGCCTGCGCAGTGACGCCATGCACCACCCATGTTCCAGAAGTGGATTCCCATGAATTGTACTCAGACTTTTTGAAAATGGTTAATAAAAACATGATTGTGCCGCAGGCAAAACCAACTCAGGTTGTGACAAATCATGATGACACACACAATCTTTTGAGACAATCAAATAAGATAATATAAGATGAAAAACGAAACAAAAAGTGTTGTCTCCTTCTTGCTAATTAGATATTATATGATAATATTGTGTTTGTTGTCATGAGTTGGTTTTGTCTGCGGCGGAATTGTGTTTTTTATTAACCACTTTCGAAAAGTCTATGAGGATTCCATTTCTGAAACAGGGGCTATGCCTTCACTGCGCAGGTCTATAGACGTGATTGGAGCACAGCGACAGATGGGGACTAGGGTTGGGTGATATACCATTTAATACAGTATAATTGTATCACCAGGGTTTCGTCGGCTACACCGTCGAAAAGCTGTATGGAATGCTTGCCATTAATATAGTGGTGTCAACTGTATTAATTGATTTCTATAGTTCCATGGTGGGAGTTCTGCTCTGGTTTTGGTGAAATATGTAGTCATTTTTGGGAGGTCACTGGGGCCACGCAGTGAAAGTAAATGAATCCAAAAGAAACTTACTTTATGTTGTTGACATATTTCTAAAATATCAGCACATCCTTTGCTCATATTTGACTCCTATCACAGGGAACTATGTATTTTGTGTCCATATCACTATGCCCAAAAAGTAGTTCCATGTGATAGGGAGGTCCTAATATTTTAGAAATCATTCAGCAAAACAATTGTTAGTTTTGTGGATTCATTTACTTTTACTGTGTGGCCCCTCGGAACCCCACAAAAAAACTACTTAATATTGACCAAAACGAGGCTATTCCTTGTTCTTCTTCTACAACCCCAATTCCGTTGAAGTTGGGACGTTGTGAAAAATGTCAATAAAACCAGAATGCATTGATTTGCAAATCGTTTTCAACCTATATTCAGTTGAATACACCACAAAGACAATATATTTAATGTTCAAACTGATAAACTTTATTGTTTTTTGAAATTATACAATCTTTTGTAAATTGATCCCTGCAACATGTACCAAAAGAGTTGGGACGGGGGCAACAAAAAACTGGGAAAGGTCATGAATGCACAAATAACGCCTGTTTGGAACATTCCACAGGTAAACAGGTTCATTTTAAACAGTTTAATATTGTGATTGGGTATAAAAGGACCATCCCAGTCGTTCAGAATCAAAGATGGGGCGAGGTTCACCACTTCATGAACAATTCTGTGAGAAAATCATCCAACGGTTTAAAAACAATGTTTCTCAACATTCAATTGCAAGGAATTTGGTGATTTCATCATCTACAGTCCATAATATAATCAAAACATTCAAATAATCTGAAGAACTTGCTATAGTAAAGCGACAAGGCCAAAAACCAACACCGAATACTTTTGACCTTTGATCCCTTAGGTGGCTCTGCATTAAAAACTGACATCATTGTGTAAGGGATATTACTGTGTGGACTCAGGAACCCTCAGAAAACCATTGTCAGTTTACAGAATTAGTCGCTACACCTGCGATTGCAAGTTAAAACTCTACCATGCAAAGCAAAGCCATACATCAGAAAGGTTGGTTTGAAAAACAACCAGAAAAACAACCAGAAATGCCTTCTCTGGGCCTAATATCATTTGAAATGGTTAGACACAAAGTGGAAAAGTGTGCTGTGGTCTGATGAGTCCACATTTCTAAGGCATTTCTGGTTGTTTTTCAAACCAACCTTTCTGATGTATGGCTTTGCTTTGCATGGTAGAGTTTTAACTTGCAATCGCAGGTGTAGCGACTAATTCTGTAAACTGACAATGGTTTTCTGAGGGTTCCTGAGTCCACACAGTAATATCCCTTACACAATGATGTCAGTTTTTAATGCAGAGCCACCTGAGGGATCAAAGGTCAAAAGTATTCGGTGTTGGTTTTTGGCCTTGTCGCTTTACTATAGCAAGTTCTTCAGATTCTTTGAATGTTTTGATTATATTATGGACTGTAGATGATGAAATCACCAAATTCCTTGCAATTGAATGCTGAGAAACATTGTTTTTAAACCGTTGGATGATTTTCTCACAGAATTGTTCACAAAGTGGTGAACCTCGCCCCATCTTTGATTCTGAACGACTGGGATGGTCCTTTTATACCCAATCACAATATTAAACTGTTTAAAATGAACCTGTTTACCTGTGGAATGTTCCAAACAGGCGTTATTTGTGCATTCATGACCTTTCCCAGTTTTTTGTTGCCCCCGTCCCAACTCTTTTGGTACATGTTGCAGGGATCAATTTACAAAAGATTGTATAATTTCAAAAAACAATAAAGTTTATCAGTTTGAACATTAAATATATTGTCTTTGTGATGTATTCAACTGAACATAGGTTGAAAACGATTTGCAAATCAATGCATTCTGGTTTTATTGACATTTTTCACAACGTCCCAACTTCAACGGAATTGGGGTTGTAGTCTATGGACCACCATTTAATGGCATTTCTATCTCTGGGACCCACAATTGTGCAGTAAAATCCATGTGTTAACTCTGGGAGTGTACAAACCTCTGCACTAGCAGAAATGCTTAAAGTATGTCTTTATTCCCTTTTAAATTATAGGTCTGAACAAACATGGTCGAGTATTTGGAGGGAGTCAAGTCCAAGGCGTTCGTGCTGCTGCTGGGTGATGGGATGCTCTGCTCACGAGCCTTTGCTGTGATCCTGGGCAAGGCTATTGGAACTGAGACGGCGCTCACAGCAGTGGATACCTGCTTCACTGCTGACACAAAATATCCGGACCAGTACAAGCCGACGTGGGATTTTTTCCAGTAGCTGGTATTTGATCTTGAAGGAACAGTCACACCTTCAGTGAACTTTCTCAAAAATCGGATGCAGCTAGATTAACCTGTACCGCACAGTGTCACATTGTCATTAGAGATGTCCGATATTATCGGCCGATAAAAGCTTTCAAATTTCATATCGGAAAGTATCGGTATTTACAAACTGGAAATTATGACTATTTACAGAGATGTGGACTCAGCGCCGCTCTGCGTGAGCTGCTGTGGCAGCCCTCCCCCCACCGCATGTGCGCATGTGCGCAATCTCTCGCTTGCTCACACACACACACACACACACACACACAAAGAGTTGAGATTTGATTCCTTCCATGCATCTTCAATTCTGAACGGATTTTGATAATTCCAACTGGTATTTACTGTGTCCATTGAATGGTTTCATTGGGTGTATATGATGTGTATATTGATATGCTGTTTAATTAAATAATATGGACTGAGAATGCCGCATGCACGCACACACGCAAGCCAAGCGCTCTGAGTGAGATCCAGTAGATCTTTGGCAAAGCAAAAAAAAAAAAAAGACAACCAGAGCTGACCACCTCTGCAATCTACATATTTCAATTAAGGTTTTAGGAATTCTCTGTTGCATTACGTTTCATTCTGCCTTGCTTGTGTAATAAGCAAAGGAATTACTATCTATAGAGACGGAGACGGAGACAGAGGGGACTCACCATGTCGCATCGCAAAGAGTTGAGATTTGATTCCTTCTATGCATCTTCAATTCTGAACGGATTTTAATAATTCAAACTGGCATTTGCTGTGTCCATTGAATGGTTTCGTTTGGTGTATATGATGTGTATAATTATATGCCGTTTAATGAAATAATATGGACTGAGAATGCCACCTTTTATCTTCTGCACGTAGCCAGCTGCAATTAGTGACTCCCCGGTTAATTATAAACAGCTGTGTGACCAATAAGCTAATACTGTTAGGATCTAAGCCTACTAGGCCTATGTATTTTTTACCATCAGGCATTTTGCATTATATAAACTTGAACTCCTGTGTTCTGAATTTTCCAAATTGAGGAGCAATCAGCCTACCAGTTCAATAATAAGCTCCATCAGAGAAAAAAAACCTCTCTATGTGTGAATAGATCCTTCTGCAGAGATGAATTGTTGTGGATCAAAACTAAACTTGTTGTTGGCTACTTATCTGCAATGACAAGATGTCTCATGCAAACTTCCACCTCTCCTCCCCCTCCTCTCCTCCATTCCCTACAGTGCAGCCTGCACTGCCAGTACATAAGGAGAAGTTCAGGCCGCTTTGCGGCCCAAACCTCTGGGTGCCCCCCAAATGATTTATGTACAGTACATTTGAAATCTTGATGAAAATTCTATATTCTGCATTATGAGCACTTCTACTGTCATGTTTATACCATTACTTTTGTACTTTACTCAAGTAGGCTACATGTTGAATTTATAGTTGTATCGAGTATTTCTAGGCTATGACATGAATTAGTATTTATACTAAATGTTTATTTATATTAAATATTTGTATAGTAAATAGTTTCTGATATTTTTTCACCACTGGAGGCCCTATATATATCGGTATCGGTTGATATCGGTTGATATCGGTATCGGGAATTAGAAGTTGGATAATATCGGGATATCGGATATCGGTAAAAAAGTCAATATCGGCCATCTCTAATTGTCATGCCTAATATCAAGAACCGTGACACCAGTGCTGCAAAACAGACTGCTCTACAACCTCTTAGCATGTACATTGTACATTGCAAACAGCAGTGTGGGGACAGGCGCGTTGCAGGTTCTAAACGTGCCGCGTTCTCACATGAGAATCAATTTAGACCTCCCTGGAATTTACTTGAGGACTGTTCAATTTTACTTGTTGTTCTTATTGAATTGATGTGAGTTGACTTTTGATACTTTTATATGTTTAATAGTTAAATAAATTGTTGTTGTTAAGAAGTTGTGAGAATAAATTTGATTTGAAAACAGATGTAATTGAGGTGTATCAAGAGAATTTGCTAATTTAGTTCAATTGATCATCAGTCGTGCCAATGAAATGTAAATTATAGAACAGAAATGTATTATTTAATAATATATTATTGGTATTTTTTATTATATATATATATATATATATATATATATATATATATATATATATATATATATATATATATATTATATATATATATATTAACAACCCAACTTGGGTTTAAATAACCCAGCAGTATGGTCAATACAATCCCTTAAATGGGTTATATGAACAACCCAATTGGGTTGCATAAAGAAATAATAATTATAAAATGAACAACCCAACTTGGGTTTAAATAACCCAGCAATGTGGTCAATACAATCCCTTAAATGGGTTATATAAACAACCCAATTGGGTTATATAAACAGCCCAATTTCTGGGTTATATGAACCTACCCAAGGCACTGGGTTAAAATAACCCAGCATGTGTTCTGTCCTATAGTTAACCAGTGTTGGGTTGGGAAACAACCCAGATTGGGTTGTTTTTAACCAACATTTCTAAGAGTGTGGGTCACCTCCAAACAGTCAAGACTTCCTATCCAGTAAAAGTTGAACAGATAAAGAGTGATGTCAACAAGAACAGTGAGGGGAGGGAGGACAGTAAACAGAGTGACAGCAAACAGACAGAAAAGCAGACAAAAACACCGAAACCAAGCCAGTGGGATCCGCCTGTCAATCTTTCCCACTTAAGTGATGTCCAGGGAGATATAGTGAAACAGCTACTGAGAGAGGAGTGTCATGCATTTGCCTACAACGATGATGACATCGGGAATATCCCCTCCCTGAAACTACACATTAGTCTTCAGGACCCCACTCCAGTAAAGAAAACATATATGTCTGTCCCCAAACCACTGCATAATGAGGTCAAAGAATATCTCCAAGACTTGCTGAATCGCGGATGGATCGTCCAGTCAAGATCCCCATACGCATCACCTGTGGTGTGTGTGAGGAAGAAAGATGGGACTTTGAGACTTTGCTGTGATTACAGGGAGCTGAACAGAAAATCAATTCCTGATTGTCACCCCATCCCTCGCATCCAAGATATGCTAGACTCTCTCACAGGCAGCTCTTGGTTCTCAGTATTGGACCAGGGGAAGGCCTACCACCAGGGGTTCCTGAGTGAGGAGAGCCAACACCTCACAGCCTTCATAACACCCTGGGGTCTTTATCAGTGGACCAGAATCCCCTTCGGTTTGAGTTCAGCCCCTGCCGAGTTTCAGCGCAACATGGAAGACTGTCTAGTGGGGCTGAGAGATATTATTTGCCAACCTTTTCTCGATGATAATTTGGTTCACAGTTCCAGCTTTGACGACCATGTTAGCCACATAAGAACAGTCCTGCAGAGATACCAAAAACATGGAGTGAAACTCAGTCCCCGCAAATGTGAGGTGTTCAAGCGAAAAGTACGGTTCCTGGGAAGGATGGTGTCGGGTGAGGGCTACACGATGGACCCAGCCGAAGTGGCCCCTGTGCAGGCATTAAAGGAGAGGGTGCCTGCCACAGTCTCCGACCTGAGAAGAATAATGGGCTTTTTGTCATACTACAGGCCATATATTCCGAACTTTTCCAGACTCGCAAAGCCACTGTACCAGCTGCTCTCATCACCTCCTGACAAGACATCACCTGCAGAGACGAAGACAAACAAGAAAAGTGTCAACAAGAGAAATAAAGGTAACCTCCTGCCTAACACGCCCATACACTGGACACAAAGTCACCAAGAGACTCTGAACTTTCTGATTGACAAGCTGATTGAGCCTCCCATCCTTGGCTACCCCGATTTCACCCAGCCATTCACGTTGCATTGTGATGCGTCCCAGGATGGACTGGGTGCAGTGCTTTATCAGAGACAAAATGGCAAAATGGTTGTTATTGGATACGGCTCTAGAACACTATCCACACCTGAAAAGAACTATCACATGCACTCAGGGAAGTTAGAGTTCTTAGCACTTAAATGGGCCATATGTGAGCGTTTCAGAGACTATTTGTATTATGCGCCCCATTTCACAGTATATACAGATAACAATCCCCTGACCTACGTCCTCTCAACAGCCAAGCTTAATGCTACAGGCCACCGCTGGGTCGGTGAATTAGCAGATTTCAACTTTACTATAAAATACCGCCCAGGCAAACACAATGCTGACGCAGATGGCCTATCCCGCATGCCAGTAGACATCAACAAGCTCATGGAGCAGTGTACAGAGGAGGTTCACCAGGAAGTTATAAGTGCTGCTGTGCAGGGAGTGACAGTGCAGAAAGATACCCCTCTCATCTGGACCATGCCAGTGTCTGTGGAGGCAGTGACAGTAGTGAAAGACTCGCCCCTCCTGAGCAAACCTCTAACACCAGAGCAAATCAGAGACAGTCAACTAAGAGATCCTGTCATCGGCCGAGTCCTACATTACAAGAGTAATAACAACCAGCCGCCTCCCAACAAGGTACTCAAAGCTGAATCTGCTGATGTAAGAGTCCTAATGAGACAATGGTCTAAACTGTATATCGGTGACGATGGTGTTCTATACAGAAAAGCCGGTGACAAAAGTCAGCTTGTCCTCCCCAGAGAACACCACCCCACTGTGTTTCAGGAGCTCCACCGTGAGATGGGACATCCTGGAGTCGAGAGAACACACAACCTGATCAGAGACCGGTTTTACTGGGCCCGTATGCAGAGTGACATAGACCACTTTGTCACCCAAGTCTGTGAGTGTCTGAAAACAAAACGGCCCCACAAAGCGACTAGAGCTCCTCTCGTGCCCATTGTGTCCACACGCCCATTTGAATTAGTGTCTGTCGACTTCCTACACTTGGAGACGTGCAAACAAGGGTACCAGTATATTCTAGTAGTGATTGACCATTACACCCGTTTCGCACAAGCCTATGCCACCAAGAACAAATGTGCAAAGACAGTCGTTGACAAGTTGTTTAATGACTTTGCTCTTCATTATGGTTTTGCCGAGAAAATTCACCATGATCTGGGGGCGGAGTTCCAGAATCGACTAATGGACCAGCTGCAGAGATGCTGTGGTGTAAAAGGCTCCCACACGACCTGTTATCATGCGATGGGGAACGGACAAGCAGAGCGCTTTAACAGAACACTTTTGTCAATGCTTAGAACGCTCACAGACACAGAAAAAGCAGACTGGAAGAGTTCCCTGTCCAAGATGGTACACGCATACAACTGTACTCGCAGCGAGGCCACTGGATTTTCCCCCTATTACCTCCTGTATGGCCGCTCTCCCCGCCTGCCAATAGACCTGCTTTTCAACATACAACCTGCAGAAGGACAAGAAAACTATGTAGAATATGTTGAAAACTGGCAAAAGAGAATGAGAGAAGCATACGAGATCGCCTCCAAGACAGCTGCCAAGGAAGCTGCCCGGGGCAAAACCGGCTATGACAAAAGAGTCCATGGAGCTGACCTTCGACCCGGTGGACGAGTGCTTGTCCGCAATCTGTCAGAAAGAGGAGGTCCGGGCAAGTTACGTTCCTATTGGGAAAATAAAGTTCATGTGGTGGTGAAGAGAAGAAGCAGTGACAGTCCTGTCTATGAGGTGGTACCAGAAGGAGGTGGTAAATGTAGGGTGCTGCACAGAAATCTCCTACTTCCATGTGACAGCTTGCCCCTAAGCCACCCTGAAAAAGAGACAGAGCATCAAAAAGTCAGCCCCACACAGAAAAGGAAAAAGAGACACAAGACTGATAGACAAATTGAATTCTCTGACAGTGAAAACAGTGATGATGGTGAGCTGGTATTGCATTTCCCTAATCACCAGCAACAGAGCCAACCAACTGTAAATCTCAACCCTGAGGCAGAACCCTTCGTGCCAGAAAGCGAATCTTGTGAGCCAGCATCCCAGGATGTAGAAGAGGACATCGTTGACCACACGCCAGCGGAGGATGGAGAGGACAACGCTTCAGAGCCTGGAGATGCAGCTGATGCCGTAGATGACAGCGCTTCGTAGCCTGGAGAAGACGGCGTGACGGTGGAATCATCAGAGCAGCCGACATCGGAGGAAGATGAGCCTGCATCATCAGCCGTGAGGGCCCACCCCCAGAGGGAGCGACGTCGCACGAGAATGCTGACTTACGGGACTCTGGGTGAGCCATCGGTGGTCGATGTCGGAGTTGATGACCTACACGTGAGTATGCCTGCAGCCAGCGAGAGACTGTGGCGACCCTGGGCATGCCACGCATAGAGGTAACAAACTAACAGACAACATAGACACTTTAAGTGACAGTTGATGAAGAGACTCTCGAAGAGACACTTGAAGAGAAAAAAAAAAAAAAGAAAACACATTCAGAGACTGTGATAGAGACACTGACAATTATTGCACTATGGAGAACACTAAACGGTAAAGAATTTGCCTGAGAAACATGATAGACTGATCCTGTAAACTAAACAAAAGGATGGTGACAGACTAAAAGCATTGAGAGGCCGAAATTGGAGTTCTGTTACACTGGGGTATTTGTCTGAAAAGATAAAAGTTTACTGAAATTGAAACCGTATGATGTATAAATATGGTCTGATTAAGGTACGGAGTGATTTATGAACATTACTGTCTGCAGAAAATGTTAATTTTCATGTCATTTTACCAGGTCCAGATCAGCAACATATGGGATTTCAGAGGGAAAAGTCTAATCTGTGTAAATGAGAAGAGATTCCTTAATCTTTAAAATGTCTGGAGACATTTAATTTTGAGGGGGAGACTGTGGCGCAATGATATGGTTGCTGACAATTTAAAAGTTCAAGTTTACTAATATAGGTGTGGGTGTCAATGTTTTCTATGTGCATTTATGGTGGAAACGTTATTTTGGTTATTTTGGGTTCAATATCACAGAAATGTAAAAACAGTACCAGTTTGCGCCAGGAGATGGCAGAGTATCACCTGGGGAACGGTGTGTGAGGTGTGTCAACTCTACAGTTAGGCTGAGATATCACGTGGTGCCACGAGAGTTTCATACCATTACAACTCATGCTGCTGCAGACATCGTGCAGTGTGTGTTTCTGATGCATATATCGTTCTATTTTGCAGGTGAGCTGGTTATACTGGGAATATACATACTGTGAGATGATATATTAAGATCGTGTATATCTGGGGTGTGTTTAAACTGTGTGTACTGGGGTTAATGGACAAATATAACATGAAAAAGACTGAGTTGGCTGAACAACCATTACGAGGCCTAGCTAATGATACTACCTGCAGCACTAGCATAGCAGTAGTTTTAGCCACAACGGGGCATGGAGAGACGGTTGGGCTAACTGATTTGCATTGGTGGGAGTAGTGAAGGATCTGATCTGTGTGATACTGTATGTTGAGCACGTGATGGTATATTGTTATACTATTATGGTTCTATTAATGTTGGGTTATATAAATAGGGAATTGGGTTATTATTTGAAAACGACTACTAATGTGATGTGTGTTACTATGACCTGATTATTGAGTTAATTGACTAATGACTGAATTTATTGATTATTGTTTTGGTAATTGAATAAGTAATTGTTATGACAGCTAAAAACGAGAGTTACATACCATTACAACTCATGCTGCTGCAGACATCGTGCAGTGTGTGTTTCTGATGCATATATCGTTCTATTTTGCAGAAATTGCAACACAAATAAAAACAAATGTGTAACACCAGTTGGAGCCTGCAGTCCATCCATCTGGACCCCGTTACATGTGCGTGTGTGTGTTACCTGTGTGTCTGTTGGTTCCATCCAGGTTACTAAACTCAATGCGTTTCCCTTCGTAGTTGGACCAGTATATGTGATCATTGATGTAGTCTAACGTCAGACCCATGGGCTCTGAGATGTCCTCCTTCAGGATGACTGTCCTGTTGGTGCCGTCCATCCCCATCCTCTCTATGTGGTTGATACCATAGTCTGACCAGTACAAGTATCTGTCAGGAGACACCATGTGTTATGACCCTGGGTCATTACTATTATTAATTGTGATAAATTATTTATATGTATGTAGGTATATATTGTCCAATATTATATAGATATGTATCTATGGTGGTCCCCTCTCAGGGACCACTGGAGAAATGATGGAGAGTTGGTAACCAAATGGACCATAATCTTTAACTCTTTAGAGCAGGGATTTTCAACAGGTGGTCCGGGGACCACCAGTGGTCCTTGAGAGGGTTCCAGGTGGTCCCCAGCTAAGTTGATTAACCAGATGTAACTCTTGAGAACGTGGTCCATTTGGTTTCATTTTTACACTCTCAAGAGTTAAAATATTCATCATCTTAATTAGCCCAAAGTCTACACAACTAGAGAATGTAGAAGATTAATGGTCATTTTGATCTGTATGTTTGACTGTTTGGTTTCCCCAAATCCAGCCTGGAATTGTGGACAAAAGCAAAATAAATCTTTAGTTTTGGGGTCTGTGGGGCTAAAATGTCATCAAATGGTGGTCCGTGGCTCAAATGCTGAATAATTGGTGGTCCCTGGTGTCAAAAAGGTTGAAAACCCCCTGCTTTAGAGCATAAAATTAAATAGACCCTTACAAGTCCATTTGGTTTCATGATGATTTGGTCACATTTGTAAATTGCCAGGAAAATGTTGAAAATGGGTGGAGTCCCCCTTTAACCCAGTCTGCATGGGTGTTGTACACGCCTCATATATGAGGCGTGTACACCTGCTATTTTATATGGGAAATGGTGAAAGCGCAGCAGAAATCTTTGAATATTATAGATTCTTTCAGAGCGTAATGTTTTATAGAATATAGAATGTCAGGTTGAAATGTGTTGAATGTTGTTCATTTTTAAACAGTGTATATGAATCAGTTTAGTGTTTTTAACCATAGATGTGTAAGAGGAACAGAACATGATGCAGTTCTCTTACCCGTAGCGTACATCCACAGCCATGGAGTATGGCAGGTCCAGACCGGTGTTGACCAGAACTCTTCTGGACGATCCGTCTAGTTTGGACACCTCTATGGTGTCACTGCCATCGTCACCCCAGTACAGGTTTCCTGACACCCAATCAACAGCCAGACTGACTGGAGATCTGAGTGAGGTGCTGTGAAGGACCTGTCAATCAACCATACATGAATATGAATTGAATCAACATGTTTTATTTATATATTTTTTTATCCCAGTCTTTCAGAATTATTGTCTAGAGAATTATTGGGCTGCGGACCACCATCTGAAAATACGGACCCTAACCCTGCGCGCACACACACGCGCGCACACGCACACACACACACACACAAACACACACACACACACACACACACACACACGCACACGCACACGCACACGCACACTATATTACTGTAATACTATTACAGTAATATCATATATTACTGTAATAGCATTACAACAAGTTACTCAATAATATTATCACTGAGTAACAGTTACATTTACTGGTGACCCATGAAAACACAGACGGGCCGCGCCCCACTGTTTGTGAAACGTTGCACTATAAGTGACTGAGCCACCAGGCAGCCTGTTCTCTGGTTGATATTTAACACTGACGTCACAAAGTATTCACATTACTAATATCAGTTATTGTTCATTTGGTTTCATCCTCATGGTCATTGTCACACTGACCTGGACGTCTCTGACACTGATGTGCATGCGGAGGATCCTGGAGGGGTTCTGTTCTATCCAATAGATCATCTGCTGCTGGTAGTCAAAGTCCAGAGCCCAAGTCCATGCCCCTCCCTGGATCTGTCACAACACAGCAGTTGTTTTAGTCTCAGACAGAAATACATTCCAGCAGGTCAAAAACTATCATGTACACAGTTTTATCAACAACCTTTATTCACCGCAAAATAACTAACTAACTGACTAACAGAAAGACAGCAAAATCTTTTCGCGACCTCGACCTAGGTCGCGACCGCTTTAAACAAAATAAAAGTTTTGTGACCATTTTGTAGCAGATCCAGCCTATGTTATTCTTCTGAACTGTGAAAAAAACACAATTAACCATTTGTGCACCTCAGGATAGAACTGGAGATAGGATCTGTGAATGATTAGAACAAACATGAGGAGGAGAAGGAGAGGAAGTGATGCAAGGCCCTGTGACTGCACCGCATATGTGTGTGTGTGTGTGTGTGTGTGTGCGCGCGCGTGTGTGTGTGTGTGTGTGTGTGTGTGTGTGTGTGTGTGTGTGTGTGTGTGTGTGTGTGTGTGTGTGTGTGTGTGTGTGTGTGTGTGTGTGTGTGTGTGTGTGTGTGTGTGTGTGTGTGTGTGTGTGTGTGTGTGTGTGTGTGTGTGTGTTGGATGTGTTGGATGTGTTGTTGTGTGACATCTAAATGGTTTTCACCTGATAGAGCTGTGTTGTTGTTGTTGTTGTTGTTGTTGTTCTGGAGTCGTCCAAGCTGATCTTCAACAGCTTCTTCCTCTCAGCTACGATGAGGAAGGGCTCCCCCTCTGGAGGAAGTGAGACATTACATCTGAGATGGTTTCCTTTAAAAATAAATCAAACCCTGCAAAACTAGACTATTTAATATCAATGTTACACTGTTACAAATAGACCCCTCCTCTCTCAAATCACACCCATGTGAAGTGAGGGGCACTCTTATAATCGTGTATCATCATGGCCAATCAGAATGTCTGTTGGCTGTGATTGGTTAGATCAGGGGTGTCAAAACAAAATACAGAGTGGGCCAAAGTAGAAAAATTGGTACAAGTCGAGGGCCGGAGATACCGGTCTGTGTTTCAACACCGGTTTACGATGACGTCACTGTCAAAGATAATTGTAAAGATGAAACTGCCTGCATTAAAAAATTGTTTTAGGTTTTAATGAAAAATAGCAGGTGTTCACATCTCATGAGACGTGAACACCTGCTATTTTTCAGGGAAAATCTTTTTCTTCTATGATCCTCACCAAGTGCTGCTTTCATAGTTAATTGAGAAAGTCAATGAGACTGAGTTGAGGAAGTAAAACAATTAGTCGCATTCATTTCTTATCACACTGTGTGCAATATACAGTACCAGAGGGCCAGTTCTAATACTAATTCAGTTTCATCCCGTGGGCCAATCCATTCACGGGCCTGATTTGGCCCCCGGGGCCCTGAGTTTGACATATGTGGGTTAGATGATTTACGTGACGTTACATGAATTTTGACCCATCTCTGTCGGTGGACGGTCGCCGTGGACGCACAACGGCCGACGGCCGTCCTTCGAAGCACTCTGATTGGCTGGTTTATGTGATGACATCATGGTGATGTAATTAGATCTTGCTCTCTGCTCGTTAAGGAGATCTACAGCGTGTGTCTGTGACACGACTTTCTCACAGACTTTCTCTTCAATGTTTCAAATTCATACATATTTGCCTAAAGGCCTGTTACCACAGTGAGTGCATGTGAGAGACACTGAAGCCCCTAAGTGCTCCGGATGTGCTGGTCCGTACCTTGCATGGTTTCCGCTGCCGTTGGTGATGTGGATTTGATCCCCAGATATTTGAGGAAAGTGCTAAATAAATTAGTGGAAGGAGCAGGTTGTGGATCACCAGGATCACCACTAGTGTCTTCACTAGTGGAAGGAGCAGGTTGTGGATCACCAGGATCACCACTAGTGTCCTCACTAGTGAGAGGAGCAGGTTGTGGATCACCAGGATCACCACTAGTGTGAACACACCCATGTGAAGTGCACTGTTGTGTTTTAGTCCCGCCCACTCTGTGTGTTGTTGTGTTTTAGTCCCGCCCACTCTGTGTGTTGTTGTGTTTTAGTCCCGCCCACTCTGTGTGTTGCTGTGTTTTAGTCCCGCCCACTCTGTGTGTTGCTGTGTTTTAGTCCCGCCCACTCTGTGTGTTGCTGTGTTTTAGTCCCGCCCACTCAGGGCCAGTCCTGCTGATGTCTGGAGGTGGCAACGGCCAGCTGGAATCTAACCAACAACCCTTCTCTCACCTTTCTGGATGCACTGCTTGTTGTCAGCTGACCAGGTGTAGTCTGGGGACAGGAGCAGCTGTATCCTCCTCCAGGTGAGAGCAGACACAGGTCACTGCAGCCTCCATTGTTGATCTGACACGGATGACCAGACACTGCAGGGTGGACAAAACACACACATGTACCAGGTTACACTTAGGTTTCCTCTTTTACATTTTTATACAAGGTTTGAGCTGCAATCCTGTTAGTTTTCTGGTTCTGGTACAGTTTTTTTGTGGCGATAGGTTTAGGTTTAAGCATAGCTTTTGTGAGGTTAGGATTTAGGCTTTTGTATTCCCCCAAGTTACTGGTAGGGTGTATTCTGTGGTAATCAGATCGTGTGAGTGACGCAGAGCTTTAGAGAAATCCGCTCTTTGCTCTCGACGGCTTTTGTCCTGCTCATCACTGTCTGGTGTAACATCCTCCTGCACCACTATCACATCACTGTCTGGTGTGACATCCTCCTGCACCACTATCACATCACTGTCTGGTGTGACATCCTCCTGTACCACTATCACATCACTGTCTGGTGTGACATCCTCCTGCACCACTATCACATCACTGTCTGGTGTGACATCCTCCTGTACCACTATCACATCACTGTCTGGTGTGACATCCTCCTGCACCACTATCACATCACTGTCTGGTGTGACATCCTCCTGTACCACTATCACATCACTGTCTGGTGTGACATCCTCCTGTACCACTATCACATCACTGTCTGGTGTGACATCCTCCTGCACCACTATCACATCACTGTCTGGTGTGACATCCTCCTGCACCACTATCACATCACTGTCTGGTGTGACATCCTCCTGCACCACTATCACATCACTGTCTGGTCCTGTAACATCCTCCTGCACCACTATCACACGCTCACCTTCATTTACACATCAGACGCTCCAATCCGCCCACTCAGCAGTAACATTCTTTAAATGCTGCTTTCCTGACAGGCTATTGTCAAATTTTTGTCTAAAGTATTAAAGGGTGGGGGGCATGGATATGTCCTTTTAAAAGTTTAATTGTTTTACATTCCTTGCTATCTTTAGTTTTAGGGATTTTAGCTATGGGAGGGGGCTTTCGAACATTTCCTTTTTTCTATTACAGTCTACTACAAGTCTATAGTCTAACAGAGTCCTGATTAGGGTTTGGTTTGGTTAACCAAAGTACATCCACATGGCTGCAGGAAGATATTTACAATAGTGGATGCTGAACGTTCACTAAGGGGTGCTACAAAATGTGCATGCATGCATACAATGTGTGTATGTGTATGTGCACGTGCCTTGTGTGCACACACATTTCCGTGCATTTTAAACAGGGAAAAGTGTCTTTTAGCGTCCCTCTCCACATGTACGAGCAAACTGACAGGTCATTTATCAGGATAAAGAGTGATGAATGCCTGCAATGGGCTGACCCTAAAAAATCGATTATTCGATGTTCAATCGCGGGGCACGGGCGTCGATCTTGAAATTAAAGATCGAAGATCTTTAATCTTTAATCTCTGGCTACTGGATAACAGTAGCCAGAGAGTTGATAGGCTAGATAGAGCCTTTCATTAGCCTTTCAGGGACAAACGTTTATGTGTTGATTTATTAAACGTAAAGTCGACGGCGCGCCACGGTCCTCTACACAACACATAGCCCCGTTGCGTTCGATGAAATGCTGTACACAACTGCAGCTGTATGCAGTATTATCATCAAAGATGAGAGGAACGCAAAGAGGCAACACAGCACTGATAAACCTGGCCAGCTCTGTAACAGAAATGACACGATTATGACGGGAACAAGACTTTATATTCCAGTCGTCCCAAACGTTTTCATGCCAAGGGACCCCCACATTGACGAACAGTAAACGCGGTGGTGGTGGTCCAGTTCTTGCTCCTGAACTTTTTCATGTCAAGGAATAATCCCACATGCCTACTACACACAAATACAAGGACCACCTAATCAACCTTCCCAAATCTGGAAGCTGTATGGACAACAGACACAACAACAACGTGAGTGAGTAGCATATTCCAGCGTGTTGTCAGCTCTGCTTGGAAAGAAAAAAAAAAGAGGCGAACTATTTCCATAGACGAGCAAAGTTTTTTGAGGGGCGGGGGGTGGGTGACCATGGCCATACCCAGTCTTATAAACTGAGTAAATGGGCACTGGGCAGGGGCTGAAGACTCCTTTATCTGTGTGTGTGCGCACGTCTCTGCCTTTTGGTCATCAGAGCCTTTAGTGTCAGTGTTGCGACATTGAGGGTGTCACAAGCTGAGGCAGAGCGCTCGAGCTGATGTTCATGCAGCCTTAATAGAGACAAGCTGGAGTTGAAAATGCATCACTTTCAACTAGGGAGACGCAAATAAGAGATATTTTAGGCATGCAACATCTTAAAAGTATTATACAGTAAATAAACGATCTAAAATGAAGGGGTTTAAGATGATTCAAAACGGGCTGTTGCCAATGCATTTTTATGTAGAAGAGCCGCCATTGGACTGGCCCCATTAAGTGAACGGAGTTTGCATATACTCCAAGGCTTTGTGCTGCTTCATTAGTACTGTAATAATAATAAGGCTCGATTAAAAATTATGCTTTATTTACCGGTAAGTACATTTCACGACAAAACAAGCATTTAATGTGTTGTTCTCCTGTTCTAGCTGGACATTATGACTACGGCCTACCGTTTCTTCCTACCATTTCTATTTTGCATCTGCGACGTGTGGGTCAAACTAACCCCCGGTTGGGGGGGGGGGGGGGGGTGTCGAAGCGTCGATCTTCAATCGTTTTTTTCCGCTATGCTTCGATCACGGAAATCATGATCGAAGGTCAGGCCTAGGCAGAGCAAACAAAAATAAACGGACGCCGTGCGATAGCGCCGCTCGTCACTCGCCTGCTTTATCGCAGGAGTTTTTTAAGCACAAAACGCCAGTCGTGTTGAAAATGAATTAAGAGGTGTGATTCATTACTCCCCATGTGAAAGGCCCTTAAGGCTCCCATACTGCGATACAGCATACAGTATGTATTAGGACCTATTGTATGCCAGGGGTTTTCAACCTTTTTGACACCAGGGCCCACTATTTATTCAGCATTTGAGCCACAGAGGACCACCATTTGGTGACATTTTAGCCCCACAGACCCCAAAACTAAAGATTTATTTTGCTTTTGTCCACAATTTCAGGCTGGATTTGGGGAAACAAAACAGTCCAACATACAGATCAAAATGACCATTAATCTTCTACATTGTCCAGTGTAGACTTGGGATAATTCACATGATGAATTATCCCAAGTCCCAATGTAAAAATGAAACCAAATGGACCCTTGCGGGTCCATTTGGTTTCATTTTTACGCTCTCAAGAGTTACACCTGGTTAACCAACTTTTCACCTGGTTAACCAACTTAGCTGGAACCCTCTCAAGGACCACTGGTGGTCCCCGGACCACCAGTAGGAGGGTATACAAGCTCACAATGCATCATGTTCGTGACACATTGTGAGCTTGTAGATCAGCTATGTAGATCAGACATAGTCAGGCTGTGAGAACAAAACTGAGAGTAGTAATACAGTCTGTGGTTGTGTATAACTCTGTGTGTGTGTGTGTGTGTGTGTGTGTGTGTGTGTGTGTGCGTGCGTGCGTGCGTGCGTGTGTGTGTATACAGACCCTCAGCTTGGCGGTCAGGATGGTACATGTGGATGTCCAGTAGATTGTTCAGGTTTGTGGTGACTGTGATCTTGTTGGTTCCCTGAGTCCTGTCAGCTCTGTAGATGGATCTGGTCCTCCAGTCTATCCAGTATATGTGATCCTCAAACAGAGTCAAAGCCCAGATGCCGTTCTCCTCCTGACTCACAACTATGGACACAAACGTCACATTAGACAATAAATCAACACAGTATTATAAAGATAAATATAACACAAGTTCAAATGAACAAATATAACAATAGTGAGTGTCCTCAATGTCTGTGCAGTGTGTGTGTGCGTGTTTGCGTCTGTGTGTGTGTGTGTGTGTACACCATATGTGTGTGTGCGCAGCAGGTAAGTGCAGCATGCACATACATGTGTTTGCGTGTGCACTAGTGTGTGTGTGTGTGTGCGCGCGCGCGCGCGTGCGTGCGTGCGTGCGTGCGTGCGTGCGTGCGTGCGTGCGTGCGTGCGTGCGTGCGTGCGTGCGTGTGTGTGTTACCTGTGTGTCTGTTGGTTCCATCCAGGTTACTAAACTCAATGCGTTTCCCATCGTAGTTGATCCAGTATATGTGATCATTGATGTAGTCTAACGTCAGACCTCTGGGCTCTGAGATGTCCTCCTTCAGGATGACTGTCCTGTTGGTGCCGTCCATCCCCATCCTCTCTATGTGGTTGATACCATAGTCTGACCAGTACAAGTATCTGTCAGGAGACACCATGTGTTATGACCCTGGGTCATTACTATTATTAATTGTGATAAATTATTGATATGTATGTAGGTATATAATGTCCAATATTATATAGATATGTATCTATGGTGGTCCCCTCTCAGGGACCACTGGCGAAATGATGGAGAGTTGGTAACCAAATGGACCATAATCTTTAACTTTTTAGAGCAGGGATTTTCAACAGGTGGTCCGGGGACCACCAGTGGTCCTTGAGAGGGTTCCAGGTGGTCCCCAGCTAAGTTGATTAACCAGATGTAACTCTTGAGAACGTAAAAATGAAACCAAATGGACCCTTGCGGGTCCATTTGGTTTCATTTTTACACAAATATTCATCATCTTAATTAGCCCAAAGTCTACAACTATTAGAGAATGTAAGAAGATTAATGGTCATTTTGATCTGTATGTTTGACTGTTTGGTTTCCCCAAATCCAGCCTGGAATTGTGGACAAAAGCAAAATAAATCTTTAGTTTTGGGGTCTGTGGGGCTAAAATGTCATCAAATGGTGGTCCGTGGCTCAAATGCTGAATAATTGGTGGTCCCTGGTGTCAAAAAGGTTGAAAACCCCTGCTTTAGAGCATAAAATTAAACAGACCCTTACAAGTCCATTTGGTTTCATGATGATTTGGTCATATTTGTAAATTGTCAGGAAAATATTGAAAATGGGTGGAGTCCCCCTTTAACCCAGTCTGCATGGGTGTTGTACACGCCTCATATATGAGGCGTGTACACCTGCTATTTTATATGGGAAATGGTGAAAGCGCAGCAGAAATCTTTGAATATTATAGATTCTTTCAGAGCGTAATGTTTTATAGAACATAGAATGTCAGGTTGAAATGTGTTAAATGTTGTTCATTTTTAAACAGTGTATATGAATCAGTTTAGTGTTTTTAACCATAGATGTGTAAGAGGAACAGAACATGATGCAGTTCTCTTACCCGTAGCGTACATCCACAGCCATGGAGTATGGATACTCCAGACCGGTGTTGACCAGAACTCTTCTGGACGATCCGTCTAGTTTGGACACCTCTATGGTGTCACTGCCATAGTCACCCCAGTACAGGTTTCCTGACACCCAATCAACAGCCAGACAGCGTGGATCACTGAGTGAGGTGTTGTGAAGGACCTGTCAATCAACCATACATGAATATGAATTGAATCAACATGTTTTATTTTTTATTTTTTTTATCCCAGTCTTTCAGAATTATTGTCTAGAGAATTATTGGGCTGCGGACCACCATCTGAAAATACGGACCCTAACCCTGCGCGCACGCACACACACACACACACACACACACACACACACACACACACACACACACACACACGCACGCACGCACACGCACACGCACACGCACACGCACACACACACACACACTATTACTGCAATACTATTACAGTAATATCATATATTACTGTAATAGCATTACAACAGGTTACTCAATAATATTATCACTGAGTAACAGTTACATTTACTGGTGACCCATGAAAACACAGACGCGCCGCGCCCCACTGTTTGTGAAACGTTGCACTAGAAGTGACTGAGCCACCAGGCAGCCTGTTCTCTGGTTGATATTTAACACTGACGTCACAAAGTATTCACATTACTAATATCAGTTATTGTTCATTTGGTTTCATCCTCATGGTCATTGTCACACTGACCTGGACGTCTCTGACACTGATGTGCATGCGGAGGATCCTGGAGGGGTCCCGTTCTATCCAATAGATCATCTGCTGCTGGTAGTCAAAGTCCAGAGCCGGAGTCCATGCCTCTCCCTGGATCTGTCACAACACAGCAGTTGTTTTAGTCTCAGACAGAAATACATTCCAGCAGGTCAAAAACTATCATGTACACAGTTTTATCAACAACCTTTATTCACCGCAAAATAACTAACTAACTGACTAACAGAAAGACAGCGAAATCTTTTCGTGACCTCGACCTAGGTCGCGACCGCTTTAAACAAAATAAAAGTTGTGTGACCATTTTGTAGCAGATCCAGCCTATGTTATTCTTCTGAGCTGTGAAAAAACACAATTAACCATTTGTGCACCTCAGGATAGAACTGGAGATAGGATCTGTGAATGACTAGAACAAACATGAGGAGGAGAAGGAGAGGAAGTGGATGCAAGGCCCTGTGACTGCACCGTGTGTGTGTGTGTGTGTGTGTGTGTGTGTGTGTGTGTGTGTGTGTGTGTGTGTGTGTGTGTGTGTGTGTGTGTGTGTGTGTGTGTGTGTGTGTGTGTGTGTGTGTGTGTGTGTGTTGTTGTGTGACGTCTAAATGGTTTTCACCTGATAGAGCTGTGTTGTTGTTGTTGTTGTTGTTGTTCTGGAGTCGTCCAAGCTGATCTTCAACAGCCCTCTCTTCCTCTCAGCTACGATGAGGAAGGGCTCCCCCTCTGGAGGAAGTGAGACATTACATCTGAGATGGTTTCCTTTAAAAATAAATCAAATCCTGCAAAACTAGACTATTTAATATCAATGTTACACTGTTACAAATAGACCCCCCCTCTCTCTCTCAAATCACACCCATGTGAAGTGAGGGGCACTCTTATAATCGTGTATCATCATGGCCAATCAGAATGTCTTTTGGCTGTGATTGGTTAGATCAGGGGTGTCAAACCAAAATACAGAGTGGGCCAAAGTAGAAAAATTGGTACAAGTCGAGGGCCGGAGATACCGGTCTGTGTTTCAACACCGGTTTACGATGACGTCCCTGTCAAAGATAATTGTAAAGATGAAACTGCCTGCATTAAAAAAAAAAAACTGTTTTAAGTTTTAACAAGAGTTGTGCCCCTACGGGGCACAGGTCTCCACCATCATCATGACGTCATAGTTGGGAGGACGGACAGATCGAGGGCACAGACGGGCTACGTGCACGGACAGAGGGCGTTTTATAGTCACCACCTACGGTGGAGACAATGAAAAATAGCAGGTGTTCACGTCTCATAGCGCGCCACAGAGTGGCGCGCTATGAGACGTGAACACCTGCTATTTTTCAGGGAAAATCTTTTTCTTCTATGATCCTCACCAAGTGCTGCTTTCATAGTTAATTGAGAAAGTCAATGAGACTGAGTTGAGGAAGTAAAACAATTAGTCGCATTCATTTCTTATCACACTGTGTGCAATATACAGTACCAGAGGGCCAGTTCTAATACTAATTCAGTATCATCCCGCGGGCCAATCCATTCACGGGCCTGATTTGGCCCCCGGGGCCCTGAGTTTGACATATGTGGGTTAGATGATTTACGTGACGTTACATGAATTTTGACCTATCTCTGTCGGTGGACGGTCGCCGTGGACGGACAACTGCCGACGACCGTCCTTCGAAGCACTCTGATTGGCTGGTTTATGTGATGACATCATGGTGATGTAATTAGATCTTGCTCTCTGCTCGTTAAGGAGATCTACAGCTGAGTGTCTGTGACACGACTTTCTCACAGACTTTCTCTTCAATGTTTCAAATTCATATATATTTGCCTAAAGGCCTGTTACCACAGTGAGTGCATGTGAGAGACACTGAAGCCCCTAAGTGCTCCGGATGTGCTGGTCCGTACCTTGCATGGTTTCCGCTGCCGTTGGTGATGTGGATTTGATCCCCAGAAATTTGAGGAAAGTGCTAAATAAATTAGTGGAAGGAGCAGGTTGTGGATCACCAGGATCACCACTAGTGTCCTCACTAGTGGGAGGAGCAGGTTGTAGATCACCAGGATCACCACTAGTGACCTCACTAGTGAGAGGAGCAGGTTGTGGATCACCAGGATCACCACTAGTGTCCTCACTAGTGGGAGGAGCAGGTTGTAGTTCTGGTTCAGGATCAGCTGGAGTAGAAGGACAAAAACACAAGTAATAATTACATCATTTCAACTCAGGGGCGGATCTAGGCATAGGCTGGGGGCGGGGGGCAGATTCGATGCTTGCCCCCCCCAAATGCGATGGCAAGGAAAAATCCCAAATTAAAAAAAAAAAAAAAAAATACATGTATTATTATTCTCTCCCTCATTTAAAGTATTTCCTGATTGGTAGATGCATAGGGAGGGAGGGGCTAGTCGCTTCACTCTCAGAGCCACGTTTCCATAAAACCTTTGCGAATAGGAAGAGTATGTTAATTAAGTCAAAAAATGAAGAGCGAATTGTCGGCTGTTTCCATTAACTGATGAAATGCAACTTATGGGAGTCTAGGGAAAACAAAATAGGTTCATGAAACAAGCAATAGGTGGTACAGTTTGCCAGTAACGTGATACGTATGGTTATTTTACATATATTTTTACTTTTGAAGTTAAAAAAAAAGTTTTGAACTATTAACAGAATAATCTCTATAAGGGCAGAGCCCGGTCATGTAAAACAGCTGTTTATGTCTGTTATCACTTGCGTATCTTAGCTATCATGCATGATGATACAGATACTGTAAATATAGGACCTGTAGCTGCCCTGCGACTTTCATGAACAAACGCGATGGGAGTCTGAACGTTTTGGCCATCTACGTGAGTCCCCTTGGCTTGGATGTCTGTGTGCGCACGGCCCTCGTCCGTTTTGAGCGGTTTTGTAGAAATATAACTTACATTAACAAATAACAATGCTCTCATCGGCAGACCAGAACTCTTCAAATGCGCTATAATGCGTGTCCGGTGGTTTCCAATAGACCTGCGCAGTGACGTCACCAGCCCTGTTCCACTAGTGGATTCCTCATTCATTTTCCTCATAGACTTTTCAGTGACGTCACCAGCCCTGTTCCACTAGTGGATTCACCAGCCCTGTTCCACTAGTGGATTCCTCATTCATTTTCCTCATAGACTTTTCAGTGACGTCACCAGCCCCTGTTCCACTAGTGGATTCCTCATTCATTTTCCTCATAGACTTTTCAGTGACGTCACCAGCCCTGTTCCACTAGTGGATTCCTCATTCATTTTCCTCATAGACTTTTCAGTGACGTCACCAGCCCTGTTCCACTAGTGGATTCCTCATTCATTTTCCTCATAGACTTTTCAGTGACGTCACCAGCCTTGTTCCGATAGTGGATTCCTCATTCATTTTCCTCATAGACTTTTCAGTGACGTCACCAGCCCTGTTCCACTAGTGGATTCCTCATTCATTTTCCTCATAGACTTTTCAGTGACGTCACCAGCCTTGTTCCACTAGTGGATTCCTCATTCATTCATTCATTCATTCATAGACTTTTCGAAAATGGTTAATAAAAACACGATTGTGCCGCGGCCAAAGCCAACTCGGGTCGTGACAAATCATGACAACAAACACAATATTGTCATATAATCTATAATTAGGAAGAAGTAGAAAACGGCATGATACAAGACTTTTTGTTTTGTTTTTCTTAGAAATCTTAGAAATGATTTGATTGTCCCAAAAGTGTGTGTGTGTCATCATGACTCGTCACGACTCGAGTTGGCTTTGTCCGCGGCGTAATCGTCTTTATATAAATTATTTTCGAAAAGTCTATGAGAAAAATGAATGGGGAATCCATTTTTGGAACAGGGGCGGTGACGTCACTGCGCAGGTCTATAGAAAGTCTTTTCGCAAGCTGTTTCCATACCTCATTTGCGCATTAGATTCTTTCGATACGCTCCAAAATACGGCACCTTTCAGCGAGAAAATGGAAACTTATTCGCATTTTGAATTGTTTTCATTCAATGAACATCCTCTTGGCAAGAGCCGTTTTTGCGCAAAAATAGGGCTTATGGAAACGTGGCTCGTACAGTCTCTCTCAATCTTTCAGTCCACAGCAGACAGAGACAGACACTGACACTAGTCACACACTGCTGTTCTGTAGGCCTACTAACTGTCTACCGCACCGACCGTCTCTTTCTCCAACCTTTTCCTCAACCTCTTCGTTCTCTGTCCTCTCTCGACTCCGTCTCTTTCTCTCTATCTTATCTATCGCTCTGTTGAGATGGAATCGCTACCCAGCATCAGCTCAGCTTCGTCAGCGTCGGCTGGTATTCGGCGACCATTATCTTTTTGTCATTGAATGAGGTCTGAATGGAGACATGTCGGAATGGAGCCATGTCGGAATGGAGCCATGTCGGAATGGAGCCATGTCGGAATGGAGCCATGTCGGAATGCAGCCATGTCGGAATGGAGCCATGTCGGAATGGAGCCATGTCGGAATGCAGGCATGTCGGAATGGAGCCATGTAACCTCGCTCCTCGACTCGCTATACCCAGTTCCACAAGCACCACACCCCCGCCCCGCTCCCGCTGTCCCGACTCCCCAGCCCAGCAGAGCATGATGCAAACACGGCTTGAACAACGAAGCACCGTCGCAACCCACAGCTATGGTTTTCCACAAGCGCAACAAGGCATGCACACTTTTTATATGAAAAAAATAAAAATAATAATAATACAAAAAAATAAAATGAAAGACAGACATACAAAAAAGGATTAAAGGGATATTCCACTTTCCAAAAAACCTTTGGTCATTTGATGCTCTCCTCAGTCTCATGTGAATACACCAGACAGTTTATAAGTTACTTCATTCACTATTTTATTTGATGTTCATTTTGCTGCCTGAATGTTGTTCCTATACAAACCCATTATAACTTAAAACTCCATTTTAACCACGATAGATTATTCGAAAACAACCCATCTTTTTTCTGGTGACTGATATTGCCCTCCTAATATGTGAGAGGGCTGCTAGATCCGCCCCTGTTTCAACTTCATTTCTCTGTAAAGTCTAGTAGTACAAAGTAGAAGGTTAAAATGTCTAAATATTTCCAGGTCTCGCAGGGTATTCTACACACTGTTAATAAATCAATCAATAAATACATTTATACATGTTGTATGATCTAATAATGTTTAATACATGTTAAACACACACACTGCGTTCACTCCTGCTGTGATATACTGATAGTAGAGACTATAACCCATTATAATACTGATAGTAGAGACTATAACCCATTATAATACTGATAGTAGAGACTATAACCCATTATAATACTGATAGTAGAGACTATAACCCATTATAATACTGATAGTAGAGACTATAACCCATTATAATACTGATAGTAGAGACTTTAACCCATTATAATACTGATAGTAGAGACTATAACCCATTATAATACTGATAGTAGAGACTATAACCCATTATAATACTGATAGTAGAGACTATAACCCATTATAATACTGATAGTAGAGACTATAACCCATTATAATACTGATAGTAGAGACTATAACCCATTATAATACTGATAGTAGGACTATAACCCATTATAATACTGATAGTAGAGACTATAACCCATTATAATACTGATAGTAGAGACTATAACCCATTATAATACTGATAGTAGAGACTATAACCCATTATAATACTGATAGTAGAGACTATAACCCATTATAATACTGATAGTAGAGACTATAACCATTATAATACTGATAGTAGAGACTATAACCATTATAATACTGATAGTAGAGACTATAACCCATTATAATACTGATAGTAGGACTTTAACCCATTATAATACTGATAGTAGAGACTATAACCCATTATAATACTGATAGTAGAGACTATAACCCATTATAATACTGATAGTAGAGACTATAACCCATTATAATACTGATAGTAGAGACTAAAACCCATTATAATACTGATAGTAGAGACTATAACCCATTATAATACTGATAGTAGAGACTATAACCCATTATAATACTGATAGTAGAGACTATAACCCATTATAATACTGATAGTAGAGACTATAACCCATTATAATACTGATAGTAGAGACTATAACCCATTATAATACTGATAGTAGAGACTATAACCCATTATAATACTGATAGTAGAGACTATAACCCATAATACTGATAATAGAGACTATAACCCATTATAATACTGATAGTAGAGAATAACCCATTATAATACTGATAGTAGAGACTGTAACCCATTATAATACTGATAGTAGAGACTATAACCATTATAATACTGATAGTAGAGACTATAACCATTATAATACTGATAGTAGAGACTATAACCCATTATAATACTGATAGTAGGACTTTAACCCATTATAATACTGATAGTAGAGACTATAACCCATTATAATACTGATAGTAGGACTATAACCAGGGCTTATGCCGGAATAAGGCGGAACGCCATTCCCCCTTGGGCCAAATGCGTTCCGGCTTGGGCCAAATGCGTTCCGGCTTGGGCCAAATGCGTTCCCCCATGGTCCACATGCGTTCCGGCTGCGTCCGTGAGCTGTCACTGCGCTCCCCCACCTGCAGAGACTGATCCAGCCTCGTTCATTACTGTTGTTGCTAGGATACCCATACAGACACCGTACTAGGCATAGATCTGGTACTATTCGTCCTTCCCAGCTATGGGGTTTATTCCCAGCTATGAGATTTAAATCGAGAGTCGGGGGGGATTTGCTACGTCTCACACAGTTCACACTTCACAGTTCTCCCACGTTGTTAGCTGGGCTGCTGCTGGCTAGTCTCCCCCTCGCTACGGATTATGATCGCTATAAAGGTACCTAGGAAGCAGACGGACCCTTTATGGGTCCTTACTCCTTACATTTTGTGGTCCAGATTCTATGAAAACACAAGCACATTTCGCTACGGATTTTGAGCTTGTGGATCGGCTGTGTGTGGCATAGTAGTGCAACACACACACGCGCGCGCCACGCCACACAATATTCTGCCCCCCCAAAAAAACGGAAGCCATTTTTGCAGTAGTGAACTAGTGATCACTTTGTGGATTAATTCCCTGACATTTGCTGTAAAAGTTTAACTTAAAGATATGAAAATAACTAGCACAAATAAATGGCACAAACGTCTGCCTATTTAAGGCTGCTCATTCACAATAAATTTTGTCATTCTGACATTTTGAGACTCTCCAGACCCTGTGCAAATATGAAAGAATTATAATTAGCAGGTAGAAAATGACTTTTGATTTTCTTGGATTTTCCTTCTTATTCCTCCGTGTTATTTCATTCTGTCGTGTGTCACTTCATGATTCATTTCATAGCATTGCAGTAAAAGTAACATTTGGGACAATCCATTTCATGAAGGAAACATCCTAAAGATGTGAAAAAAAACTGTGTCCCATTTAGTTATACCTCTAATATAGAGTAGGACAAGTGTAGGACATGGTATTTTCACCTATTTAATACCTTTATGAAAAGGCTTCTGATCTACAATTCAACCAAATATTGGCATTCTGGCTGTTCTGGGATGTAAGGACACTACATCGACATATTGAAAACTTTTAGAATAGGCGTTTTTTGTGTATGTGGTGAGTGAATTCATGGATCAATTTCATGACCTTTGCAGTAAAAGTAAAATTTGGGCCAATCCATTTCATGAAGGGAACATCCTAAAGACGTGAAAAAACGGTGTCCCGTTTTGTTATCTAATACAGAGTAGGGCAAGAGTAGGACTCAGAAAGGTCAACTTTTTTGCTATTTCCGCCTATTTAATACCTTATAAAAAAGGCTTCTGATCTACAATACAACCAAATATTGGCATTCTGGCTCTTCTGGGATGTAAGGACACTACCTGTAGACAATCTGTGCAAATATGATGTAAAAATAAGCATCAGGTAAAAAATGGCAAAGTATTGACAACTTTTAGTTTAGGCGTTTTTTGCTTTTTTTTTTTTTTTTTTTTTTGCAATTTCATGACCTTTGCAGTAACAGTAAATCTCGGGACAATCCATTTCATAAAGGAGACATAATAAAGTTATGAAAAAACAGTGTCCCGTTTTGTTATACCCCGGGGAGGGGTACCTCAAAAACTAAGCCTCTTTTTGAGCGTTTGTTCCTCCACTAGTTGAAAACCACTGCTGTACAGTATGTACAGTATTCAAACATTTTTATCTAGCTATATACAGTAAATATTTGAAGTTTTTCAGAAAACTTAGGTTAGGCCTAAATGGGTTAAAGGATAGTCCGTATTTTAAGCTGTATGAAATACCTGCCATTAATAAAGTGGTGTCAACTGTATTAATTGATGTCCAGAGTCCTGTGGTGGGAGTTCTGCTCTAATATGAAGTAGTTCTGGTCGTTTTGGGGGGATCACTGGGGTCACTGGGGTCACTGGAGGTCACGCAGTGAAAGTAAATGAATAAAAAAAAAAAAAATAACTTGCTTTATGCTGTTGACCCATTTCTAAAATATTAGTGCATCCTTTGTTCATCTTTGACTCCTCTATCACAGGGAACTACCGGTATGTATTTTGTGTCCATATCACTACGCCAAAAAGTAGTTCCATGTGATAGGAGGGTCAAAAATGAACGAAGGAGGTCCTAATATCTTAGAAATATATTCAGCAATACAAATCACGTTAGTTTTGTGAATTAATTTAATTTTACTGCGTGACCCAGAAAATGAGCAGAACTACTTCATATTGACCAGAACCAGAGCAGAACTCCCAGCACAGGACTCTGGACATCAATTAATACAGTTTAAACCACTAGAATAATGGACAGGATTTCATACAACTTAAGTAAAAAAAAATCTGGACTATCCCTTTAAAGTGCTTAGTACCAGCACAGAGAGAGTGTGTGTGTGTGTGTGTGTGTGTGTGTGTGTGTGTGTGTGTGCGTGCGTGCGTGCGTGCGTGCGTCAGCTCATCACCATAGCAACCCTTCTATCTCTTCCTCTGTGGTTTTTCTTACATGTGCAAACTTTTTAACTAAGATACTATCAGCAGAGAGAGAGAGAGAGAGAGAGAGAGAGAGAGAGAGAGAGAGAGAGAGAGAGAGAGAGAGAGAGAGAGAGAGAGAGAGAGAGAGAGAGAGAGAGAGAGAGAGAGAGAGAGAGAGAGAGAGAGAGAGAGAGAGAGAGAGACAGAGACAGAGACAGAGACAGAGACAGAGACAGAGAGACAGAGACAGAGAGAGAGAGAGAGACAGAGACAGAGACAGAGACAGAGACAGAGAGACAGAGAGACAGAGACAGAGACAGAGAGAGAGAGAGAGATAGATCAGTGTCTGAATCCTGAATAGTAACTTTATTTAATTTTGAATGCATTTAGTTATAGTTATGTTAATTGTGTGAACTAAATGCAAACACATTGGACATAAAAAGACGTTAACATTTTAATACTAGTCATTCAGTTACATATATATGTAACAGAGTTAAATGGGTTGCAGTTAAAATCCTGGTAAAAATGGGCAACCTACGCCATCTAGTGTTGTTCTACATGCCTGTACCAGGCTTCGGTTTAGCAAGGGACCATGGGAATTCCTCAGTGTAATGGAGGATCCCGATGAGACAGGTAGTGTGTCTCTGTGTGTGGACAAAACGAATTATAAACGTCTTAAAAAGCATTTAAATGTTAATCTGGGATACATGTCTGAAAGTTAACTACATTACAACAACTCTGTCATGTTTCTTGTGAAAACATACTTTTATTTTGTGTGTTTTATTATTTGTAAAAAACGATCTCCTGTACTAGTGGTAACAGGTTGTATTGTTGTGTCCCCAGCTATAACCTATGCTTTGGTCCACACTACTGACATTGTGTGCACGTCTGTCTCCTGTGTCCCATATTCTGTTCATGCAGAATAAATCCCTCTGAGCTACTACCACCACCTGAGGTCCAGAGTGTCGTCATTGCAGAGAAGACATACGTCGGTCACATTGGTGCCGTGACCCGGATCGGGTTTCCCCGTGGAAGCAGGTCAAAAGGGAGGTGAGTGTAGCAGGTGGCTACAGCCTCTGTCGTGATGGCCTGGAAAAACCAATATCTGCCCCCGGACCAAGGGGATGTCCTCTTGGTCTAGTGGTTAAGATGTTGGACTTTCACGCGGGAGACCCGGGTTCGAATCCCGGGCGTTACATTGGTGCCGTGACCCGGATCGGGTTTCCCCGTGGAAGGAGGTCAAAAGGGAGGTGAGTGTAGCAGGTGGCTACAGCCTCTGTCGTGATGGCCTCGAAAAACCAATGTCTGCCCCCGGACCAAGGGGATGTCCTCTTGGTCTAGTGGTTAAGATGTTGGACTTTCATGTGGGAGACCCGGGTTCGAATCCCGGGCGTTACATATAGACGGAGGTGATTAAAGTTGGTCATGTTTGGAGTCATAACAGCTGACATCAATAATTTATCAGTATTAAGATATTAACTATCTCCAGTGTGTGTGTGTGTGTGGGGGGGGTGGTGGGGGGGGGGGTGGTGACACAGAGAGAGAGAGAGAGAGACAGAGACAGAGACAGAGAGAGCTGTTGCCCCCGTGACCAACTACGGATAAGCGGTTCACATACCATAATACCTGTTATGAACAAGTAGCTCATTCTGTTTATAACATTAAGAGTTGTAAAAATGCAACCCAATAGATGCAGATCTCCTGATATTTCAATCATTTTCTGATATTCCGGATATCTGTATTTAATGACTCTGAACTTATCAGACTCCATTTCTATACTGACTAGAGCGCAGATGCAACTTCTCTCATACGGGAAGAAACCTTATTCTAGTACACTGGGGAAAAAAGGAGAATCCTACATTTAAACATTGGCTGAATGAGATGACTGAATGAATGAATGATTTTTTTTATTAACAGAGGTGAGAGTTCCAGTACAAGTCAAGTACACACTGCTACAAAACTGATAACAGCTTGGAGAATTACAGTACAATTCAAGTACAACTGCATCAAATCTGAAAAAGCTGATTGGACACACTAGTTAAGCATACACTTGTTTACAATAGTGGCCAACTTGTTCATTTCATTGAGGCATTCAAATACCGTATATACAAAACAACTACTTCAGTAAATCAGAAGCAGCAAATCATGGAGGCAAAATCATAGTGGAGGTAAGAAAGGGAAAAGAGAAATGTACAATGAGGAGAGGCGGGGTGGGTGGGGGGATTTTATATACATTAAAGACTAGCACTATGGATGGGCAGATCCATGTATCACCCATACACATACAGGTCCATTCCAAAAAATTAGAATATCAAGGAAAAGTTGGTTTATTTCCACAATTCCATTCAAAAACCCAAACTTTCATTAATTATAGATCCAGTGCTCACATTGTAAATGATTTCAACTATTTATTTGTTTATTTTTACACAATTTTGGCTTCCAGCTCATAAATCCCACCAAATCAGGATTTCAAAAAATTAGAATATTTTATGAGACAACAAAAAAAATGTGTTTTAAACAAGAAATGTTGAGTATCTGAAAATATTAATGTATGCAGTTAATACTTGGTCTGGGCTACAGAATATTTCATTAATGGGGAGGGGCATGGAGGTGATCAACCTGTGGCACTGTTGAAGTATTATGGAAGCCCAGTTTTGCTTCAATAACAGCCATAAATGAATTTGTATTGTTCAGTCTTATGTCTCACACCTTCCTCTTGACAATACAACCCAGATTCTCTGTTGGGTTAAAGTCAGGACAGTTGGCAGGTCAGTTAAGCACAGTAATACCATGGTCAGTACAGCAGCTACTAGTAGTTTTAGCTCTGTGGGCAGGTGCCAAATCGAGCTGGAACGGAAAATTAGCATCTCCATGAAGCTTGTCAGCATATCGAAGCATAGGGTACTCTAAAAGATGACTGTGTTGCAACCATTGGTGAGTTTTCACTGTCAGTGGATTAACACCAGCCGATAACATGGCTTGGAGACTGGACATGGCAAAACACATGATTTAGGCCATGTTATCGGCTGAAAACTTCAACACAGCCATCTTTTTAGAGTACCTTGTGCTTCGGTATGTTGAGAAGCTTGATGGAGATGCTAATTTTCCTTTCCAGCTCGATTTGGCACCTGCCCACAGAGCTAAAACTAGTAGCTGCTGTACTGACCATGGTATTACTGTGCTTAACTGACCTGCCAACTGTCCTGACTTTAACCCAACAGAGAATCTGGGTTGTATTGTCAAGAGGAAGGTGTGAGACATAAGACTGAACAATACAAATTCATTTATGGCTGTTATTGAAGCAAAACTGGGCTTCCATAACACCTCAACAGTGCCACGGGTTGATCACCTCCATGCCACGCTCCATTAATGACATAATTTGTTCTAAAGTAGCCCAGACCAAGTATTAACTGCATACATTAATATACTTTTCAGACAGTCAACATTTCTTGTGTAAAACATTTTTTTTGTTGTCTCATGAAATATTCTATTTTTTTGAAATACTGATTTGGTGGGTTTTATGGGCTGGAAGCCAAAATTGTGTAAAAATAAACAAATAAATACTTGAAATCATTTTCAATGTGAGCACTGGATCTATAATTAATGAAAGTTTGGGATTTTGAATGGAATTGTGGAAATAAACCAACTTTTCCTTGATATTCTATTTTTTTGGAATGGACCTGTATACATATACTGTATACAGTGTTGTAGTGGGACTTTTCGAAGTGGGGGACGCCTCTTAAAGTGGAATTCCACCCATTTTCATTTTTTCTGAGAGTGTACAAATGTTTGATTAAAGTCAACATCAAAGGTGGTCCTCCGTGGCTAAAATGCTGAATAAATGCTGGGGCCTGGTATGAAGAAGGTTGAAAACCACTGCTGTACAGTATGTACAGTATTCAAACATTTTTATGTAGCTATATACAGTAAATATTTGAAGTTTTTCAGAAAACTTAGGTTAGGCCTAAATGGGTTAAAGGGATAGTCCGGATTTTAAGCTGTATGAAATACTTGCCATTAATAAAGTGGTGTCAACTGTATTAATTGATGTCCAGAGTCCTGTGGTGGGAGTTCTGCTCTAATATGAAGTAGTTCTGGTCGTTTTTGGGGGATCACTGGGGTCACTGGGGTCACTGGGGGTCACGCAGTGAAAGTAAATGAATAAAAAAAAATAACTTGCTTTATGCTGTTGACCCATTTCTAAAATATTAGTGCATCCTTTGTTCATCTTTGACTCCTCTATCACAGGGAACTACCAGTATGTATTTTGTGTCCATATCACTACGCCAAAAAGTAGTTCCATGTGATAGGAGGGTCAAAAATGAACGAAGGAGGTCCTAATATCTTAGAAATATATTCAGCAATACAAATCACGTTAGTTTTGTGAATTAATTTAATTTTACTGCGTGACCCCAGAAAATGACCAGAACTACTTCATATTGACCAGAACCAGAGCAGAACTCCCACCACAGGACTCTGGACATCAATTAATACAGTTTAAACCACTAGAATAATGGACAGGATTTCATACAACTTAAGTAAAAAAAAGAAATCTGGACTATCTATCTATATTTAAAGTGCTTAGTACCAGCACAGAGAGCGAGAGTGTGTGTGTGTGTGTGTGTGTGTGTGTGTGTGTGTGTGTGTGTGTGTGTGTGTGTGTGTGTGTGTGTGTGTGTGTGTGTGTGTGTGTGTGTGTGCAGGGCTTGACACTAACACTTACCCGCTTGCCCAGGGCAAGTAAAAAAAATGGTGGGGCAAGTGAAGACTGCTACCTGGCTGCCCGATCGGGCAAGTGTGCAACTTAGTGCACTATAACACAACACAAGATAAATTTGTCTTGAAGACAGTCATTGCACTCTGCCTCTGTGTCTTTCCCTGCTTTCTAGATATCCACAATTCCAGGCTGGATTTGGGAAACAAAACAGGCAAATTAACATACACATCAAAATGACCTAATGTTCTACATTCTCTAGTTGTGTAGACCTGGGCTAATTAAGATGATGAATTTTAACTGAATTTTACATCTGCAAAATTTACAATATATGTTTGGGGGGCAAGTGACCATGAGCTGAGGGCAAGTAGAACCTGACTTGCACTTGCCCGATGGACAAGTGCCTCCGAGACCTTAGTGTCAACCCCTGTGTGTGTGTGTGTGTGTGTGTGTGTGTGTGTGTGTGTGTGTGTGTGTGTGTGTGTGTGTGTGTGTGTGTGTGTGTGTGTGTGTGTGTGTGTGTGTGTGTGTGTGTGTGTGTGTGTGTGTGTGTGTGCTCATCACCATAGCAACCCTTCTATCTCTTCCTCTGTGGTTTTTCTTACATGTGCAAACTTTTTTAACTAAGATACTATCAGGAGAGAGAGAGAGAGAGAGAGAGAGAGAGAGAGAGAGAGAGAGAGAGAGAGAGAGAGAGAGAGAGACAGAGAGAGAGACAGAGAGAGAGAGAGAGAGAGAGAGAGAGAGAGAGAGAGAGAGAGAGAGAGAGAGAGAGAGAGATCAGTGTCTGAATCCAGAATAGTAACTTTATTTAATTTTGAATGCATTCAGTTATAGTTATGTTAATCGTGTGAACTAAATGCAAACACTTTGGACCTAAAAAAGACAATAACATTATAATACTAGTCATTTAGCTACATTAAAGTCCTTTTCAGACTGATGCTTTCATAGTTGCTTTTTTGTTGTTGTTTGTTTTGTTTTGTTGTTTATTTCTATTTTTTCTTCATCTCCTTTGTTCCATAGTTTTTAACCTGTTCAAAATAAAATAAAAATAAATAAATACAATGAAATGAAAATGAAGTTGGTCATGTTTGCATGTTTGGAATCATAACAGCTGACATCAATAATATATCAGTATTGTGATATTAACTATATCTCCAGTTATATGTAACCACACTGTAGAAAAACCTATATAAGCCCAAACTATCCAAATGACATCATGTAAATGCAAAAATAATAATTATTAAAATGATTCAGTAAACGAAAAAACATGCGGAAAAAAGGTGTGAGGAGAAAAAAGGTTTGCACACATTGATGACGTATAACCAAAGAGGAAGAGATAGAAGGGTTGTTATGATGCACGCACACACACACACACACACACACACACACACACACACACACACACACACACACACACACACACACACACACACACACACACACACACACACACACACACACACACTATATTACTGCAATACTATTACAGTAACACCATAGCAACCCTTCTACAAGTTGTAGAAGGCTCTCTCTCTCTCTATCATGGACAGAAGCAAAGGAAATCTTTAGTTTGGAGGGGTCTGTGGGGTCCGTGGCTCAAATGCTGAATAAATGGTGGGCCCTGGGATGAAAAAGGTTGAAAACCCCTGCTCTACAACACATATGTCAAGTTCACGACCCAAAGGGCAAATCAGGGGGGGAGAGAGAGAGAGAGAGAGAGAGAGAGAGAGAGATCAGTGTCTGAATCCTGAATAGTAACTTTATTTAATTTTGAATGCATTTAGTTATAGTTATGTTAATTGTGTGAACTAAATGCAAACACATTGGACATAAAAAAGACGTTAACATTTTAATACTAGTCATTCAGCTACATATATAGACTGAGATGATTAAAGTTGGTCATGTTTGCATGTTTGGAATCATAACAGCTGACATCAATAATTTATCAGTATTAAGATATTAACTATCTCCAGTTATATGTGACCACACTGTAGTAACCTATATAAGCCCAAACTATCCAAATGGCAACATTTAAATTGAATGTAAGTATTTATTCATTAATAAAATGTCTGAAAGAACAGTTTGCACAACACAACTTGTAGAAGGGTTGCTATGGTGTGTGTGTGTGTGTGTGTGTGTGTGTGTGTGTGTGTGTGTGTGTGTGTGTGTGTGTGTGTGTGTGTGTGTGTGTGTGTGTGTGTGTGTGTGTGTGTGTGTGTGTGTGTGTGTGTGTGTGTGTGTGTGTGTGTGTGTGTCGTGACAGAGAGAGAGAGAGAGAGAGAGAGAGAGAGAGAGAGAGAGAGAGAGAGAGAGAGAGAGAGACAGAGAGAGCTGTTGCCACCGTGACCCAACTACGGATAAGCGGTTCACATACCATAATACTTGTTATGAACAAGTAGCTCATTCTGTTTTATAACATTAAGAGTTGTGTAAAAATGCAACCCAATAGATGCAGATCTCCTTCTGCCTCCAGATACAAAGATATTTCAATCATTGTCTGATATTCTGGATATCTGTATTTAATGACTCTGAACTGATCAGACTCCATTTCTATACTGACAGGGGTTTTCGACCTTTTTGATACCAGGGCCCACCATTTATTCAGCATTTGAGCCACGGACCACCATTTGAGAATATTTTAGCCCCACAGACCCCAAACTAAAGATTTATTTTGCTTTTGTCCATCTTTTAGTTGTGTAGAGTTAATTCCAGATGATGAAAATTTTAACTCTTGAGAGTGTAAAAATGAAACCAAATGGACCCGCAAGGGTCCATTTGGTTTCATTTTTACGTTCTCAAGAGTTACATCTGGTTAAACAACTTAGCTGGGGACCACCTGGAACCCTCTCAGGGACCACTGGTGGTCCCCGGACCACCTGTTGAAAACCCCTGGACTAGAGCACAGATGCAACTTCTCTCATACGGGAAGAAACCTTATTCTAGCACACTGGGAAAAAAGGAGAATCCTACATTTAAACATTGGCTGAATGAGATGACTAGCACTAGGGATGGGCAGATCCATGTATCGTCCATACACATATACATATATACCAGGGGTGGGCAATTATTTTTCCCAAGGGGCCAAATGAGATACATAAAATATTGTGGAGGGCCGAGACTAAAGGCTGGACTAAAGTCTGCGTAATATTCATTTAACTGCAAGATTAAAGTATGCGTAAGACCAACCATTTTGACACCAGGGACCTCTATTTATTCAGTATTTGTGCCCCACAGACCCCTAAACTAAAGATTTATTTTGCTTTTGTCCACAATTCCAGGGGGAAACCAAACAGTGAAACATACAGAACAAAATGACCATTAATCTTCTACATTCTCTAGTTGTGTAGACTTGGGCTGATTCACATGATGAATATTTTAACTCTTGAGAGAGTAAAAATTGCCTGATGTGTATGCTATAAACCGATCTGAAATAAAGATGAAGTCTATGTAGAATGAAGAGAACAGAGTTTATGAAGGCTTAAACTCAGGGCTGAATTTGGGTCGAGCTCTCCTGTTACGTCTCGCTCAACATCGCATGGATGAGAGGAGAGAGAGAGAGAGAGAGAGAGAGGGGGGGGGGGGGGGGGGGGGGGGGGGGGGGGGGGTCGTGGAAAGGATCGCACATTACAGACAGGAGGACAGCCGACAAAACATTTAGATCTATCAAGCTGGATTAAAGTCAATTGGAATTGCAAAGGCTTACAATTACAATTACAAAGGCAGTGCATGCATTCTACCTTCCTTTATTGGCCCTGCATAATCATGCATGATAATCATTTTAATACTATTGCTATTATCTTATCAACATATTAAACAAATTCCAAGTTAGCCAGACAAACGTGATAAATTATGAGAAAAGACACTATGCTGCTGCCCTCGGCAGAGCCACAGAGTATAGACAGAGTTAGGACAACTCTGTTCACTTCATAGGGCCAGTTCAATACATAGACTTCTATTGAAGAGGGACAACCGCACCCTATGGAGTCTATTGGCTCACGCTCGCATTTTCTGACCCCTCGATGTCTCAAAGTAACAAACAAACAAAAAAACCCTATTTTTTTTTTTTTTTCACCGTGGTAATAAAGACCACTCACTCCAGAGGACCGCTATAGTTCCACACTCACTCCAGAGGACCGCTATAGTTCCACACTCACTCCAGAGGACCGCTATAGTTCCACACTCACTCCAGAGGACCGCTATAGTTCCACACTCACTCCAGAGGACCGCTATAGTTCCACACTCACTCCAGAGGACCGCTATAGTTCCACACTCACTCCAGAGGACCGCTATATTTCCACACTCACTCCAGAGGACCGCTATAGTTCCACACTCACTCCAGAGGACCGCTATAGTTCCACACTCACTCCAGGGACCACATAACATAACAGTGTGTTTCTAATGCAGGTCGTTATTGTTCTGTGAGCAGGTTGTGGACAACCTGACAGCTCAGCTCAGAATGGAACAAGTCAAAGAAACATTTAGACCAAAAACACAGAATGATGAAAACACTCAAACATTTAAAACCAACAAGCATTAAAAGTCCATCCTACCTGAAGACCACAACAGGAGGAACAGCAGCACCGTTCCACCCTTTAATATCTGCCCCATTGGACCGGATGTACAGGAGTCTGGACCGGACTGATGGACGAACAAACTGGCTGGCTGGCTGGCTGGCTGGCTGGCTGGCTGGCTGGCTGGCTGACTGGCTGGCTGGCTGACAAACGAACAAACTGGCTGGCTGGCTGGCTGACTGACTGACTTATATCTGCAAGAATATGCTGTCGATGCATCGAGTTTCCTGTACATATTATCTATTAATCTGTGTGTGTGTGTGTGTGTGTGTGTGTGTGTGTGTGTGTGTGTGTGTGTGTGTGTTGTGTGTGCGTACACACGTGTGCGTGTGTGGTCAGAACTTTTCACACATATGCTCCTAAAATAAGTCTTATCGTCGCTCTGATCTACCGTGGAAACTCCAACCCAACTAGCAGTAAACACTGCGTCACATACAGAAAAAAACTGACAACCGTCAAAGATACGTTTTTAAATGTATGATTGTACCTCTATGTACAAACAGTTTGCATAAATGTCCACTCTTCCAGCGTGCACGTGCACGTGCATGCGTGCATGTGGAATCAGCCATAGCAGCCCAACCTCATCCTCTACAACACACATGTCAAACTCACAGTCAAGGGGGCAAATCAGGACTTGAATGAATTACCTTTCATGGTAGAGAGAGAGAGAGAGAGAGAGAGGAGAGAGAGAGAGAAGAGAGAGAGAGAGAGAGAGAGAGAGGAGAGAGAAAGAGAGAGAGGGAAAGAGAGAGAGAGAGAGAGAGAGAGGGAGAGAGAGAGAGAGAGAGAGAGAGGAGAGAGAAAAGAGAGAGAGGGGAGAAGAGAGAGAGAGAGAGAGAGAAAGAGAGGAGAGAGAGAAAGAGAGAGAGAGAGAAGAGAGAGAGAGAGAGAGAGAGAGAGGAGAGGCGAGAGAGAGAGAGAGAGGAAGAGAGAGAGAGGAGGAGAGAGAGAGAGAGAGAGAGAGGAGAACCCTTGCGGGTCCATTTGGTTTCATTTTTACACTGTGACGAGTCGTCACTTATATCTGCAAGAATATTATGTTGATGCATGCAAGTTTCCTGTACATATTCATCTGTTCATCAGTGTGTGTGTGTGTGTGTGTGTGTGTGTGTGTGTGTGTGTGTGTGTGTGTGTGTTGTGTGTGGTTAAAAACTTTCACAGGTACAGGCTCTTACAAGAAGTTGTTATCGTCGCTCTGATCTACCGTGGAAACTCCAACCCAACTAGCAGTAAACACTGCGTCACATACAGAAAAAAATGACAACCGTCAAAGCTATGTTTTTAAATGTATGATTGTACCTCTATGCAGGCGCGTAAAGTTTGTGTAGTTTGTGTGTGAGGATTTCAGTAGGATTTCACGGACTTTGGTCCCGACTTAATTTGCTGGCCCAGGCTAGGCTTGGGCCAGGAATTCAGGGTAGGGGGAAAATCGCCCTTGCATGGTAACTGCAGCCTACGTGAGGACGGACGCAAGATGACGCCTCTGCCTCTATGTATAAACATTCTGCATAAATGTCCACTCTTGCAGCGTGATGTGCATGTGTGTATGTGGAATCAGCCATAGCAGCCCAACCTCTTCCTCTACAACAGGGGGTTTTCAACCTTTTTGACACACGGACCACCATTTTATGACATTTCAGCCCCAAAGACCTAAAACTAAAGAATTATTTTGGTTTTGTCCACAATTCCATTATTCCAGGCACAATTTTGCAAACAAAACAGTTTAGACTTCTTAATTAAGTGGTGCTAATTCAGATGATGAATATTTTAACTCTTGAGAGTGTAAAAATGAAACCAAATGGACTCGCAATTGTCCATTTGGTTTCATTTTTACACTCTCAAGAGTTACATCTGGTAGATAAGCTTTTTACCCTGGGGACCACCTGGAACCCTCTCAAGGACCACCGGTGGTCCCCAGACCACCTGTTAAAAACCCCTGCTCTAAAACATGTCTACTGCACTGCTGTAAGTAAAAAAAATGAGTTAATTATGTCAAATTGGGTTTTGCTAGTTGAATAACTATATCCAGCCTGGAGTTGTGGACAAAAGCAAAGGAATCTTTATGTTTGGGTTCTGTGGGGCCAAAATCTCCTCAAATGGTGGTCCGTGGCTCAAATGCTGAATAAATAGTGGGCCCTGGTACCAAAAAGGGTGAAAAGCACTGAGACAGAGCATACCGATGGGAAGGGATTCTGCTGCCCCTGCTGTCTGCTAACTGTAACATCATGCTCTGCAGTGCTTTGGGTTTTAAAACAGTGTTGACGTTGTAGTGCAGGGTTTTCAACAGGTGATCCGGGGACCACCAGTGGTCCATGAGAAGGTTCCAGGTGGTCCCCAGGCTAAATGATGCAAAGTTGGTGAACCAGATGTAACTCTTGAGAATGTAAAAATGAAACCAAATGGACCCTTCCGGGTCCATTTGGTTTCCTCCTAATACGTGAGAGGGCTGTAAAATTTCATTTACAGTTTTTATTTATTTTTTAAAATATTGTTTTATTCATTTGGGTGGGCATACCCAAATATGGAGGCGGCTACATTTTCCAAAACAATATTTTAAAAATAAATGAAAACTGTAGATGCAATTCCACAGCCCTCTCACGTATTAGGAGGACAATATCAGTCACCAGAAAAAAAGATGTGTTGTTTTCGAATAATCTGTCATAGGAAGGACATATCTAAATACTGAAAGGAGTAACTTATAAACTGTCTGGTGTGTTCACATGAGGCTGAGTAGTAGACCATAAAATGACCCAAAGTTTTTTTGAAAGTGGAGTACCCCTTTAATTTGCCTGTTTTGTTTCCCAAATCCAGCCTGGAATTGTGGACAGCTAGAAAGCAAAGAAAGACAGAGGCAGAGTGCAATGACTGCCTTCAAATCCGACAAATACATCTTGTGTTGTGTTATAGCGCACTAAGTCACACACTTGCCCGATCGGGCAACCAGGTAACAGTATTCACTTGCCCTACCATTTTTTTTTTACTTGCCCCGGGCAAGCGGGCAAGTGTTGGTGTCAAGCCCTGCTCAAAGGCATACCAATGTAATATACACTAGCCACTGTATGGTCTACTCAGTCTCATGTGAACACACCAGACAGTTTATAAGTTACTACATTCACTATTTACATACTATGTTCATTTTAGTGTAACCGCCTCCTTCCTATACAAACCCATTATAAATTAAAACTCCATTTTAACCATGACAGATTATTAGAAAACAACCCATCTTTTTTCTGGTGACTGATATTGTACTCCTAATACGTGATAGTGCCGTGGAATTTCATTTACAGTTTTCATTTGTTTTTAAAATATTGTTTTATTCATTCAGGTGGGTACACCCAAACATGCTGCTACATTTTCCAAAACAATATTTTAAAAACAAATTAAAACTGTAAATGAAATTCCTCTTTCTAATAATCTGTCCTGGTTAAAATGGAGTTTTAAGTTATAATGGGTTTGTATAGGAAGGAGCTGGATACGCTAAAATTACCGGTAACATCAAATATCTAAATACCGAAAGGAGTAACTTATAAACTGTCTGGTGTGTTCACATGAGACTGAGTAGAACATGAAATGACATTTTTTTTAAGTGTAATATCCCTTAATGCCATGATATCCATACATCGAGTCGCCAGGTTCAAAATCTTTTTTTTTTTTTCTATTTAGGGTTTGTATCTTTATTGTTTTTAATTTTCCTCATGATTGTTTCATTGGTTCAATTATTCAATTAAAAGGTCAGCTGTGTGCGAGGATTCTCGTCAGTTCAGTTTGAGTTTGAGAACAATGGGGTTGAGCTTTAGGCTCATGTTTTCTGTTGACCGTTTGCGTTTATTTTGATAGTTCTGTTCATTTTCACCAGTTTTCAGTATACATTTTTGGACCTTTTGGATTTTCAATAAACCACATCAAATGCACCAACTTTACTGGATTTATTTGATTTTAAACGTGTCACCGAATAGCCCAGAGCTCAGCCTCATGGCACTACTTTTAGTTTGATTTTTGTTTTGTTTGAAGTAGTTGCCACATCAGGGTCTATTCCAGAGGTGGGCAGTTATTTTACCCAAGGGGCCAAATGAGATACATAAAATATTGTGGAGGGCCGAGACTAAAGGCTGAACTAAAGTCTGCGTAATATTCATTTAATTTCAAGATAAAAGTAAGAGTAAGACCAACCATTTTGACACCAGGGCCCTCTATTTATTCAGTATGTGAGCCACGGACCACCATTTGATGACATTTTAGCCCCACAGATCCCAAAACTTTATTCAAGATTGCTTTTGTTTTTGTCCACAATTCCATTTGGGAAACAAAACAGGATAACACAAATGACCATTGTCTTACATTCTCAGGGCTAATTCAGATGATGAATATTTTAACTCTTGAGAGTGTAAAAAATGAAACAAATGGACCCGCAAGGGTCCATTTGGTTTCATTTATACGCTCTCAAAGAGTTACACTGGTTAACCAACTTTCCAAATTTAACTCGGAACTCTGTCAAGGACCACTGGTGGTCCCCGGGCTGGTCAGGGTTTGCCATAGGGCCGCATTTGGCCCCCGGGCCGCATAATGCCCAGGTATGTGTTTATATGGTGACACAGCCCTATAGGTTTCTACCACAGTCACATGTAATGCATTATAACATGTTATAATGGTGACACAGCCCTATAGGTTTCTACCACAGTCACATGTAATGCAGGGACGTACCGTGGAGGGCCTGGTGCTGTGCAGGGTGCTGTATGAACAGTTCTGCGTCTCATCTCAGACAGAACGTTTGTTGGCACCGTAAGGTTTCAGCTCAGCCCAGTAGACACTCCATTACACCAGCTGTCTCCTGAAGACACTGTCCAAGGTCACATCAACCTGTAAGACACATACCAAAAAATACATTACAATGTTGATAGATTTTATATTGTGTAGAATATATTAAAGATGTTAGATATGGAAACTCAAGTCTTCAACATCTACATTATATAAACTGGCCTACATGAGTTCAGAAACCCAACTGTGGGATTTTATTTTTTATGCCAATTTGTATTTTATATAATTTTAATCATCCATTAGTTACATTTACAACAGGATATGGCTTGTAGAGATCAGACATTCCTGGAATCAGTAACACTGATTAACATGTGGGTTTTAGGTTTAGCTAGTGAAAGCACTGCATTATCTTTAGCTATTGAAAATAGTAGCACAAACATTAGCTTTAGCTATTGAAAGCATTACCTTTAGCCACTGAAATCAGTTTTAACTTTAACCATAAAAAAGGTCTAGCTAGTCAAAGCATTAGCCGTTGAAAAATGGCCTACAAGATTGTAACAGCCTCCATTTTTGGAAAAGTTTGTATTATCTAGCATCAGGTCTAAATGTGTTAGATTTTCACTTGGCTGTAGGAAGCAGAAAATGTGACCAAATGCTACATTTGAAAACCACATTTAAAAGCACAAACAAATTGTTGAACATCTGACTTACTAAATTTGCCTAAAGTTCCTGTGTACAATTTGCCTGTTAATTGTACAGACATCTATACAACATGGAACTGTTGATTAAATAAAGACCTTTACTTTTAGATCTGAGGCTAAATGTATTCCTAATCTGTGTGGCTTAAATGTTGATAAATATGGACCTGGTATAAAACTGGTTGGAAAACACTAGAGTAAACAACCAATGGTCCTATAAAGCCACAGAAAGTTTAGACAACAGTGTTGAAGGTGGATAAAACCGTGTGCTTCTCAAACAAACATTTGTGAACAAACATAAACATACCTCAAACAGCGCATGTCCCAGTAGAGACCTACTGTTGGCGCCATCTTTCCAAAGCCCCGCCCACTTGAGCACGTCACGTTCCACAGCCATACAGTAGAGTTGCGACATTGAGGGATCAGCAACCGAACCCGAGCGCAACCTAAACAGGGACACACTGTTGGAGTTGGAAATACATTGTTTTCAACGGGGGCGCCGCAAATAAGAGCCGTTTTAGGGCACGTGTGTGCAATATGACAACTGTTGTGCACAGTAACAATCGAGTCTCTGTAATGTCTATGTTGTACTATTATTAGTTTACTGCAGTTCTGCATACATCAGATCCACAACTTGTCCTAAATTGTTGTCCCCATTCTCAATACAAGTCTATGTCCCAGCTAAATGATAGTTTGGAACCAAATGGACGCTTATGGGTCCAATGTCTAAAATGTCCTTTGACGTGAAAAGGTTTGAGGACTGCCATGTAATGTAATGTAATGCAATGCAATGCACGTTGGTGGTGTAATGAGGACATACACACACACGGCGCCGCTGTTGTACCATAAACCTCCTCTGACAGACAAGCGCACAGTGGAGTAGGAATTTGATAATAGCCTAATAATAGTTGTTAATATCATTATTATTAAGTAACCTATTATTTTTGTATGAATGTCACTCAAATATAAAGTAATAGGCTACTGCCTTGTGGCAGGTAATAGCCTAAGTAGCTCAGTGAGGTTGGGCGCTTAAATGATTAGGAGGTTGTTAGTTCAAAACCTGCCGTAAGGTTTTTACTTTTAAGAGCAATTTAAACCAAATTGAACCCTCATTGTACATAAATCAAATGAACCTATACGTTTGAATGGGGGGTTAGTCCATGTTTCAGTAGGCCTATATTCCTACACCCCATATTTGAATGGGGTGCTATAGTCATTTGCTGTTGCCAAAGATTATAAAGCCTCTCAATGAAAAACTCCATGACTTGCTTAAGAAAAACATTTATGCCCTGTTATGTGACAGTGTATTGTTTTATGTTATAACTGTTTAGGACAACTGTTGGACAACTGTTGTACCCTCTCCAACTGTACTCTCTCCTCTGACTCTCGAAGGAGGCAGTCGCATTCCTCATCTCTCTCCCCAACTCCCTCCCCTCCCATCCCCCTCCGACCATGCCTGTGTCTCGTGTCCGCCGTCAGCGCTTCGACTCTGGGTGAACTCCTAGCCTGGCCACCGGTCCTCTCACTGCCTGCATCCTCGGAGAAAGCCTAACCTCAAGATGATTGGTTGATCAGCGCTATTGACACCTTTTTCTCCACCCGAAAGTCGAGAGCCGAGGGGCCGACATGCTACACTCGTCTCGCCCGGGACAAACAACAGCCCCTGATCTGGGAAAGACTGTCGGTGAGATGGAGATTAAACATTTGGATTACTAATGGTTATTGGATTCCTGGCGATTGGATTGGGCCTGGTTCTGGTATACTGGAAATTCGACGGGTCAAGTAGGAGCCCCCCTGTACCCGCCATGCTGATTGGAATGGGGAGGGTTGCGGCTGAGAATTATGACGCTGAATGCCATAGCAGCTGGTTCTCGCCAACCAAACCCAGCTGATGACCGAAAGACTTAAGAGGGGGGCAGCGATTGGCTTCGCCCTCGATCTAAATTTCTGCAAAATTGTGATTTGACCCCCCTGCTTCAAAACCCTCTTATGAAATTGAGAATGCAACCAGCGAGGGACAACGGCATGGCCATGCTTTGGACGACTCGGAGTCTCGCCACCCCCCCCCTCCCTCCCCCGCACACCTGCGGATCGAGCCTTCTCTTCGGAGCCGCTCTATCTCACAGTAACATAAACACGGACACTTTCACACGGCTTTGTGCCCGGAGGATTGGACTGCAACGAACTCTCGAGTACAGAGACAGACAATCTTAAAAGGCTTGGAGCGTGGACTGATAACTACACATGCTGCCTCCTACCCCCTCTGCTTGTAACTTGTCTGTCTAATGAGGTTGTTTTTGGAATGCCATGTACCTGTTATGACCTAAATCAAGGCCTATGACATGAATATTGTCTTTTTTGATATCTCTCCCTGTGTTCTCCTTCACCCCCCCCCCCCCCCCCCCCCCCCCCCCCCCCGCCCAGCCTGTATTATGTTGGCGCTGCACTGCTTGGCGACACGCTCAGTACAGTCTGGGTACCCCCCCTTATGAGCAAGACAAATTCCAATTCAACTTGTTGAAATGGCTAATAAAAGAAACCTTGAACCTTGAACCTTGTACACTTACACCACCTCAACCGTTTTAATTGTATTTGTGACACTCGCTTTGGCAATGTAGACGTTTGTTTAGCACCGCCGATATATTGAGAATTGTTTCTTTATAGAAAACGTGGGCGGCTCTTAAAAGAGCCTTTGGGTTATTGGTAGATCAGGGTAGTGTCATTTAACCTCCGAAGCCGTACAGAGTGCGTCCCTGCCTCTTCAGAGCATAGACAACATCCATGGCGGTCACGGTCTTCCTCTTGGCGTGCTCGGTGTAGGTGACGGCGTCACGGATCACGTTCTCCAGGAACACCTTGAGGACACCGCGGGTCTCCTCGTAGATCAGACCGGAGATACGCTTCACGCCGCCACGGCGAGCCAGACGGCGGATAGCGGGCTTGGTGATTCCCTGGATGTTATCACGGAGAACTTTGCGGTGACGCTTGGCACCTCCTTTTCCTAGACCCTTCCCGCCTTTCCCTCTTCCGGACATCTTGAGTAATGCAGTTGTTGTAGACACACAAAATGAATGTGTTGAAACTTTCGAGTCCTGTCTTTATATGTGGGTTCTGAGGACGTAAGAGAGCACAGGCAGACGCAACGGCGTGGGCGTAACTAACTGGATCAGTAACCACGCCCACACAAACACACGTACTCTTCCTCCAAGATGTCACAGACAAAAACCCTAATCAAATAATTAAAAAGGGGCAGAGAGACGCCAGTGATATCCATGTGTTATTTGAAATGTTCCATTTAATGCACACTTATCATCGTGGACGGATATGCCCACTATATTTGAACCAAACGGTGATTCATTTCTTACATTAGGTTATATATGGATTAGGTGAGAGAAATGGCCGCATTATAAAATATCGACATTAGTTACTTTGTTTTACATGTGTGTATTAACACGTTTTTTGTTTTAATCATAACATACATGAAATGCATGTTATGATGACCAAGGCGTTGACAACTATGCTGTAGACAGTTGTGTTCTTACACTGTTTGGTCAGTCAGAGTTGCCGTAGCTGCGGTAGTCCCGCGAGACTACTGGAACGTGATCTGAGTATTGGTGTATGTATTGAACAGACTTACACACAGAGATGCACCCGCACCGTAAGCTGTGATTAAACAGTTGCTATTAAACGTGTTGTTTGAACTAAAACCTACAAGTGATTATTTCCAATACCAAAGTAAACATGGTGTTAGAAGTGGGATATCCGCCGATGTGACCACGTTTTTTCCACGTTTTTGGACGACTTTCAACTTTTTCAAGTCTGCACGTGAACTCTAAGAGCACAGTGGAAGAAACGACAACAACAACACGCAAGGATGGCAGACGGATTCAGACGTCCAGACCCTCTCGTCTTCGATGGCAATGTGGCCGAAAACTGGTGCAAGTTTGAACGCGAGTATGAGATCTTTATTGCCGCAGCACACAGTGATAAAAATGCTAAAACTAGAGCCTACATACTCCTCAACCTTGCGGGACCCGAGGCTATAGAAAGAGAGCAGTCATTCACCTATGCAGCTGCGGTCGTACGGGACGATGAAGTCATCACACCGGCGGAATCCCGGGAAGATCCTGTCTGCCTACTAAGGAAGTTTAAGGAAATATGCAACCCAGAACCCAACGTGATTGTGGAGAGATACAATTTCAACACCAGGCAGCAAAAGACAGGTGAAACAATTGAAGCATATGTGAGTGCATTGAAAAATCAAGCCAAAAACTGCAAATTCGGTCAATTAAAAGATGAGCTCATCAGGGATAGACTTGTTTGTGGCATCACCAGTGACGGTGTCAGACGTTCCTACTCAAAGAGGCTGACCTCACCCTGGCCAAAGCTATACGCATCTGTCAAGTCAGCGAACTCACTGAGCAGCACATCAAGGTCCTCTCTGCGCCGAAATATGCCACTGCCAGTGTTGACGCCGTACAGACAAAACGCAGCAGCAAACCCAAGGGTCAATTCAAGTACAGAGTGAGAACGGAGGATCCAGCAATCACAAGCTGCAGGAATTGTGGCGGCAACCACCCAGCCAAACGTGAGCAGTGTCCAGCTTTCGGGCAGCAATGTCATAACTGCGGTAAGCAAAACCATTTCAAGAAGCTATGCAGGTCAACAAGAGTCAGCAGAGCTAGCAGACAAGTATATCAACTGTCAGCCGCAGATTCAGACAGTGATGAGACTTTCACCATAGAATCCCTGACAGTACAGGAGGACAATGACATAAATTCTGTGCAATCAGACTGTCACAGGGGAGAAGGACGTTGCACTGTGACTGTTAATGACAAAATCCTGGACTTGAAAGTGGACACAGGGGCCAAATGTAACGTCGTTTCCCTGGGTACATACAGAGCCATTGGACAGACAGAGAAAGTACAAAAGCCCCACAAACTAGTCAAACTTGTCGCTTTTGGTGGAGCCGTGATCAAATCAATTGGCACTGTGGACATACGCTGCAAGCTTAGTGAGCGGCCATATGACCTGACATTTCAAGTTGTGCACGAAGATGTACAATCCATCCTAGGCCTGCGTGACAGCCTGAAAATGGGACTCGTCACCTTCAGTGAGGAGGTGCACCACGTCGACACCGTTCAAGATCAGACTTTATCACAGAAAATGTTTCAGGAATACGCAGACCTGTTCGGAGATGAACTGGGTGACTTACCTGTGACTTATTCCATGAAAGTGGACCCAACTGTGACACCAGTCGTCAGCGCCCCACGGCGGGTCCCTGCGGCGATGCAGAAGAAAGTCAAACTGGAACTCCAGAGGATGCAGTCTCTTGGAGTAATCGAACCAGTGGACGAGCCCACTGAATGGGTCTCCAATATGGTCGCCACACACAAGAAAGAGACTGATGATGTTCGCATCTGCATAGATCCAAGTAACCTAAACAAGGCATTAATGAGGCCCCACCATCCCATGCGCACAGTTGAAGAAGTGGCAGCTCAAATGTCAGGAGCCACCGTTTTCTCTGTGCTAGATGCAAAAAGCTCATTCTGGCAAATCAAACTGGATGATGCCTCTTCTCGCTACACGACGTTCACCACTCCTTTCGGAAGGTTTAAGTTTCTGAGGATGCCCTTTGGCATCAACACTGCCTCTGAAGTTTTCCAAAGGGCCATGGAACAAATATTTGCCGGATATCCATGTGCGATAATTGTGGATGACATTATCATTGGGGGCAAGGACGCTGAGGAGCATGAAAGAAACTTGAAGAAGGTTCTAGACCGGGCCAGACATGTGAAGCTCAGACTGAACAAGAACAAATGCAAGTTTGGGCTCAAAGAAGTGAGCTATGTGGGCCATGTGTTCACTGAAAATGGGCTCAAGGCAGATCCGAAAAAAGTCACAGCAATCCGCGACATGCCCCCTCCGCAGGACAAGACGGCTCTCCAGCGCTTCCTGGGCATGATCACATATCTGGGCAAATACGTTCCAAACCTCAGCGAACTGTCAACGCCACTGCGCCAACTGCTGCACAAGGACGTGGCCTGGAGCTGGACGCAACACCAGCAGGATGCTTTCGACAGACTCAAGATGTGCGTCACCAACCCACCCGTCCTTCAATATTACGATGTCTCAAAACCTGTGACACTCACCTGTGATGCATCCCAATATGGTCTAGGAGCTGCCTGCCTCCAAGATGGCAGACCAATGGCGTATGCATCGCGCTCTCTGACTCCAACGGAAAGCAGGTACGCACAGATAGAAAAAGAACTGCTGGCAGTCGTCTTTGCCTGCTACAAATTCTATGACTACATCTATGGCAAAGCCGTTGTGATCGAGACAGACCACCAGCCTTTGGTCACAATCCACAACAAACCTTTCCACACGATTCCAGCTCGCCTGCAGCGCATGATGTTGAGACTGCAAAAGTTCAACTTGACCCTGACGTACAAGAAGGGGAAACACCTCTACCTGGCAGACACCCTCTCACGTGCGCCAAGGCGTGACGTTTGCCCACTGGAGGAGGAGCAGAATGGATTTGAGGTGATGACGGTCCAGCTGATATCTCCACGACGGCTTGAAGAACTACGCGAGCATACTGTTGCGGACACCACCTTACAGACACTCGCATGCCTCATTCAAAACGGCTGGCCAAGGCGTGCCTGCAGCATACCAGTCGAGGTGAAACCGTTTTTCAGCGTCCGAGATGAACTCACCGTCGAGGACAACGTCGTGATGAGAGGAAACAGAGCTGTCGTTCCTGCCTCCCTGCATTGTGAGTACTTGAAAGTGTTACACAAGGGTCACCCAGGCGTGGAGGCGACCAAGAACAGGGCAAGAGAAAGTGTGTTCTGGCCATCATTGAACAACGACATAGAGACAGCTGTCAAAGCATGCAGTGTTTGCAACAGCCTAAAAGCACACCAACAGAAAGAGCCCTTGAAACTGCAACCAGTCCCTGACCTGCCCTGGTCTATTGTCGGCACAGACATATTCGAATGGGACAACCATCACTACCTCGTGCTAGTCGACTCCTACTCGGGCTGGTTTGAAATTGACCAACTCAACAACATAACGTCCCTGAATGTGATCAACAAGCTGAAACGCCACTTTTCAGTTCACGGCTCACCACAGAAGTTGTACTCAGATGGTGGCACACAGTACACCAGTCAGGTGTTTTGTGACTTTGCAAAATCTTGGGACTTTGTACACGTGATGAGCAGCCCGGAATATCCACAGTCCAACGGCCTCTGTGAGAGGGCCGTAAGGAGCGCAAAGAAACTCCTGGAAACCACAAAAAGGGACGGATCGGACTTATACCTCAATTTGTTGCATGCTCGTAACATGCCCAGGGATGGAATCCTGGGGTCACCTGCACAACGGCTGTTCTCCAGACGGACTCGCACAATACTGCCAATCTGCAAACAGCTACTGAATCCAGCAGCAAAAGCGCCAGCCAACATAACGGCCCAGCTCACGAAGAAGCGCAGTGCTCAGAAACGCTGCTATGACAGGTCCAGTAAGCCCCTGGCTCCCCTGTCACAGAATCAGGTGGTACGACTACAAACAGAGAAAGGCTATGACAAAATTGGCATCGTGAAGAAGCTTTGTGCTGAGCCACGTTCGTACGTGGTGGAGTCTGAGGGAAGAGAATACAGACGCAACAGACGCCACCTTCTGCCGGTAATGGAGCCACAACCTGCAGACCCCACCATCACAAGTGACCCAGAAGTGCCTCAACGCACTCCCATACAGCGGATGAACAGAGCACAAATGACTGACATGCCAGATGACACTGAAGGATGCTCAGTGTCAGGACAAGGTCAAGCACAGACCATTACCGAACAGGCTCCGGACATTGTGCCACAGGAATGCACAGAGACTCAAGACCGTAGCCAAGTTCAGCCGCCCTCTCCAGTGTACCGCACTAGGTTCGGTAGGGTCCTTAAGCCGAATAGGAAGTACCTTGATTAGAATGTGTGGTTATTGCATACGCAGATTCGTGGTTGAGATGTGATTTTGTTTTTTGTTTTTTGTTCTGAATATTTTGTGTGCATTTTGCACTGGGACTGCAAACTTAGTTACAGAGTGTAACTGTTGGTCTCTTGACTTTGATTTATTATGCCACTGTAAGTTTGTTTTTGAGACAGCTGTGGTTTGTTATTATTTGTAAAAAAAAAAAAAAAAAAAAAAAGAGGCAGGAATGTAAGCAAGACAACTTGACATTTGAAAAGTATTTCTTATAATATTTGCCTTCGCAGGTTATGTTATGTTATTATTTTACACCAGAAGAAGTTCTGTTTTTGGACTTTGCTATTTGTGGGCGATGAAGCTTAAAAAGGGGGATGTAGACAGTTGTGTTCTTACACTGTTTGGTCAGTCAGAGTTGCCGTAGCTGCGGTAGTCCCGCGAGACTACTGGAACGTGATCTGAGTATTGGTGTATGTATTGAACAGACTTACACACAGAGATGCACCCGCACCGTAAGCTGTGATTAAACAGTTGCTATTAAACGTGTTGTTTGAACTAAAACCTACAAGTGATTATTTCCAATACCAAAGTAAACATATGCCTTACAATAATTTCTACTGGCCACTGCTCCAGTTTGTTGCTACTATATACACATATTTACTATATGCTGAATATTTCATATTCCATTGCTCCAGTGTACCATGTGACCATAGTGAAAAGATCGAGGGCACTCTTCTAAAACAATGTGGTTGGCTCTTAAAAGAGCCTTTTTGTGAGTTTAAATATTGAACAATTTACTTCTTTTTGGGCGCTGCCTTCTTTGCTGCCATGGGCTTGGCAACCTTCTTGGCCGGAGCTTTCTTGGCTGCTGCGGGCTTCTTGGCCACTTTCTTGGGGCTCTTGGCGGCCTTCTTGGGGCTTTTAGCTGCTACTTTCTTGGCGGCAGGCTTCTTGGCCTTCTTGGGTGACTTCTTGGCGGCTGCGGGTTTCTTAACTGCCGCCTTCTTGGGCGACTTCTTAGCCGCTGCGGGTTTCTTTGCTTTGACCGCTTTCTTGGCCGCGGGCTTCTTTGCCTTCACAGGTGCAGCCTTCTTGCTCATCTTGTAAGAGCCTTTGACCTGGACCAGGGTGCCTTTGGTGACCAGCTTCTTGATGGCGCTCCTGACGAGGACCTTTTTCTTCTCCACATCGTAGCCGCCGGCAGCCAGAGCCTTCTTGACCGCGGCCAGAGACACGCCACCCGCTCCTTGGAGGCGGACACTGCCTTGACGACCAGCTCGGCGACGCTGGGGCCGACCTTCTTGGGTCGGGGAGCGGCCTTCTTCTTGGCGGCCTTGGCCGGTGCTGGAGCTGCTGCGGGAGCGACTTCTGCCATTATTCTCTCGTAGTATGTTGCAGTTGCTTCTGTAAAGTAAACTCTAACAGAGTGATGCTGGACGCTCTGAAGGGGCTGGACTTAAACACCACATGAGAGCCATTTAGACTCAACGGTGTCAGCAGCTCTACTCTGGATGTCTGAAATGTGAAACTTGTGTTTTCTCCTCGAATAAAACAGCATACCCAGCAAACATTGGACGTCCAGCGGACGTCCAAATGACGTGCAGATTAGGTCGGTCCGTCCAAGACCAATTTTGGACGTCCATGTGACGTCCAAACAAGGTCCAATATTTTGACGTCTAACTTAGACCCAATTTGAACGTCAATAAGACGTTCAATTTTTGCACGTCATCTTTGGATGTCCATCGGACGTTTGACACACGTCCTGGAAAAGACGTCCGGCTAGGTCCGTTTTTTGGACGTCCATTGGACGTCAGAATCAGGTCCTACAAAGACGTCTGGCTAGGTCCGTTTTTTGGACGTCCATTGGACGTCAGAATCAGGTCCTCCAAAGACGTCCGGCTAGGTCCATTTTTTGGACGTCCATTGGACGTCAGAATCAGGTCCTCCAAAGACGTCCGGCTAGGTCCATTTTTTGGACGTCCATTGGACGTCAGAATCAGGTCCTCCAAAGACGTCCGGCTAGGTCCATTTTTTGGACGTCCATTGGACGTCAGAATCAGGTCCTACAAAGACGTCCGGCTAGGTCCATTTTTTGGACGTCCATTGGACGTCAGAATCAGGTCCTACAAAGTCGTCCGGCTAGGTCCATTTTTTGGACGTCCATTGGACGTCAGAATCAGGTCCTACAAAGTCGTCCGGCGAGGTCCATTTTTTGGTCGTCCATTGGACGTCAGAATCAGGTCCTCCAAAGACGTCCGGCTAGGTCCATTTTTTTGGACGTCCATTGGACGTCAGAATCAGGTCCTCCAAAGACGTCCGGCTAGGTCCATTTTTTGGTCGTCCATTGGACGTCAGAATCAGGTCCTCCAAAGACGTCCGGCTAGGTCCATTTTTTGGACGTCCATTGGACGTCAGAATCAGGTCCTCCAAAGACGTCCGGCTAGGTCCATTTTTTGGTCGTCCATTGGACGTCAGAATCAAGTCCTACAAAGACGTCCGGCTAGGTCCATTTTTTGGACGTCCATTGGACGTCAGAATCAGGTCCTACAAAGACGTCCGGCTAGGTCCATTTTTTGGACGTCCATTGAACGTCAGAATCAGGTTCTAAAAAGACATCCGGCTATAGGTCCATTTTTTGGACATCCATTGGACGTTTGAATCAGTTCCTGCAAAGACGTCTGGCTAGGTCCATTTTTTATGTCCATTGGACGTCAGAATCAGGTCCTAGAAAGTCATCTGGCCAGGACATTTTTTGGATGTCCATTGGATTTTTGTGGACCTCGACTGGACGACCACGTCATGCCTATATGGGGATACTCTGACCTAGGACATTGACCATAATATTAGGAAGAGACTAACGAAGCCCTTTTTTCAAATATTTTTTTCTAATTAACGCATCGACTGGGCGACCACATCATACCTATATATGGGGATACATGTGACGTAGTGCTTTGTAGACATAAAGCTTCGTAGACATAATAGGGATATGCAGCAATGCTAACTTAATCGAGAGAGAAACAAATGAGTGCTTATATCTATTGTATTTACATGGTGGAATTCTGTCTTCTCCCATCCCGCACACATACTCTTGGTTGAGAGGATGTGGGATCAGAGACAATGTTCTGAGCCCGTCTAATGACTGCTTGTATAAAGATGGCTCGGGGGGAGGGGGGGGCTGATTGGGGGGCTGGACATGCCCATGATCTTCCCGGCCATCTTTGCAAGCAATCTGCGATTTAAACTTAAGATTCAAGTTACCAAACCAGCTGGTGATACCAGAATTGACTCAATGCTTGCTCTGTGAAAAAGCAACAAACCCTAACTCCAAACAACCTCAATCTACAGAGGAAGTGTAAGCGATGCCGATGATGTATCTTAGCACAACAGGATGTAACATGCATGTTCCAGCTCATCAATATGTACTCCTAGGTACTTATATGAGGAGCCCTGACACATGGTGTTGTTATGAATACTGATCATGGTCAAGGTCAATAATGACCTCTTCCATTTTCTTTGTGTTTATCATCAGGTAATTCTGATCGCACCATTCAGCATACCTTTCCACTCCAGCTGTGTGGCTGTGGGGGGCAGATTGGCTTGTGAGCAGGCTGAGTATAATGGTGTCATCAGAAAATGTAATCACATACTGATTTGGATATGATCTAGCTTACATAGTCATTAGTATACAACGTAAACAAAAAAGTGGAACTGACAGTCCCCTGTGGGACCCCTGGGCTACTAAGTGCTTCCTCAGAGAACACATCATTGAACCTGACGCTTTGTGGTCTCTGAGATGACCTCCTGCTACACCCAGCACATCATCTCTACCAGCTCTTTCCTTCAGGGAGAAGTACTGGACTGGTCTATTATTATTAGTGTAAGGACAGCACACACACACACACACACACACACACACACACACACACACACACACACACACACACACACACACACACACACACACACATCATCACATCAGCATTCAATTGAGTCATAGAAGCTTTTGTACAAGAATAGAACAGCTGTACTAAAATCTACTGGACTTTAGTCTGTTTTCAGCTCTAGTAAGGCTGTATTGAAGTCTATTAGGCTGCTTGAAACTGTATACTGTTGCTTGGAAATATTAAACTATGCATGGGCCATGTACAATCTCATGTAAAGGTCATTGCCATGTACACAGTGATTACGCCCACATGCAAGAAGTTACAGAGCGGACAGGAGCCTAGTCCAGCACAGGCTAGTACACCTAAGACAACAATGATGCGGTATTTGCACTCCCTACCTTTTGACAAACTAAAGACAACTTTCAATAAACTACGCTGCTGCACTATACAACATGTGAAAAGAGGTCCTCATCCAGATGTACTGCACACACACAGGACAGGCCATTATAACAGGAGGTATCTAGCAGGTTTAGGTTCTCCTTTGTACCTATAACCACACTCCTATGATTCCCTTACAGAGGGGGGAGGAGAAGACGCTAAGACAAGGTGTAAAGGTCTCTCCATTACACTGAAAACATGTTGTCTTGTCTTCTCTCTTAATTATTATTATATCAGGGATGTGTACCTGCTGTGGGGGTGTACGATTCACATGGGTGCCTTAATGTATTGTACTGTAATGTCTTGTAATGTATTGCATGTTCAAGTCTGTATGTCCAAGACAAATTTCTCCTTAGAGATGAAATTAAGTAACCTTGAACCTTGACATTGTTGTATGGTGATAAGGACTGGACACAGGGTGACCAGACGCCCCTCTTTGCGCAAGACAGTCCCACAGACTTTTCAAGCGTCCCAAAAATATTTTAGGGCATTTTGAGGGCCCCAAAGGCCCCAATACTGGATGGTCCACCCCTGTATGCCAGATGGCCAATCTGCCCCTGTCCCTGTCCCACATTGTCCCACACAGACAGCTACACTGTCCCTCAAATGAACATTTTGGATCTGGTCACATAACTGGACACCAACAGTAGGCCTACAAAGTATACTATCTCATTTTCTTGTAAACAATTGGGTCTAATACGTTTAACATTGTGACACTAAATAGACTTGGACATCATATTTCTGAATAAACAGGCTAGTCTAATTGTTGATCTATGCAGGCAGTATTTTGACATGGATGGATCTGAATCAAACTTAAAATTTAGATTTATTTAATTTATTATGATGATATATGTGCTAGTCATCACAACCATAATTAGATTAGGATTCTATATTTTGTCATATAAAACAATAGTGAAAAACATGCATCAACATTTTAAAACTTAATTTTATATTTATTTAATTTATAATGAAGATATATGTGCAAGAGAGTGTGATCCCATAAGTCATAATTACATTAGATTTTATCAAACAATATTGGGGGAAAAAAACATTAAATTAAATAATACAGTTTGAATAGGTAAGAACTATTGTGATTGGCCGAGGCAAAATGACCTAATACTGAACACCCCTGTGATTGGCTGCCACGACCTGGTGGGCGGGGCCATCCTGCAGCTACCATTCAGCACTATACAGCCGTGCCAACCGACGCGACTCCAGTTCGGTTCTTCAGACAAGTCACTTCTTCAAAACAAATCGAAGGTAAGCAGTATTATAATATTATTTTAATTATAAGTGAAATGATATGGAAGAATGCAACTGTAACCCAACCGCACATGAACAAGCACATGTCCAGTCGCTAAGAATGTATGTTTGGAGATGTTGCAAAGGTTATTCTATAGCTAGTGTGAATGCTATCTTGTGCTAACAAAGCTAGCGCAGAGTAGCCTAAGTTACATCAGGGGAGCCCAACCAGTAGATCGGGATCTATTGGTAGATCTCGGCCTGATCACAAGTAGATCTCTGGAGATGTGGGGGGAAAGAAAAAAAATGGGGTGGAGAAGAAAAAAGAGCGAGCGTGTGTGTGTGTGTGTGTGTGTGTGTGTGTGTGTGTGTGTGTGTGTGTGTGTGTGTGTGTGTGTGTGTGTGTGTGTGTGTGTGTGTGTGTGTGTGTGTGTGTGTGTGTGTGTGTGTGCGCGCGTGTCAGTCTGTCTACAAAGCGGCTCATTTGGAGGATTGTTGTCTGCTATCTGTGAATTTGCCAACAGTATTGTTCTGCAACGTGTAATGGACTGTTCTGCAACTTATAATGGAATATTCTGGACTGTTCTTATTATGATTGCATTTGTAATGGCAGTGTTTGACCAAGTCTGTTGTACTTATGTTGTACTGTTGTAGGCCTATTTATGACAAGTCTGTTGTACTTTATGCTTATATGGACATAAAGTAAAGTGGTAAAACAAAGTAGTGTTGTGTTGTTGTGAAGTTGCAGGCTGGCAACGATGCGTGTGGTTTGAAATGTTGATATTGAACTGGTAGATCCCGGAGGAGTTGGCTGCTGAAAAGTAGATCTTGGGTCAAAAAAGGTTGGGCACCCCTGTTATACATTATACTACCGGTACGTTATTTTTTAACATGTTTGGTTGGTTGAGGCCTGTACTAGCGAGTCAGCCTGGCCGCCACACCGTTGTTAGCAGAAACAAAGCAGAACGTTGAATATTATATTATCTATTATACTTTATTATTTTTAACATGTTTGGTTATGAGGCCTGTACTAGCGATGTATGGGCTTGTTGCTCGGCTGTTTTCAGTGGCAGCTTTATCCACAAGACCAATGCTAGGGTTTAAGTGGTTGGTTGAATGAATGAATGAATGAATGAATGAATGAATGAATGAATGAATGAAATTTGTATTGACAGAAATTGAGAGTATCAGGTCATGTACACACAGCAACAAAACTTATAACAGCTTGGAGAATTACAGTACAATTCAAGTACAACTGCATCAAATCTGAAAAAATTCTTGGACACTAGTTAAGCATACACTTGTTTACAATAGTGGCCAACTTGTTCATTTCATTAAGACATTCAGAGACATGCAGTATAATTACTTCTGTAAAGCCAGAAGTAGCAAATCATAGAGGAGGTAAAATCATAGTTGTGGTAAAAAAGGGAAAAGAGAAATGCACAAAAGGGAGAAGGGGTAGGTAGGGGGAATTGTATTTACAAATTAATTTTTACAGAGACCAGTTTCGTATTGCAGCCATTGCCTGCCTGTATTAAACAACGTCAAACTCACAAACTTCGCAACTGTAGAGAAAGCTTGATATATCCTCTGTTGATCTGCAAGGGTTTTGTCTCATAAAAATCCACTGCTAGACATATTATGAGCTACTTTCTGTCCTGGGTAGTCCTCAACAAACAACATGAGCTGCCATCTTGAAAATAAGAATGAATGAATGAAATCTTTATTGACAGAGATGAGAGTTACAGTACAAGTCAAGTACACACTACAACAAAACTGATAACAGCTTGGAGAATTACAGTACAATTCAAGTACAACTGCATCAAATCTGAAAAAGCTGATTGGACACACTAGTTAAGCATACACTTGTTTACAATAGTGGCCAACTTGTTCATTTCATTAAGGCATTCAAATACCGTACATATAAAACAACTACTTCAGTAAAATCAGAAGCAGCAAATCATTGAGGTAAAATCATAGTGGAGGTAAAAAGGGAAAAGAGAAATGTACAATGAGGAGAGGCGGGGTGGGTGGGGGGATTTTATATACATTTTTGTTTTACAAAGGCCAGTTTCGAATTGCAGCCATCTGTAGGTGCCCTTTGAGAGCGGTTTTGAAGGAGTCAAGGGATTCACATGCCTTTGACTGTTGGTAGGGCATTCCACATTTTGGTGGCATATGAGTGGAAGGAATTAAGACCCTTGTTTGTGCCAAATCTGGGTCGGACGGACATGGTTAGTAGCACTCCCTCTGGTGTTGTGGGAGTGGACCTCATTGACATTTAGGAAGTATTTGGATAGGTACAAGGGTATTTTGGTAGAGTATCGTATCTTGTGGACCAAAGCCATTGCGAGATGTTGTACTCTGTCGTCAACCCTAAGCCAACCCAAATCGCTACCTGCTGTTTGTGTATGTTAGTGTATAAAACAAGCACTCCCCCTTGGCTCTTATTTTCAAGATGGCAGCTCGTGATGTATGTTGAGGACTACCTAGGACAGAAAGTAGCTCATAATGTGTCTACGGTGGATTATTATGGCACAAAACCCTTGTAGACCGACAGAGGATGTATCAAACTTTCTCTACAGCTGCAAAGTTGTGAGTTTGACGTCGTTTAATACAGGTCATCACTGATGACATTTCGGCTATGGCTCTAGATGCAATACATTCCAATTATAAAAGAATCTAGAGTTGCAATGCGGCTAGGGATTCGCAAGTCTTAATGACTGTTGGTAGGGTGTTCCACATTTTGGTGGCATATGAGCGAGAAGAATTGAGTCCCTTGTTTGTGAAAAATCTGGGTTGGACATGGTTAGTAGCACTCCCTCTGGTGTTGTGCAATGCGGCTAGGGATTCGCAAGTCTTAATGACTGTTGGTAGGGCGTTCCACATTTTGGTGGCATATGAGCGAGAAGAATTGAGTCCCTTGTTTGTGAAAAATCTGGGTTGGACATGGTTAGTAGCACTCCCTCTGGTGTTGTGTGAGTGGACCACATTGACATTAAGGAAGTATTTGGACAGGTACATGGGTATTTTGGTAGTAGAGTATCGAATCTTGTCTACCAGACCCATTGCGAGATGTTGTACTCTCTCGTCAACCCTAAGCCAACCCAGACTGTCAAAGTGGGCAGGGGTGAGGTGTGTTCGTGGTGTGAGGCCACCTAGCAGCCTGACCAGTTTGTTTTGGGAGGTCCTTAGTTTTCAGTGCCTTTTGTGGTGCTGTGGTACCAAGAGGTGCAGGCGTGGTCAAAGAAACCTTGTAGTAGGGCTCCCGTTATAGTCTTCAAAGTGTCTTTGTTGACCAGTGGGGAGATCCTGTATAGGAATCTAGTTCTTTGGTTGACCTTTTTTTAACTGTTTATTCACTGCTTCACTGTTAATTATAGCTGGATGTATTGTAGACTGTGATCCATTTATTTATCTGCTCATCGTTATGTTCTTTTTCAGTGTTATTGCCATAGTACTAAAGTCGGATTTAGCAAAATGGTCTATGCCCACGGTTCTCTTATGTAAGGTCCGGGCACCCAGGGGTCCTTGAGGGAGCCCCAGTGGGTACCCAGCTAAAGGATGGATGTTAGGATCTAAATTATTGGTCTGTAACTCTGATAGTGTACAAATGGTGGAAAAGCTTAAAGTTAGCATTGATTTTACTATATAAGCTGGAGTTTTTATAGATGCAAATGCCATTAAATGGATGTCCATTAATGCATGTCAAACTTGGGGCCTACAGGGGTTGACACTAAGGTCTCCGAAGAACTTGCCCATCGGGCAAGTCAGGTTCTACTTGCCCTCAGGTCATGGTCACTTGCCCCCCAAAAATATATTGTAAATTTTGCACTTAAGTGGGTGCTTTAAACCAGGGGTTTTCAACACGTGGTCCCTGAGAGGGTTCCAGGTGGTCCCCAGCTAAGTTGGTTAACCAGATGTAACTCTTGAGAGTGTAAAAATGAAACCAAATGGACCCTTGCGGGTCCATTTGGTTTCATTTTACAAGAGTTAAAATTCATCATCTTAATTAGCCCAGGTCGCAATGACCACCTTCAAGACAAATTTATCTTGTGTTGTGTTATTGCGCACTAAGTCACACACTTGCCCGATCGGGCAACCAGGTAGCAGTCTTCACTTGCCCCACCATTTTTTTTACTTGCCCCGGGCAAGCAGGCAAGTCTTAGTGCCAAGCCCTGGGCCTAGAAATTAAAGTTCACGATGCGACGTGGTGCGTCGCATTGTGAACTTGGCGGTTGGCTGTTTTCAGTGGAAGCTTTCCCCACAAATCCGATGCTGGAGTTTAAGTGGTTAATGGTGTTGACCTGCTTGAAAATCAGTGTTTGGAATCTAAAGAACCTACTTCTGTCTTTTGCAGCCTCACATGGATCTAGTCGTCGTAGGTTGGACCTCATCACCATGTAATTATTTCTTATGTTAATAGTGACCTTGTTAAGAAAAATACAAATACCATTTGAAAACTTAAGAACCTTCTTTTGGCATGTTTTAATGCGGGCCTTCTGATATTGATAAAATCTGCTTAGTTATTTTCTAAAACATCCTTTTTAATTGTATCCCTCTTGAACAGGTCCAGATCCTACTTTGAGGGATGGGTTGTTCCCGTTACCATGGGAAGGTACTGTAAGTTCTGAGCCACTGTCTTTCAATGAAGACAGGACTCGGCCAAGAGAACTTTTTATTTTCTTTTAAATTTTCTATCCTAATAATATGCCCTCTCCTTGACCGTTCTACCAGGATTCACAAACTGCTATTGAATTAGTATTTTTCAACATTCGTTGTTTCTATCTATAATCTCAGACTTAACATTTGTTAATAGATTTTTTTTTCTCTTTTTTCCAGTATACCAGAAGAAGTTTCTAAACCTCATGCTCAAGGTCCGCAACGAGATGCGCAGAATTAAGAGCCATGAGCCGACATCAGCCGATCGTATTGAGACGATCGAGTCACTAGAACAGCTCCAGTGAGAGGAGAACCGGCTGGGAGATCCTGAAACCTTCAACACACTGGTAGGCTTTAAAAGCCCAGAACTAACAAACATTAGAAAAAGAAAATGAAATGTGTATACTTATTTTTAAGCAGCGCCAGCTGCTTCTACATTTGACTTTGTGCGTATGTTAGTATGTCTGTGTGTTTGTGGCCCCCAGCCAATTGGATTTAACAATTAGGATGACGTATGTTAGGCCGGGTTTAGACTGCAGTCACATACAGCCAAATCAGATATAATCAGATTTCCCGATCATTTAGCCCAACCGTTCATACAGCATTTGTAAGTGATCAGATCGGATCTGTCAAAGAACTGTGCGCCCTGCATCGGCTGCTTTGGTTGCTGTGTTTAAAAGGCATGCATTACAATGTATTGTAGGCATTGTTTACTTGCAGATCTCCTATTTTCCCAATATATTTCTGTGGAATGGACAATGGAGTCAAACAAATTGGACAGACATCCAGTATAAAATTGTTTTATTTCAATTTCAACGCTTGCCACTTATTAATCAAAATGCAATTATTGCACTCTGTAGTCTGTAGACAGACTGCAAGTGATGTTTTTGCTAGTTTGAAATGTAATGTGTAGTTAGATCAGGATACTGAATCCAGACTGAGTCACATCGTTAGAAATCAGATTTGAAACCACATATTGAAGTGGCTCAGGTCAGATGTTTGAAAATCAGATTCCATGTGACCTGTCTGTGTTCAGACTTCTTTTCACGAATCAGATTCCAATCTTGAAGTGAGAGATCTGACTCGGGCTATATTTGGCTGCCAGTGTAAATCCGGCCATATGTGTGTCTGTGTGTTTGTGGCCCTCCCCAGCCAGATCAGATTTGACAATTGTGTATGTTACAGTTGTCATGTACTTATTCCAACAGGTGCTCCAGCTGTCCCGCATTCGTGGAAGAAGCCTGAGGGACTGTACATAAGGTCATTGACAGGTGTGTTCAACATGAGACATACTTGAACCCTTGTGTGGTGTTTGTGTAAGCTGTGATTTTTTTTTCTATATCTGATCAGTTATTTGGTGTGTGGTTGTGTACCTGCTGTTCTTTACGAACTTTGTTTGGTGTTGAGTGACAGGTGATAATGGGGGACGACTAATCGGGAGATAGCCAGCGAGATCCAATTGCGACTGCAACGGCAGTCGCAACACCCGTTGCAACGGGAGCCCTCCCGCCGCGAAGGGCACATCCGTCACCACAGGCCCTCTCCCGTCACGGCGGGAAGCCTCCCGTTGCAATGGGCCTTGCGACTGCCGCCGCCGTCGCAAATGGACTAAGGGGGATGTTAAGGGTTAGGAGTATTTGGGAACATGATATAAAACTTTTCATTTAAATGTCATTGTTATTTTTTCCCAGACTCTTCAGTAATGCAGTCCAGGCAAAAGAAGAAGAAGAAAACGAAGGAGAAAACGGCCTTTGGGACAACCACCCTGTACAAAGTAGTTAAAGGTAAGCCCATAATTCATGTTAACCAAGCAGAGTTGGAAATTAGCACTCGCCACTAGTGAGCAGTTTTCCTGTTTGTCGAGAAGGATTTTTAGCGACTAGTGTATACAACACGGCTGTCTGAATACAGCGAGTGCACGTTCTATGTCATAGTTCTGTAACTGTATCATACACAGTCGGATAACGATTTGTCTTTAATCTGCAGCATAAAAACTGTGACAGGATGACACTATGATGCCTACTATGTCATTATAGTGATGTCAGTAAAGTGTTAATTTTGGCATTTGGTGAGTAAAACAAATCTGGCTGGCAAGTAACTTTCATCTACTTGCCACTTGGCAAGTAGGTCAAAAGTTAATTTCCAGCCCTGTAACCAAGGAAAGAAAATATGCACCCTATATTTTGGCAAAACATTTCTACAGCTCACCAGCAAACTGTTTCTGGTAGAAACCATTCCAGAGGGAAGGAAAGGAGCCCGCTTTGTATTATGCTGTAGTAGTGGATGTTCAGGCAACATGTCTTTACATAATGGGCTTTTCACACGGACTGTGTGAAACTGGCATTGTCGCCATGGACCTGTGGTGATGTTTTAAAGTCATCACGGATCCAGTTGACAAACCGTGCGTCAGGGCTTTTCTGCCTAGCGTAAAAAAAAAAAAAAATCAACATTCTTCAGCTCTCCCCCTGCTTTGTTCTCCTTTGCATGTCCAAAATAAACACATGCCTCTTATTGGAAATGAATTACCAAGATGCGTTTCACCACAAGTATAGAGACTTTGACACCATGTTGCCTTTGCATAAATGTAATTTTTGCTATTCTACTCTGCAGATGCCGTTTTGAAGATACACCCGGACGCCACAGAGGAAGTCATCAAACAACATGCAGCGGAACACCGCATGCCACTGCCAGGGGCATGCATGATTTATTTTATTTTTATACGTTCGTGTTGTTTTCTGGCACAGGAGGGGTGATTGTTTAAATTGATGGTGGTTAGGTGTATGGGCTGAAGTGGCTCTTACACTTGTTTTACATTTGGCCTGTCTTTGGGTGCCTGCCTGGACTTTTGGGCCAAGTCACAAACTTTGAAACTTCTAAGATTTTGTGCACCTAGAACTGCAAGGGTCTGGAAAGTTCAGAGACCTGAGTGGGAAACACATTCTGGAGTGCATCATCAGTTGGACTCAATCAAGCGACTTTCTCTCTTTTAACCTCTTCTCCCCCTGCCTGTGATGTCAAGTTTGTTCCTGTTTCATCCCTGTGTTCTGATGTAAAAAAAAAAAAAAAGAAAAAAAGAAAAAAAACATCTTTCGTAACATTGGTTCTCAAATCTTTCACATCATACGAGTTACCGAAGTTAATGTTTTATTTTGCACCTGAGGTTCCCTTCTGTGACCACAGTTCAGTGTTTGTTTCAGAAGAGTCATGCAGAAGATAATGTTACTGATGGTTGTAATCATGTCAAGTTTCACCACAACATCTTTAGCGGTTTGGAAAGTTCTATGAATAATTTTCATCTCATGTTTGCAGAAAGGAACTTCCACATGTTGATAAATGGTCTTTGAAATGAGGTACCGTTGGGAGACTTGTCTGTAAACATTTGTAATTGACAATCTTTTTTGACCTCCTTTTGAAATTATTTATATTTATATTTTCTGTTCTACCCAATCTCACGGTTTCATTTTGAGTTTTTAAATTATATTTGTTTATTTATTGTGTTTATTTTAACTATGTATTTGACCTAACAACATTCATCCTATTCTTTTTGTTATCCCATTGATGCCTAAGTCTCGGTCATCAATGGGATAACAAAAAGAAAAGGATGGCCCCCAAAAGTATTTTGGCACATTATAGGGGCCCCAAAGGGCATTTTAGGCCCGAAACAACCCAGTATACAGCCCACCGAGCATACTCTGCATGCAAAGTTTATATTGTTGCAATATAAGTTATTGTTGCAAAGTTATTATGCAAAGTTTTATGTGCATCACTAAAAGTGCTTGTTAATAAATAGTGAAATGTATGTGTTTTATATGTATGTCTATTTTAAGGGAGCATGGACTGGACCGCTAGAGACGATTCTGGTCCAAATGTGGTCATTGTGGACATTTTTAACGTTCAATTCTAGTCTATTCCCCCTTCTCCTCTGCAGCCGGCTCTGTGCATAACTAATCCTCGTTTTCAAAAGGTGGCACCATTTTTATCCTGTTCATTTTCCCTTAGTTTCTTTTGGAACAGCATACCAGTATTAACTTTGCTGTTTAGCCAAAGTAAGGGGGGAAATGATCAGGATAGCTATGGTCATCTGAAGATGGGACTACAATTATGCGCACAGCCGGCTGTATAGGAGAGGGGGAAATAGATTAGAATTGGACGCTGAAAAGACCACAACGACCACATTTGGACCAGAATCGGCAGTCCAGTTGACGTTCAAAATTGGATGTTCAGAAGACGTCAGAAAAAGACGTTGAAAAGACGTCCACAATTGACCACATTTGGATACAATCGGTCCTCATTTAGCGGTCCAGTCGACGTTCAAAACTGACGTTCAGAAGACGTCATAAAAAGACGTCATAAAAACTTTCACTCTGGACCCCCCACTGACCAAAATTGGACGTTCAAAACTGGACTTCCAGGGAACGTCAGAAAAAGACGTTGAAAAGACGTCAACAAATGACCACATTTGGATTAGATTTGGGCCTCATTTAGCCGTCCTGTCGACGTTCAAAACTGACGTTCAGGAGACGTCATAAAAAGACGTCATAAAAACTTTCACTCTGGACCCCCCACTGACCAAAATTGGACGTTCAAAACTGGACTTCCAGGGAACGTCAGAAAAAGACGTTGAAAAGACGTCCACAATTGACCACATTTGGATACAATTGGTCCTCATTTAGCGGTCCAGTCGACGTTCAAAACTGACGTTCAGAAGACGTCCTAAAAAGACGTGATAAAAACTTTCACTCTGGACCCCCCACCGACCAAAATTGGACGTCGAAAAATGACCCATAAATGACGTCATTGGGACGTCTCATTGCTCAGTGGGTATAACTAATTACGGAATGTATTATTTAATATAACAAAGAGATGACCAGTTAAAACACACGCTTCTTTTTGACATCAATTCATCTGAGATGAAAACGAGGTTCTGATTTTTAAGGTTTATGTTAAATACATCACCCTTCCACAGTCCGACACCAGTTATTCCTCTGCCATTTGTCTTCTAAAACATTTTAAACAAGGACAAATGAACAATTATACTTAAACCAATCTTAGCAGACATCCTTGGCGACGCAATGACATAAACTATACTTTTGTTTTCTCTTCTACTTTTCTATAAACAGGAGGTTTCTGACACAAGTAAACACAGTCCAGTTGACAGCATGAGTTGAGTTGATACCAACTTCCAATGAGATGTTAGAACACTTCCATTCCAAACGTATGATGATCAAAATGCAGAAAACCGACGTTTCCACGTTTGCATCTTCAAGTCAACTGTGATAGGCCTACCTGTATCTGTATTTATTAATTAATCCCGTGATGATGTAGCAGACAGACGTTACTTTGGAACATGGAAATTGTTCCAAGCACCGTGTAAACAGGAGTTTTCAACCTTTTTGATCCAGGGACCACCATTTATTCAGCATTTGAGCCACGGACCACCATTTGATTACATTTTCACCTAAAACTAAAGAATTTTTTTGGTTTTGTCCACAATTCCAGGCTGGATTTTGCAAACAAAACAGTGTAGACTTCTTAATTAAGTGGTGCAAATTCAGATGATGAATATTTTAACTCTTGAGAGCGTAAAAATGAAACCAAATGGACCCGCAAGGGTCCATTTGGTTTCATTTTTACATTCTCAAGAGTTACATCTGGTTAACCAACTTTGCATCATTTAGCCTGAGGACCACCTGGAACCCTCTCAAGGACCACAGGTGGTCCCCGGACCACCTGTTGAAAACCCCTGGTGTAAACTGTCATCATTTATTATTAGGGCACCACTTAGAATCAGTTTTATAGTAACAGCCTTATTTTATACATTCGGCATTTAGCACAGAAGGAAAGGTTAATCCAGAGAAATCAAATTAAGTAGAAAAGCCATGGTGATACGGTACATCAAAACATGAAGAAAACATGGATTCTACTTAAGCTTGAAGAGACATTTCACTTTCAAAACAAAATAACCATTTTGCCTAATATTTGTCTTACGTGAACACCCCAGGCATGTTTTATGTGGCTTGATTCAGTGTTTGGATGGATTCAATATTAATTTTAGCTACACTGCCCCCTTCACATACAAACCCATTATAACTCCCCCCCCCCCCCCCCCCCCCCCTGATGGCTGATATTGTCACCAGAAAAGGGAGGCAATTAAGGCAGCTAAGGATGGATATGGATATCAATTATGTAAATACTGAATGGACCAACATAAACTGTCTGTGGTGTTGACACAACCATGGGTAAAATTACAGCTGTGTGTGAGTGAGTGAGTGAGTGAGTGAGTGAGTGAGTGAGTGAGTGAGTGAGTGAGTGAGTGAGTGAGTGAGTGAGTGAGTGAGTGAGTGAGTGAAAATATATACTATCCTTATAAGAGCCCAACAGTGTAATAGTATATTACACTGTTAGGCTCATGTGCTTTTAAGTTATCCAAGTTGAGCCTATGGACCATACCTGGGCATTATGCGGCCCTGGGGGCCAAATGCTGCCCTTTGGCTAACTCTGACCGGCCTGTGAAAGGGTACTGTGGTTTTCAACCAGTGGTCCAGGGACCACCAGTGGTCCTTGAGAGAGTTCCAGTTAAATATGGAAAGTTGGTTAACCAGATATACAGTAACCCTTTGAGAGCGTAAAAATGAAACCAAATGGACCCGCAAGAGTCCATTTGGTTTAATTTTGTTTACACTCTCAAGAGTTAAAATATTCATAATCTAAATTACCTAAAATCTACACAAATCCTGCCTGGTATTGTGGACAAAAACAAAAGAAATCTTTAGTTTTGGGGTCTGTGGGGCTAAAATATCATAAAGGGGCCTGGTTTCAAAAAGTTTGGTCTTACTCTTACTTTTATCTTGCAAATTAGATTAATATTACGCAGACTTTAGTTCAGCCTTTAGTCTTGTCCCTCCACCATATTTGATGCATCTCATTTGGCCCGTTGGGAAAAATAATTGCCCTCCTGCTATGGACTATGGAGTCTGAACTTAAGTGCTGCATTTTCAGACAGTACACTAAACATAGTCAGTGGACTGGACTCTTTCATACGGTTAAATTTTACACTCTCAACAGTTACACTATACATACTGCTGAACATCTGCTGCATTACTTAATATACAGGCAGGGCTTGACACTAACACTTGCCCGCTTGCCCGGGGCAAGTAAAAATGGTAGGGCAAGTGAAGACTGCTACCTGGTTGCCCGATCGGGCAAGTGTGCAACTTAGTGCACTATAACACAACACAAGATAAATTTGTCTTGAAGGCAGTCATTGCACTCTGCCTCTGTGTCTTTCCCTGCTTTCTAGCTATCTCTCCTATCTCTCTCCCAGGTTCATTTGGTTCCAAACTACCATTTTGCTGGAGTCAGGGACCACTGGGTCTGTCACCACTATGGGCTAATTAAGATGATGAATTTTAACTCTTGAGAGTGTGAAAATGAAACCAAATGGACCCGCAAGGGTCATTTTTACACTCTCAAGAGTTACATCTGGTTAACCAACTTAGCTGGGGACCACCTGAAACCCTCTCAGGGACCACTGGTGGTCCCCGGACCGCCTGTTAAAAACCCCTGGTTTAAAGCACCCAAGTAGGAAGTAAACTTAAATGCAAATTTACAATATATTTTTTGGGGGGCAAGTGACCATGACTTAAGGGCAAGTAGAACCTGACTTGCACTTGCCCGATGGGCAAGTGCCTCGGAGACCTTAGTGCCAACCCCTGTACAGGTCTACAGAATTAAATTAAATAAGGCTGTACAAATGTTATTTTAATCTATGCTTTGTCTGCTGTCTCTCCTAATGTTTAAAATGAAAACATGGCATTTAAACACAAATGTGAATATCTTCATATAGTAATATCTCTAACCCGCAGATGACATTTAAATACTGTTAGAAATGAATGCAACTGATTGTTTTACTTTCTCAAATCAACTGATTAACTTTCTCATTTTACTACACCAGGATCACAGAATCTGAAGTGAGTTTTAATAATGCATTTTCAGTTTTTCTTGCTATTAAGGGACTAGCAGTTTAAATTGCTATCAAAAGCTGTTTTTGAAGGAACACTGCCCTGCCCTCGACATGTACCATTCTGTTCTATTTGTGAGATGTCTCATTTTATTTGCAATCTGTTTAATCTGAACATAATACTTGCATCCATACTTTTCTCCAGCATTGGGTAGTCAAATACCCTGTTTTTGTTTGGTCATTTGAAGATAGTTGTACACAGCAGAATCCTGAAAGTGTCGATACAATATAGATTTACACTATAGTCACAGTCTATCTGCACTTAGGCCTACATACTGTATTTATATTGATGTTTTACTCAGATGGTTAAAAACAAATAGCATTGTCTCCTCTCTCCAACAGTAATATCTCTACCCAGTTTGACTAACTTGATCAAACCATTTGGAATCCTGGGTGTTTTTTGTCCTCAACTTGCAAGTCTTGGCATCCCTGTTGGTGCAATTGATCTTATTTGTTTTATTGCACAATTCAACAGCTATGCCGCTGTGATAATCACTATCGCCCATTCTGTTCCATATGTAAACTCTGAGAAAAATCATTAACATAGGAATACAACTTGATAACTTTGTCTCGACACGTATTTAAGCCTTCATTCCTAGGAGAATGGGTGACTGTTTATAATGCCCATACATCTATAGACCGACACGGCTTAAGACAGGAACGGACTTCCGGTTTCTAGCGTGGGGTAAACTTTGGCTTCGTCTCCATTAGATATCAATACGCGATGAGGCAGGTAGTGCAATGCCGAGTGCTGTTTTACCTTTTGCAAAACCAATAACGAAAAAAAAAAACCGAATTAATATTTATACGTTTGCCATCAAAAGTAACATACCGTTAGAAGGACAAAATAGCTTCAAACCATCCAACTAAGTCAGTACTGGCCCTTGGTGTTTAACATTATGGTAACTTTAATTCATCATAGATATAGAAAATGTAGCCTAAAGTTGTTTCTCCCCAGGCAACTCGACCAGATAAATGTCCAGTCCAGTCCAGTCCTTAATACATATTAACAACATAGTTCAGTGTTGAAAATCAGTGGTCTTCCCCTTTAATAACATACGGGCAGCTATCTATTCCGATGTTGTTTAACTTGTTAAGACATCGTGCCTTGTCCACGAGCAGTAGTGGATCAAGATGAGACATCGTAAACAGTTTAAAACATCATATTGTGTGAAATATTCCATTTTGAAATCGCCGCGCATAACACTGCAGTCAACGAGAGCAACATTTTCTTTACCCTACGGGGGCGGAGCGGAACGTTTGATGACAACACGCCGTGTCAGTGTATACTAATGGCTATTACATGCCGTCACTAACCCCATGTTAGGCAGTTACACAATCTGTAACTACATGGTGTAATTGGCAGGAGGTTGGTGAAAGCATGTGAAGGAGAGAAACTACTTTTCATGGGCAGCGTGCCCTAATCTACAGCAGACAATATAATATAATGGAATAGTCCTCTTAAAAATACAGTTGGTGGCTCTTAAAAGAGCCGTTTGGGGGCGTTACAGTGACGTGTGAGTTTAAGCACGTTCTCCGCGGATACGGCGGGCCAGCTGGATGTCTTTGGGCATGATGGTCACCCTCTTGGCGTGGATGGCGCACAGGTTGGTGTCCTCAAACAGACCGACCAGATAAGCCTCGGCGGACTCCTGGAGAGCCATGACGGCGGAGCTCTGGAAGCGCAGGTCGGTCTTGAAGTCCTGGGCGATCTCCCTCACCAGGCGCTGGAAGGGCAGCTTGCGGATCAGCAGCTCGGTGGATTTCTGGTAGCGACGGATCTCCCTCAGAGCCACTGTACCGGGACGGTAGCGGTGAGGCTTCTTCACTCCGCCGGTCGCCGGCGCGCTTTTACGCGCTGCCTTGGTGGCCAGCTGCTTCCTGGGCGCTTTGCCGCCGGTGGACTTACGAGCTGTCTGCTTGGTTCTTGCCATTTTATCTTGCTCTCTTCTATAGTAGTTGAGAAAAGAATATTTTGCAGAGCGCGGACTGCTGCATTTTATTAGCACCTCGCGAGACGCCGCCGTTCTCTGATTGGTCAGTGAGCAGGAACCTCCTTGTTTTGGGGAGGAGTTTTAAATCAGGGACACTGATTGGAGGGGATTTAAAAAGCAGGTTGGAGCCGTTGGTGGAGTGAGCAATTAGCTGTAATAAATAATACTCTAAACCAGTGGTTTTCAACCTTTTTCATACCAGGGCCCACTGTTCATTCAGAATTTGACCCGCGGAGGACCACCATTTGATGACATTTTAGCCCCACAGACTCCAAAAACTAATGATTTCTCTTGTCTACAAAGCTGGCTTTCGGAGAAAACCAAACAGTCCAACATACAGATCAAAATGACCATTAATCTTCTACATTCTCTAGTTGTGTAGATTTGGGCTGCTTCAGATGGTGAATATTTTAACTCTTGAGGGTGTAAACATGAAACCAAATGGACCCGCAAGGGTCCATTTGGTTTCATGTTTACACTCTCAAAGAGTTACATCTGGTGCAACTTTCCATCATTTAACCCGAGGACCACCTGTAATCCTCTCAGGGACCACTGGTGGTCACCGGACCACCTGTTGAAAAACCCCTGCTCTAAACCAGGGGTTCTTTTAATTATACTGCGCTCAGTGACTCGCATTGGGAAAGAGCGCCATCTGCGCGAGATCACAGAAGCATTACATGATAAACTCCCAGCCAAATTATTGGCTGGGCGTAAACCACGTGGTCCATGCTTGGCCCACCCTCCCTCCTTATATACATGGCCCGTGGTTTACTCCGGTATTCAAATTGCACTTCTGTTGAAGAGACGCAAAGCATTACCAAAATCAGATCAAGTTTTCTTTTACGGGGTTTCACAAAGGACGGAAGCGCATTCCGGTACCGCGAAACGTTGACCCGACTGAAACTTGGATTATAAAAACAATAATACTAAGAGATCGTCTCTCTTCTGTACTTTATAAAGTACTGAGTTGGCCTAGAACGCTAACATATAGCCTTGAAAGCTAACAGACAAGCCTTGAAAGCTTATCCTAGCTAGCCCCCAACGCTAGCTAACCCCTCTAGCCTTGCACGCTAAGTCCTAGTTAGCCGCTAAGCGCTAACTAGCCTCTCCAGCCTCGAACGCTATCCCTAGCTAGCCGCTAATGCTAGCTGCCCTGGGGCTGTCATTGACCCGGCATACAACGGAGCTGTATGCTTATACCGTGCATCTATGCCGGAGACGATGGCTAGACCAAGTGCCTTGCAGAGTCGGAAGCGGAGGGTGAACAAGGACCCCGTTCCCCAGAAAGACTGCGAGAAGTGCGGGGCTAAAATGTCTGGAAGGGACACGCACAACACGTGCATGTACTGCCTCGGCTTTAACCATGCGGAGAATGCACTGAAAAATCCGGGCGCGTGCAGAGCATGCTCTGGGACGGAAAGAAAATATCTTCAGCAAAGAACCGCATGAAGCAGCTACGTGTCCCTGGGCGCACCATCGGCGGCAACGAGCCCGACCCGGAGGGCGGCCAGCCGGCCACGACCCGGGCGGTGCGGCAGCAGCCACCGGCGGCACGTTCCCCTGGGGCGAGCATATGGATGTGGAAAACCCCTTCATGCCAGAATTGGAATTACATGTCGAGGGCTATGAATATGATCCCATCTACGTCGATGAAACTCCTTTCAACGTCATAGATGAGGTATACTACGACGACTCTCCAGATGACAGAGAGGCGTATGGCTACGGGGACGACGATTCCCAAGTCCTCCCCGCCGGCGATGAAGAGCCCCAGGCGGCCTCTGAGGAGGCGCCTGGGGGGACTGAAAATGAGAAGGCCGGTGAAGACCTGCAAGCAGCGGCAGGCGCCGTGGACGACCCCGGCGCTAAGCTAACGGTGGATCAGTCCGACATGCAGGATATCTTTAAAAAGGCGGCTGCACGGTGCAAGCTAACATGGCCAAAGGGGCAAGAGGACCAGGCGAATTCTGACACTGACGTTTTCGAATGCCTCGGGCCCACACCCACGAAGCAGCCAGCAAAAGTACTGCTTCCCGTGGCCAATGGTTTCTATAAGAACCTCCAGGAGACATGGGGAAAACCGAGATCCAGCCTGCTCCCCGATGCGCGCAAGCTGGACTGTGTTGACATGACACAGAATGGCCTAGACGGCCTGCCCCAGTCGACGAAGTAATGGCGATGCATCTCCTTCGGGCTAAAACTCTGCTCTCCAAGGAGCCTACGTTCATTTCACCGGCCGACAAGGAATTTTCCGAGCTCAATAAAAAATCCTACAGCACACTGGCCTCGACGGCCAAGACGATGAGCGCCTTTCTACTGCTTCAAGGCTCCATGACAGCTATGTATAAGGCAGTGGGGGACGCTCCGTCGGCGGAGGATATGGCAGAGTTTCGGCGCATACACAACGAAATGCTTCGATACTCGAAGAGCATTGTGAGATACACAGGCCGCGCCATGGCCTATTCCGTGGTGATGGAACGGGCAAGATGGCTGGAACACTCCAAGCTGACTGGAGAAGAGAGGAAGGTGATTTTAGACCAGGCCATTAGCCACAAGGGCCTGTTCAAAAGAACCATGACCATGGCGACGCAGCGCTGCTCCGAGGAGCAGAAGGCGAGCAGGGAAGCGCTGAACATGGCCATTCCTGTCAGGGGTGGATACGGCTATCGTGTTGCTTACGGCCGCCGCCCTTTCGACCAGCAGGCCACCTCCCGCGGGCGCTTCAGATCGCCGCAAGGCCAGCCGAGAGCCTCTGCCTCCATGGGAAGTATGGGGGCTCCTGGCTACGGCCAGGCCGCCTCCAGCTACGCTCAGGCCGCCGCCGGCTACGCTCAGATGCGAGGTAATCCATGTGGGAGGCCGCCGACAGCAGCAGCTTCTCGGGGAGCCCAACGCGGCTCCAGGGGCAACAACAAGAAGCAGGGTGGTACATAGCTGCCTGGTACGGGGGATTCGACGGGCACAGTCTCCCCCGAGCTAATGTTAATATCCCCACAGGTTTCGTAATCTCAGCAGTATGTAGTGGCCACGGGCCTCACGTCTGGTCCAGAGAAAAGGAGAAAAATAGATTGTTCAAACAGTGTTTGTATTGTCGATACTGTGTTCGATGCAATGTCTCCTTTACATGCAATGAAAAGTTCTGTAATAAAATGTCTAACCCCGGAGCACCCCGTCAGTGTGGCAGGGGCGCGGAGGAGGAAAATAAAAATAAAACAAAACCAAACGAAACTAAAGGGAATGAGCCCGATGCTATGGGAGTCGCGCAGACGTCTCATAGCACCGGGGTGTACAATGCGAAGCACGGTGACAGAGCTGGGGTTAACCAGTTCTGTCCCGGAGAGAACAGATCCACGCCAAAATTCCCTTTGCCCAGTAGAGGGCGCCACGGTTACGTCACAAGCACGTCACCCCTTGCCCCCCCACGAGAGAGTCCAAGCTATCTCTTGTCCCAACCGCGAGGGGGTGTCATAGCACCGCCAAAGCACCAGATGGCGTTAGACAATTCTCTGGCACAATGCCTTCCACGATGGATGGAATGCAAAGCGAACCCGTGGATAATTCGCACTATTACTCAGGGTTACAGACTTCAGTTTATGTCGAAACCCCCCACTTTCGAGAAAGTGATCTTTTCTCAGGCACACGGTCAAGGGGCCGACATATTAAAGACGGAAATAGCTTCTCTATTAGACAAGAAGGCTATACAGGAAGTTCCGCCGGATCAGATTCGGACCGGATTTTACTCCAGGTATTTCCTGGTTCCAAAGAAGGGAGGCGGATTACGCCCCATTCTCGATCTAAGGGCCCTGAACCGTTATCTGAAAGTATTCCGATTCAAAATGCTGACGAATGCGACACTGCTTCGCATGATTCGCATGGGAGATTGGTTCACGTCCGTGGATTTAAAAGACGCTTACTTTCATGTTGCAATCTATCCACCACACCGGAAATACCTTCGTTTTGGATTTCAGGGGAGGATTTACGAGTACCTGGTGCTACCGTTCGGACTATCACTGAGCCCGAGGGTTTTCGTGAAATGTACACAGGCAGCTATCGCGCCTCTGAGACAACAGGGGGTCCGTGTGGCATGTTACATAGACGACCTTCTGGTCCTTGCAAATGGCGAACGGATGTCACGTCTACACACCAGGTTAGTAGTGACTCATTTGGCTTCTCTGGGTTTCAATGTGAATCAAGAGAAAAGCATAATGGTGCCGACACGAACTATAGATTTCATAGGCATAACACTGGATTCTACCACGTTCATGGCCCGTCTGTCTCGAGACAGGATGACGTCATTCAAGACGTGTGCGGCAATGTTTCAACGAGGCAGCCGAGTGTCGTTCAAAATTTGCATGAGGATGTGTGGTCTCATGGCATCGGCCATATCGTTAATACGTCTAGGGAGGTTATATATGAGACCATTTCAGAAATGGATGCGGTCGCTGGGGGTCCCAGCAGCCAGCGCTCTCGTCGCGTCGTTGTCACAGAAGAATGTGTGACAGCGTTACGACGGTGGAGAGACACACGCTTTCTCTCGGAAGGTGTGGTGATGGGGTTAGTCGCGTCGAGGAAAATAATTACCACAGACGCCAGCCTGACCGGGTGGGGTGCCACTCACGAGGGCAGAACGGCCAGTGGAGTATGGAACGCCACGTTACGGGGCTCCCATATAAACTACCTGGAGCTCATGGCTGTACTACTAGCCATGAAGCGTTTTCTGCCTTATATCAGCGATTGCCATGTTTTGATCAGAACAGACAATGTGACGACGATGTGTTACATCAACAGGCAGGGGGGTCTTCGATCCCCAGCATTGCATGCACTAGCACACGAGCTGATTGTGTGGAGCGACCAGCACCTGAAGTCAGTCAGGGCCACCCACGTCCCGGGGGTTCTGAACAGGGGGGCGGACTTGTTGTCAAGGGGTGCATGTCATTACGGGGAATGGGTCCTGCACCCAGCGGTGGTGGCTCAGATCTGGGACAGATTCGGCCGGCCGCAGGTGGACCTGTTCGCTTCGGAGGAGAACACGAAGTGCCCACTGTTCTTCTCCATACACGGAGCGACCCCCCTGGGGCTAGACGCCCAAGCACACAGTTGGCCGAGAGTACTACTGTACGCATTCCCTCCATTGTCCCTGATCTCTCCCACTCTGGAGAGAGTGAGAGCTCAGGGGTTAGTGCTGATATTGGTGGCCCCGAGATGGGGTCACTGGTTGTCGGAAATAATGCCTCTCCTGTACGACCTTCCGTGGCAACTGCCGCTACGGAGAGACCTGCTGACGCAGGCGAAGGGGGAGATATTTCATCCTCAGCCAGGACATCTGGCTCTCTGGGCTTGGCCCGTGAGAGGTTGAATCTGGGTACTGAGGGCCTCTCTCAGCGTGTGATTGACACTATTCAGGCAGCTAGAGCCCAGTCAACTAGGAACCAGTATGACAGGAGCTGGCGTGTGTTTGAAGAATGGTGTGAAGCGGCGAACGTGGTGACTTTTGAGGCTCCACTTGCTAGCATTTTGTCATTTTTACAAGAGCTAATGGACAAGGGTAGGGCCTTCAACACGATTAAGGTCTATGTAGCTGCTATTTCTGCCTGCCACATTGGTTTTGGAGGGAAACCGGTGGGGGAACACCGTTTGTTACGTCAATACATGAAGGGTGTTAGACACCTTCGTCCGATCCCGAATCACCTGGTTCCAACCTGGGATTTGGCTGTAGTGTTGGATTCTCTGTCACAGCCTCCATTTGAACCACTGGAGGAGGTGGATTTAAGGTATTTGTCGTTTAAGACCGCGTTATTGGTGGCATTAACGACCACGAAACGTGTCAGTGATATCCATGCCCTCTCAGTAAGCCGGGAGTGCATGCGATTTTTAGATGATGGACTTAGGGTCATTATTAAACCTAATCCGGGCTTCATACCTAAGAACCCCTTGGCAAGGTGTGTTCCTGTGGAGTTGGAGGCGTTCTCTCCTCCTCCTTTTTCATCCTCAGAGGGCAGAAGGTTACACAATCTGTGCCCAGTACGAGCCTTGAAGGTGTACATGGACAGGACTAGAACTTCTAGAAAGTCTGACCAGTTGTTTGTGGCATACGCTCCAAGCTTGGTAGGGAAGCCCATAACGAAAGTACGGCTCTCACAATGGATAGTGGAGGCCATACAGATTTCTTATGCTAGTAAAGGAATGCTGCCTCCCGAGGGGTTGAGGGCACATTCTACGAGAGGCATGTCTGCATCTTGGGCCCTGTGTAGGGGAATATCGATTCAAGATGTTTGTGCTGCTGCGAGTTGGTCGTCACCTCTGACCTTTGCTAGGTTTTACAGGTTGAATGTAGCAGCGTCGTCCCTGGGACATGCTGTCCTTGGTGTGGCCTCTAGACAAAGGGAATAAACCTTGAGCTCTGATTTTGGAGGAACAAATCAGGGAGTTTATTATGTTCCCAATGCGAGTCACTGAGCGCAGTATAATTAAAAGAACTATAGGTTACAAACGTAACCCCTGTTCTTTAATAATACAAGCGAGGTGACTCGCCAAAACGCCCTTCTTGTTCACTTCAACGAGAAGGTGCAGATATTATTTGAATACCGGAGTAAACCACGGGCCATGTATATAAGGAGGGAGGGTGGGCCAAGCATGGACCACGTGGTTTACGCCCAGCCAATAATTTGGCTGGGAGTTTATCATGTAATGCTTCTGTGATCTCGCGCAGATGGCGCTCTTTCCCAATGCGAGTCACCTCGCTTGTATTATTAAAGAACCGGGGTTACGTTTGTAACCTATAGTTTTCGACCTTTTCATACCAGGGCCCACTAGTTATTCAGCATTTTATTGAATTCCCACAAGTGCACAAGCCAGGTATCAAACAGTATACAAAGATAAATCATTCAATTATACAATTCCAGTAATGATTACATGAAATGCATCAAGGTTACACAAACAGCATTTTAGCCACGGACCACCTTTGATGTTTAATCTCTCGGACCCAAAAGAAAACATTAAAGTTTTTGTTTAGGAGATAACGGACAAAAAATGGTCCAAATAACAATTCTTCTACATTTTCTATATTGTGTAGATTATTGAAAATTAAGTATTTCAAATGTTTAAATATAATTAAACTCTTGTGAGCGTAAAATGAAACAAAATGGACCCGTGAGGGCCCATCATTTAGCTGAGGACCACCTGCAATCCTCTCAACCCCTGTTTCTAAACCGTTATTGCTAGATTTAATAATTTTAGTGACAGCACATGGATGTATGTTCTGATGTATATGGGGGAAATGCCTATTCATTTTACTCACACTTAAAGGGGAACTCCACCCATTTTCAACATTTTAATGTCATTAATATACCTTAGAGATGTTGTGTGGACATGATAAAAAAGTTCCCCCAATTCTGACTCTTTTTTTTCCCTGAGATGGTACAAATGGGACCAAATGGACTCGCTAGGGTCCATTTGGTTCACATTTGTATCATCTCTGAAAGAAAATGGGTGTTATTCCCCTTTAAGTAATTTGGACAAAAACATGTTGTCATCTATATCCTTGATAGTTTTAGTCGACGGGAACTCGGGTTTTAGTCAGTTTTAATCTGTGTAAAATCAAAACCTTTAGTCCCATGTTAGCAAAAGAAATTCAATTAACACATGTCAGAGTATAATAATTTAGATTCAGTCAGTCTTAGTATTTTGTTCTTTTTTGTCACATTTGAGTCATTTCTATTCATGATGTTTTCAAAAGGCGCAAACTATAATATTTGGAGAAGCAATTGACTCCACTGTCTATTATTGGAGATTAGCACCAGAGCCAGAAGGCTCTGAGTAGCACAAAACGCTCATTGGTGGGGCACACAGCCACGCAGCTACCACTAGGTATGGTTAGAAACCTCCTTCTCTGGGAGGAGACAGAGATTAGACCGAACACTAAGCAGGAGGGCGCTGTTGGATTTCGCCCCTGCTGGAAAGCAGTGATTGGTGCGCAGCTCTTACACAATCAGCCCGCGCTCTCATCCGTTTCTATGATTGGTGGGGCGCATAGCCGACCACAGACATTACTAAATCGAACATATAAAACGTGTCGCACGGCTCTCTTCGAACACACTTATTTTCTTCGAGTTGTTTTACTTGACTTTAGAATTAAACCGACATCATGAGTGGACGTGGGAAGACCGGTGGAAAGGCCAGGGCGAAGGCCAAGACTCGCTCATCCCGTGCCGGGCTTCAGTTCCCCGTGGGTCGTGTCCACAGGCTGCTGCGTAAAGGCAACTACGCCCAGAGAGTGGGTGCCGGCGCTCCCGTCTATCTGGCGGCTGTCCTCGAGTATCTGACCGCTGAGATCCTGGAGTTGGCTGGAAACGCTGCCCGTGACAACAAGAAGACCCGTATCATCCCCCGTCACCTCCAGCTGGCCGTCCGCAACGACGAGGAGCTCAACAAACTGCTGGGCGGAGTGACCATCGCTCAGGGCGGCGTGCTGCCCAACATCCAGGCTGTTCTGCTGCCCAAGAAGACCGAGAAAGCCGCCAAGAAATAAATCTGCATCACCTCGACTACACAAACCCCACAAAGGCTCTTTTAAGAGCCACCCACTATTTCTATATGAGGGTGTTTTCCAACGTCCTGAACACACCCTGCTGTGGTCTAAATATGCATAGTAATTATAATTTAGTTATAATTTTACAATAGTTTAAACTACTAAAACGTCGAGCATCGAGTCTCCAAGATTTGAAAATCTTTGAATATGTTTAATATGAGTGGCAATGATTTCCAATGTCAGTATCACAATGCCGTGATTAACACAAACGTAATCTGCACGTCTACAAGAGTCTTTAACGATGCGCCTTTGTAGTTCTTTGTGTCCGAATGCTTAGATCCCTTTTGCACAACAAATACCTGTACCCAACTGCTGTCATATCGACCTTGTAAAATACCCCCACTTACATTTAGGTTCTATTGTAAATTTTAGCCGTTCAAATGTATAGTCACTATGAATTCAGGGTTTTATAGTTCACCTAATTAGCACTTCTGTTGCTCCATTGTCCTTTTACACTGTGGAAGAGCGGGAATCACTGGAGTATAGTATTGTACTAGTATGTATTCAACTGCTACCATCTCTCCCTTGTACATGTAAAATACCCACTTATAATTAAGTTCAGGCTCATATCCTCTCAGCCATCTAGCATTCCATTGCACTAGACTAGTACAGTTGTAGCTTCATTGTCCTTTTGTACCGTGAGGAGCGGGGAACGATACATCATAGACATACATTGATGATGAAATCTTGTAAAGATCCTCGAGCTCAATTTATATAAAGCCAAACGGCTGACATTGATCAACTACCTACACAGTCTGTAACGACCGCTCGTTTAGTATATGGACAACCCTTTCTTTGATGAGATGGGTGGTCCTTAAAAGGACCGTTGTGTTGTAAAGAGCAGACAGATCAGTTTACTTGGAGCTGGTGTACTTGGTCACAGCCTTGGTGCCTTCAGACACGGCGTGCTTGGCCAGCTCCCCGGGGAGCAGCAGGCGGACGGCGGTCTGGATCTCCCTGGATGAGATAGTGGAGCGCTTGTTGTAGTGAGCCAGACGAGAGGCCTCGCCGGCGATGCGCTCGAAGATGTCGTTGACGAACGAGTTCATGATGCCCATGGCCTTGGAAGAGATCCCGGTGTCAGGGTGGACCTGCTTCAGCACCTTGTACACGTAGATGGCGTAGCTCTCCTTCCTGGACTTTCTGCGCTTCTTGCCGCCCTTGGCGGCAGACTTGCTGACGGCTTTCTTGGAGCCCTTCTTGGGCGCTGGCTTCGCTACTTCAGGCATGATTCTTTCTCAGTGAACTGACGAATAGAACTGTGAGCTCTGGACGGCGCTGCGCCAGTATTTATAGCCACTCTATGCAAATGAGGTGTTCGTCTCCCGGCGAGTGATTGGCTGCTGCATTATCCGCTCTCGCCTGCCTGTTGTGTTGTCTCACTGAAATGGTTGTCCCTCCTGACCGACCTGTTTTTCAACCTTTTTGACACCAGGGACCACCTTTTATTCAGCATTTGACCCACGGACCACCATTTGAGGACATTTTAGCCCCACAGATCCCAAAACTAAAGCTTTCTTTTGCTTTTGTCCGTCTTCTAGTTGTGTAGACTTGGGCTAATTCAGATGATGAATATTTTAACTCTTGAGAGCGTAAAAATGCTGAATAAATGGTGGGCCCTGGGATGAAAAAGGTTGAAAACCACTGTTTTAAAGGGTAGTTTAGATTTAGTTCCGTATTTCCGGTCATTTTATGGAGGTCACACAGTAAAAGTATATTTATCCACAAAACGATCAAAAATTGTATTGTTGTTAATTGTATCTTAAATATGAACTGCTTTGTTTGAGAACGTAAAAATGAAACCAAATGGACCCTTGCGGGTTTCATTTTCACACTCTCAAGAGTTAAAATATTCGTCATCTAAATTAGCAGCACTTAATTAGGACGTTTACACCGTTTTGTTTGCAAAATCCAGCCTGGAATTGTGGACAAAACCAAAATAAATCTTTAATTTTAGGTCTTTGGTGTGCAAATGTAATCAAATGGTGGTCCGTGGCTCAAATGCTGAATAAATGGTGGTCCCTGGAGTCAAAAAGGTTGAAAACCCCTGCCCTAAAATATAGAACATAAGACGTCTATTATATCTATTCTATTCTCTATCTACTCCTGAGAGTGTTAAAATGAAACCAAATGGACCCTTACGGGTCATTTTACACTCTCAAGAGTTACATTAAATTATATGTATTGCATAAATTACAAAATTTTAAAGAGTCCACACAATTAGAAAATTGAGAATAATTGTTATTTTGACCAACGTTTTGCCAGTTTCTCTTCCCCAATTGTGGACAAAAAAAAGTCAAAGTTCTCAGTTTGGGGTGCAAGAGACTAAACTCAGCACATCACAAACCCCAAATACTGTTTTTAAATGTCAGTAGTAAGAAAACCTTCCAATTATCCCCCTCCAAGTGCATTATTCTTAAACACTATACATTAACCAGTGGTCCGGGGACCACCAGTGGTCCTTGAGAGGGTTCCAGGTGGTCCCCAGCTAAGTTGGTTAACCAGATGCAACTCTTGAGATCGTAAAAATGAAACCAAATGGACCCGCCAGGGTCATTTTTACACTCTCAAGAGTTAAAAAAAATGCATCATCTGAATTAGCCATTTTGGAATGTATGTTTTGCTTGTTTGGTTTCCCCAAATCCAGCCTGGAATTGTGGACAAAAGCAAAAATAAATCTTTAGATTTGGGGGTCTGTGGGGCTGAAATGTCGTCAAATGGTGGTCCGTGGCTCAAATCCTGAAAAAATGGTGGTCCCTGAGATGAAAAAGGTTGAAAACCCCTGCTATATGACAGTAAGTAACACCATCACCACTATTTCAAAGCTCAAACTTTCTATGGAATAATCACTTTTTTGATGTGTAGATCTTGTTGTCATTTTGAAAGTAGCTCTCAAGTAAAAAAAAAAAAAGAAAAGTATGGGCACCTCTATGATGTAAGGCATAACCCAGAGGCGTAGTGTCATTTGGGCCATTTGGGCCATGGCCCAGAATTATTTTGCTGGCCCAGGCTGAGGTACAGTTACACTTGGGCCAAGAATTCAGGGGAACAGACAGACAGGCACAATAGGTAGCCTAGTGTTGGGGGAACAGACAGACAGGCACCATGAGTAGCCTAGTGTTGGGGGAACAGACAGACAGGCACCATGAGTAGCCTAGTGTTGGGGGAACAGACAGACAGGCACCATGAGTAGCCTAGTGTTGGGGGAACAGACAGACGGGCACCATGAGTAGCCTAGTGTTGGGGGAACAGACAGACAGGCACCATGAGTAGCCTAGTGTTGGGGGATCGGAGGTGTTAGACGGCCGTTATTCATCCAGGCTTTTGTTATCAAATGGGTCAAAACCTTTTTAACTGGTCTTGGTGACTGGAGGTGTCAAAGTTGCCCCCCCCCCCCCAAAAAAAAAACAATAGGTGTTAATGGCCCATGTGCCCATCTATTTCCAGTAAAACAGTTTTGACTTGCCTGGAGAGGCTGGGGATTTTCTACTGGCCCAGGCTGAAGTTAGAGCCACGCTACGCGCCTGGCCATAACACCTGGCGGAGACAGTGAAAAAGAGTCTATAGAGATGCGCAGTGACGTCACCGCCCCGGTTCCGGAAGTCTTTTCCCCATTCATTTTTCTCATAGACTTTTCGAAAATAATTTATATCAAGACGATTACGCCGCGGACAAAGCCAACTCAGGTCGTGACAAATCATGACAACAAACACAATATCACAATATCGTCATATAATATATAATTGGGAAGAAGTAGAAAACGGCATGATACAAGACTTTTTTTTTTCGTTTTTCATCTTAGAAATTATTTTATTGTCCCAAAAGTTTGTGTGTGTCATCATGATTCGCCACGACTCGAGTTGGCTATGTCCGCGGCGTAATCGTTTTGATATTAATTATTTTCGAAAAGTCTATGAGAAAAATGAATTGGGAAAAGACTTCCGGAACCGGAGCGGTGACGTCACTGTGCATCTCTATATCTCTGGGTAGGTTTTGGCTCAGGTAAGGTGGCTGACAGGGTGTGTGGACAGACAAGGCCACCGGCCAGGTTGACCAATGGAGAGGCAGAGGGTATAGCTTAACAATTTATTGGACGCGTACAACTGTACAAAATGAAAGACAGATAATTGATATGAATAATGACGAAATAATGAACATAATCGTCGCATCCCTAGTCAGCATAACATGCATTATTAACAATATCTAGCAAATGAGAATAAATCCAATAAAGTATATTCATATAATCAAATAACTACATCAACGAATAATCAATAAGGATATATAGGATAATGTGAAGGATATGTATACTTATAATCAGAACCATATTTAAATATATACATATATTATAAGATATCGAATATAGGTTATATTTGTTAAGCATAGTCCCATCACATATAGATAATATAACAAATATATAACATAAACATCACCTTGGACCAGTGGCCGAGCAGTCCTAGGCAGTAACACAACCTCAGTAGAACATGGTGGCTTACTTTCCCTTGCGGGTCCATTTGGTTTCATTCTCACACTCTCAAGATCTAGTTAAAATATTCAGAAGTCTGTTTTGTTTGCAAAATCCAGCCTTGAATTGTGAACAAAACCAAAAGAATTCTTTAGTTGTAGGTCTGTGGGGCTAAAATGTCATCAAATGGTGGTCCGTGGCTCAAATGCTGAATAAATGGTGGTCCCTGGTGTCAAAAAGGTTGAAAACCCCTGGTCTGATGGAGGTGACATCACAGACAGACTGACAGAGACTCCTCCTCCTGGAGTCTGGAGTCTTTTCACAGACGGCATGTAAATGGAACGCCTGGGATTCGAACCCGGCTCTCCCGCATGTGAAATGTGCATCTTGACCACTAGACCAAGAGGACATCCCCCTTGGTTCGGGGGCAGATACTAGACTTTGGAGGCCATCACCACAGAGGCTTTAGCGAACCTGCTACATAAACAACCAAATACATAGCTAACCAAATGGACCCACTAACGACATGCTTCTCAGATTCTGTGGTCCGGGGACCACCAGTGGTCCTTGAGAGGGTTCCAGCTAAGTTGTTTAACCAGATGTAGCCTGGTCTAGCCCTCAATGATTTTGGCCTTGGGGGGCGGGGGATGAAAAAGGTTGAAAACCACTGCTGTACAGGAAAACAGGCATAATGTGCACACAGTTGGTGATTAATCATGATTTACTTAATTTTGAAGCTGTGATTAATCTAACTAAGAATTGTAATCATTCAACAGCCCTAGTCTCTATTGTTCAGGGTCCCCTTCCCTAGTCAAAAGATCCTCTAGGATTACAATAGAAAAATCCTGTCAGATTTTGGAACAAATCCTACTGGATTTCCAATAGGGTTCATATAAGAATCCTATAGAACAGTGGTTTTCAACCTTTTTGACCACAATTTATTCAGCATTTGAGCCACGGACCACCATTTGAGGACATTTTAGCCCCAAAGACCTAAAACTAAAGAATTGTTTTGGTTTTGTTGACGTTTCCAGGCTGGATATTGAAAACAAAACAATGTAGACTTCTTAATTAAATAGTGCTAATTCAAATGATGAAATATTTAACTCTTGAGAGTGTGGAAATGAAACCAAATGGACCCTTGCGGGTCCATTTGGTTTCATTTCCACACTCTCAAGAGTTACATCTGGTTAACCAACTTAACTGGGGACCACCTGGAACCCTCTCTGGGACCACTGGTGGTCCCCGGACCACCTGTTGAAAACCCCTGCTATAGGATCTTATAGGAATCCTATAAGAAAATCCTAGGATTTTTTTTTTTTTTTTTTTTTTTTTTTACTAGGGTCAGGTGTAGAGGTGGGCTGTGTGCGGCCCGCAGGCCCTAGTTTGGGGACCACTGCACTAATCAAATAAAATACACGTCTTATACATAGGCCCTATACAGTTACAAAGATCATATCTTCTAGTCTGAGGACATTTCCATTTATTTACACCCAGAAAACAAACAACTGAACATTCAGTAGATTTTGGTTTTCTTTTTAAATGTCACGACCTCTTTGAAGGACGATGTCATCACTTTTCAACACATCTTCATATAATACAGGTAGATCCTCATTAATGTAAATCTACATTTTTCAACTCCTAGGAGGGCTGTGGGCAGTTCAGAAACCAGTCTGTCTCCTAGGAGGGTTGTGGGCAGTTCAGAAACCAGTCTGTGTCTCCTAGGAGGGCTGTGGGCAGTTCAGAAACCAGTCTGTCTCCTAGGAGGGCTGTGGGCAGTTCAGAAACCAGTCTGTCTCCTAGGAGGGCTGTGGGCAGTTCAGAAACCAGTCTGTCTCCTAGGAGGGCTGTGGGCAGTTCAGAAACCCCTCTCCCATGACATAATCGGTGGGAAATCCAAGCTTATAGAAACGGTGGCTTTCTATTCCTGAAAACCTACCATGATATTTAAAAACAAACAACAAACACTGCTGTCGCCTCTCTTAGTATCTGTAACCAACTAGTATCTGTAACCAACTAGTATCTGTAACCAACTGGTATCTGTAACCAACTGGTATCTGTAACCAACTAGTATCTGTAACCAACTAGTATCTGTAACCAACTAGTATCTGTAACCAACTAGTATCTGTAACCAACTGGTATCTGTAACCAACTAGTATCTGTAACCAACTAGTATCTGTAACCAACTAGTATCTGTAACCAACTAGTATCTGTAACCAACTGGTATCTGTAACCAACTGGTATCTGTAACCAACTATCTGTAACCAACTGGTATCTGTAACCAACTGGTATCTGTAACCAACTGGTATCTGTAACCAACTAGTATCTGTAACCAACTAGTATCTGTAACCAACTGGTAACTGTAACTAACTAGTATCTGTAACCAACTGGTAACTGTAACTAACTAGTATCTGTAACCAACTGGTATCTGTAACCAACTATCTGTAACCAACTGGTATCTGTAACCAACTGGTATCTGTAACCAACTGGTATCTGTAACCAACTGGTATCTGTAACCAACTAGTATCTGTAACCAACTAGTATCTGTAACCAACTGGTAACTGTAACTAACTAGTATCTGTAACCAACTGGTAACTGTAACTAACTAGTATCTGTAACCAACTGGTAACTGTAACTAACTAGTATCTGTAACCAACTGGTATCTGTAACTAACTAGTATCTGTAACCTAACCTACTGTTGTGTTCTCTCAGAAGTTTTTAATGATCCACTCCACAGGAGTCCATGTAGGAGCTGTCCTGTCTCTTTCTGCTCCTTCAGAGTCACCTGGTACACCTGATACACCTGGTACATCTGGTACACCTGGTACGCCTGATACACCTGATACACCTGATACACCTGGTACACCTGATACACCTGATACACCTGGTACACCCACATCATCATACTGGTGGTACTCCTGATACACCTGATACACCTGGTACACCTGATACACCTGATACACCTGGTACACCCACATCATCATACTGGTGGTATTCTATCTCTGCAGTGCAGGCTGCAGCTTCAACACCTCCCTGTTCACCCACATCATCATACTGGTGGTATTCTGCAGCTTCAACACCTCCCTGTTCACCCACATCATCATACTGGTGGTATTCTGTCTCTTCACTCAGTCCGGCTTCAGCATCGGAGCGAGCAAACTCGTTATAATAAACGATCTCGACGTTGTCCCGTCTTACATTATAATAAACAACAGCCATGTCCTGCTGTCTTGTGCAGTGCCTTCTGATGACCTGGAGAAACAACAGCAGTGCCTGGATTTAATTCATTAGCTCAGACATGGATCTGTTAAAAAATAAAACAAAACATCTGACTGCTAGATGTACATTGTAGTCTTAAGTAGATTTAAGTAAAGTACGGTTACCTTCCGGAGACGATAAAGGACGGCGATTATCAGGATTAAGGGCAGCACTGTACATTTGATAATGTTAGAGGTCAGATGAGATGCTGTGAGGGAAATGTTAAATGTGTTAGAACATCAACCTTCATGAAAGAACAGCTCTGATTTTGCCTGATTGAGTTTCAACATGCGACCTGAATAGACCACAATTCATGTTACCTCTGACAGTGAGAAGGAGGACCTCGCTCTTGGAGGAGAAGTTGTGATGGAACACATGGATGTGATAAACACAGCTGTAACTTCCCTGGTGGGTGTGGTTTGCTGCAGGAAACAGGAAGGTGGCAGAGTGATTGGCAGCTGTCTGGGTGTGGTTCTGAGTTTCGTTGCATCCAGTGAGGTTTGGAGCTGTGTCCAGAGATGTTGTGTTCAGTGTTGTATCTAGTGGTGTTGTGTGTTGCGTTGTTGTATCCAGAGATGTTGTGTTCTGTGTTGTATCCAGAGATGTTGTGTTCAGTGTTGTATCTAGTGGTGTGGTGTGTTGCGTTGTATCCAGAGATGTTGTGTGTTGCCTTGTTGCATCTAGTGGTGTTGTGTGTTGCGTTGTTGCATCTAGTGTTGTTGTTTGTTGCGCTGTTGCATCTAGTGCTGTTGTTTGTTGCGTTGTTGCATCTAGTGCTGTTGTTTGTTGCGTTGTTGCATCTAGTGGTGTTGTTTGTTGCGTTGTTTTATCTAGTGGTGTTGTTTGTTGCGTTGTTTTATCTAGTGGTGTTGTGTGTTGCGTTGTTTTATCTAGTGGTGTTGTGCGTTGTGTTGGAACCAGTGATGCTGTGTGCTGCGTTTGATCCAGTGATGTTGTGTTGGACTCAGTGGTGTTGTGTGCTGCGTTGGACAGAGAGTGATTGACAGGCTGGGTGTAGGTGTGCGTTGTGTCGGATCCAGTGAAGGTGAGGTGGAAGAAGCCTCCTGGGTACTGCGGCCGGATGGAGCATCTGATGCTGAAGCTGGAACCCTCCATCACCTGCAGCCGCTGAGGCTGGCTTTCAGAAATGGAACGTACAAATGTACCCAGAGTTGTTGTGTGTTGGCTTGTGTCCAGTGATGTTGTCTGTTGTGTTGCATTTAGAGATATTGTCTGTTGTGTTGCATTTAGAGATGTTGTCTGTTGTGTTGCATTTAGAGATGTTGTCTGTTGTGTTGCATTTAGAGATATTGTCTGCTGTGTTGCATTTAGAGATATTGTTTGTTGTGTTGCATCTACAGATGTTGTCTGTTGTGTTGTAACCGCTGATGTTGTCTGTTGTGTTGAATACAGTGGTGTTGTGTTTTGTGTTGAATTCAGTGGTGTTGTCTGTTGTGTTGAATTCAGTGGTGTTGTCTGTTGTGTTGAATTCAGTGGTGTTGTGTTTTGTGTTGAATTCAGTGGTGTTGTGCGTCGTGTTGGTTCCAGTGATGTGATGTTGTGCGTTGTGTTGGATGCAGAGTGATTGGCAGCTGGCTGGACAGAGCAGGAACCCTCCATCGCCTGCAGCCCCTGCTGCTGGCTTTCAGAAATGGGCCGTACCAAGGCGATGGTTGGTTTAAACAGCATTTCTGGAACAAGATCAGAGGTGATTGGCTGAAATTGGCAATTCAGTAGATTTGACTCTATGTCCTGTTTAATTAAAATATATTGTACAGGCAGATACTCTAGAAGAAATAATGTAAATGTGTCATTATTGAAGTCGTTGTTTTACCAGAACAGACAATCTTCAGTCTGGCAGTGGAATTACCAGACACCTTTGTTCCACACTCCTTCAGTGAGAACTCGGATCCAACACAGAAAGAGGAAATCCACCAAACAGGTCCATATGTAGAACCTGAAGTAATTTCTGTTAAAACAACAGAGCCGCAGTGCAGCTGTCGACACACTACAGACGATGAGTTCTGGTTCCAGTCAGACCAACCATCCATTGGTCTCCACTCTCCCTGGTGTTGCATCTCCAGTATTCCAATACACTTAGTGGTTCCCTGCACCAACCTGACATCAGCAGACTCTACAGAGACAAGACAGTGAACAGCAAAGATCAGCATTTGTTTATTTATGACATAATAATCGAAATCCAAAGTGTAGATTGTCTTTTACCTGAGCAGGTGAGTCCCACGGTCTTGCCAGGTGAGCTTATGTTTCTCGTGGATGTTAAAGTTACACAGTCCAAGAGAACAGACTCGTTGCCTTTACACTGGAAGTCTTTGGTCGTCATTGGATTGTTAACCTCTCCATAGAGCACCCCCCAGAGCATGGAAGGAGCTCCGCAGGCTAGCTCCCTACAGACCACCTCTGCATCCTGCTGGTCAAAGTCACCTTCATACACCGAGACCCAGGAGTGATTAGACTTCACCTCCACACTGCCTGAACACTGACTAGACCCATTCACCAACCTCACTGACTCTATAGAGAGAGAGAGAGCAACACACAGTCACACAGCAGTTCTACACACTATCAGTGGATACAGTTATTTTATATTACTATATATTACTGCAGTCGCAGTAGTTTGTTACCTGAACAGTTCACCTCCAGTACGTAGAAGGAAGTAGCGGACATCTTTGCTCCACAATGATTCATTGAAGACTCTGAGCCGTCACAGGAGGTTGTCATCCTCCAGGACGGTTTGTGTGTGGAACCAGAACTCCTTTCTGTTGAAACAGCAGAGCCACAGTCCAGCTGTCGACACACGACAGCTGAGGAGTTCTGGTTCCAGGCAGACCCACCATCCACTGGTCTCCACTCTCTCTGGTGTTGCATCTCCAGTATGCCAGAACACTTATTGGTTCCCCCTATCAACCTGACAGCATCAGACTCTGTACAGAGACGAGAGAGTAAACAGCAACAATTAATATGACTCCCATTATGGAGTGTATGATAATACAACCAACAGTACAGCTTGACCTTCACCTGAGCAGGAGAGTTCAACAGTCTTGTAAGGTGAGCTGGAGTTTCTAGATGAGTTTGAGGTTCTACAGTCCAGGAGAGCAGACTCGTTGCCTTCACACTGGAACTCTTTGGTCCATGATGAAATGTTGCCCTCTGCATAGAGCGCCCCCTGGAGGACTGAAGGAGCTCCGCAGGCTAGCTGCCTACAGACCACCTCTGCATCCTTCTGGTCAAAGTCAGCTTCATGTATGGAGACCCAGGAGTGATCAGATTTCACCTCCACTCTGCCTGAACACTGACTAGACCCATTCACCAACCTCACTGACTCTGGAGAGAGAGAGAGAGACAAAAATAACATCAGATGCCAGTTGTTTGACTGAAAGATTGGCGTCATTGTTCTAATCATTGCTGAGTTACCTGAACATGTCACAGTGGTTCTGCCTGTGACCAAGCCTTTCCGTGTGATGTTAGAAGTCTCCACTGTGACACAGTCACTCAGTGAAGGCTCAGAACCAGCACAGTAAGGTGTAACCCTCCATACAGCGTCACGTGTAAAAAAAGCACTCCTTTCTGTTGAAACGGCAGAGCCGCAGTCCAGCTGTCGACACACGACAGCTGATGACTTCAGGTTCCAGTCATCACCATCCGCTGGTCTCCACTCTGCCTGGTGCTGCATCTCCAGTGTACCAGCACAGTTACTGGTTCCTCCCACCAACCTCACAGACAGAACCACTGCAAAGAGAGGAAACATTTAAAAGGTAATATTAACTTTTATTATAATAGAATATGATATGTAAAAATCTAAAGTAAAAGTACACTTGAGCTTTACCTGAGCAGGTGAGTTCAACAGTCTTGTAAGGTGAGCTGGAGTTTCTAGATGAGTTTGAGGTTCTACAGTCCAGGAGAGCAGACTCTGTGCCTTCACACTGGAACTCTTTGGTCCATGTTGAAACGTTGCCCTCTCCATAGAGCGCCCCCTGGAGGACTGAAGGAGCTCCGCAGGCTAGCTGCCTACAGACCACCTCTGCATCCTGCTGGTCAAAGTCAGCTTCATGTATGGAGACCCAGGAGAGATCAGACTTCACCTCCACTCTGCCTGAACACTGACTAGACCCATTCACCAACCTCACTGACTCTAGAGAGAGAGAGAGAGAGAGAGAGAGAGAGAGAGAGAGAGAGAGAGAGAGAGAGAGAGAGAGAGAGAGAGAGAGAGAGAGAGAGACTATTAGAACAAGATGAATTAAAATGTCTCCAATTTCTTGCATGACATTATGAGAGGAATAACTTTAATGTGTGAATCCACATCACCTGACCTAGTCACATGACCAATGACTATCTAATCAGGACAAGAAGCTAAGGCACCTCTGGGGGAGTCCACATTGGTTCCTGGGAGAAAACAGACATGCGCAGTACATTCCAGGAAGTTTGACGCTTGCAAACCATGCATGCCATTGGTCTCTTGGATGGTTTGACTTCCTGGTCTGTACCTATGATAAAAATAAAGAGGATAGTGCACGGGGGCGTGGCGCAGGCTGGTTCCGGAGGTTTGCACATGCTCAGTGTAAACAGGAACTGCTATGGTGGAATGTTCCAGCAGAGGCGCTAGATAGAAATCCCATAACTTGTGATGTAAATAATGAGATCCAGAGTAGTTGTGAATTGAACAGCATCACTCTTCCCTTTTCAAACATTTTATATAATCCTTCCACTGTTTAAATGAACAGTATCCATGTTTCTTTGTCATTTCACAAAAATAAAAGTTGACACATGTACTGTCTGTAATTAAAGCAACCATCACGAACAGGGAAAATCTACAAAAAGAACAATGTACAAAACATTTCCATTCAGTAAATGTAGGCTACTTGCCCTTGTCTTTCAGTCTATTATAAACAGCTTTTTCCTCCCCACGGTAGTTAAATTGACAAAATATTTAAACTAAAAACAGAAGCATTAAAGTATTCTCTTTTTATATTATTTTTTTATCATTTCAGTTCAGGTTCAGTAATTCTAGTGCCTCTGCTGGAACATTTCACTATAGCAGTTCCTGTTTACACTGAGCATGTGCAAACCTCCGGCACCAGCCTGAGCCACGCCCCCGTGCACTATCCTCTTTATTTATCATAGGTCTGTACTGAGCATGTCTGTTTCCTCCCATGAACCAATGTGGACTCCCCCATAGGTGTCTTGGCTTCGTGTCCTGATTAGATAGTCATTGCACATGACCAGGAAGTCTAGTTGGTGTTTCATTTCAGACCAAAGCTGTAGATCCAACTGTCCTTGTTTAATGTGTAATGTTTAATATTTAGTTTTTAATATTTAATGTTTAATATTATGCTCATTGAATGTTGGATATATGGCGCCACCTGTTGGCTCCACTCAGAGCCAGCGCCAGCTATGTGCAGAAAACTACCGAAAGTGAAAACTACACAAAATAGACAGCCGTGAACTCATTTGTCTTCTAAACATCGTTGTTTACGTCAATCTGATCCGGAAAGATGTGTCAGGTCACGTGCATGCGCAGAACTTTGGATATTCAATGTCACACAATGGAATCTTATTGGGGATAGCCACTGATGCTAAAAACAGCTAATGTACGGCAGATAAAACTATATAATATATGATAAAACTATTATTATTTTTGGATTAATAGACATTAAAGAAACCCCAAATTTCTCAGCTTGGTAAAGTAGTGTTTAATCAATAAAGCTGAGATATTCCGGCTGTGACAGATTGGTTTGATGCTATTCTGTGAGTGTTGTACGTCTACTGCTGACCTCTGAGTTTGGGTTCAAAGCCTGTTGAACATGACAAAGCGTTTACATCGTTGAAGTCATTGCTGTACCTGAACAGTTGACCTTCAGAGTAACGTTGCCATGATGGGACTTCACTGCACCACACTGCGCCGGTGAAGACTCAGAGCCAACACAGGAAGATGGAATTATCCATCCAGATTCACGTGTAGAAGTAGGAGTGAATTCTGTTGAAACGGCAGAGCCACAGTCTAGTTGCCGGCACACCACAGACGATGACATCCGGTTCCAGTCAAACCAAGCCAACACTCGTCTCCAGTCTCCCTGGTGTAGCATCTCCAGAGCACCGCTGCACTTACTGCTACCTCCTACCAACCTGACGTCACCAGAATCTGTGCAGGGAGCGATAAGCAGGAACAATGTGTAACTTTATGTACAACACCTGGAAGAATACATTCTGGAATCAGCTTGAATTATTTCGCATTTCTTTACCTGTTGGGTTGCGTTTTGGTTCAACTTGGAGAGCTGAGGAGAAAAATAATAATAATAAAAAAACATGTTTCACTGCAACAGAAATATGTCTGTCTGTCTGTCTGTCTGTCTGTCTGTCTGTCTGTCTGTCTGTCTGTCTGTCTGTCTGTCTGTCTGTCTGTCTGTCTGTCTGTCTGTCTGTCTGTCTGTCTGTCTGTCTGTCTGTCTGTCTGTCTGTCTGTCTGTTCAATGTAAACAGCAGCAAAGTATTCATAGTGAGGTAATATTCTAGTGTAAACATTAATAAAGTATTCATAGTGAGGTAATATCCCAGTGTAAACAGTAATAAAGCATTCATAGTGAGGTAATATTCCAGTGTAAACAGTAATAAAGCATTCATAGTGAGGTAATATTCCAGTGTAAACAGTAATAAAGCATTCATAGTGAGGTAATATTCCAGTGTAAACAGTAATAAATCATTCATAGTGAGGTAATATTCCAGTGTAAACAGTAATAAATCATTCATAGTGAGGTAATATTCCAGTCTCTACTCACAGCAGTCTGCAGGTTTTTCAGAGCTCTCCCCACACTCATCCACTGCAGGGTCACATTTCCATGACAACGGAAGGCATGTGTCCTTCTGACAAACAAACTGAAGAGAGAGACAGGTTTACCTTTAGAATCACTGATGTGTCAAAAGCAGACATGAGGCATGTACAGGTCCTTCTCAAAAAATTAGCATATTGTGTAAAAGTTAATTTTCTTCCACAATATAATACAAAAAGTGAAACTTTCATATATTCTCAATCAATTGTGCATTAAGTGAAGTATTTAAAAAGTTGTTTTGTTTTAATCTTGATGATTATGGTGTACAGCTCATGAAAACCCCAAAATGCTATCTCAATGAATTAGCATATTTTCACAAGACCACTAAAAAAATATGTTTTAATCAAGAAAATGTTGACTATCTGAAAAGTATGTTAATGTATGCAGTTAATACTTGGTCTGGACTACTTTTGAACTAATTATTTCATCAATGGGGCGTGGCATGGAGGTGATCAACCTGTGGCACTTTTAAGGAGTTATGGAAGACCAGTTTTGCTTTGATAACAGCCATAAATTAATTTGTATTGTTCAGTCTTATGTCTCACACCTTCCTCTTGACAATACAACCCAGATTTTCTTTTGGGTTAAAGCTGGGACAGTTGGCTGGTCAGTTAAGCGCAGTAATACCATGGTCAGGACAGCAGTTAATAGTAGTTTTAGCTCTGTGGGCAGGTTCCAAATCAAGCTGGAAAGGAAAATTTGCATCTCCATGAAGCTTGTCAACATACTGAAGCACAAGGTACTCTAAGAGGATGGCTGTGTTTTCAGTTTTCAGCCGATAACATGGCCTAAAGCATGTGTTTTGCCATGTCCAGTCTCCAGGCCATGTTATCGGCTGGTGTTGATCCACTGACAGTGAAAACAGTCAGTGGTTTCAACACAGCCATCTTTTTAGAGTACCTTGTGCTTCAGTATGTTGTTAACCTTCATGGAGATGCTAATTTTCCCTTCCAGCTCGATTTGGCACCTGCCCACGGAGCCAAAACTACTAGTAACTGCTGTACTGACCATGGTATTACTGTGCTTAACTGACCAGCCAACTGTCCCAACTTTAACCCAACAGAGAATCTGGGTTGTATTGTCAAGAGGAAGGTGTGAGACATAAGACTGAACAATACAAATTCATTTACGGCTGTTATCAAAGCAAAAGTTGTCTTCCATAACTTCTTAACAGTGCCACAGGTTGATCACCTCCATGCCACACCCCATCGATGAGATAATGTGTTCAAAAGTAGTCTAGGCCAAGTATTAGCTGCATACATTAATATACTTTTCAGATAGTCCTGATAGTCCTGTTTAAAACATATATTTTAGTGGTTTTGTAAAAATATGCTAATTCATTGAGATAGCATTTTGGGGTTTTCATGAGCTGTACACCATAATGATCAGGATTAAAACAAAACAAGTTTTTAAATAGTTCAGTTAATGCACAATTGATTGAGAATATATGATAGTTTCACTTTTTGTATTATATTATAGAAGAAAATGAACTTTTACACAATATGCTAATTTTTTGAGAAGGACCTGTATGTCTTCACCCTTTGAGGACAGAGAACACATTCAGTTTTCTGGGGAATAAAATATGTTCCAACTCTAGACTTGTAGCTATAATGTGTTTTAGAAACACAAAAGTAGGCTATAGTTCATAATCAAATTAAACAACTTCATTGCTGTTCTCCAGTGGCGTAGCCTCTGTTGGGCCGCTCGGGCCACGGCCCAGAATTATTTAGCTGGCCCAGGTTGAGGCACAATACAGTTGGGCCAAGAATTCAGGCGGGAAAAATCGTCATTGAAATGGAAATCTCTATATAGGCCTAATGATAACTAACACAGGCACGATGAGAAGCCCATTGTTGGGGGGTTTCGGTAACTAAGCGGATAAGAGATGGGGCCCGCACACCACTGGTACAGAAAGACTATCTTTATTGTTAGAATGACAAAGTTTCGATCGTCAAGATCTTCATCAGGTCATGATCTTCATCAGGTCATGGGTTTCGGTAACTATACATGACATACAATGACTTCAGGAAGGACCTTAACGAGGTGTTAGACGGCTAGCAGCCCTCATTAATTCAGCCTTGCGATCAAATGGGTCAAAACCTGTTTAACTGGTCGTGGAGACTGGGTGTGCCCAAGATGCTCCCCAAAACAAAGCTAAGTGTTAATGGGCCATTAATGTGTCCACTAAAACCTGTTTTACCTGCCTGGAGAGGCTGGGGGTAAAGGTTGCCCCAAAAACAACAGAACTCACTTATAGCCTTTGTACTATACGAGAACCATGCCGCTTCCACCAGCAAAGAAGAGACTGATTCAGGGCCAGGGAACGCTACCATTCGCCTTCGCCGCCAGGGCCAACAAGACGACGCCGGGGCCTAGTGCCGTGCCAGCAGTGATTGCCCCACCACCAGGCCTGCCTCCCCTGCCTGCAGCAGCTACAGCGTCGGCGATGAAATCCGAACATTGACGTTGCATTGACGTTGTAACTTGTAAATACAAATTTTGAATGTTGAATTTTCGAACTTTTGCATTTTTATTTTTATACTTTTTAGATAACTGCAATAGCGGTATCTAAAAATCGGCAGGCTTACATACCCGCCTCTACTTGGGAGTGCGCGGGGGGGGGGTTGTTGCGCGTGCGGGGGGGGGGGGGGGGGGGGGGGGGGGGTGCGGGTTCGTATACTGGCCCAGTCTGGTGTCCGAGGCACGCTACGCGCCTGCTGTTCTCTACCTTGAAGGAGAACCAGCACTGGTCACATGTAAACAAAAAACGTGTGTGTGTATGTGTATGTGTGCGTGTGCGTGTGCGTGTGCGTGTGTGTGTGTGTGTGTGTGGGTGTGTGTCACACCAATAGTGGTGACCTGTAGAAACCTGCAACTTAGTATCATCATATCATATCAGTCACCACAAACAGCAAAGTTAATGGTCAGAGCTGTCCACGTATCTGTCCCTCCCAGGGAAGCTGTGCAGCTGTGATGAATGCTGTTGATTGCATAGCTCTGTGGTGGTTTTACAGTGAAATACAGAGACTTAATTCTCTTAACCTCTGACTGCCACTGCATACAACATGCAACACGCAAGCAGTCTGGTCTGGTCAAGCAAAAACAAAAAAAAATCTACATCAGTGGTTCTCAAATGTTTGAATGTCAAGGACGCGGACCATGATCTAAAAATAATGTTCCACAATTTTAAAATGTTTACATATTTTAAATTTATTCCAGCAGTGTAATCACCTGGCTGGCAGTGCAGCTGGACATGCACTGCTTGTTGTCAGCTGACCAGGTGTAGTCTGTGGGACAGGAGCAGCTGTATCCTCCTCCAGGTGAGAGCAGACACAGGTCACTGCAGCCTCCATTGTTGATCTGACACGGATGACCAGACACTGCAGGGTGGACAAAACACACACATGTACCAGGTTACACTTAGGTTTCTGCTTTTACACTTTTATACAAGGTTTGAGCTGCAATCCTGTTAGTTTTCTGGTTCTGGTACAGGTTTTTTGTGGCGATAGGTTTAGGTTTAGGCATAGTTTTTGTGAGGTTAGGATTTAGGCTTTTGTATTCCCCCAAGTTACTGGTAGGGTGTATTCTGTGGTAATCAGATCATGTGAGTGACGCAGAGCTTTAGAGAAATCCGCTCTTTGCTCTCGACGGCTTTTGTCCTGCTCATCACTGTCTGGTGTGACATCCTCCTGCACCACTATCACATCACTGTCTGGTGTGACATCCTCCTGCACCACTATCACATCACTGTCTGGTGTGACATCCTCCTGCACCACTATCACACGCTCACCTTCATTTACACATCAGACGCTCCAATCCGCCCACTCAGCAGTAACATTCTTTAAATGCTGGTTTCCTGACAGGCTATTGTCTATTTTTTGTCTAAAGTATTAAAGGGTGGGAGGCATGGATATTTCCTTTTAAAAGTTTAATTGTTTTACATTCCTTGCTATATTTAGTTTTAGGCTATGGGAGCGGGCTTTTGAACATTTCCTTTTTTATTATCTATTACAGTCTACTACAAGTCTATAGTCTAACGGAGTCCTGATTAGGGTTTGGTTTGGTTAACCAAAGTACATCCAGCCACATGGCTGCAGGAAGATATTTACAATAGTGGATGCTGAACGTTCACTAAGGGGTGCTACAAAATGTGCATGCATGCATACTATGTGTGTATGTGCACGTGCCTTGTGTGCACACACATTTCCGTGCATTTTAAACAGGGAAAGTGTCTTATATCCTCTTTATCAGGATAAAGAGGATAAAAAATCAGGGTCAATAAAAAGCTCACCAGAATGGAGGTCTAAAATAAATCGTGGGCGTGTGCACAAAACAAAAATGAACGGACGCCGTGCGATAGCGCCCCTCGTCACTCGCCTGCTTTATCGCAGGCGTTTTTTAAGCACAAAACGCCAGTCGTGTTGAAAATGAATTAAGAGGTGTGATTCATTACTCCCCATGTGAAAGGCCCTTAAGGCTCCCATACTGCGATACAGCATACAGTATGTATTAGGACCTACTGTATGCCAGGGGTTTTCAACCTTTTTGACACCAGGGCCCACTATTTATTCAGCATTTGAGCCACGGAGGACCACCGTTTGATGACATTTTAGCCCCACAGACCCCAAAACTAAAGATTTATTTTGCTTTTGTCCACAATTTCAGGCTGGATTTGGGAAACAAAACAGTCCAACATACAGATCAAAATGACCATTAATCTTCTACATTCTCTAGTTGTGTAGACTTGGGATTATTCACTCTTGAGAGCGTAAACAGACCCGCAAGGGTCCATTTGGTTTCATGTTTACGCTCTCAAGAGTTACACGTGGTTAATCAACTTAGCTGGAACCCTCTCAAGGACCACTGGTGGTCCCCGGACCACCAGTGGGGGGGGTATACAAGCTCACAATGCATCGTGTTCGTGACACATTGTGAGCTTGTAGATCAGCTATGTAGATCAGGGATAGTCAGGCTGTGAGAACAGAACTGAGAGCCTTCACAATAAAAGCATGCAGGTTTCACAAATTCAAAATGATTAATTCTTATTTTTTTAGGTTTGGACTTCGTTCCTAGTAGTAATACAGTCTGTGGTTGTGTATAACTGTGTGTGTGTGTGTGTGTGAGAGAGTGTGAGTGAGTGAGTGAGTGAGTGAGAGAGAGTGAGTGAGTGAGTGAGTGAGTGAGTGAGTGAGTGAGTGAGTGAGTGAGTGAGTGAGTGAGTGAGTGAGTGAGTGAGTGAGTGAGTGAGTGAGTGAGTGAGTGAGTGAGTGAGTGAGTGAGTGAGTGAGTGAGTGAGCGTGCGTGCGTGCGTGCGTGCGAGCGTGTGCGTGCGTGCGTGCGTGCGTGTACAGACCCTCAGCTTGGCGGTCAGGATGGTACATGTGGATGTCCCGTGGATAGTTCAGGTTTGTGGTGACTCTGATCTTGTTGGTTCCCTGAGTCCTGTCAGCTCTGTAGATGGTCCACCAGCCTGTCCAGTATATGTGATCCTCAAACAGAGTCAAAGCCTCGATGCCGATGTTCTTCTGACTCACAACTATGGACACAAACGTCACATTAGATAATAAATCAACAGTATTATAAAGACAAATATAACACAAGTTCAAATTAACAAATATAACAATAGTGAGTGTCCTCAATGTCTGTGCAGTGTGTGTGCGTGTTTGCGTCTGTGTGTGTGTGTGTGTGTGTGTGTGTGTGTGTGTGTGTGTGTGTGTGTGTGTGTGTGTGTGTGTGTGTGTGTGTGTGTGTGTGTGTGTGTGTGTGTGTGTGTATGTGTGTTACCTGTGTGTCTGTTGGTTCCATCCAGGTTACTAAACTCAATGCGTTTCCCATGGTAGTTGGACCAGTATATGTGATCATTGATGTAGTCTAACGTCAGACCTTTGGGCCAGTAGATGTCCTCCTTCAGGATGACTGTCCTGTTGGTGCCGTCCATCCCCATCCTCTCTATGTGGTTGATACCAGAGTCTGACCAGTACAAGTATCTGTCAGGAGACACCATGTACGATACGATACGATACGATACAACTTTATTGTCAGTTTGCACTGAAATTTGTCTTGCCTCCATGGCGACACCGTTCACAAATAAGACAACATACAAGTGCAACATACAGTTCATTACAGACACCGACAGAAAAACAAAACAAAACGGAAACAAAACAAAAAGCAGGACGTGACGAACAAGACCTTGGATTTATCGATTCTGGTTTAGAAGTAGGACAGACTGATGTACAAAAGAGTTCTTTAGTCTGTTTTTCCTAAATTTAGGAACTCTGAACCTCCTCATGGATGGCAACAGCTGGTATTCTTCATTCAGGACATGTGAGGGGTCAGAAGAAATACTATTTGCCAGTCTGAGCATGCTCTTAGTGTGGGCTCCTTTGAATGAGTGTAGCACGGCTTCGACCGGCCTGCCAGTAATTTTAGCACAGATCTTAATTTGGCTATACAGTTTGTTATTGACAGGCTGTTAAACCAGGCCGTGCTACAATATAACAATACGGTTTGGACAACAGATGTGTAAAAGAGAGACAGGATCTGACTGTTGGCACCAAAAGATCTAAGTCTACGTAACGAGTAGATACGTTGCTGTATCCTCTTACAGATATACTCAATATGTGAGGACCATGATAGGTTGGCATCTATCATCACCCCCAAATATTTGTATGACAAGACTTGTTTAATATCAGTACCATGAATAGTTACAGGTGGAGTCAAGACCTCTGGAGCGGTACCAAATATAATTTCTTCAGTCTTATCGGTGTTGATGATAAGGTGACTTTTATCACACCACTCCACCAACCGATCTACACTACGCTGGTATTGTTTTGGGTCATCACTGACAGACATCAGGGAAATCAAAGTAGAATCGTCTGAACATTTCAGAAGGATCTGATTTGACTCTGTTATGACCCTGGGTCATTACTATTATTAATTGTGATATATTATTGATATGTATGTATGTATGTATATAATGTCCAATATGATATAGATATGTATCTATGGTGGTCCCCTCTCAGGGACCACTGGCAAAATGATGGAGAGTTGGTAACAAATGGACCATAATCTTTAACTCTTGAGAGCATAAAATTAAACAGACCCGTACAAGTCCATTTGGTTTCATGATGATTTGGTCACATTTGTAAACTGCCAGGAAAATGTTGAAAATGGGTGGAGTCCCCCTTTAACCCAGTCTGCATGGGTGTTGTACACGCCTCATATATGAGGCGTGTACACCTGCTATTTTATGTGGGAAATGGTGAAAGCGCAGCAGAAATCTTTGAATATTATAGATTCTTTCAGAGCGTAATGTTTTATAGAATATAGAATGTCAGGTTGAAATGTGTTGAATGTTGTTCATTTTTAAACAGTGTATATGAATCAGTTTAGTGACCATAGATGTGTAAGAGGAACAGAACATGATGCAGTTCTCTTACCCGTAGCGTACATCCACAGCCATGGAGGATGGATACTTCAGACCGGTGTTGACCAGAACTCTTCTGGACGATCCGTCTAGTTTGGACACCTCTATGGTTTTACTGCCACCGTCACCCCAGTACAGGTTTCCTGACACCCAATCAACAGCCAGACTGGATGGAGATCTGAGTGAGGTGCTGTGAAGGACCTGTCAATCAACCATACATGAATATGAATTGAATCAACATGTTTTATTTATATTTATTTTATCCCAGTTTTTCAGAATTATTGTCTAGAGAACTATTGGGCTGCGGACCACCATCTGAAAATACGGACCCTAACCACACGCGCGCGCGCGCACACACACACACACACACACACACACACACACACACACACACACACACACACACACACACACACACACACACACACACACACACACACACACACACACACACACACACACACACACACACACACAGTGAGTGAGAGATACCCCGATTGGCAAGGATTTTAGTTAAAAAAAAAACACTCGCCCTGAAAGAATAGATATTTGCACCACATTTCTATCAGACCTACAAGCTCTCATCGTGTACTCCGTGCCATGCTGTAGTACTATTAGAGTAATTATATTACTGAGTAACAGTTACATTTACTGGTGACCCATGAAAACACAGACGGGCCGCGTCCCACTGTTTGTGAAACGTTGCACTATAAGTGACTGAGCCACCAGGCAGCCTGTTCTCTGGTTGATATTTAACACTGACGTCACAAAGTATTCACATTACTAATATCAGTTATTGTTCATTTGGTTTCATCCTCATGGTCATTGTCACACTGACCTGGACGTCTCTGACACTGATGTGCATGCGGAGGATCCTGGAGGGTCTCTGTTCTATCCAATAGATCATCTGCTGCTGGTAGTCAAAGTCCAGAGCCTGAGTCCCTGCCTCTCCCTGGATCTGTCACAACACAGCAGTTGTTTTAGTCTCAGACAGAAATACATTCCAGCAGGTCAAAAACTATCATGTACACAGTTTTATCAACAACCTTTATTCACCGCAAAATAACTAACTAACTGAAAGACAGCGAAATCTTTTCGCGACCTCGACCTAGGTCGCGACCCCTTTAAACAAAATGAAAGTTTTGTGACCATTTTGTGTAGCAGATCCAGCCTATGTTATTCTTCTGAACTGTGAAAAAAAACACAATTAACCATTTGTGCACCTCAGGATAGAACTGGAGATAGGATCTGTGAATGATTAGAACAAACATGAGGAGGAGAAGGAGGGGAAGTGGATGCATGGCCCTGTGACTGCACCGCATATGTGTGTGTGTGTGTGTGTGTGTGTGTGTGTGTGTGTGTGTGTGTGTGTGTGTGTGGTGTGTTGTGTGTGTGTGTGTGTGTGTGTGTGTGTGTGTGTGTGTGTGTGTGTGTTGGATGTGTTGTTGTGTGGCATCTAAATGGTTTTCACCTGATAGAGCTGTGTTGTTGTTGTTGTTGTTGTTCTGGAGTCGTCCAAGATGATCTTCAACAGCCCTCTGTACTGGTCAGCTACGATGAGGAAGGGCTCCCCCTCTGGAGGAAGTGAGACATTACATCTGAGATGGTTTCCTTTACAAATAAATCAAACCCTGCAAAACTAGACTATTTAATATCAATGTTACACTGTTACAAATAGACCCCCCTCTCTCAAATCACACCCATGTGAAGTGAGGGGCACTCTTATAATCGTGTATCATCATGGCCAATCAGAATGTCTGTTGGCTGTGATTGGTTAGATCAGGGGTGTCAAACCAAAATACAGAGTGGGCCAAAGTAGAAAAATTGGTACAAGTCGAGGGCCGGAGATACCGGTCTGTGTTTCAACACCGGTTTACGATGACGTCCCTGTCAAAGATAATTGTAAAGATGAAACTGCGTGCATTAAAAAAACTGTTTTAAGTTTTAATGAAAAATAGCAGGTGTTCACGTCTCATAGCGCGCCACTCTGTGGCGCGCTATGAGACGTGAACACCTGCTATTTTTCAGGGAAAATGTTTTTCTTCTATGATCCTCACCAAGTGCTGCTTTCATAGTTAATTGAGAAAGTCAATGAGACTGAGTTGAGGAAGTAAAACAATTAGTCACATTCATTTCTTATCACAGTGTGTGCAATATACAGTACCAGAGGGCCAGTTCTAATACTAATTCAGAATCATCCCGCGGGCCAATCCATTCACGGGCCTGGTTTGGCCCCCGGGGCCCTGAGTTTGACATATGTGGGTTAGATGATTTACGTGACGTTACATGAATTTTGACCTATCTTTGACGGTGGACGGTCGCCGTGGACGGACAACGGCCGGCGACCGTCCTTCGAAGCCCTCTGATTGGCTGGTTTATGTGATGACATCATGGTGATGTAATTAGATCTTGCTCTCTGCTCGTTAAGGAGATCTACAGCTGAGTGTCTGTGACACGACTTTCTCACAGACTTTCTCTTCAATGTTTCAAATTCATACATATTTGCCTAAAGGCTGTTACCACAGTGAGTGCATGTGAGAGACACTGAAGCCCCTAAGTGCTCCGGATGTGCTGGTCCGTACCTTGCATGGTTTCCGCTGCCGTTGGTGATGTGGATTTGATCCCCAGAAATTTGAGGAAAGTGCTAAATAAATTAGTGAGAGGAGCAGGTTGTGGATCACCAGGATCACCACTAGTGTCTTCACTAGTGAGAGGAGCAGGTTGTGGATCACCAGGATCACCACTAGTGACCTCACTAGTGAGAGGAGCAGGTTGTGGATCACCAGGATCACCACTAGTGACCTCACTAGTGAGAGGAGCAGGTTGTGGATCACCAGGATCACCACTAGTGTCTTCACTAGTGAGAGGAGCAGGTTGTGGATCACCAGGATCACCACTAGTGTGAACACACCCATGTGAAGTGCACTGTTGTGTTTTAGTCCCGCCCACTCTGTGTGTTACTGTGTTTTAGTCCCGCCCACTCTGTGTGTTGCTGTGTTTTAGTCCCGCCCACTCTGTGTGTTGCTGTGTTTTAGTCCCGCCCACTCTGTGTGTTGCTGTGTTTTAGTCCCGCCCACTCTGTGTTGCTGTGTTTTAGTCCCGCCCACTCAGGGCCAGTCCTGCTGATGTCTGGAGGTGGCAACGGCCAGCTGGAATCTAACCAACAACCCTTCTCTCACCTAATGTCTCTTTCTGGATGCACTGCTTGTTGTCAGCTGACCAGGTGTAGTCTGTGGGACAGGAGCAGCTGTATCCTCCTCCAGGTGAGAGCAGACACAGGTCACTGCAGCCTCCATTTGTTGATCTGACACGGATGACCAGACACTGCAGGGTGGACAAAACACACACATGTACCAGGTTACACTTAGGTTTCTGCTTTTACACTTTTATACAAGGTTTGAGCTGCAATCCTGTTAGTTTCCTGGTTCTGGTACAGTTTCTTTTTGTGGCGGTAGGTTTAGGTTTAAGGATAGTTTTTGTGAGGTTACGATTTAGGCTTTTGTATTCCCCCAAGTTACTGGTAGGGTGTATTCTGTGGTAATCAGATCATGTGAGTGACGCAGAGCTTTAGAGAAAATCCGCTCTTTGCTCTCGACGGCTTTTGTCCTGCTCATCACTGTCTGGTGTGACATCCTCCTGCACACACTATCACATCACTGTCTGGTGTGACATCCTCCTGCACCACTATCACATCACTGTCTGGTGTGTGACATCCTCCTGCACCACTATCACACGCTCACCTTCATTTACACATCAGACGCTCCAATCCGCCCACTCAGCAGTAACATTCTTAAATGCTGGTTTCCCGACAAGGCTATTGTCTAATTATTGTCTAAAGTATTAAAGGGTGGGGGGCATGGATATGTCCTTTTAAAGTTTAATTGTTTTACATTCCTTGCTATCTTTAGTTTTAGGGAATTTTAGCTATGGGAGCGGGATTTCGAACATTTCCTTTTTTTATTATCTATTACAGTCTACAACAAGTCTATAGTCTAACGGAGTCCTGATAGGGTTTGGTTTGGTTAACCAAAGTACATCCAGCCACACATGGCCTGCAGGAAGATATTTACAATAGTGGATGCTGAACGTTCACTAAGGGGTGCTACAAAATGGGTGCATGCATTATATATGTGGTATGTGCACGTGCCTTGTGTGCACACACATTTCTGTGCATTTTAAACAGGGAAGGAAAAGTGTCTTTTAGCGTCCCTCTCCACATGTATGAACAAACTGACAGGTCATTTATCAGGATAAAGAGGATAAAAAATCAGGGTCAATAAAAGCTCACCAGAATGGAGGTCTAAAATAAATCGTGGGCGTGTGCACAAAACAATAAAAATAAACGGACGCGTGCGATAGCGCCCCTCGTCACTCGCCTGCTTTATCGCAGGCGTTTTTTAAGCACAAAACGCCGGTCCTGTTGAAAATGAATTAAGAGGTGTGATTCATTACTCCCCATGTGAAAGGCCCTTAAGGCTCCCATACTGCGATACAGCATACAGTATGTATTAGGACCTACTGTATGCCAGGGGTTTTCAACCTTTTTGACACCAGGGCCCACTATTTATTCAGCATTTGAGCCACAGAGGACCACCGTTTGATGACATTTTAGCCCCACAGGGGCTGTACCTGGGGGGGGGTATACAAGCTCACATTGCATCATGTTCGTGACACATTGTGAGCTTGTAGATCAGCTATGTAGATCAGACATAGTCAGGCTGTGAGAACAAAACTGAGAGCCTTCACAATAAAAGCACGCAGCTTTCACAAATTCAAAATGATTAATTCTTATTTTTTAGGTTTGGACTTCGTTCCTAGTAGTACTACAGTCTGTGGTTGTGTATAACTGTGTGTGGTGTGTGTGTGTGTTGTGTGTGTGTGTGTGTGTGTGTGTGTGTGTGTGTGTGTGTGTGTGTGTGTGTGTGTGTGTGTGTGTGTGTGTGTGGTGTGTGTGTGTGTGTTTGGTGTACAGGACCCTCAGCTTGGCGGTCAGGATGGGTACATGTGGATGTCCCATGGGACCGTTCAGGTTTGTGGGTGACTGTGATCTTGTTGGTTCCCTGAGTCCTGTCAGCTCTGTAGATGGAGCCGGTCCACCAGTCTGTCCTCAGTCGGTCCCTCAAGTCTGTCCGTATATGTGATCCTCAAACAGAGTCAAAGCCCTGATGCCGTTCTCCTCCTGACTCACAACTATGGACACAAACGTCACATTAGACAATAAATCAACAGTGTTATAAAGACAAATATAACACAAGTTCAAATTAACAAATATAACAATAGTGAGTGTCCTCAATGTCTGTGCAGTGTGTGTGCGTGTTTGCGTCTGTGTGTGTGTGTGTGTGTGCGCGCGTGTGTGCGTGTGTGCGCGTGTGCGTGCGTGCGGTGCGTGTGTGTGTGTACACCATAGTATGTGTGTGTGCGCAGCATGTAAGTGCAGCATGCACATACATGTGTTTGCGTGTGCACTAGTGTGTGTGTGTGTGTGTGTGTGTGTGTGTGTGTGTGTGTGTGTGTGTGTTGTGTTGTGTGTGTGTGTGTGTGTGTGTGTGTGTTGTGTGTGTGTGGTGTGGGTGGGTGTGTGTGTGTGTGTTTTACCTGTGTGTCTGTTGGTTCCATCCAGGTTACTAAACTCAATGCGTTTCCCATAGTTGACCCAGTATATGTGATCATTGATGTAGTCTAACGTCAGACCTCTGGGCTCTGAGATGTCCTCCTTCAGGATGACTGTCCTGTTGGTGCCGTCCATCCCCATCCTCTCTATGTGGTTGTTACGATGGTCTGACCAGTACAAGTATCTGTCAGGAGACATCATGTGTTATGACCCTGGGTCATTACTATTATTAATTGTGATATATTATTGATATGTATGTAGGTATATATTGTCCAATATTATATAGATATGTATCTATGGTGGTCCCCTCTCAGGGACCACTGGCGGAATGATGAGAGTTGGTAACCAAATGGACCATAATCTTTAACTCTTGAGAGCATAAATTAAACAGACCCGTACGAGTCCATTTGGTTTCATAATGATTTGGTCACATTTGTAAACTGCCAGGAAAATGTTGAAAATGGGTGGTGTCCCCCTTTAACCAGTCTGCATGGGTGTTGTACACGCCTCATGTATGAGGCGTGTACACCTGCTATTTTATGTGGGAATGGTGTGAAAGCGCAGCAGAAATCTTTGAATTTATAGATTCTTTCAGAGCGTAATGTTTTATAGAATATAGAATGTCATGTTGAAATGTGTTAAATGTTGTTCATTTTTAAACAGTGTATATGAATCAGTTTAGTGTTTTTAACCTAGATGTGTAAGAGGAACAGAACATGATGCAGTTCTTTTACCGTAGCGTACATCCACAGCCATGGAGGATGGATACTTCAGACCGGTGTTGACCAGAACTCTTCTGGACGATCCGTCTAGTTTGGACACCTCTATGGTGTCACTGCCATAGTCACCAGTACAGGTTTCCTGACACCCAATCAACAGCCAGAGTGAGTGGACGACTGAGTGAGGTGTTGTGAAGGACCTGTCAATCAACCATACATGAATATGAATTGAATCAACATGTTTTTTTTTTTTGTTTTTTTTTTTATCCCAGTCTTTCAGAATTTTTGTCTAGAGAATTATTGGGCTGCGGACCACCATCTGAAAATACAGACCCTAACCTGCGCAGCGCGCAACGCAGACGCACACACACACACACACACACACACACACACACACACACACACACACACAACACACACACACACACACACACAACACACACACACACACACACACACACACCACACACACACACACACACACCACACACACACACACACACACACACACACACCACACACACACACACACACACACACACACACACACACACACACACACACACACACACTATATTACTGTAATACTATTACAGTAATATAATATTACTGTATAGCATTACAACAGGTTACTCAATAATATTATCACTGAGTAACAGTTACATTTACTAGTGGACCATGAAAACACAGACGGGCGCGCCCCACTGTTTGTGAAACGTTGCACTATAAGTGACTGAGCCACCAGGCAGCCTGTTCTCTGGTTGATATTTAACACTGACGTCACAAAGTATTCACATTACTAATATCAGTTATTGTTCATTTGGTTTCATCCTCATGGTCATTGTCACACTGACCTGGACGTCTCTGACACTGATGTGCATGCGGAGGATCCTGGAGGGTCTCAGTTCTATCCAATAGATCATCTGCTGCTGGTAGTCAAAGTCCAGAGCCAGAGCCTGAGTCCATGCCTCTCCCTGGATCTGTCACAACACAGCAGTTGATTTAGTCTCAGACAGAAATACATTCCAGCAGGTCAAAAAACTATCTGTACACAGTTTTATCAACAACCTTTATTCACCGCAAAATAACTAACTAACTGACTAACAGAAAGACAGCAAAAATCTTTTCGCGACCTCGACCTAGGTCGCAACCGCTTTAAACAAAATGAAAGTTTTGTGACCATTTTGTAGCAGATTCCAGCCATGTTATTCTTCTGAGCTGTGAAAAAAAAAAAACACAATTAACATTTGTGCACCTCAGGATAGAACTGGAGATAGGATCTGTGAATGATTAGAACAAACATGAGGAGGAGAAGGAGGGGAAGTGGATGCAAGGCCCTGTGACTGCACGCATATGTGTGTGTTGTGTGTGGGTGTGTGTGTGTGTGTGTGTGTGTGTGTGTGTGTGTGTGTTGTGTGTGTGTGGTGTGTGTGTGTGTGTGTGTGTGTGTGTGTGTGTGTGTGTGTGTGTGTGTGTGTGCGCATGTATGTGCGGACACAAACGGAAAACTAACAGATTCCTTGATGTGAACATTGGATGAATGAGTGACACTGAAGCTCTAGAAATGTTAATGTTCTGACCAACAGCTTATCTCAAGGTGTCAGCTTTGAAGTAAACCAGAAGGGAACGGTTTAAACTAGCCGAGAGGACAAAGAGAGAGAGAGAAATTATGACGCCCCAAAATCAGAGATTTAACTGAAATATATAGATCTGGTTGCTTTTTGCTCTTTTGTCGGATGATGATTTGTGAAACAAAAACAAAGCAGCGCTATTATGGATTTCTCTGTAAGTAAAATTAAATCAACTGTAGATGTTTTTTGCACCACATTTTCATATTTTTTATAGACAGCAGACCTACAGCAAAAACAATTAGATGACTGCAATATGATTAAGACTAAATGAAAAACCCAAATCAAAATGTGCTGTTTAATATCAACAGTGGTGTGTGTGTTTGTGTGTGTGTGTGTGTGTGTGTGTGTGTTGTGTGTGTGTGTGTGTGTGAGTGTGTGTGTGTGTGTGTGTGTGTGTGTGTGTGTGTTGTGTGTGTGGTTGGATGTTGTTGTTGTGTGACGTCTAAATGTTTTCACCTGATAGAGCTGTGTTGTTGTTGTTGTTGTTGTTCTGGAGTCGTCCAAGATGATCTTCCTCAGCCCTCTGTACCTCTCAGCTACGATGAGGGAGGGCTCCCCCTCTGGAGGAAAGTGAGACATTACATCTGATATGGTTTCCTTTAAAAATAAATCAACCCTGCAAAACTAGACTATTTAATATCAATGTTACACTGTTATGAATACCCCCCCCCCCTCTCTCTCTCAAATCACACCCATGTGAAGTGCACTGTTGTGTTTTAGTCCGCCCACTCTTGTGTGTTGTTGTGTTTTAGTCCCGCCCACTCTGTGTGTTGCTGTGTTTTAGTCCCGCCCACTCTGTGTGTTGTTGTGTTTTAGTCCCGCCCACCCTGTGTGTTGCTGCGTTTTAGTCCCGCCCACTCTGTGTGTTGTTGTGTTTTAGTTCCCGCCCACTCTGTGTTGTTTTGTGTTTTAGTTCCGCGCCCACTTGTGTGTTGTTGTGTTTTGTCCCGCCCACTCTGTGTGTTGCTGTGTTTTAGTCCCGCCCACTCTGTGTTGCTGTGTTTTGTCCCGCCCACTCAGGGCCAGTCCTGCTGATGTCTGGAGGTGGCAACGGCCAGCTGGTATCTAACCAACAACCCTTCTCTCACCTAATGTCTCTTTCTGGAGGCACTGCTTTGTTGTCAGCTGACCAGTGTAGTCTGTGGGGATGGAGCAGCTGTATCCTCCTCCAGGTGAGAGCAGACACAGGTCACTGCAGCCTCCATTGTTGATCTGACACGGATGACCAGACACTGCAGGGTGGACAAAACACACAACATGTACCAGGTTACGCTTAGGTTCTGCTTTTACACTTTTATACAAGGTTTGAGCTGCAATCCTGTTAGTTTTCTGGTTCTGGTACAGTTTCTTTTTTGTGGAGATGATAGGTTTAGGTTTAGGCATAGTTTTTGTGAGGTTAGGATTTAGGCTTTTGTATTCCCCCAAGTTACTGGTATTAGGGTGTATTCTGTGGTAATCAGATCGTGTGAGTGACGCAGAGCTTTAGAGAAATCCGCTCTTGCTCTCGACGGCTTTTGTCCTGCTATCACTGTCTGGTGTGACATCCTCCTGCACCACTATCACATCACTGTCTGGTGTGACATCCTCCTGCACACACTATCACACGCTCACCTTCATTTATACATCAGACGCTCCAATCCGCCCACTCAGCAGTAACATTTCTTTAAATGCTGCTTTCCTGACAGGCTATTGTCTAATTATTGTCTAAAGTATTAAAGGGTGGGGGGGCATGGAATATGTCCTTTTAAAAGTTTAATTGTTTTACATTCCTTGCTATATTTAGTTTTAGGGATTTTGGCTATGGAGGGGGCTTTCGAACATTTCCTTTTGTATTATCTATTACAGTCTACTACAAGTCTATAGTCTAACGGAGTCCTGATTAGGGTTTTGGTTTGGTTAACCAAAGTACATCCAGCCACATGGCTGCAGGAAGATATTTACAATAGTGGATGCTGAACGTTCACTAAGGGGGTGCTACAAAATGTGCATGCATGCATACTATGTGTGTATGTGCACGTGCCTTGTGTTGCACACACATTTCCGTGCATTTTAAGCAGGGAAGGGAAATTGTCTTTTAGCGTCCCTCTCCACATGTATGAACAAACTGACAGGTCAATTTACAAGATTAAGAGGATAAAAAAATCAGGGTCACTAAAAAGCTCACCAGAATGGAGGTTAAAATAAATCGTGGCGTGTGCACAAAACAAAAATAAACGGACGCCGTGCGATAGCGCCCCTCGTCACTCGCCTGCTTTATCGCAGGCGTTTTTTAAGCACAAAACGCCAGTCGTGTTGAAAATGAATTAAGAGGTGTGATTCATTACTCCCATGTGAAAGGCCCTTAAGGCTCCCATACTGCGATACAGCATACAGTATGTATTAGGACCTACTGTATGCCAGGGGTTTTCAACCTTTTTGACAAACGGGCCCACTATTTATTCAGCATTGAGCCACAGAGGACCACCGTTTGATGACATTTTAGCCCTACAGGGGCTGTGCTGGGGGGGGGGGGGGGGGGGGGGGGGTATACAAGCTCACAGTGCATCGTGTTCGTGACACATTGTGAGCTTGTAGATCAGCTATGTAGATCAGACATAGTCAGGCTGTGAGAACAGAACTGGGGCCTTCACAATAAAAGCATGCAGGTTTCACAAATCCAAAATGATTAATTCTTATTTTTTAGGTTTTAGTAATACAGTCTGTGGTTGTGTATAACTGTGTGTGTGTGTGTGTGTGTGTGTGTGTGTGTGTGTGTGTGTGTGTGTGTTGTGTGTGTGTGTGGTGGTGTGTGTGTGTGTGTGTGTGTGTGTGTGTGTGTGTGTGTGTGTGTGTGTACAGACCCTCAGCTTGGCGGTCAGGATGGTACATGTGGATGTCCTGTGGACCGTTCAGGTTTGTGACTGTGATCTTGTTGGTTCCCTGAGTCCTGTCAGCTCTGTAGATGGATCCGGTTCAGCAGTCTGTCCAGTATATGTGATCCTCAAACAGAGTCAAAGCCCTGATGCCGTTCTCCTCCTGACTCACAACTATGGACACAAACGTCACATTAGACAATAAATCAACACAGTATTATAAAGATAAATATAACACAAGTTCAAATTAAAAAATATAACAATAGTGAGTGTCCTCAATGTCTGTGCATGCGCGCGCGCGCGCGTGTGTGTGTGTGTGTGTGTGTGTGTGTGTGTGTGTGTGTGTGTGTGTGTGTGTGTGTGTGTGTGCGCAGCATGTAAGTGCAGCATGCACATACATGTGTTTGCATGTGCACTAGTGTGTGTGTGTGTGTGTGTGTGTGTGTGTGTGTGTGTACACCAGTGTATGTGTGTGTGCGCAGCATGTAGCATGCACATACATGTGTTTGCGTGTGCACTAGTGTGTGTGTGTGTGTGTGTGTGTGTGTGTGTGTGTGTGTGTGTGTGTGTGCACTTGTTTTGGTGGTTAATGAGGTCCTTGAATGAGGATACACGCAGCGCTATGAGGTACATTTTGGATTATGAGGACATTTCAAAAGTCCTCATAATTCCAACAGTATAAAACTGTTTCTATACCTTTAACCTACCTTTAAAAAGCTTAAATACAAAGTTTGAGCAAATGTCCTAATAAACCACATTTGCTTCATGAGGACTGGCTCACTAGTGTCCCCAGTGGCCGTTTGGGTGTATTGCACCTGCTCATGAATATTCACACAAGTGTATTTTTCGAGGCTGCTGATTGGCTGACGGCCGTATGTCCCCATAAACCACATTACCACCTAACCACCATTTGTCCTCATAATTCTGTCCAAAGTGTTTGTGTATGTGTTCATAACCGGATTTCAACTTAGTAATTAACCAAAAAACAATTGACCAGGAAACCTTAACTGCCACAACTTATCCATGATTTTCAATCAAAAGACCGTTATCTTGTGGAATACAAGACCAATCACTCTTTCCCAATTTAATCAAGTTTCATAATAATTTGTTCAAATCAATGCATTACCGCTACTATATACATTTAAAATATTCGATTAAAACCATGCATATCAGTGCCACAAATGTAACCCTAACAGTTAGACCTTGGTGATCAGTTAGAGTCTAACTGATCTACACTGCTTCACACCACAAGGGTCTGAACTTGCGGATCAGGTATGTGATTATAGTATTACATATTTTGTCACACAAATGACAATGGCCGGTATTCTCAGAGAGCTATATCTTAAGTCCCGTAGTGCAGCGCATGTGTACATATGCCCATAGGCCCCAAATGAAGCCTGTCGAAATGTCCATTGGCTCCTTGTACAGCAAATCAGAAACCATGTCCTTTTATGGGAAACGCTGTGTTTGACGCCAACATAGAAATATACATGTTAGAGCACGTCCAACATTGTGAACATACAGGTACTGAATAAATGTAGACGCAACCCATTTTTCATAGGCTTTTCAAACTATGCGCACACCTGTCTACCTGTGGCTGTATTAAATGTAAGTGGTGACTTTATTCACCTCATTTAAATATAAAAGCATAGTAATTGAATTAATACTTTTATTCAGCATCATCCTTAGATAATTCCAGACATATTTTCTATATCCTTTTAGGGTAATTTGATTAACCGTGAGAGCCCATTTAGGAAAATTTGATTAATAATTATAATCCCTGTCTGCGCTATCTTCATGCTGCTGTTCAATTGCAAAAAGAACATGATGTGCTATCTGCAAGCTGACACACATGCTACAGGTAGGCATGTAGGCGTTTGTCTATTCATTATCCACTCGACATTAAATCTTTGTTTAATTTTCAAAATTCTCATTTAAAGGAGATGATTAACACGAAGTGAAGAGGGCTTATAATTTAATGTTATGGACCAGACGCAGTCTGACGCACAATATACCGGTAGTTTCTGTCACTCCCCAGCCCACGATAATTTTAATTTTGTTGTTATTTATCATGTCATGATAGCCTATATGAATTGAATATATATAGGACTTGAGTTCATTGAAAGCAAGACTGCATCTCGCAACCACTAAAGCCCACAGTAGAATTACCGGCTTATACTGTTTACATTTCTGATAATAAAGTATTCAATCGATAAATCACCAAATAAGTTGAGCAGAATATACCTCAACATTTTGGAGAGGTATCATTATAATAGGCGCATTTCACTCGACCGCGCGAGACCCAATGCGGCATGTTCAGAAATGCAAACTGCAAGTACGTTGAGTTGGTTGTGGGCAGTGAGTAAACGAACGAGGAGCACCAAATGCACCACACACACCAGGTATAAACGAACGACAATAGGGCACACCATTGCGTTGAGGTCGTATATCCGAACGAACCCCAAATACACGCGGGCGGGCTTGTGCAGTTTATATAATCTAGTCCTTAGTCCTAAACTACTATAATCTAGTCTACTCACAAAATATGAACGTCTGAGGAAAGATTTCTATTGCACTGGACAAAGCAGTCAAGTCACCATCATCCAGAGTTTATTTCCTCGCAATAGATTGCTCTGCCCCACCCCCCCCTCTCTCTCTCTCTCTACTCACGTTTCAACGAGGGACCATGCAGACGCTAACAGTCTCCTCAATACTTTCTTCATTTTGTTCAATAGGCCTACATCTGCAAAGTTTAACTGGGCAAGCACGATGCATATAGGCGACGGGTGTGTTTGGAAAGGTTGTGCCTTGAAATGCGATCGTTTGCATATATTAATATAATGTGCGCAACGGCATTTTTCATAACCCACCCCGCCTTTCTCCCGCCACGGTGGCAGCCGCGGACCACAGCAATAAGTCCCGCAAAATGTTATTCAGCGGCCCGCCCCAGCCCGCAAAAGCAAAAAGTATAACGACGTGCAGGAATCTCAGTTTAAACACAAGAATCGACCCTGCAGTCGTCCCTGGAGCCCAAATTATCTGGTTATCAAGGTAAAATGTGCATTGGAATGATGATTGTATGGTCGAGAGAGAGAGAGAGAGAGAGAGAGAGAGAGAGAGGCACGCAAGGTGCCATTATAATAATTATTTGGCTTGAGTCTACTTTTTGCGTTATTAAATAAATGTCCTCGCCCAAAGCAATTCTAGCCTATACCCAAATGTATTTCGCATTGCATAGTCATTTTATATTATGGTGGACAGCATTCAGATCAGGCTACAGATCGTAAATGAATTAATAAACAAATTAACGAATTCACTTGCAAATAACTGACAAATATCAGTCAGTACACCCACATTATACCCTCAAGTCCTAATTATCATTATAAGCATACTTTTAATACCATAGATTTTACTGTATAGTTTAAGCCTTTTTTTAAACAAAAAATACAAGCAATTTGCGCTTGCAGGCCGTGGGGCTGCAGGCCCTGCGGGCGGAAACCGTGGTCCACCTATGCAGGCAATATCTATGTTCACAGTGAAAGGGACCCACTGCGCATGTGCGACGACATACTCGCTGCGACACAGGGCTACGATACTGCTACGAGAATTGCACCCATTATTGTTAACCAGTGGCGGCTCTTGGTGATTTGGGGTGGGGGGCTATGAGACATCCATTATAATATGTTGCCTTGCTTTGGATGCACTATATACAGCCAGGCTGGAGCATGAAAACCAGCAGGCCTGAGTTAATTACGTCCGTCAAAACAGATTTTGTCTGTCAGACTCCATAAATGGACATGACTGGATCATAACCTCTACACTAATAGAATCCCCACTATTGAGTAATTTGTGCGACCTCGTCCTTGAGGGTGAAGTCGCTTCCCGCCATCAGGTGTCTTACTAGTAATATAGGTTACCCATAAATCACTCAACAGCATCATTCACATTCTGACTGGACCTGTCAGGCTCTATTTGGTTCCATTTGTACACTGCCAAAGTTTAAGTTTTAAGTTTAAGTCTGAATCGCACAACATTTGAGGTCTCCTCTATAGATTATCAGAAGTTTCACCTGAGCCATGTTGCTCATCATAAAATGATGAGAAACAGGAGCCATATCTGAGGCCTCCTTTTGGGATCACATTTATCTCATTTATGCATTGAGAAACCAACGAGAAATAGACGAGCACTCAATCATGGATTCTGCTTTCCTCTGGGTATGGTAGCCCCCACCATCATTAAGGACACCCACCAACTGAATCACAAGCCAGGGCCCTCATCTCACCCCTCACAGCCTGGTTGTCCAGCTGCTCCTCTCCCTACTTTTTATGACTGTAAATAAACTCAAATCTGTTGCAAATTAACTGAGTGAGGCATTTAGGTGAAATGTATGTCAGCTTTGTTTATGTGTTGCTAGTACAGTCATAATTCCCTGAATTAATTAAAACATAAATTCTGCCAAAAAAGTAGCTGAGATGAGGATGGATAGTTTCGCAATACAGAAGGTCTTTTATTATATAGTTATACTGTGAAAAAGACTCCAGACTCCAGGAGGAGGGGGAGGAGTCTCTGTCACCCTGACTGTGACCTCACCTGCCAATCAGGCAATCAGTGCTGAGTGGCAGGCAGCTTGCACACTCACTCTGTGGCCTGAGAGGCTATATGTAGACCTGGCAGACTTCATTCCTCCTCTGTGCCTCCTCATACCAACACACAGACAACCAAGCTCCTGCTCTCCACTCTCCTCCATTCGTGTGCGTCCATGACTAAAGTAAGCCACCATTGTTTGCTGGGATTGTGGACTGTGGCCTGTTTGGTACCAGGACTGTTTGTCCATTGTTTAGAGGATATTTATTGTGTATACCTCTCCAATTTATGTTATATCCATATGTATTCCTAATTTGCCTACGATATGAGAGACCATGTTTGTAATGTATAATATCCGTATTTGATATCTTATAATACAGTATATATATTTGCATATATGTATGTTTGATATCTCTGTTTATATATTTAAATATGGCTCTAATTATCGTTATTATTATAAGTATACATATCCTCATTTATATCCTTATTATTGATTGAATGATTTAGCTAATTTGATTATATGGATTATGATTATGAGTTATTATTGAACCGCACATGATTAGTAGGGATGTGATGATCATGATTATTATTGACATGGACTATTGTATTCCTTATTATTCATTATTATTAATTCCGAATATTATGTTTGTTATTTCCTTTATAGACCACACGCCGTGTTTGACACGCATTCACGCATCCAATAAATTGTTCAGCTATACCCTCTGCCTCCGCCTCTCCATTGGTCAGCCTGGCCGGTGGCCTTGTCTGTCCACATTCTGTCAGCCACCTTACCTGAGCCAAACCCTACCCAGAGACATAGACTCTTTTTCAATGGTCCTTCGAGCGGGATAGTGACTGAACCAATGGCAGGCAGAGAGGATGGCAGAGGGATGGAAGAGGATGAAGAGGAGGAAGAGGAGGTGAGGCATGAACCATCCTTCCTGGAGGAAGGATTGCCTCACACCCAGAGGAGACCACAACAGTGTGCTCCCTCCATGGAACCAGGCGGCCAGGGTCAAGGCAGGTCCACGCAGCCAGGCTCCATCCACCGCTCCGGCGCTCCAGCCAGCGCTCCAGCCCATCCGGGCTCCTCCCAGCGCTCCGGCGCTCCAGCCCATCCGGGCTCCTCCCAGCGCTCCGGCGCTCCAGCCCATCCGGGCTCCTCCCAGCGCACCGACGCTCCAGCCCATCCGGGCTCCTCCCAGCGCTCCGGCGCTCCAGCCCATCCGGGCTCCTCCCAGCGCTCCGGCGCTCCAGCCCATCCGGGCTCCTCCCAGCGCTCCGGCGCTCCAGCCCATCCGGGCTCCTCCCGCGTCTCCGGCGCTCCAGCCCATCCGGGCTCCTCCCAGCGCTCCGGCGCTCCAGCCCATCCGGGCTCCTCCCAGCGCTCCGGCGCTCCAGCCCATCCGGGCTCCTCCCTCTCCGGCGCTCCAGCCCATCCGGGCTCCTCCCTCTCCGGCGCTCCAGCCCATCCGGGCTCCTCCCTCTCCGGCGCTCCAGCCCATCCGGGCTCCTCCCTCTCCGGCGCTCCAGCCCATCCGGGCTCCTCCTACCTCTCCAGCGCTCCAGCCCATCCGGGCTCCTCCCTCTCAGGCGCTCCAGCCCATCCGGGCTCCTCCTACCCCTCCGGCGCTCCAGCCCATCCGGGCTCCTACCTCTCCGGCGCTCCAGCCCATCCGGGCTCCTCCTACCCCTCCGGCACTCCAGCCCATCCGGGCTCCTACCTCTCCGGCGCCCCAGCCCATCCGGGCTCCTCCTACCCCTCGGGCGCTCCAGCCCATCCGGGCTCCTCCTACCTCTCCGGTGCTCCAGCCTATCCGGGCTCCTTCCACCACTCCGTCCGCCGCTCCCGTGCTGCAGAGCAAGCAGGCACCAGCCACCACTCCAGAACTACCAGCCGGGGCATTTCTGGACATGGCGGCTCCAGAGCTTCTCTCCATGGAAGTCACCACCGCGGCCACTCGATAGCTCTGTCAGAGACCCAACTTGCCGCCCTCAACGAGAGGAAAAGGGTTCTGGCTCTACAAGAGGCTGAACAGCGGCTGGCAGAAGACAGAGCTGCAGGTGAAAGACAGCAGATCCTGGAGGAGCGGATGCGGAGAGACCTGCAAGAGCGAGAGCATATCACCAAGAACATGCTACAACAGCGACGGCTGCGGCAGGCTAAGCAGAGGCTGGAGGAGGCACAACTGATCTCGTCCTTCCTCACGCGCGGCGAGCCTGTCCTCCCGTCTGTCCTCCACGGCGACGAGCCTGTCCTCCCGTCTGTCCTCCACGGCGGCGAGCCTGTCCTCCCGGCCATCTACCACGGCGAGCCTGTCCTCCCGGCCATCCACCACGGCGAGCCTGTCCATGGCGAGCCTGTCCTCCCGTCCACCGTCCACGGTGAGCCTGTCCTCCCGTCTGTCCACGCCCACGGCGGCGAGCCTGTCCTCCCGTCTGTCCACGCCCACGGCGAGCCTGTCCATGGCGAGCCTGTCCTCCCGTCCATCCACCACGACGGCGAGCCCGACCTCCCGTCCATCCACCACGACGGCGAGCCCGACCTCCGTCCATCCACCACGACGGCGAGCCCGACCTCCCGTCCATCCACCACGACGGCGAGCCCGACCTCCCGTCCATCCACCACGGCGTGCCTGTCCATGGCGAGCCTGACCTCCCGTCCATCCACCACGACGGCGGCGAGCCCGACCTCCCGTCCATCCACCACGACGGCGGCGAGCCCGACCTCCCGTCCATCCACCACGACGGCGGCGAGCCCGACCTCCCGTCCATCCACCACGACGGCGGCGAGCCCGACCTCCCGTCCATCCACCACGACGGCGGCGAGCCCGACCTCCCGTCTATCCATGACCACGGCGAGCCCGTCCTCCCGTTCGTCCTCCACGGCAATCCTGTCCACACGTCCCTGGGTTTGGCGGTCCAGGGTCCAGCCCATTCCTTTACCCATGATCAAGGGGCACAACCTCCTCTCTCTACGACCCCAGGAGTCGTCCTCCCACTCCTCTACGGAACCGGGCGCAGGCTGGAGAGGGATCCAAAGCTGGCTGAAGTCCACAGCAGTCTGTCTGGGGTGGCAGACAATGCGGAGACCCATCGGGATCTGAATTGGCATCTTCCATACCAGATCGTCTGGCAGTACCCCGTTGAAGACACGACCTGTGGAAGAAGCCTCCAACAACTCACCGAACCAGGTCACCGAACTGCCAGACCACTTATGCTGAGGGAACCCCTGCATCTGTCTGCTTCCCTTCCACCGACGGATGATGACCCTGCGCTGAAGGCATCCTTCCAGTGCCACCACGGCCAGCCACCACGCCAACACGTCCCCTCCTCAACTGCCCACTGCTCTCCTCAGCCCTGGGGAGTTCTAAACCTTGCCGCTAGACTGGGGGGTGCTGACGGGGTGGCTCCCTCAGCATCTCTCACGAGAGAGACGTTCAAGGCAGAAACAGGCAGCGTCTCCAAAACCATCCCGGGCCGTGATGGTTATGTCCAAACCATGGACAACAGGACGAATCTCCACCCTGTTGCCGGATAGTCCCTCTTCACATGTCGGAGAAGGACAAACATGGAGTCTTTTGGAGTGGAATTTATCCAAATTCCGGGGTGGCTGTGAAAAAGACTCCAGACTCCAGGAGGAGGGGGAGGAGTCTCTGTCACCCTGACTGTGACCTCACCTGCCAATCAGGCAATCAGTGCTGAGTGGCAGGCAGCTTGCACACTCACTCTGTGGCCTGAGAGGCTATATGTAGACCTGGCAGACTTCATTCCTCCTCTGTGCCTCCTCATACCAACACACAGACAACCAAGCTCCTGCTCTCCACTCTCCTCCATTCGTGTGCGTCCATGACTAAAGTAAGCCACCATTGTTTGCAGGGATTGTGGACTGTGGCCTGTTTGGTACCAGGACTGTTTGTCCATTGTTTAGAGGATATTTATTGTGTATACCTCTCCATTTATGTTATATCCATATGTATTCCTAATTTGCCTACGATATGAGAGACCATGTTTGTAATGTATAATATCCGTATTTGATATCTTATAATACAGTATATATATTTGCATATATGTATGTTTGATATCTCTGTTTATATATTTAAATATGGCTCTAATTATCGTTATTATTATAAGTATACATATCCTCATTTATATCCTTATTATTGATTGAATGATTTAGCTAATTTGATTATATGGATTATGATTATGAGTTATTATGAACCGCACATGAGTAGGGATGTGATGATCATGATTATTATTGACATGGACTATTGTATTCCTTATTATTCATTATTATTAATTCCGAATATTATGTTTGTTATTTCCTTTATAGACCACACGCCGTGTTTGACACGCATTAAATAAAACTATAAAAGCACCCTCTGCCTCTGCCTCTCCATGGTCAGCCTGGCCGGTGGCCTTGCCTGTCCCCAACCCTGTCAGTCACTTTACCTGATCCAACCCTTACCAAGAGAACCCCTCTTTATCATATACACAAATACTAGCTGTTCTGTAGATCTACATTTTGCAGTTATTGAGCTTCTTTAGTTTAGTGTGGATCTGTATTATTAGCTAACATGCAACAGAAAGCTCAGAAACTCTGTAGAGTACAGCCGCCCATCCCCCTCTCAACGATCGTCAATTAAGAGAACAAAAGGCCAGTGCTCCCTAGAGACACTGCCCTCCCCCTCCCTCCCTCTCAGTCACTCTTGACTCTCTCACTGTCTTCACTTTTCCCAGTACACTACAGAATTCATAGGAATACATTGTGTGCACAACTTAGTTGTAGATCATCAGTGACCTCACTACATTCAGATATGACAGTGATGGAACTGATAGACACGTTGGAGCATTCCTGGTGGGAAATCACCAAATAAAGTGTCTCTTTCCGGCCTGATAAAACATAGCCTACTATCACGGTTGGTTATTTAGTAAGCCCATAGGGCAGGGGTCTATCTCTCGTTTACTGGATCACTGGCATGTCATCAGATAACTATAAAGCACGTTCGCAGTGTATTCAACACTTGGGTCTGGATTTAAAGGTGTGGCAGAAACGCATTTGACTGGAACTCATGTTGCACATATGGATGGATATACTTGGGTCGGGCAGAACAGAACTAGACTCCACCACCGAGCTTGCTCTGGTTCAGGCGGCGTGGGGTTATTTATCAGTGACAGATTGACTGTGGATTTCCACTGCGATATTTTAGATAACTCTGTGGAAGGAATTTTGTGGGTTAAAATTGTCTACTAAATCCCATGTGAGATCAAGTCAACTTTTTTCTGTGGCAGTGTGTTATTTGCCACCTGCTAATTCCACACAGGCAGGTGGATGCTGCAGACTTCTATGAGAATCTCCTTGCAAATGTCTACAGATATCAGAAACTAGGTCCCTTTACCATTATGGGGGATCTAAATAGTCGTCGCGGGGATTATCTGGATTATATAGATAGAGGGTGTGGATATAGTGGCAGAACTAATGTAGTAGATTTTACATCCAACTCATATGGGGAGCTGCTAATCCAATTCTTATTAGTGCAGATTGCTATATGCTTAATGGGAGAAATTATTGTAAAAATGACTTGAACATGTGTTGTCAACAAAAGGGCTGTCAGTTGTTGGTTACTAGCTTCCAACTGTTATGTAGAAATATTCCTATTATTAATGCTGTTTTAACAGTGGTTCTCAATTGGATTGCAGGGAATCTTGACTGTATACAGTCAATGTATACATTAATTATGAATATCATTGTGTCAAGTTAGATGATATGTCCATTTGGTTCCATTTGTAGACCATATATTTTTCCGTTCCATTTATAGAACAGAAACATATAATATAGTATACAGTATACACTGAAGCTGTGTGGTAAAGTTGGTCTGACCTCTTCAACATCTTATGCTCTGAGTTGAACTGTCAGCTAGACTGCCGCCCATCCCCCACTCCACTCAACTGTAGCACTCTGTAGCATCTTTCATTCAGTGTGGGACTGGAGTGGGGGGTGGGGGGGGGGGGGGGGGGGTGCGCAGGTGCATTGATTACAGGAAATTATACTCCACTACATCTCAGAGCCAAACATTCTTAAAACATTAGGCCCATTGACCCACTACAATCATTTAAAAGGTATATTAAGTGATTTGTGTGATTTGGGAAATCTCCAGTCCTACTGGTTACAAGATGTGCACATGCACATACTCTACAGTGGGGTGAAGTGCACACCTT
>CM076976.1:53180108-53197608 GCA_039105355.1 Benthosema pterotum | reverse complement strand
GCGACTGCTTTAAACAATAAAAAATTTTGTAGCAGATCCAGCCTATGTTATTCTTCTGACCTGTGAAAAAAAAAAACACAATTAACCATTTGTGCACCTCAGGATAGAACTGGAGATAGGATCTGTGAATGATTAGAACAAACATGAGGAGGAGAAGGAGAGGAAGTGGATGCAAGGCCCTGTGACTGCACCGCATATCTGTGTGTGGTGTGTGTGTGTGGTGTGTGTGTGTGGTGTGTGTGTGTGTGTGTGTGTGTGTGTGTGTGTGTGTGCGCGCGTGTGCGTGTGTGTGTGTGGTGTGTGTGTGTGTGTGTGTGTGTGTGTGTGTTTGGATGTGTTGTTGTGTGACGTCTAAATGGTTTTCACCTGATAGAGCTGTGTTGTTGTTGTTGTTCTGGAGTCGTCCAAGATGATCTTCAACAGCTTCGTCCACTCAGCTACGATGAGGAAGGGCTCCCCCTCTGGAGGAAGTGAGACATTACATCTGAGATGGTTTCCTTTACAAATAAATCAAACCCTGCAAAACTAGACTATTTAATATCAATATTACACTGTTATAAATACCCCCCCCCCCTCTCTCTCTCAAATCACACCCATGTGAAGTGAGGGGCACTCTTATAATCGTGTATCATCATGGCCAATCAGAATGTCTGTTGGCTGTGATTGGTTAGATCAGGGGTGTCAAACCAAAATACAGAGTGGGCCAAAGTAGAAAAATTGGTACAAGTCGAGGGCCGGAGATACCGTCTGTGTTTCAACACCGGTTTACGATGACGTCCTTGTCAAAGATAATTGTAAAGATGAAACTGCCTGCATTAAAAAAAACTGTTTTGAGTTTTAATGAAAAATAGCAAGTGTTCACGTCTCATAGCGCGCCACTGGCGCGCTATGAGACGTGAACACCTGCTATTTTTCAGGGAAAATCTTTTTCTTCTATGATCCTCACCAAGTGCTGCTTTCATAGTTAATTAGAAAGTCAATGAGACAGAGTTGAGGAAGTAAAACAATTAGTCGCATTCATTTCTTATCACACTGTGTGCAATATACAGTACCAGAGGGCCAGTTCTAATACTAATTCAGTATCATCCCGCGGGCCAATCCATTCACGGGCCTGATTTGGCCCCCGGGGCCCTGAGTTTGACATATGTGGGTTAGATGATTTACGTGACGTTACATGAATTTCGACCTATCTCTGTCGGTGGACGGTCGCCGTGGACGGACAACGGCCGACGACCGTCCTTCGAGCACTCTGATTGGCTGGTTTATGTGATGACATCATGGTGATGTAATTAGATCTTGCTCTCTGCTCGTTAAGGAGATCTACAGCTGAGTGTCTGTGACACGACTTTCTCACAGACTTTCTCTTCAATGTTTCAAATTCATACATATTTATATATTTGCCTAAAGGCCTGTTACCACAGTGAGTGCATGTGAGAGACGTTAAAGTTTCCAGATGGAAACTTTAACATTCATATATTGAACGTTTATGTTGCCAAAGACAAATCAGTGTGGTACCAGGCTATCAAATTCATACATATTTAAGTATTTGCCTAAAGGCCAGTTACCACAGTGAGTGCATGTGAGAGACACTGAACCCCTAAGTGCTCCGGATGTGCTGGATGTCTGGACCTTGCATGTTTCCGCTGCCGTTGGTGATGTGGATTTGATCCCCAGAAATTTGAGGAAAGTGCTAAATAAATTAGTGGAAGGAGCAGGTTGTGGATCACCAGGATCACCACTAGTGTCCTCACTAGTGAGAGGAGCAGGTTGTAGATCACCAGGATCACCACTAGTGTCCTCACTAGTGAGAGGAGCAGGTTGTGGATCACCAGGATCACCACTAGTGACCTCACTAGTGAGAGGAGCAGGTTGTGGATCACCAGGATCACCACTAGTGACCTCACTAGTGGAAGGAGCAGGTTGTAGTTCTGGTTCAGTGATCAGCTGGAGTAGGAGGACAAAAACACAAGTAATAAATAATTACATCATTTCAACTCAGGGGCGGATCTAGGCATAGGCTGGGGGGTGGGGGGGTGGGGGGGGTGTCCCCCCAGTTCGGCGCTTGCCCCCCCAAATGCGATGGCAAGGAAAAATCCAAATTAAAAAAGAAAAAATACATGTATTATTATTCTCTCCCTCATTTAAAGTATTTCCTGATTGGTAGATGCATAGGGAGGGAGGGGCTAGTCGCTTCACTCTCAGAGCCACGTTTCCATAAAACCTTTGCGAAAATAGGAAGAGTATGTTAATTAAGTCAAAAAAATTAAGAGCGAATTGTCGGCTGTTTCCATTATCTGATGAAATGCGACTTATGGGAGTCTAGGGAAAACAAAATAGTTCATGAAACAAGCAATAGGCACAGTTTTGCCAGTAACGTGATACGTATGGTTATTTTAGATATATTTTTACTTTTGAAGTTACTTTAGGCTACTACACCTGATGTTATCTGCAGCGAAAAAAAGGTTTGAACTATTAACGGAATAATATCTATAAGGGCAGAGCCCGGTCATGTAAAACAGCTGTTTATGTCTGATATCACTTGCGTGTCTTAGCTATCATGCATGATGATACAGATACTGTAAATATAGGACCTGTAGCTGCCCTGCGACATGAACAAACATGAACAAACGCGATGGGAGTCGGAACGTTTTGGCCATGTACGTGAGTCCCCTTGGCTTGGATGTCTGTGTGCGCACGGCCCTCGTCCGTTTTGAGCGGTTTTGTAGAAATATAACTTACATTAACAAATAACAATGCTCTCATTGCAGACCAGAACTCTTCAAATGCGCTATAATGCGTGTCCAGTGGTTTCCAATAGACCTGCGCAGTGACGTCACCAGCCCTGTTCCACTAGTGGATTCCTCATTCATTTTCCTCATAGACTTTTCGAAAATGGTTAATAAAAACACGATTGTGCCGCGGCCAAAGCCAACTCGGGTCGTGACAAATCATGACAACAAACACAATATCGTCATGTAATATATAATTAGGAAGAAGTAAAAAAACGCATGATACAAGACTTTTTGTTTTGTTTTTCATCTTAGAAATGATTTGATTGTCCCAAAAGTTTGTGTGTGTCATCATGATTCGTCACGACTCGAGTTGGCTTTGTCCGCGGCGTAATCGTCATTATACAAATTATTTTCGAAAAGTCTATGAGAAAAATGAATGGGGAATCCATTTCTCGACTTGGTTAACCAGATGTAACTCTTTGAGAGCGTAAAAATGAAACATTTTCATTTTTCATTTTTACACCCTCAAGAGTTAAAATATTCATCATGTGAATTAGCCCAACTTAGTCTACTGTATACAACTAGAGAATGTAGAAGATCGACTCGCTATAACCCAGTTCCACAAGCACCACACCCCCGCCCCGCTCCCGCTCCCGCTGTCCCGACTCCCCAGCCCAGCAGAGCATGATGCAAACACGGCTTGAACAACGAAGCACCGTCGCAACCCACAGCTATGGTTTTCCACAAGCGCAACAAGGCATGCACACTTTTTATATGAAAAAAAAAAGTAAAATAAATAATAATAATACAAAAAAATAAAATGAAAGACAGACATGAAAGGATTAAAGGGATATTCCACTTTCCAAAAATCTTTTGGTCATTTGATGCTCTCCTCAGTCTCATGTGAACACACCAGACAGTTTATAAGTTTTAGTTCACACGATTAACATAACTATAACTAAATGCATTCAAAATTAAATAAAGTTACTATTCAGGATTCAGACACTTCTCTCTCTCTATACAAACCCATTATAACTTAAAACTCCATTTTAACCATGATAGATTATTCGAAAACAACCCATCTTTTTTCTGGTGACTGATATTGCCCTCCTAATATGTGAGAGGGCTGCTAGATCCGCCCCTGTTTCAACTTCATTTCTCTGTAAAGTCCTAGTAGTACAAAGTAGAAGGTTAAAATGTCTAAATATTTCCAGGTCTTGCAGGGTATTCTACACACTGTTAATAAATCAATCAATACATTTATACACTGTATGATCTAATAATGTTTAATACATGTTAAACACACACTGCGTTCACTCCTGCTGTGATATACTGATAGTAGAGACTATAACCCATTATAATACTGATAGTAGAGACTATAACCCATTATAATACTGATAGGACTTTAACTCATTATAATACTGATAGTAGGACTTTAACCCATTATAAATACTGATAGTAGAGACTATAACCCATTATAATACTGATAGTAGAGACTATAACCCATTATAATACTGATAGTAGAGACTTTAACCCATTATAATACTGATAGTAGGACTATAACCCATTATAATACTGATAGTAGAGACTATAACCCATTATAATACTGATAGTAGAGACTATAACCCATTATAATACTGATAGTAGAGACTAAACCCATTATAATACTGATAGTAGAGACTATAACCCATTATAATACTGATAGTAGAGACTATGCATTATAAATACTGATAGTAGAGACTATAACCCATTATAATACTGATAGTAGAGACTATAACCCATTATAATACTGATAGTAGAGACTATAACCCATTATAATACTGATAGTAGGACTATAACCCATTATAATACTGATAGTAGAGACTATAACCCATTATAATACTGATAGTAGAGACTATAACCCATTATAATACTGATAGTAGAGACTTTAACCCATTATAATACTGATAGTAGAGACTATAACCATTATAATACTGATAGTAGAGACTATAACCCATTATAATACTGATAGTAGAGACTATAACCCATTATAATACTGATAGTAGGACTATAACCCATTATAATACTGATAGTAGAGACTATAAACCCATTATAATACTGATAGTAGAGACTATAACCATTATAATACTGATAGTAGAGACTATACCCATTATAATACTGATAGTAGAGACTATAACCATTATAATACTGATAGTAGAGACTATAACCCATTATAATACTGATAGTAGAGACTATAACCCATTATAATACTGATAGTAGAGACTTTAACCCATTATAATACTGATAGTAGAGACTTTAACCATTATAATACTGATAGTAGAGACTATAACCCATTATAATACTGATATCTGTACACAGTAAAAAAACAAGTGTCAATTCAACTCCTATAGAGTTGAATTTAACTCCGTTTCAGATAACATTTGGTCCCACTCAAAAATAGAGTAAAATTTACTCTATGGGCAGTGTCAGATTTTCAGTGTTAATTCTACTCAATTCAGTGTCAAAGTTAACAATGAAAAGTGTAAAAATATTTAACACTGAGGTTTGTTCACACTGTTCAGAGTATTATAATTACACTTTCTAGAGTAAAGTTTACTCAATTCAGTGTCAAAATTAACAATGAAATGTGTAACAAACATTTAACACTGAGGCTTGTTCACACTGTTCAGAGTATTATGACGACACTTTATAGAGTTAATTTTACTCCAAATTGGTTTCTTAAAATGACACTATAATGTGTAATAATATTTTATTTTTATTTCTCCACAGTGTTATTATATCTAGGTGATTTGTACTATACTACTGAAATAAAACTACTGAAATAAAAACACAAACAAATAGGTTACAGTTACAACTTCATTTAATGCTCACCAGATGAAGCAATATGGAACAACAAATAGAGTTGTGTCATTCACTCCATAGGACATCTGTATGTCAAAAGGCCTGGGATAAGGCAGGTTGTCAACATGAAAGACAACAAAATCTTGCTTTCTCCTTGTTACTTCGTACGCATGGAAATGTTCATGAAAACGTACAGTAAACAAAGGCAAAGTGAGCAGCAACAGTTTTTTCATGAACGATCAGGACAGACTCAATCTGGTAAAAGAGAGGCATTTCACATTCAACTGCACCACAAATAACCAAATGTTTGCGGTAAATAAAACCATTGTGTTTAGCCCAATTCAGTTTCATAACTTGAGCACTGGAGGACACTTGCATTGCCATGACAACTTCAGAACCACCTTTTACCATTTCTAAAGACACCATTTTCCCAGGACCAATGTCTAACCGGCTAAAAGTTGATGAGGATCGCCAAATACATGTCATATGATGCTGGTGTTTTTTGGCCAGTGTTTTGGTGACATTTTTAAATGACTTTAGTTGTCTCTTAAAGAAATTATGCTTGCCTTCGTAGCGCATGCACCAACTATGAAGTACAGGTCCTATTTTCTGGATGCATCGGGGATAATGTATAAGAAAATGGTGCTTTGGTAAAAGTTTTTTCTCGGGATACAACATCTTGAACAGTTTGTGGTGTTCCACAATCAAATGTTTTAAATATACACACATCCCTTGAGATACCATGGCAGAAAACACAATGTTTATTATTTGTAGTAATAAAAGAAGTAGGCCCCAATGTTGGTCAGTAGGAGTTACCAAATCTCCAAAGAGGAGTGGAGTATTCCTCAATAAGCACCATGACTGAACCGCATTCAGTCCCAGATCATTAGACTCTCCGCCTAAATTCACTGCCACAGGCCTATTGTTTCTCTCCATGAATCCATAATCAAAACTTTGTATTCTTGAATTCAGCTCCTCCAGTGTAACATGTTGTTCTTTGAAATACAAAAACAAAAGCTTCAATTCGTACTGGGCCACTCCCTCCAAAATGTCATGCATCACATCAACTGAGAAGTTTTGAGTAGTGTGAAAATATGTCAGTGAATTCAATAGGCTTGACCTCTTGACACCAAAAACATATGGGAGAGATGGATTATCAGCCATTTCTTGACAGTGAGCTGTGTGGGTGTCTTTTGTGCGCAATACAATTTTTGAAGACTCCTCTGAGAATTCTGTTTGAAAGTCATCTTTTTCAGCTAAACAATGTCTGCAACAGTACTTTGCACTGAACGACTCCACCAGACCAAACAAGCTATGTATGCCCAAATTATCACCAGTTACTTGTACCACACTGCCACGAACACGACCACCGTACAGGGGAATCTCAATGCCATCTTTCTCTAAAACTTTAATGTCTCGAACAACAGGAGCAAGAACTTCACTAAAACCATACCGTTTAAGATCTTGTGCATGAAAAAGGGCACACAGGTGTATGTTTGCCAAAAATGAATTCCATTTTGGAGAAAAGTTTCTTAAGGTAAAATATATTGCACCCAGTTTATGAATACCTTTCTTGGAACCGAGAGGATTTGTAACCTCAAAGTCATCATAAAACAATTGTATCTGCACTGTTTGCTTTTCAGTTGAAAATAGAGGGTGAGTCTTGAAAAAAGAACCATCACAAATATCTCTTAGTCTCGAGTCATCAGTGCCTGATTTTTTCAACATTTCTGCAACATACTTACTTTTAAATATCGACTCCAATGTAGATAAAATTGGAACATACATGAATTTATCTTGAACAACTATCTGATCATATTTCCCAGTCTCTTTATTTCGCCTTGTGTCAAATCTAGAGCCAATTACACATTCAACTGGTTCTACAGTTTCCCACTTACTGGATAAAAATTTGGATCGCTTGTACTCTGAATTAAGAATTGTGAAAGGATTCTCCAACTCATCAAAACATGCTTCAACTTTCTTGCACGTTTCACTTTCTCTTTCATCACTGAATACATGCTGAACAACAGTTTCTTTGGCATGTTGCTGAATATCTTGAACAATCTCTTCCATGGAAATCACAACAGAGTTTACAACACTTTGAGCAACACCTGCTGCCTTTAAATCAGAAATGACAGATGCACAACTATTTACAAGGTCTTCTCCAGATAATGTAGACTCTGCTTCTATGTGGTCAGACAACACATCAACATCAGTGGCATTATTTGTGTCAAGAACACTTTGGTCTGGTGAAAAGTCACCTTCTCCTACAGAATCAACTGAACTGCTTACGTGGCACTTGTTCAGGTGTTTTCTAAAGCCAGAAAAGCTACCAAAAGAACATGGGCATCCTACTTGGCCACATTTTAGATGAAGAGTACGGCCAGTACAGAGACCATGAATTACTTTAAGGTGCTTTATAAGGCTGTTTGGACTCCCATGGTCACTTCTGCAGAGAAAACACCGCATTGTTTTAATCTAACTAGACACTAATGCATAATTCTTGCTCGCAGTTCAGCAACTCTGGGAGTTTCTTTTGTTTCCCCAATGCCAATGTTGTAGATGGTTGTTTGCAGAAAAGTGAAAAAGTTAGCAAGAGAAGAACTGTACGAGGTACCAAAGATGTAATGGGCCTTAAAGAGTTCGTCAAGGGCTCCCACTGAACCTGTTGCCTTACATGGTAGTGCATATTTGTCGATGACAATGAAGAAGGTGTGGATGCTGCTTCTCGTAGGCCCCTGAGCGAGGAGGTATGGCTGGCTGCTTTGGCTGATGTTGTTGAGATGCTGCTGTACACTGTTTCCAGCCTACGATCAAACATTAAACATCAATATTCAGTGACCAGTCTCTCACAATAAATCACTGTACATGACACTGAAGTGATGAAAAGCATATTACAAACAACAGTTCAGCATACTTTTATGAATTTGATGAGGTGTTCCACAGCCTGACTTGCTGACATCTTCCCTGGTCTCTTCCTACCCTGGGCAGATGGTGGCAGCAGATGAAGGAGCAGCAAGATTGCGGACATGTCACTGTCCCAGCCTAAATGGCAACAAACATCACGTTAGCCTTAGGATAATGATGTTATAATTCATTAAATTATCGACATTATACAGTGATGTTGATAATATAATGAATTATAACCTATCATTACAATGCATAGTGTTATTGTGCCCGTTTACAGAAATCATAAAAAAGACAGCGTTTAAAATATTTATGCTACATGTACAATGAACTGACAGAGTCAGTCTTACCATTCTCAACCACAACAGTTGACTCGGCATTCCTCATCAAATCTAGGAGCTCTGCGGTCGGTACAAGTCCATGGCACTCCGTGATGACTTTGGCTTTGAGACTGGTGGGCCATTTTTCCAAAAATCTGTTTGCCGTCAGTTCATCAAACAGCAGCCTGAAATCTTGCTCAATCTGTAATACAAAAACAAAGTGCAAAGAAAGGAGAGATGAGAGACAAAGCATGCATGATGCACACGATGTGTCTCCACATTTGTAGAATTAAATTATTCTCCACCTTTGAAAAAAACAGTTTTGAGCCTTCCCCATTTTGAACATTCTTTTTACATGGTAAATAGATTTAATGCCATTATGTAAAATGCAATGGTGACGTTTAGTTAACTGTGTACTGTAGGCAAAACTAGCATTATGATTTCTGTTTCCGTTTTGTGTGGTGACATAAATAATGTGTGTGAGAACTCGAATTAAGTAGCCATGTTGTGCGATTAGTAAGGCATTTTCCAAGTTCACAGAAAATGACAGAATCTGCAACAGTTACCAATAAAACATCAAGGAAGATGTTGACTTACTAGTCCTGGTGTATCGAGGAACCGTGGGAAGACCGAGAAGACATCTGCTGCTCTCTTTTCATCGTTGACCATTGAATGACGATAAGTGAAGGTTGCTTTCATCTTCTCACGGACAGTGTCGTCATCAGCAGAGTGTTTCAAAACAGCAATGGCTGCTTCCACTTCCTCATCCGATAACACTTTGTCAGCAGTGAAGGGGTTGTGTTGACGACGGCCTGGCCCACCATCTTGAGAAAAAACACAATTTTATTGAGTCCTGCCTACACAATTCATCAACACCATATGTAACTGATAAGTATACTTACTCTTGGGAGATCTGCTAGCAGGGACACCTCTTTCCTCTGCAGCTTTTCTTTGAATGGTCTTCAACCGCCATGCAAGGTATCCAGACCCACTCTCTGGATCATAGTAGTGTTCCTGTGAAATAAAAAAAATGCAGATTTACTATGCTATCAACATTTCTAATGGCAATTAAGTGTGTTTAAGGACACTTTTACTTACATATCCATGTTGTGAATATGGGTCTTCCAGACATGGAAACAGAGCAACTATCCCCTGCGCGTACATCACCCTGACATTTTTAGGGGGGGATGTCCTGCATGAATTCAATGATGACAATCACCCAATTAGACACATTTAAAAACAATCCAAAATTAACAATGTTTCTTTGGGGCCTCTTCTTACCCATGTGTTTGTGTCATCTCAGCAGCAAGTATGTTTATCATGTGTCTTCTGGTGGCATCTTTCAGGGATTTGGTTTTTGCATACTCTCGCATGACGTGTTCGCCCCCAGGCTTTGTTGTGAGGATTTTTTCAATCAACTTAAATGGAAACAAAATATACAGTCACAAGTGTTTAAATCAAACGTACATAGGGGAAATTGTAACAGAAAAGCACTACCCACCAAAGCCAACAAAACCCAGATTAAATTTAACAATGTCCACAACCCACCTCTTTTGCCTCTAAGTTTATGTGGCAGGGCCTTTTAGGCGGACTTGCTTCTGCAGCGGCTGCTTCTTCAGGAGGTCAACCATTGTGAAGTTTAGAATGATGGTATCGTCAGATGCTGTTGAGCATGTTGGTGATAGAGAAGCATCTGTGTATAAGCATATTAAATAGAAATGTTATTACTCCCATCCCACACAGTTTAATTTGAACACATTTGTGAAGGGTCAGTAATTACCAAGTTCTTCATTGCTCAACATGACTCGGAAGGTTCCAGGTGACTCCTTCACTAATTCTTCAAAGACCTCTCCGTCAACTTCAGTGTCAGATTGGTCAAAAACCTTCATATCTGGCTGCCTACATTCTGGTATGTCAAATTTTTGGCACACTGAAGTAAAGGAAGGAAAGGGAAAATTATGTTACAGTAACAAGACCATTTCCTTTTGATGAGAATATAAATCATAACTAAGTGGAGTGAGCCTCATGTATTCACTCCCATGCATTTTAAAGGCACAGCAGACACAGTATAGTTATCAACTCAGATGAATGTTTTATGGTGAATACGTACAGTAAAAGGTTGTGATATTGTGTTATCCTGATGTACTCACTAACCTTCTTTCATGAAGGCATCCAATGTTAGGTCAGACAGCCGAACATACTTCTGCACCCCACCAAATGACACACGGAGCAGCATATTCTATATTAAAATAAACAAAGGTAAAAACAAATAACAGTTGAACCAAGAATTACAGATTAAGGTGCTTACATTGGTTCCATAACCTGTCCTGAGCATATACTTACCACAGTCCACGCTTTACACTTGCATCTGCTTGATTACTGTGAACAACAAGGCAGTGACCATAGCTGAGTTATAAACGAATCAAAAATATTTATTACACATATCTATTAGAATGAATGCTGCCTTCTGGAGCACATGCTAAAATATCAATTCCTAAAACTGAAGTCCCACTTGTATCACTGTCCGTTATGGAGAAATAAACACAGCTGTTTACTTATACCAGTGGTTTTCAACCAGTGGTCCGGGGACCACCGGTCACCAGTGGTCTCTGAGAGGTGGTTTCAGGTGGTCCCCAGCTAAATGATGGAGTGATTGGTTAATCAGATGTAACTCTTTGATAGCGTTGTGGGTCCATTTGGTTTCGTGTTTACAGTCACAAGAGTTAAATACCCTACTTATCATCTGAATTAGCCCAAGTACACACCTAGAGAATGTAGAAGATTAATGTCATTATTGATATGTATGTTTGACTGGTATGTTTCCCAAATCCAGCTGGGAATTGTGCAATTTTGGGGTCTGTGGGGCTAAAATGTCATCAAATGGTGGTCCGTGGCTCAAATTCTGAATAAATAGTGGGCCCTGGTATGAAAAGGGTTGAAAAGCACTGACTTATACAATTAAGGTACTCACCAGACGCAGAACCAAACAATTTACCAGTAAAATCTAATTCTAGAGGTGTGTAGTCTATATTGGTTAGGTCAAAGATGCATACCGGTAGTTTTACTAACTTTGGCTAAAAGCATGTTGTGTTGTTTATTCCAACACAGATGCATGCTACACCCTCTTCCTCTTTAAAAAAAAATTAATGCTAGGCTAGGCTACATGTAACCACTACTTTTATTTTTAAATGAATTTACAGGATGTATCGGCGCAGTATAGTTGACACTACGCACATAATGGAGAAATAGCACTTGGTAGCGTCGGTTCTTCATTATTTTGAAATCTTGCAACAAAACGAACAGGGACCAACTACAATAATGGAATTACTGCACAATACTTTAAAACCGTTGTCATGTTGTAAACGTGCCTTTTAAAAGCTCTTATTTGCGCCACCCTCGTTGAAAACAGTGTATTTACAACTCTACAAACTTTAAGTTTGTCCCTCTTTCAGGCTGCATGAACAGCGCTCGACTGCTCCGTTTCTTTACCCTTCAATGTCGCAACTCACTCACTGATGTCTCGGAGCCATTAGCATTGATCTCCAGGCTTTCATCCGCGATGCAGAGCCAAATAGTATAGGCAGAGTTCTGACAACTCCGTTCACTGAATTGAACGGAGGAGTTGTCAGTCATGGCGGCTCTTCTAATAAACCCAGGGTGAATGGAACCGAATACGGACCAGCACAACTTAACTATATTTCTACATAATATATATATTCACAGTACTGTAGACTAACTGGCGTGCGCAGCTTGCTTGAAACTAATTCGCGCCGCGGTTAGCTTAACGATTAGCATACAAGTAACAATAACAACGGGTGGTTTTCATTCAACCTTTTTTCATACCAGGGCCCACCATTTATTCTGCATTTTAGCCACGGAGGGGGCACGGTGGTCCACGCTCGGGACCACCTGGAAACCTCTCAGGGACCACTTGTATAAAACCACTGACGTTAACATTACCATAAGATAGGCAGTGTGTCTTCGTGTGTATCAGCATTGAGGAAAAAGACATGCGGTTAATGGTGTAGCTTAAGGAGAAATGTCGAACATTTGAACTTCGGGCTGAAGTTGATAGTTGTATGGGGCATATAGCTACTCGACAGCCTTTCAACAGAGGAATGAGCAACATGTCATCAATCTACGTAACATTTATGAACCGATAAAACCGTGTTGAGATGGAAAAACATTTATTAACCGTCCATAATATCACTTACCTGTCTCATGTACAACTCCAGACCTCACTGCTCCAGACGATCCAAATGTACCGCCAGACGTCACGACTGGCGCGGATTTGTCACTTTGTAGAGTTCAATTTACACTGAATTTAAACTCTACTATCTGTAGAGTTAAAGTTACACTGCATGTGTGCGGGACTTTACACTGAGGTTTAACTCTACTCTCTGTAGAGTTAAAGTTACACTGCATTTCTGCGGGATTTTACACTGACTTTTAACTATACTGTTAGAGTGGGTTTACTCTCCATATAGTTGTAAATACTCTATCTAGGTTAAATTAGGTTTACTCTGAAATATTGACACCTTATTTTTTACTGTGTACGTGACTATAACCCATTATAATACTGATAGTAGAGACTATAACCCATTATAATACTGATAGTAGACTATAACCCATTATAATACTGATAGTAGACTATAACCCATTATAATACTGATAGTAGAGACTATAACCCATTATAATACTGATAGTAGAGACTATAACCCATTATAATACTGATAGTAGAGACTATAACCCATTATAATACTGATAGTAGAGACTATAACCCATTATAATACTGATAGTAGAGACTATAACCCATTATAATACTGATAGTAGGACTATAACCCATTATAATACTGATAGTAGACTATAACCCATTATAATACTGATAGTAGAGACTATAACCCATTATAATACTGATAGTAGAGACTATAACCCATTATAATACTGATAGTAGAGACTATAACCCATTATAATACTGATAGTAGGACTTTAACCCATTATAATACTGATAGTAGAGACTATAACCATTATAATACTGATAGTAGAGACTATAACCCATTATAATACTGATAGTAGGACTATAACCCATTATAATACTGATAGTAGGACTATAACCCATTATAATACTGATAGTAGGACTATAACCCATTATAATACTGATAGTAGAGACTATGCATTATAATACTGATAGTAGAGACTATAACCCATTATAATACTGATAGTAGAGACTATAACCCATTATAATACTGATAGTAGAGACTATAACCCATTATAATACTGATAGTAGAGACTATAACCCATTATAATACTGATAGTAGAGACTATAACCCATTATAATACTGATAGTAGAGACTATAACCCATTATAATACTGATAGTAGAGACTATAACCCATTATAATACTGATAGTAGGACTTTAACCCATTATAATACTGATAGTAGAGACTATAACCCATTATAATACTGATAGTAGGACTATAACCAGGGCTTATGCCGGAATAAGGCGGAACGCCATTCCCCCTTGGGCCAAATGCGTTCCGGCTTGGGCCAAATGCGTTCCCCCATGGTCCACTTCACGACGCAGCGTTCCGGCTGCGTCCGTGAGCTGTCACTGCGCTCCCCCACCTGCAGAGACTGATCCAGCCTCGTTCATTACTGTCGTTGCTAGGATACCCATACAGACACAGTACTAGGCATAGATCTGGTACTATTCGTCCTTCCCAGCTATGGGGTTTATTCCCAGCTATGAGATTTAAATCGAGAGTCGGGGGGGATTTGCTACGTCTCACACAGTTCACACTTCACAGTTCTCCCACGTTGTTAGCTGGGCTGCTGCTGGCTAGTCTCCCCCTCGCTACGGATTATGATCGCTATAAAGGTACCTAGGAAGCAGACGGACCCTTTATGGGTCCTTACTCCTTACATTTTGTGGTCCAGATTCTCTGAAAACACAAGCACATTTCGCTACGGATTTTGAGCTTGTGGATCGGCTGTGTGTGGCATAGTAGTGCAACACACACACGCGCGCGCGCGCCACGCCACACAATATTCTGCCCCCCCCCCAAAAAACGGCTTTTCGGCGGGCGTGCGCGCGCACGCGCGCCCCGCACATGCACGCGCGCGCAGCGCGCGTGCATGTGCGTGAGGTGCGTTCCGGCACCTCCCGAGTTACAAATTAAGCACTGTGTATAACTGACTAGAACATCTGTGCAAGCATGACGTAAATAACCATGCAGCAGGTAGAAAATGTGAAAGGATTGACTTGGAACTCCCTAATTCAGGGTTGATGTAAATATGACAAAAACATTGTTACATTTTGTTCTACCCGTAGCAGGGGTACAGTAAACTTTGGGGGTTTTGCTTTCTGCACTAAAGCCATTTTTGCAGTAGTGAACTAGTGATCACTTTGTGGATTAATTCCCTGACATTTGCTGTAAAAGTTTAAATATATGAAAATAACTAGCACAAATAAATGGCACAAACGTCTGCCTATTTAAGGCTGCTCATTCACAATAAATTTTGTCATTCTGACATTTTGAGACTCTCCAGACCCTGTGCAAATATGAAAGAATTATAATTAGCAGGTAGAAAATGACTTTTGATTTTCTTGGATTTTCCTTCTTATTCCTCCGTGTTATTTCATTCTGTCGTGTGTCACTTCATGATTCATTTCATAGCATTGCAGTAAAAGTAACATTTGGGACAATCCATTTCATGAAGGAAACATCCTAAAGATGTGAAAAAAACTGTCCCATTTAGTTATACCTCTAATATAGAGTAGGACAAGTGTAGGACATGGTATTTTCACCTATTTAATACCTTTATGAAAAGGCTTCTGATCTACAATTCAACCAAATATTGGCATTCTGGCTGTTCTGGGATGTAAGGACACTACATCGACATATTGACAACTTTTAGAATAGGCGTTTTTTGTGTATGTGCATGGTGAGTGAATTCATGGATCAATTTCATGACCTTTGCAGTAAAAGTAACATTTGGGACAATCCATTTCATGAAGGGAACATCCTAAAGACGTGAAAAAAACGGTGTCCCGTTTTGTTATCTAATACAGAGTAGGGCAAGAGTAGGACTCAGAAAGGTCAACTTTTTTGCTATTTCCGCCTATTTAATACCTTATAAAAAAGGCTTCTGATCTACAATACAACCAAATATTGGCATTCTGGCTCTTCTGGGATGTAAGGACACTACCTGTAGACAATCTGTGCAAATATGATGTAAAAATAAGCATCAGGTAAAAAATGGCAAAGTATTGACAACTTTTAGTTTAGGCGTTTTTTGCTTTTTTTTTTTTTTTTTTTTTTTGCAATTTCATGACCTTTGCAGTAAAAGTAAATCTCGGGACAATCCATTTCATAAAGGAGACATAATAAAGTTATGAAAAAACGGTGTCCCGTTTTGTTATACCCCGGGGAGGGGTACCTCAAAAACTAAGCCTCTTTTTGAGCGTTTGTTCCTCCACTAGTTGAAAACCACTGCTGTACAGTATGTACAGTATTCAAACATTTTTATGTAGCTATATACAGTAAATATTTGAAGTTTTTCAGAAAACTTAGGTTAGGCCTAAATGGGTTAAAGGGATAGTCCGTATTTTAAGCTGTATGAAATACTTGCCATTAATAAGGTTCAAGGTTCAAGGTTTTTATTTGTCACTCAAGTGTATGTCAGGACATATACAGGGATGAAATAGCGTTTCCATTTTCCACAGTGTAATAGACAAGACAGTGTAGTAAGACAAAAGTCAAGACAATAGACAGTGCAATAAGACAAAGTCGAGACAATAGACAGTGCAATAAGACAAGGTCGAGACAATATATGGACGAGACAAACAATAGTGCAGCAGACCAGTAAAGTGCAAACTGTACACCTAACTTGAGGTGAAGGTGCTTGGCTAACCAGGTGTGATAAAGTGGCAGTAGTGTGAAGCTAACAGACAGGACGTATATACAACTACTAGAAACTACTACTAGAGACTACAGTATACTATAGCTAGAAACTACAATCTAAACATCTAAAGCTATATGCGAGATACATAGCTACAACTAAAACAAACAACTAAACAAACAACACATAGCTTCCTATGAGGTGAGGTATACGTGTGCAAGATAGGATAGGATAGGATAGGATAGGATAGGATAGGATAGGATAGGATAGGATAGGATAGGATAGGATAGCAGCAGTTCGATCCAGTCCTTCAGTTGTATGTGTGTGTTGACCATGTGTGAGTGCGTGCATGTGCGCGAGTGTATGTGCATGTGTAAGGGGTGGTGGGTAGTTGGAGTCCAGCGTCCGTGTGCATGTGTGTGTAGGGAGTTCAGCGTGTGCGTGTGTGCACGTGCACCCCCACCGTGGGAGGGGGGAGGAGTGGCGGTGTGGGGGGGGGGTGCCGAGTGGGAGGGTGCACAGTGGCGTGCGAGGGAGTGGGAGGGAGTTCAGCATTCTTTCGGCAGTGGTGTCAACTGTATTAATTGATGTCCAGAGTCCTGTGGTGGGAGTTCTGCTCTAATATGAAGTAGTTCTGGTCGTTTTTGGAGGATCACTGGGGTCACGCAGTGAAAGTAAATGAATAAAAAACAAAATAACTTGCTTTCTAAAATATTAGGACAGGGCTTTTCAACAGGTGGTCCGGGGACCACCAGTGGTCCCTGAGAGGGTTCCAGGTGGTCCCCAGCTAAGTTGGTTA